>JANHGO010000071.1:13403845-13449243 GCA_024606505.1 Aquila spilogaster | reverse complement strand
CCCCAGCAAATGCAACGTGGCATTCGATGGGGTGGAATAACAAGGTGCTGCCTTGAAGGCATGCATTGTCTCAAGGGGCTAGCACAAGAAAAGAAGAAAAAAAGGATATATGACCCATTCCCTTCACTTTCTAACTCTCAGGGGACTATAAATTGCAAACTTCAAAGCATTATTTTACATTAAAATCAATAGAAAGATTCAGGAAAAAATGTTTTTCAAAGAAGCTGGTTAAGATTTGAAAAGGTCACTTGATAATGTATTATCATGGCCAAACTTGGCAGAAGATTAAAACAGCTTCCAATTTAACTTATTGACTGAAGGTGTGCACATGAGGCAGGCTACGGGAGGTGCTACCTATGAGGATGAGTCACAAAGCATTTCGCTTCCCAGAACCCCAAATAAGGGCTGGGATTAGCTACAAAATCTGCTTCCCAAATACCCGCGGTCTCTGGGCAAAAAGACACCAGCGTCTATTAAGGAATGGCTGGCAAAGGTCTTGCGCTGCAGACTGCTCTGAACAATTTTCCAGGAGCCTTGAAACTCAATTAATACTTAATAGCAAGTATGTCACTCAGTTGCCAGCTACAGGTTCTCTTTAGAATGCAGAGATCAGTCTTGTTGACTGCTGGGATAAACAGACTTCCACTTTGGAGGAAAGTGCTGCTTTCCTGTACCAGGAATAAAACATCAAGACAAATGACAGTTATTTGACTAGATGTTATTTTAAATCGCAGACATTCTTTGAAGGCTTTTTAATGGCATGCTGGAGGGTTAAAGCTCTTTTTGCTCAGTATAACGCAATATGAATATATGCACAACGAAGGACAGAAGTAACGCTCCCAGATTTCACACATGCATTGCTATCCCAGGAAGGCGATATTCCATCTGGCTATTGCCAGAAACTTGCATCTCATGTTTTGGCAAGCATGTGCCCCCCTGAATTTACGCAGGGTGTTTGCCAGAAGTGCACTAAATCTGGTCTGAGGACAGAAAACCACTTCAGCTGGTAATCGTTAAAAAAGATGCAAGCTGGGGAGGCATGTGGGGGGACAGGGGCTGGAACAGGACGGTCTGAAGGAAAAATGAAGCCCATGGATCCGGCAGGTCGGGGAATTATATTCCTTCTCCTGGAAAGAGTATCAGAAAAGAAAATGCAGTCTCAACACAGGGCTCGATTCACTACTGCATTGCTTACCTCCTCCACCCAGAAAAACTGTCATTTTATTGCGTTATTCCACTGCTTCCGTAGTTTATCCTAATGCCCTCTTCCCATTCTCTGTGGGTCTGGGAAGCAAATGCATCACACCCCAGGCTTGCAGCAAGGCCCCAAAACACCAGTGATGTACAACCACCCTATCGAAGCATTTTGCCCCTTAGCTGCCTTCAGCAGTGAGATGTTCAATGCATGTTTTGCTTCACACACCTCTTCTGATGATGCTGACATGAGGAAGAAAATAAGGGTCGGATAAACAATTCCCTGCTATCCCCAGGTATCACGTGTGAGCACTGGGACACAAACAACTACATCAACAAGCGACTCCAATCCCCGCTCCATTTGCAGACTCATTGCCAGTTTTCTGGAGCACGCTTGAATATGCTTGTACAATTCAACATAGTGGTTTACATTTGACATTGCTCTTACTGCTCATCAAGGAAGACATCCCAGCAACACATTAATTTAACTCCACAGCTTTGCTTACCTCCATTCACCCTCTATCAGTGAGTGCAACGCTTATTTGATAGAAGGTTATATTTTTATTCATAAAGCACAACATGTTGCTTCTGGGGAGAAACCAGAATCCAGTAAGGAAAGCACTAAACTCACAGTTCAGTCTGTTCAACCGATGCATTTGGTATTTTGGATAAACAATCCTAAAAAAATAAGGCCTAATATAAAACAGGCCCACTTCCCTTCGCTAGGTACACTCGGGAGTGAGGTAGGGTGGCAGTCACAAGCAGAGCTCGTGTAGGGGAGGGACGGCACGCCAGCATGCCCAGAAGTCATGTACCACCATGCACGTCACAGTAATGATGCCTCAAGCCTTGGGACGGCTGCACTCTGAAGTTTCAACTCATGGTAACTCATGAGAATTATTTTGGATTCCCTTTCCCATCCAAGTGTGTTTATGCACAGAAGCACTCATCCCAAAAAGATATTCAGCCAACAACAGAAGAGCTCATTCACATCGGTAGACATTTTATAATCATACATCGGTCAGTGCTAAGCAGTGAGTATATGCCGATCCCTTAATGTCACAGACCCACTTCTTGTGGCCAGAAATATCCTCTTTGCTTAATTCAGCTTTATTCCACGTGGCACTGCAACTAGATAAAAATCCAGAATTTCTTAACTCATGATTAAGTTTACGACTGCACACGATAAGAGAAATCCAGTTCAGGTGAAAAATACGTTTGTAAGAGGAAAACTTCAATATTACCTGAAAGCAGTTAAGTACTCTGTGTCTCCCATCGGCGGATCAAGGCCACCAGTAAAGGCCATGTTAACATTGAACCCAACTCCTGCTCCTGTGCCAACCTGAAAATGGGAAATGGTTCTCTTAATTATACATGTAGAAACAGCAAACTGTGGCAACACCTTTCTGCTGTATCATGATCCTTCCAGTTACATATGGATTTTGATCCAATAGATCTGCACTAGCTAGGTTAATTTTTCCTTCTAGGGTGACACAGTCCCCAAAATGAGGATGAAAACAAAGCTCCTCCATGCTCACAAATGCTCTGATGCGCATGGGAGCTGTAGGCAGGCTGTTCGCCCAAAGAACACCTCATCATTAAGTGGATCCTCTTCCTCTTTTTAGGATGTTGCATTACATGTAGTTTCTTTCCTTAATTTGTTTTCAGTTTTATTTAGTATACTTTTGTACCTAAGTATAGTTGTAACTAGGGAAAAAAAACCCAAAACAATACAATTTTAATCAGAGCGAGCTCCCCCTCTGCTGGGGGAAGATATGATTCACAGAGATTTCCACTGCTAGAGGGACACATGGGTGCTAAAAGCAACTGCATCCCCATCCTTGCCTCTACTGCAAATGCACCTCTCCTTCCATCCACTCCAAATAATGGAGAAAGACGAGAAGTTAAAAGCAAACCAGAGCGTTCCAGTAACCCATTTGCCAAGAAGCAAGGCCATGCCTCCCCTGTTCCTCTGGCACCCTCAAAGTCTGTGTTCGGTCCCTTTGTTGGGTGGGACCTTGCAGATATCCCCTTGCAGTGGTGCTGCCAGCTCAGCACAGGGCTCTGCTCTCCTACACACCGTGGTTTTGTTTAGGTCTCGCCATTCTGAAGCAGAAATTAAGTGCATGCCGCAAAGAGTTGCTGCTTATTCACTGTACAGTAGTGCACAAGCAGAGTCATGAAGGAGTATCTCATTACAGTTCAGTTTCATCAGAAATCTAAATGGAAACATCGATGTTTGCTGGATGGGAAAACGTAAAATTGACAGGGAACAAATTCTAGGAGTTTTCAGATGTAATCTAGAATGCCTCAGAGAACACAGAACTACACACCTGATAGAATTTACCTCTGATAAATCACATATGAAGGATGATAATGGAACATTCCTTAGGCACGACCCATTTTAAATTTAAATTTATGACAAGCCTACAGCTCAAATGAACATACCGTACCTGACAGGCCAGGGAAGGTTTTACTGACTATATACTTCAAACAGCAATTGTTTCTACGCCTCCTATTTGCAGCACGCTGCATTTCAGCCTGGAGGGTGAGGAAGGACGTGATGGACGTAGGGGCATCAGCCCGGAGGAGAAAGGGCAGCCAGCTTTGCTCACCCAGCCCTTCTGCAGCAGTCTGTGAGGAACCACCAAGGACTGGCAGACTTGGCCCAACAGCACTGATATCTGCTGGGCCAGGAGAAGGAGTACGCGGGCTTCAGGGCTGTGCCAGGAAAGCTGACCACTGTGCTGGTGGCACAGCCATGGACCAATATGTTCCTCATGCCCATGAAACGTCTCACATCCATTAAGGGGAAGGCAGGAAAAGTGCGCAAAGTCCTGTTCTTGGGAGAAGAAAGCACTGTCTGGGACAGCTGGCAAAGGGCTCTGGAACAGGTTGTCCCATCAGCACTGGGCAGCCTAACTGCACTCACTTCTTTCAGCCTGTCTGCCAAGGTGTGTGCTCTCCTGCCAGCTCCCATGATGCCCATGGCTGTGAGGCCTTGGACAAGAACGCACCAAGCCCAGAAACACAGGCAGTGCACTACTAACCAGACACTAACAAGCACAAGGCTGGGAGCAGTGGCAAAAGCTGCCCTCCAGACCCAACCGAGGCAGAAGGCCCCAAGATTTTTGGGGCACCTGAGTCATAACCATGAGAAGGTCCTGTTGGACGCGGGAGGGTGCTATGCAGATCCATGCTCTTACCTCATCAGGAGCACCACTGCCTGGAAAGAAGTTCCCATCATCATAGCGATGTAGTGAAATATAAAGAACATTAGGATCATTGTAGAAAGCTTGCTGAGTACCATTCCCGTGGTGTACATCCTTTGGGGACAGAGATTGCATTATATGAGGGAGGTTAGCATCTCATTCAAAATGGAGATTAAAACCATCAATCTGGGGTTCGGAGGGGCTTCCTCTGGTGTTGAGCTTCATTTTCTGTGCTTCTCTGAGCTAACCAAAGCAGTTCATTGCCAACGAGAGTAACCTGCTTTGCACAGCCAGCTTCAGACCACACTTCTCATTTAACACAGAAGATAAATGGGAGTAAGCACAATCTCTAGCACTTACCGAAACTGAGAACTGGATCAATTTAGTTGGGATTAGAGAACCACATTCATAACTAATCCTGAGGAATGTTGGGCGTGGAAAGGCTGTAGAAGTTTGCCCCAGATTTGCACCTTTAATCAGTCTACAGGGTGACCACCGACACAAGTGCCCTGCAAAACTGTCAGGTCTAGCTCATTGATATCAAGTGACACAAACCCACTGCCAAGACCCTCTCCTGCAGTGCTACTTGGTGCAGAAATGCAGTCCATAGCAGGATGGGTTTGCAAAACACTCCTTCTCTGACATTAAAAGTAGTTGGTGGGAAGTGAGGAAAAGGATGGCCATCCAAGTCAGGCAGAAAGACAAATAAATCCGTTTTAACTCACGGGTTTTGCCTACAGGAGATTTGTTGCAATCTAATCAAAACTCTTGGCTGACACCCTGGGACTCAGATGTCTTCACAGCCAAGTAAAAACATTTTTAAATCAATAAAACGTATCTGCCACATTTTTAAATCTACACGTCACCGCAGCAAAGTCCCAGGCAAGCTCTCAGAATACTTCACTGTCCTGATCCAACGTGGAGAACACTTCTGACTGCCTGCCCACACGCACAGACCCTGGCCTGGCCCAGAGGCATTACACTGAAAACAACAGTGAAGCCGTGCGGGACAGCCCATCCCTCTCAGAAACCAGTCCTCACACCTCAGAAAGAAAGTTGGGATGGATCCCAGCAGTTGAGACCAAAAAGCTTACAGGAAAACCCAACCAAAACAGGACAGACTGCAGTTATCCATCCTTAAGACTGTTACAGGCTTGTTTTAGAAGGCAACTACTTATTAATCACAATTCTATTCAGAAAACTATGGACTCTTTAATGAGCATTTTTGTGTTTACTAAAACCTTTTTTTAGAAAGTACCGAGCAAATTCTGGCGTACAGACCACAGACAACATTTCTTCACTGACCTACAGAGGCCTCATATGAAACTCAAAGAAAACCCCATGACAAATTTCCACCTGCTCTCCTGATGGTAACAAGCGGTGTTTACTCACCCAGTCCACTATGAGGATTTTGCTAACATTCAGTCTTTGCTGGAGCAGCTTGGCTGCAATTGCCACGGAGTTAAAATAGCAGAAGCCCCTGGAGGTGATGAGAAGGAAGGGAAAGGAGGAAAAGGAGAGGGGTTAAATATAGGTCTCCTTGGTCCCAGTGCATCTATTATCTGAGACATAACACAGTAGGAAGAAATTTCTTCTGCTTTCACACTCTGCTTTCCTCCCTGGAAGATGCACGTATGATCAATAAGAAACATGAAATAGCCACGCAGCAGCACATGCCTTGTGATTCGTCAGAAAATGCTTACCCAAACCCACTTGCAGTGAGATGCTGCTGGGGGCAGCTGCCCACGAGTGACCTTCAGATCCCCAGTGCTCACATGATAGGGACAAGGAGGACAGGGCAAGGAGGACAAAGAAGGGACAGCACCAAGGCCTGGAGCACTGAGATGCCACTGGCTGGAAGTGGGCAGATATGCTCGTAGAGGCCCCAGAACTCTATGCTGAAGCACAGAAACTCCATGCATGAAAGTCTGGAATAGTAAGCCTGGTACACAAGTCCAACACAATGCAGAAACAGGACCCTAACGGATGCACGGCATCTCTGGTGAAAGCCCTAATACAAACCCTGCTGTTTAAAACACATGTAAGCTGCCTGACTTCAGCTTTTGCTTCGTGAAGTCTTCCTGCTCTGCCCCTTTCCTCAGTCAGTGTTGTGACCTCAGGACACAATTATGCTTGCTATACTGCTATTAATGGTATTCCTGCCTTCCTCACACTGTGTGAGCCATTAACATTGAGCTTAAAACAACTCACAGGAGTAAATAAAAGCAGCAGTGTTATTCCAAGGCATGACTGTTACGCTGATGCTTGTTAAGAATTACCCACCCAAAAGCACAAAGCAGGAATTTGCCCTGTTCAAGGGAATTACTGGGAGCTTTGAATATGATACTCTTTTGCATATTAATAGGTAAGAAATTCTGCGACAGTAAACTAACAAACATCCTTTAGTATTTCAGGCTGTAGATCACACAACAGGCAAACGCTGAAGCAAGACCATAGAGCCCATACGCGTACTTACATGGGTGTGCTTTCTTCTGCGTGGTGACCTGGAGGCCGAACAACAGCAAATCCATTCTGCACATAAAAATAAGAAAAGGAAGAAATGAGACAGGTAGGAAGGTTCATCCCACAAGGATGGATGCATGTAGCCAGGAGCACTAACTGCGCCTTGCAATTATGTAGCTGTCCTCAATGGTTCTTCATAGCAGCGGATGATGTACTCCCTTGCTCTGGAGGGGAAGAAATCCACATGAACTTTAGGGAAACTGGCTGGTACAGCACTTCCTTCCACTCAGGAAAAAGAAATGAATTCTGCATGAGGTCACTGAACTGGCTGGCCCAGCTGAAGCCAGCAGCAAGACCCTCAGATAACACTGGAACAGGGATTTTGCTTGCTGTTCTGGTTTCTTTCTTCCTTTTAATCAGCGCGTAAGAACATTCACCAGGAGTCTGCTGATCACTTGCTGATATCCTCAAAGATTTTTATGACCAAAGCCAGATGGTGCCATTAAATGAAGCTTGTTGGATCTCCTGCACAACGCAGCCACGAGCTGAGCCCTGCTGTTCCCATACACAGCCCGTTTCAAAGCAAAGTGTTGCTTATTGTCATACCAACCTTCAGTTCTCCCGTGGCCACTTTGAAAACAAGCTCAATGACGCAGCCCACAGCCAGGCGAGCAGCACCGGATGAGTGAACTTCGTTCCAGATCGTGTCACTGTCGACCTAAGTGAGACACACAGGAACCATGGTTAGCAGCAGTGAGGACAGCCAGGAAAAAGAGACCCGTGTCTTATAAGGAGTTACTTGAATGTATTAAATGTGGGAATTGGCAGAACTGATCTCAGCAACACTGGGGCTAGGATCGCCATCACCTAAAGGTGACAACACCAACGGCTGTTCCAACAACCGACACTCAGGAGATGCCGCAGGGTCAGTGCCATAGCAGAGGAGGAAATTCAGCACCAAATTTTGCAGGTGTCTCCTACCAGCACTTCTACCACCACAACAGTATTTCCCCATGAGTGCTGGAGGAAACAGAACCCAGATGAAAAAAGAGGTTTACAAAATCCTTCAATAACCCTATTAAAAGACAGGCACCACAGGAGGGATGCTTAATAATGGACGTTTTAACAGCGCCTGCCTAGCACAGGCCTGCCAGCAGTTGCTGGGTAAAGTTATGCTGACACCAACCTCTCTTGTCTCATCAAAGCTAACAGCAGACCTTCAGCATCGAGGTGCTGACTACAGACATTTACCTCAGTGCTGAATATCCGACAGAGCCAGCATCCTCTACAGTTTCCCCCAGAAGATGTGCCAACAGGCCAAAGGCACGGCATCCTTCGGGCATTCTCCATGCAGCTATGCTACAAGATCCTGCCCTAACTGAAACAAAAAGCAGGGAGTGCTGGCTTTTACCACATTCACCCCACCAACCGCACAAAGATGGGATGGGTTCGAAGACAGATGCTGAGATGTGTGCTCAGTTTTTGCTGCAATCCAGCTGGAGGCTGCAGGGGGACGGGCAGCGCGGGCTCTGCTCTGGATCTCCTCCCCAGCACCCCGGCCTGTTTGCAGGCCATGATGAAAGCAGAGCTTGTTTTCTTCCCGCCAGCCCTTGTGAAATCCACACTGCTGGGACTATCTCATGTCAGGAAAGCTCTGCTGTACAGTCCTCCTACCCATCACAGGGTAAATGCAACATTTCTCAGTGTGAAGGATCACCAGCTATTTTTCACGTATTGCTATGTGTTGAGAGCATTTATGGAAACAATGGAGATGGAGAATGGGAGAAATGGATTATTTGCTTTGTCTGGCAGCCAACCTGCTTACTGAGTCGCAGGGAGATGCAAGTCACCCCACACAACACTGAGCCACCTCCTTCGTGGCTGTGCTGAAGGCAGTGGAAATTGTTCCAGGCCTGGTACTGGGAACGCTCTCTGTCACCAGCTGCTCTGAGGACGGTCCTGAAGTTGCAGTTAGCCAGTAACAGGGCCAGGGCTCCCCTGAGTTCACAAGTTTGGGCAGAAACATGGGAACAGAAGTACTACGGGGCTTGGGTTCTGTACTACACTGCTAGGAGTCACGAGCACGCTGTCTGCAGGTGGCAGACACATCTAACCTAAGCAACAGAGAATACCGACTTGCCTCTCACAAAGAAAATGACAGCCTCAGTGCCGGCAACGTTAACTTCAGCTCTTGGTATCTTGGGGAAGGATGAGGCTGGTAGGACTCTACTTCTCACTTCTACTGCGGTAGAACTCACTTCTTACTGTGTAAGGGCCACTCGGTGGTGGCTCCATTTTCCTTAACTGCAGGCTTCACTCGAGGGACACAGCTACGCCATGCAGTCTGGAATGGGCAAATCTAACCCATCTATCTCAGTCTTGAAAGAAAATGCTGCAGGACAGCAGTAGAAAGAGGTGCCCCCTCCCTCTTTGCCCTCCAAGTACCAGGTCCTTTCCTTGGATGCAGAGCTGCAGAGGGCCACGTTTACTCACCCTAAAGGCACCAAGGAAACAAATAGTGAAAAGCAAAACTCATACATGACCGGTGCACAGCTTTACGTAAGGACCCTCTGATCTCCGTTTGCGCCAGCCTTCCCATAAAGCATGCAACAGCCACCAGATTCTGAGCCAAATGCTGCTAAATTCAGGCTGTGCCGCCTGCAGAACCCAGGCTTGCGTTGGCAGCACTTCAAGAAGAGCGGGGGGGGGGGGCAAGACAGGTTTTAAAGAGATATGATTTCTGCAGAAAGAAGTTAAGTACCTAGAAAAAGCATTCTGCCTGCGGTTTAGAAGCCGGTCTCAAGGACTCTGCCATGCCCACCTACCCGGTGGGAGAATGACTGGATCAAGAGAGCATTGCTTGGCAATGCTTTGTCCCACGTGCACGCGTGTCCACGATAAGGATTTAACACCCAGCCACCTTCCCAGAAAGGATGTCTGGAGATCGCCGGGCCCGAATCCAAGGCAGCACTTCATCATGTTACACTGGAAGTGTTTGAACGGTCCCACTGAAGTCATCAGCACTCCGCAGCAGAGGGGCGTAGGCTCTGCCATCGTGGAAAATGTTATTAATGTGGCCCTGAGCTGGGCTGCTCTCCGGCTCTGAAGCTGCTGCTGTTTGGTGCTCAGGCTGCTGTTGACCCCTCCATCATTCCTGAATTCTGAAGCTCATTACAGGGAGACGCTATTTGGCTTTCCCTGTCGACGAGGCCTTTGATGTAGCTGCCATCACAGGAGTTGTTGCTGGGACAGCACATCAAGCCTTACCATCTGGAAGGACTTTACAGAGAGAGGAAGCATATTTCTTGCCTTTTGTTGATCTAAGAGCGTGTATTCCTCTTTTTCTCTCCCGAACTGCGGGATTCAACTGCGTCAGAGATACCGAGTCTTCCACATCTGCTGGACGAGGAGTGGATAAGCGCGCTTGTTTCCTTGAGAGTAATATTAAAGCCAGAGGAGCTGCTGATTCTGCTTCCTGGACTTTTAGGAGAGCTGATGATCTTCGGACGTGGGGAGACGGAATTCAGCTCCTGGGACCTGCTGCAGGCTCTAAAGCCTCTGCAGCATGCACAATTATTAGAAAATGATGGGGGAAGGTCAGTTTGATGGAGGCTTTCTTGTAAGAGGAACGTCTACGGTGTTTCTGAGTGAAACATGAAAGAACTTTTCCTTCCTTATAAATACGAAATCTTTAAAAATACATTCCTACTCACGCTGTGCACTAAATTATGCACCGCTAGGCAGCTATTTCAAAACGAAATGAGGGGGATCTTAAAAAACGGTTTCATTAGAGCAAGTGAAATATAGGGACAGACAGGGACAAGGGACTGCAAAGCAAAGGGAAACGAAGGAATTCTGCTCCCCTCTCATCACAGCTCATCCTCACACGTAGGTGACAGCAGCACTCAGCATTCACCCAGCCAGGGAGCTGTCTTTACCTTCTCACGTTTCCTAAAGCTCTGGTTAACTCACTGCTCACATGTTTTCTCTTCTAAGACTCGCTATTAAGTTTCTTCTCATTTATATTTCATGGAATATATATATTTTTTGCCTCTGCTCTGCAAGAACGTACTCTGCTGCACGCTGTGCACCTGCACGGGTAAAGGCTTTGTACACTCTAAACAAGACCTCGCGATCGAAAATAGGAGAACAAATTCTGGAAGAGATTAAAACCGGTAAAGATCACCAGATTATTTCTTTAAGACTGTGAACAGAATAAAAAAAAGCATTGCACACACACACACACACAAGAAATGAAAACACTACCTATCATAGCATCAAACCTTGGAGTGTTTTCAAGTACCTGGATGCAAAGATGCGGGAAATATTTTATGGATCCTCAAAGCCGTTCGCTAAGATCTTCTTCTAATTAACCTGGATTATGTGACACTCTGTGCACGTAAGCCACAGATTAAGAGAAGTGTGTGCACTGCGGAGAAGTAAAGGTAATGGCGCTCCGTAAAAATACTGCTCTTGCAGATGTTGCTAAAAATGAGTGGGAATGAATGACTGCTGTTTAAATCAGAGCTCACATCTGTTGATATAAGTGGTTCTGTGGTTTCTTCCTTCTCTGCTAGATCGGGACGTGTGCAGGTGGGGAGGTTTGTTAGTGCCAGCTATGATGATGTGAGGCCTTCCTCGTATTAAACAAACCGATGATGAAAAGAACCAAGAGTTCCCAACCATGGGAGAACAAACCCTTCCCTGCTGATCTTGTGACACTTCGTTTTAGGAGGGAGATCAAAAGGTGTTACGTGGTGAACTGATGTGCCCTAAACCTTTTCCTGCTCCTTCAAAGAATTCCTGTTGTAACTCTCGTGCTAGCACAAAGAGCTCGTGGAAATGCACAGCTTCCCTCATCGTTTAAAGCAGAACAGGAAGGCTGATGTATCTGCTTGCCCCAGGGCACCTGGCAGGCCTGAGCAAGGTTCTGAGCAGCACCCAGCGGCTTGTGCCTAACCCTAACCCACAGCCCTAACGAGGAGGTGAAAAGGCAAAGCAGCACTACCACATCACTGCGGCACAGCCACTGGAGATGTAACAGCTTTCATGGGCTTTCCCCCCCAACATTGTCCCACATTACCCTTCAGGCCCATTTATTCTTTTAACCTACGTGACATACCCTATGGAAGAGTGCTGTGCGTCTGTCTGCAGAAAAAGGACTTGGCTTCAAGCTTTTCACCCCATAATACCATTTGACAACCCAGGCTCCTCTCCTGAATTACAAGGAACAGCTTTCACCTGCTCCAGGCCAGGCCTCCCCCATGCCCGCAGGCATCATTTTGCATCCAGCCACACTGCATTTTGTGCACTACTTTACTATTTAGCTTTGTGTTATCATGACAACATGGACATTTCTCTGCACTCAGCTTTTGTCTTCGTGACCCTGAACAAATTTTGTGCCATCACCAGCAAATCACACTTGCTTACAGACCAATCCTTCACTCTGTAACATTGCAGAGAATGTGTAGGACTAATTCTGACTTTCTATCTTTTCTGGCTTTCTGTCTTCTATTCAGTAATGTGTACAAAAGAGGACTGCTCCCAGCTTATTCTACAGCAGCCTGATTCTTTAAAACCTTGCTTTTTTCCTTATGGATCATGTTAGCCCCCTGGCAAGCATTTGCCAGTACAGTATTGAGTTCTCTGGATCAAATCCTCCTTACGAAGCAGTCAGCCAGCTGCAAAGCTGTCTACTGCCTTGGTGACCCATGAATTATTCACTAGGCTGCACTTATTAAGTGGCAGAGTCAGAGAAAACTACCCTTCTGCTGAAATAAATCCCTTCTCCTTCAGCTCTGGGCTACAAACCAGATGTCCCGCAGGTGCTCAGATCATCCCGTGTGCACCAGTAAAACCAGTGCAAAGCTGTCGGAGCTCACACCAACTTCCGACACTGCCAGGGCTGCCTCTCCGCAACCCCCTCAGCTTGTAAGTAAAAGACAGAACAAAGACCGATGACCGATCAACAACAAGTCATGTTCTGCCAACCTGGTGATCCTGAACAAAGGAGAGTCTAAATACGGCTCTGATGCTCCCTGTCTGTCAAAGGAGCCATACGACCACCCTGCAGCCAGCCAACAGCAGCAGAACCCCCAAGCTCTCTTGCTAAATCAATTAAGAATCATTTAATTGTACCGTAACAAACACCCGATCTCTCAGCAGTCTTCACGCGCTGGAACTTCTCAGACCTGCATCATACTTCCTCTCTCTCTGAAATCCTTCACAACTGATACTTTACCCTAGGTTCTGATGCTTTAAAACCTTTTTGTTTCTTCAAAAAATATTAGATGCGTCTCAAAAATGTCTCGTCATCCCCTCTGATGCAGAAAATAACTTGTTTTTCATCTGCTACCGAAAGGCGTGCTCTGCGGCCCAACTCAAATCCCACTGTAGGGCTTCTTCCAATGTTTTCCCATGGCAAATCAAACCAAGAGTGACTTGTCTGACAGAACTGGCATGCTAACAAAGACTACAGTTTTCCCTGTATTCCTTCAATAAACACGGGACGTTGCTAAGCCAGCTTTCTTGACAAACCTCACACTTTGAAGGACAGCAGAAAACAGGACTGAAAGGAGCTTGTGCGACCGGCGTGCAGATCTTCTACCCCAAAGGAGGTGGTAACCACTTCAACCCACCCAAGTGCGTAATGCTCAGTATGCTACAGCCCATCACTGCGTGCCGCGGCCTCATTTTCCCCACAGATGCATAGCTGCAGTGCACACACTAATCAGAAATGCATCCCAAAAGCAGCGAGGAATCTGTTCTCCTGCAAGTAGAAGCACACAAAGAGCTCGTGCTGTCTTCCAGTGGAACTGGGGGAAGGAAAACCAAGCAAAACAACCACAGTGCCTCTTTTTTTTTCCATGAGAAATCTGACAGGCGCGTTGTTGATGACTAGTAAATTAGTACTTACACAAAGCTTTTCCTACAAAACATGAAAGCATCTGTCGGGACGACTGAAACGCTGCAGAGAAGTGGAAAAATAATTTCCTATTTAAGGCTCAGTGGAGACCAGCGAGCAGGGATTACCATCTTTATCAGCAGCGTATCAGGAATACCAGTGCCGTGGTGCTTCCTGCCCTGATTTAGGACTTAATGCAAGACTTCTGGGACTGCGTCAGGCTCAGGCACTGTCTCTACTTGTTACCATTCAGTCTTCATTTGCAAATGATAATTTCTGCTTTGAATGGCATGCCTGACTGCAGGGCAGGGTAAAGCCGAACCTTTTAAACTCCAGCCAAAAATTTGTCATGAATTAGGAGACTGCGGCATATTTACAATACAAAATAAAATATCTCTACGAGCGCTCAGTTGTGGCGGTATGAATAAACGCCGATTATTCTTTTTCTTTTTTGACGGGATAATTTTCAAAGCAGTGATTTTGCAAAGACTCAGGAAGAAAACAATTTTGTTTCATTTCCATAACAGAATCCAGACCTCCAAATTCAACCTCGCGAGCTACAATTATGCATAAGAACTACCACTGTGAATTTTCAAACACAGGGCCTTTTATTGTCTCCTCTCATTCTTTTCCCTTCCCGTTCTCCGAGAGTTCCTCTAGTGTCACCCTGCACAGAAACCTCGGAGCAGAAAGCCCGAGTTGAAAGCAAAACTTGCACGTTTTCAGGCTCCAAACAACAAACCCAACCCGAACCTTCAGCACAAGGCACTGCAATGATATTCCCTTCTTTCAGCCTCCTGGGAACAAATGAGCGTCTTTTTTTTTTAACTATGTGAAATCTTGACAGATGAGAAGTAATGCTCAGCTGCTCCGTGATGGACGGGCAGATGTTTCGGTCGATTCTTTCAGAATTCAGCCTCAAAAAAAATGAAAGACGCCAAACACCGATGACTGCAATTTTACCCTTTGTCACGTGCGAGACTTCTCATTCTAGGATAATAACACAGCCCGGATGCAAGCAACTCATCACTTACTGAAACCTCCCAAACACTGTCCTTCAGTATCACTATTTTATTAACGAATCTTCCACCTGCACTATGAGACAGGCAGCTCTGAAGCACAAACACTGAAGACGAAACACCTACGCAGCACAAGCAGCACATCTTGCTTTCTGTGCGGCTGCGGTGCACTTTCGGATTCGAAGGTTGCTTTAAAATTCAGTAACCTCTTAGCCATTAAACATCACTGCCTGGGAAATGAGGTTTCTCGTCCCAAAAGCCAGAGACGAAACATGCCTATGAATGTCACCCACGCTCCCGTGCTCCAAATAGCTTCAAATCATCACACTGCTTTTGAAGAAAGGCACGTGAGGCTGTCACTGCAAACCCGCACCCCAGGCAGACCCTGTTTATAGAGAACATCTGGTAGCAATTACCCACTTGATGGAATGCAAAGCATCGATTTTTGTTACCAATGGGACTCGGAGAACAAACAGGACATTATTTACACATTAAAGAGAGTACTCACCCCGACACCACCGCAAGGAAGCCTGACAAACATCGACGTTAGAGAACCTGTAGGAAAAAAAACATACGTATCCAGTAAGTCAAAAAGTCAAAGTTCACCAGATTTTGGCCCAATTTTATGGCAATGCTGAAATCTTTCTGAACACAGGAACAGACCACAGCTTTCTTGCCATTTTCAGAAGACACGCAGCCAACCCTGTTATATTACAACGTGCACATAAACAATATACACACTTGGACACGTTCAAAAGCCTCTCTGACATAAAAGCCTTCTATAAATCACCCATTTTTATGCAACGGTTTTGTGCTGTTCCACATTTCAGGCAACCACGCTGACTATAAATGATTGAGACACTACCGACAACTGCTCAGCTTGTCTAAGGTGAACATTTTAACTGCTTTCAACTGAAAAAGGATGGAAATCATGAACACCCTCTAATTATCATTCATCTGCACAGACCAGAAGACTTCTGAGTGCATTTGGTTCATAAAAGATAGACAAAAAAAGATAGCTAGACAAAAAATAAAGTGGTGGCGAGCAAACACAACGTGTTTTTAACTGAAAGAGCAAAACCAGCATTAATAATTTGGGAAAAATGAAGAAAGCCATCTGCAGAAATAATTC
Source organism: Aquila spilogaster (assembly GCA_024606505.1). Classification (NCBI taxonomy): domain Eukaryota; kingdom Metazoa; phylum Chordata; class Aves; order Accipitriformes; family Accipitridae; genus Aquila; species Aquila spilogaster. Next base: position 13,433,319 of record JANHGO010000071.1, on the reverse strand, counting down.
TGTAACTATAATGAGTGTAGCACCACATCCTCAGCTTGTACAGCAGCCTTATATACTGTGCACCGAAAGCTCTCGTATTTATTGCTACCCTTCGTACATGACTTGCATGTGTATCTGTGCACAACAGGAAAGTAGGGAGAAGAAAATATGCACGTGCAAGCACCGTAGAAGATCTACAGTCCAGTGCCAGAGATTCATTTGCCTGATACCTCTTTAAAACTAATGAAAGCTAACAGTTAAATAAACTGGGTTGAGTTGTTTTTCTTCCACTGAACCAGGTTCCTGCTCTGGTCATGTCAATATTGGAGGGACAAATTCCCTTCAGTGCTAACTACCATCTTTGCTGAGCGTGAATTAGTCATGAAAGCAGACACATGTTGCTGAGGACCACGCTAGTGTCAAATGCATCACAGACCCTTGACTGGGAGTGGAGTTAGTGCATCTGTATTATCAATCCGAGTGCATAGCGAGACTCACCCTGTGATTAGATCCACATGAAAACTCTTAGCTCATCCTGCTTTAGACCTCCTGTCACATCTTTCACTGCTAATCCACCTATTATTTCAATATTTATCTTCCTGACAACAATTTATGATTGCTATCCGCTAATTAAAAGCAGCCTTATTTGCCTGCATTTAAGCTTGTTCAACAGGTTCCAAAGCTTTACAGTGTCAAATGATAAATAGATTCATATTCTTCATCTTGAGACTTCCAAGGGCTGTAGCAACCTCTCCAGGGGTAGAGTTGTACTGCCCTTCTGATACAACACAGCAAAGAAGGTCCCTGTAATGCCCAAAGTACGGTCAGCCTCTTCTCCCATGTGACTGGTGACAGGAGAAGAGGTAAGGGCCTTAAGCTGTACCAGGGAAAGTTCAGATTGTATATTAGGAAAAAATTATTCTCAGAAAGAGTGGTGAGGTACTGGAACAGCTTGCCCAGGGAGGTGGTGGAGTCACCATCCCTTGAAGTGTTCAAGAACCATGGAGATGTGGCACTGAGGGATGTGGTCAGTGGGTACGGTGGGGATGGGTTGAGGGTGGACCAGATGATCGTAGAGGTCTTTTCCAACTCGAGTGATTCTACGATTCTAACTCAGTGGAAATGGTCTTCATTGTCAGTGGTGGATGCTGGTAAAGAAGGGAACTTTTTGAGGAAGGAGCAAGGCTAACAATTGCAGGACTACTGCAATAGTAGAAGTATCTAGCTGATCCATAGTATCCAAATGCACTGAAACCTGCTTACAATTCTGAAAAATCTGAGCTATGTACCCCCTTCCCACATTCTCTTAAAGAACTGCCAGACAGAGCAACATCCCTGTTATCCCTTGCAGAACCTTAAAAAAAAAACAGCCATCAATCACAGAATCACAGGGGTTCAAGAGATCATCGAGTCCAACCCTCTACAAAAGCAGGTACCCTACAACAGGTTACACACGCAGGCATCCAGACAGGTCTTGAATATCTCCTAAACTTTTCTTTTTACCCTTTACCTTCTTTGCAAGGTTTAATTCCAAGAGGGCTTTAGCCTTCTTTGTTGCATCCCTACAGGCCCTGACAAGATTCCTATATTCTTCCCAGGTGGACAGGCCCTTTTGCCATATTTCATGGACCTTCTTCTTTTCTTTCAGTTTATCCATGAGATCTTTGCTTATCCACACAGGCCTCTTTGCCACCTTTCCCTGATTTCTTACTCTTAGGGATGCACTGATCTTGAGCTTGGAAGAAGTGGTGTTTAAGTGCCAACCAGCTATCACGGGCTCTCTTACCTTCTAACGCTCTAGCCCATGGGGTACTGTACTACATACTTACTGCATCCCGGGCTCTGTCTGGTATCCAGACACTCTTTTGTTTCCAGCCCCAGAGCCTCGTATCTGTTGCTCAAGTAGGGAGAAGACATCTCTTTCTTCTCCAAGCAATCCTTGTTTTCATCTTTCATCTTTAAAGTTCTTCTTTTTAGGCTGAGATTTCTCATGCTTTTTCTTGCTCATAGACATATCAAAGGCAAAGAGCTTATACAGAGGCACATACTCCAACGCAGTCATATGTATGTCAAGACACTCAGGTCTACCAAGCTAATATTTGCATACGTGAGCCTCATGCGAAGCTTTGGTCTCAGACTTCAAACCTGCCATACATTTAGCCCACAAATGTATTTAAAAGAACCCCACAAAGCTGTTTTGTACATTTAAAAGCCTTTTCAACTTTCAGCAAGAGAGGACAGCTGAAGAAGGGGTTGCTTACAGGCTCATTCACCTCTGTGCACAGATACATAGTCCAAGGCTTTTCAGGAAGGGTTCCCAAAACATCAGAAGCTGTTATCTCTGCTCCGGCCCAGCACTATGGAAGCCAACACGTTAGGAAACTGCACTGGTTTTTGGGACAGAATTGCCTTTCCTGCCCTGCTGTAAGCTCAGCTAAGAGCTACCAGAAATGCCTTCCAACTAACACTCTCTATGTCCTTTCTACGTCTTCAGCTTCAAATAGTAACAGAAGAGCTGCTGGGCAATGCTGGGTCATGGCCCAAGCCTCAGCTGCAACCCCAGCCAAACTGGTCTCACCCACAAATAGGTTATTCTTGGAACTGATTTATCAGGAATACAGCCCCTTGACAACTTAATGTTCTTTGCAAAATTACACATAAGCATGCAACCCTTTGTACTGGAATGCCCTCAGGTGTTAGAACTATTTTTATTCACGAGAGGAAACTTATTTCTAGAGATACTTCAAAATGTGTAACTGAAAGACATGTGCGGTGCTCAGCAAAGTACTCAAGGGTAGAACTTACCCTCCTGCAGGTTCTCTAAACAGGGTTGTTTCAGCCAAAATGTGGGAATCTCAAAATGCGATATAGGTTGTGCCAAGAGTTGAGCCAGAACGACAAAATATTTTGAGAGGATGTGACATTTGAACGAGAAGGGAACAGTTATAGTGTTACCCCAGTCCACTCTAAAAACATACCTACATCTTGCAAGGGTTATCAAATGCCTGACTTTAAGCTGCTCCTGAAGGAGTGGAGTTAGGGTGAGCCACAGCTTCCCCCAGCCCCAGGCCGGGTATCAACCCAATCTGATCCAGGCTGGTGAAGCCAACAGTGCTGAAGGACTGCCCGCATCCCACCATGAGGAACCATGGGGACAGGTCACCATCTTCAGCTCTGCTTCATCACTACAGCTCAGTGAAGTGAGATCAGGCAGAGTGAAGGTGGTGCAAGTGCAAATGAGGAGCCCTCTTAGATTTGCAGGGGAGATTTACACCCTGTTTCTCTGGACTGATGGATACGCCTTATGCAAAGCAAGAGTTTTACACAACCAAGGATATGACATCATACACTTCTTAAACTTATATAGTAATTGCGCTACCATTCAGCCAGAGATGTCTATTTTTCATTTCTCTGGGTTTTAAAGAGATGGCAACTTAGCTATAAATACAGTGCTAATTACATGTTTAAACAACTGGCTAATAGCTTTCCTCTTTGGGGATCTAACGTACATACTGAATATGTTGCAAAAATCTTTCCAGCTCTTTTGCTATGACTACTGCAATGTGCAGGTCATCAAGTTAATCCTCTTTTTATATCATTCAAAGTGAAGCTAATCCCAAAATAAACACTGTAAACTTCTAGATTCCAGAACTGTCTTTTTGCTGATCCCCACACCAGAACTTCCCAAACTGCCCCTCCAGCCTATTACCTCCTGCTGTGAAGAGGAAAAAAACAAAGGGAGAAGAAGATGTTCCATTGATGGTAAGGTGCCAAAATCAATGTGAATTGGTTGCTCCGGTTGGAAACGGCTATCCGAACAACCATCCTCTATAGATAGTCTGCAAGGAAAAAGCCTATAGCATTCTATAGCAGAAGCAGCCCTGTTTCAGGAAGATCCAGTGAAAGGAATAAACAATCTTGTTCAAAATTAAACAAATGTAGGACTATCTAAGAGGCCCCTGCATCTTCCTTGTGGATTATCCATACAGTCCTGACATCTATTTGTTGATGTCTGTGCAGCTGGTTGGTGCTGCAGATCCAGGTCCTTAGCAGGGTATTCCGGTTCCTATCAGGCAAAGGAGAACCTTCTAACATGCAGAGCAGGCTGTGCAAAGATATACTAGACTCTAAATTATCTTTTCTCCTCAGAGAGGTTGTTTCTAGGTTTTGAAGACATTAATTCAAGGAAGCTGTAGCTAGTTAAGGTTTAGGGATCTACCCAAAGAACAGAAGATGTATCACTCAAGGCAATGCTGAAAGCAGTGGGGGAGAACTGTCCTGGGAGCTGCCTATAGCTTGGGCTGGTGGGAGCACCAAGTGCCCTTTCACACCAGAAGGACTAAGGGATCGCCAGAACTGGGGCAGCGGGCAGTAGTGTGAACAGTGGGGGTCAGGAAGGGAACCCCACCCCACAGTGAACAATACCTAGAAGTTTCTTGCTGTCCAGTTTCTGTCTGTTCAGAGGGTTTGTGCCGTACAGCAGCGTATGGGCTTCCGAGTGAACTGTCTGCAGCTCTTCTAGAGTTGCTTTTCTTCCACGGATGCACTGAAAGAGGAAAGAAAAGGAGTGATGAGATCACTGGTTTTTCTTTCTATAACTTAGCAAGTCATAAAGACAACGAGCAAAAAACCTAACACTGGTTCTCACACGAAAAAATCTTCGTAGGACAGGTTTTGGTTTAAGCCCCTATTGAACATATTATCTTGACATACAAAGTCATCTTTGGATTTTTTTCTTTCTTTATTTTAAAAATATTTACCAGAGAGGATTTGCTGAACTACACAGGGATTGCTCGACTACTGGTTATTCAGGATTTCAGTTACAAACCATTATTAAATGATCTCCTGATGAAAATGCGGCCCTTCAAATACTCCACCCCCATCTCCACCATGATTATTCTCCTCAGAATACTACTCTGCAAATACAATCTTGGAGCAATTGATGGTAAATTACGGACTTTCTGCTCTGAAATTCGCCTCGGAAATCCCTCAGACTGCATGTATTACAAATTGTTTGCTTATACTGTGATGCATCTTGAGCTGCAAATGCCACAGCACATATATGCTCATCTCCACTTCTGTAGCAGGTTGAAATCAAGAAGGGCAGGTGCAAAACGAAGTCAACACCTTAGCTTCATTGTAGATCACTGCAAAACTTCCACTGATGTCAACAGGATCCACCTCCATTTTGAATTTTACAAACTGGGGTCTTTACACCTCTTTTCATAGAGTTCCAATGTATCTTTCAGGTCAGATGGGGTGATGGGAAACCTGATCTAGTGGGTGGCAACACTGCCCATGGCAGGGGTTGGAACTGGATGGGCTGTAAGGTCCCTTCCAACCCAAGCCAAACTGTGATCTTTGGGGCATCCCTCTTGTTTCTACCATCTATTTGTGATGTAACGTGCTTGTCAGAACCAAGCGCTGTTTGGAGATGCTGAATTTGAGCAGCACAAGTTGGCCTCTTGCATAGCAGCGAGCACTCCCTGGCAGGCAGATGCTGCCTGGGGGATATCAGGTACTCCAGAGAAGGCAACCAACTCCTGACAGTGGAAAAAAACATCTTGTCTTTTGCACTGGGAGCTTGCAACTGCCTCCAAAATGGTGGCAAGGGAAATATGCACTGAGACAACAAGTGCTGAGGCTTGGGGCAATGCAAGAGGTGGTCACCGGAGGGAGGGGAAGGAGTTACTCTGAAATAGGGATGGCTTTGCTTGAGAAATCTATAAAGATCTATAAAGCACTCATCTCTCCAGAAAAAATAAATAAATTAGAATGACTTCACAACCTATTTGTTTTCCTATGTAATAGTAAAATATAAGTAGTTAGCAATAAGCATGCTGGAAGCTCTGAAAGCCCCTTGTTGAGATCCCTGGGTCACTCTCATGCAGACAAGTCCCTTGTCACCCAGCCTGTGCCGCACAGGAATGTGAGTGCATTTCCTGCGCAGTGTTTGCTGTGGCTCTGTCAAAAAAGTGCCAGATGCTTTTTTTTTTTAGCACTTCCACGTTCCCATGGAAGCAGAGGTTCCAATGAGAATCAAAGAACGCACAGCCCTTAGGCTTCTTAAAAAAAAAAACCCCACAAAAAAATGCAACCACGTTCTTAAGAACAGACTCAAGATGAAAATTTGTTCCAAAGCTGAGGTCCAAGAGATGCTCTGCAGGGCTGCTGCTGTTCAGAAAGCACTCCTGTGTGATGTTTGCTTAGCTAAGGACAAGAGGTGCTCCAGAGACAAGTGTCACCACTCCAAAGGCACTGCCACTTCCAGCAAGCAGTGCCTGCTGCAGCAGCACAGCACCAACACCTCGGGGAGCCGTGACGGACACCTCCATGCACCGCACAGCCCGTGTCACCAGTCCCTCCACCTCCACTGCAAAATAAACCTCAGGGAACTGCATCTCAAAACTCCAGCAGAAGCCCTCATCACGTGTTTCAAAGCATGCAGGAAATCCCTTTGTAAAAGCGTTTGAGCCATAAGGCAGCAGAAATCAAAGCACTGCAGGAGCGCTCGTGCGCTCTGGCTCTCGTAATTTTGGCATTTCTGCTCTCCAGTTCCTCTTTCATTTTCTCCGTGCTCTGCTCCACCACCTAGCATTTCCTGGGGTTAATGATGAGGCAAAAATACACCATCCCATTAAAGAGGCAATAATCACAAAAATGCTAGACCCAGAAGGGATGGAAATATCTGGCAAATCCCCCTTGAGCTTTCATCCTGTCTTCCTTTTTTGTTCATGGTAAGCCTCTCTCAGTTACCCTTAGAGGCTTTTACAGCTTCCCTTTTGCCCATACGCCAATTCTTTTCCTTTGAACGAGATGTACTGACCCATTTTCGGCTGCTACATTTTGTGGACAGACAGAAATAGTTTGCTGTATTTCTTGGCATCCCATGGATGCACAAGAACAGCCGCCCACTGCAGTAACGCGCCAGCTCCTCTGTGGATGCTCCTGGTTAACAGAGGTGGCCCCACAAGCCCATCCAAGGTCTGTGCTCAGCATCAGGGTGTGGGGACCTCCCTTCCTCCTGGCAGTATGAATGAATGGGAGCTACGAGCGGACGGAGAAGTTTCTTCTGTGCTCCCAGAGAAATGCATGTGAGAAAAAAGCCGCTCCTTACTGAAACAAGCAAAGGCACAGCAAATACTGACTGACCAGAAAGGACTGTGCCCGAGATGCTTTTGCACCATTCTCATCTCAGCTCACATGTCAAAAGCTCTGTCCTCAGTTCTAATGTAAAGATACCCAGAAAATGAATTCAATCCCCACCCAGACTAAAGAAGGAACAAAACATTCCTCGGATGTGGATGATGGGTTTCCAAACCCATCACAACACATCACTCGGTGTGCTGTCCACGTTCCAAATTTGAGCAGTTCTTCACTTTAAGAGCTCTTAACCTCTTAAGTCATGATATTCGGTTTGTAGTAGACTTTGTAGTGCTTAGGACCAGAGGAAATGGTCTCCAGTTCTGCCAGAGGAGTTTTCAATTGGATGTTCACGGAGAGGGTGCTCAGGCATTGGAAAGGGCTGCCCAGGGAGATGGTGGAGTTCCCGTCTGTGGAAGTGTTTAAGAGATGTGTGGGTGTGCTATTTAGGGACACAGGTTAGTGGCAGACTTAGCATTTGGGGATGGCTGGACTTGTCTTAAGGGTCTTTCCCAACCTGAATGATTCTATGATTCCATCCAGCTTCCTCACTCTGTATTAGCACCCCTACAGTCTAACCCACTTCCTGGCTGTTAGAACCATGCTTTTCAACTCAGCAGTTGGCTTCTTAACCCTAATGGAGCTCTTCATCCATTCCATTTGTGCCTTCTTCTGCATGGAACTCGACCTTCACAACATCTCTCACACTGCTTGACACACTTCCTTCTATTTCTTCATGGCTCGTTTTTCCTCATTTCTAACCATGAAATGCTACTCTCTTGGTTCGCATTTTATCTACCCTTCCACCCCACGGTATTTCAATAGGAAAGGACATGAAACTCGAGAGACAGCGAACCAGATCTTGTCCCACCTGCGCCGCTCCCCCTGTGCCACACAAAGCCATGAAATGGCAATAAAGCTTTTTTTCCCAGGCACCAGCACCACCTCAGTGCTTTGCAATGAGAAATTGCTGGTGCACAGCTGACGCCCAGCAGATCGTGCCTTCAAGCCAAACACTAGCACCATGCATTGTCAGGGACTCCGCATGCATCTCCGCTCCAGCAGATGGCCCAGCCCAAGCTCTGTTTTTCACGTCTGTCCTCTGCAGCTCCAATTAACCTGAGGGCTTCAGCCAGCAGTGCTCATACTCTGAGCAGCACAGGACTGCTGCCAAGATGTGCCTGGAGACAGACTCTGACTCGGGAACTAATTCTTCTCAATCCTGGTCGAGCAGTCCAAGAGTTTGATTATGTCCAAAACACACAACAAAATCTACTGATTTCCTATGCTTCTGATGAAGGCTGGGAGGATTATGCTATACAGCAATTGTGGGCTTTCATTTGGGGGAGAGCCTATTTTATTGCGATTGCTTCAATCAGTATAATTGTTGCTTTTAAATTCTGAGCATACCCCAGAGTAATTGCCGTATTTTATAAGGCTAACTTAATTAAACAAGTCATGCTCTAAACCACAGATGTCATTAAGCTTGGACAACTGCTTTCACTCCGAAGGGTCATCTTTAAACTCATACAAACATGCTGGACTTTTACCTATCACACCGCAAATGTGCTGCACATCTTCCCCTCAGCTGGATGTGAAATGGTTTTTGGACAACTTCAGCAAATACATATCTGTTTCACTGCTGAAAAATGAGGGGAGTGGGTGTGCGGGAAGCGACGCGCTTCTTCTGTTCTAAAAATATTCATGCCCCTTCTGGATCCCTTCTATTGCCTCCAAGGGAAATGACAGGAACTGGGCGCTTGGCAGTTGTGGAGGTTGTGGAGGAGCCTCAGGGTTGCCTGATGAACATGGGTTTTCACATTTCTGGAATTTCAAAGCGTGCATTTTTCTGCACACGTAACAAAATATTTATCTGCGAGTCCTCTTCTGACACGAGGGATGTGCACAACAGAACCACCAAAGGAAAACTTCCAGGAGGCAGACACAGAGAATTGTTCGAGCTCGCATGGGAAAACAAAGCTGAAATGCACTTCTAGCACGCAGCTGCGTGGGGACCAAGAGCTGAACTGCTTCTGGAAGAGGAATGGGGGTCCCAGTGGAGTTGTGTGATCCCATACACAGTGTACAGGACTATTTACTATGCAGGGTGCTGTGTTTTAATCCATCCCTATCAAACACATGCAGCTAACAGAATCAAACTATACCCACAATCAGACCACAGCAAAGGGCTGTTAAGGAAGCAAGAGGAAACACAAGGATAAGGAAACGTCAAATTTCAAACCGTCCCTCTACAAACAGGAGTTGTAATAAATGGATTAACTACATAATAACAAACAATTTTCACATCAGGCCCTTGGGCTCACTTAACTGACTCATAATGCCTGTGGCACAGGACACCATATCTGCAACAGCAAATATAAAATGAGCGCACATAGATGTGTCACCAATACCAGCTAAAATATAATACAGAATAAAAGAGGAGCTGAGGAAAAAAAGATACGTGTATACCACCTGGCAAACTGCTGTCTGCCATAACCCTGGTGTTGCTGTTGACTTGCTGCGGTTGCTGCAGACCTGGTACTAGGTCAAGGAATGACCAAATGGCTTTGCAACATGGAAATGAATTACTCCGGTCACGGACGACTGAAGGTGAATGAGTGTCTGCGGCTCCAGGAAAAACCCTATCAAGTACAGAACACCGAAGCAAGGGGGGAGGAAGGAGATGGAGAGAGAGGGAAAGGCTGTGCCCACAAAGCCTGGATAAAGAAGAAAACTTGAATGTGGGTGTGAGCAGGAGTAGGGGACAGCAGGTGAAAAGGAATGGGGAAGAATGAGAGAAAAGCAGGGCTGGGTATCCTGAAAGGGCATGTCAGATCTTTGGGAAAGACAGCAGAGAAGGAAAGGCAGGACTGCAGGTAGGAAGCTAGCATTACACATTTAATGCTTTCAGAAAAGAGACGAGTCAAGATGAAGCTGAATTTCACCAGTGGTCATAAGGGAAACACAAGTGGAATGCAGGTAAACATCAAAACCTGCTCCTACTGCAAGAACAACCTAAAGTAACTTCAGAAAAACAAGAGCTGCTTGGGATCATACAATGAAGAACTTCACACATTACAGAACTGTAGGAGGCAAGGCAACTACCACTGTGTGAATTAAATACTACTTCTAACCAGAGGAGCTAGACGGCAGCGAGGTGCGTGTTTCTTTTGTCAGACACCATAATGCCACAATTCAATTAAACTGGTCTCCACAGGCAGAAACAATTCTGAAGTTCTTCCATGCTCTGCTGAGGGATAAATAAACGGATGACAGGGGAGCTTCATCTAATGGCAATGCTGCCACCACGTGGATGTTATTTTCTGACTGCTCAGAAAATCTTCCTAGACAGATGCTGACATAACTCGTATTTACAGTGTGATTCAAACCCCTCAGAGGCTCAGAGAACTGACGAACAAACACTACTGTTAATTTATCATCATTACTACTAGCTATGAATAATAATTACTAAACGCTAGTCTTCTTATTTTAGCAACTTCTCATATAGTTTGCTTTGCTCTTAAAACATGCACGTCCAATAAAATTAATCTAGCAACCTGTGAGGGAACAAGATTTAGGTGCATCCACCCACCCTCATTCTTTTCACAGCATTTTCCCTGTAGGCCGACCATTGATTATCAAAGGATATTTAAGAAGTTATTAAACCACTGAGATACAAACTTTTTGCTCCACAGCTCCGGTTACGACTGAAGCGATATGAAATGACACGGGCACTTCATGTCGTGCTCCTGTATTTGGCCATCTCAAAATCTAACAGTTGATAGGGACTTCCAGGTTACAGGGAATAGGGCTGAAAATTACGTGAGCAGCTTCACTGCAAACCCTACGGTTCATATCGGGCAAGAGCCCTCTCCAGCGTCTCACAAAACTTTCACAGTCATTGCAATGCAATGAAATCAGATTGCTAGAAAAGCACTCCTGACATGCAAACACACAAGCATGAACAGCCATCCAGGTATGGATTAAATTTAAGCCACATATGGCAAAACGCTGCTAACAGCTGGAGCTATAAAACGATGAAGCTGGAATGCAGTATAAAGTTTGCACATCCAGGTAGCAATCAGCAGTCCGAGCTGCAGGTTCGGTACACACACTACCTTCCAAACCAGAGCCTGGCCCCTAAAGCTGCTTGTAATCCACCAGTGCAATCGGCCAGGCAAACCAGGTGCTCTTTCCCCCAGGCCCACCACCTTGCCCCCTTGCTGGTGCTCGTTTTACCTCGCACTTGCCACGGAGACCTGTCTCCTGCAGCCGGGACCAGATGCTCTGGATCCTCCCCGCGTGCTCCGGGTGGCTGTTTGTGTTTCCACAGGTACACTGATGTTTCAGCATCAAGGTGTCGTAGACAAGGCCTGCAGCAGAAGTTAGAGAATTGCTCTAAGTGAACGAAACTATTTTGCCAGATATAGGGAAGAAACAAAACTCCTTCTTTTAGTTTCCCCATTTGGTCTACAGCACTTTGCATTCAACTGAATACTTACATGACTCACCAGGAGCCACAGAGCTCTGAGAGATGACAGTCCAAGGTGCCAGGAAAGGAGATGGGCAGCTGCTTTGAAACAGTACCAAACCCGCAGCCATCCCCTCCTTTAGAAATCTCAACAGATACGGAAAAGAAATGAGTCACCATCGTCACTTCAGGCTGAGGTTGTGAGAGTGACGGAAGGAGGTGACAAATGACAGCACTGGTATGAGAGCTGGAACACAATTTAGAAGAGGGCTGACTTACAACTCGTCCACCGGGTACTTTAATAATTGCTGCTAAAATGACTCTAGGGTCTGGGATTAAAATCCAGAAGGAATAAGTCATTAGCAGGCACTACGTTTTGGAACATAGTCTGCGCTGAAGTGTTCGCATCAACATTATTTGACAACACACTGATTAAGACTATTAGAACACACTTGGGCATAATTATTCAGCACGATATGCAGGTATTTAGCTACATCTCCTTGCACTGCAACTATTTATGGCATGACAGCAGCGTAGGAGACTGCTTCATGCTCTGGAGCTGCCCGGCTACAGTTTTGGAACAGGAGCTGCAATTTCACCACCAGTGTTTCACAGAACAAAGCCAGCAGATCCTCCATAGCTATGCACTCCTGGTGACAACAACATTTTTCTTCACTTATGCAGAAGAGAGACAGTGAAATGTTTAAATCTACCCCTCCCTTCAGCCAGGCATCGTTGCTCCTAAATCCCACCAGAGCAGCACCAAGGCAGCTTGCGAGGCCTGACTGGAGCTGGAATTGTACCTTCTGAATGAGTGCAGGCATGTTCTGCCACTGCAAAACTTGGCCTTCCCCTCTGAGACGAACTCTGGCACTGACACTCAGCTATTGTGCCTCAGGGAAGGTACCTGGCAGCTCCCTGCTTGGCTGTAGGTGAGTGCAAAGGGAAAAAAAACAACACAACCCATCCAGTTCTAGGAAGAGAACGGAGTGCTGGTGAATTGATGGGCTTTGGGTTAGCCAAAGTTCAGTTAAACAAGATTATGCTGCAGTGCTCTGTAAAGGGCTCCGCTGTTTGATTCATCATCAAACACCATCAGGAGCTGCTGGGCAAAGCCAAGCACTGCACTGTCATCCAAGGAGAACGTGAAGACCAATGGTAAAAAAAACCCTCTGGTTCATTCAGACTAGTGTAAGGTCTGTGGCTGCTCACACACATTTTTCCTCTGAGGTTAATCAAGTCATCTTCAGGGGACGTCAGGCATTCTGACTAAGTATTTGCTATCCAAAAAGTCCCCACATAGGCGTCTTCCAAGATCACATGAGACTGCACTGGGTTTGGGTAAACCGCTGATACTAAACAAAGGAAAGCAGTTCTGTCATCTCTGGCTTCCAGGCACATCTACAGGGACTTCAACTGCACGTTACACATTTAAAGCAAAAGAGTGCACGTGTATATATTAAACATATATATTCAGACTCAACGAACCTTGAATTTAAGCAAAAAGAAGCATGAGCAGCAAGCAAGTCGCTGCTGACTCGCCTGTGTGCACCCCTGACTTGATCAGAGCAGGATCATCCTGCTGTTGGGGTCAGCAGTGCCAGGATGGCAACTTCTCGAGCCACTGACATGTGCATTGCATTCCCTTGCCAGAGACAGGCTGTACTGCAGCACAGTAGGAATACACACAATCCTTGCCAGTGCTCAGCTCCTGGTAAACGACAGAACAACAAGTCCAAATGGAATCCTGCGTTGGAGATGCTCTTGCTAGCACTGCTCGAAGTGTAACTTGCTACAGAGCAAGTGAACGTGGGGATTTACTCACAGCTTGAAAGCTTTAAAGTCAACTGTTTAGAATAAGAAATAGGCAAAAATATTGTCATGTGCAATCAAGAGTTTCTACTAATAATGAATACTTGGAAAAGCAGTTAAAAAACACCAAAGCAAATCATCCCAGTGGTCAGGACAGCAAACAGAGACGCCTGCAACCAAATACAGAAAGACAGCGCAAGTGAGGCACTTTGGGGATGGCCAAAGAGAAGGGCAAGAAGAAAGCACACTGCATAGAGAACAGGCAGGAGAGTGCACTGGAGAATTCACTCATATAAACTGAGAAAGTAAAGTATAATACAGGAACATGCAGAACTAGAAGCTGGAAAGGACATTCCATGCTGCAGCTAAGCCTGAGGCGAGTTCAATACCATGCCCTCTCGAGTCTGAGGAAGAATCAAGCATTTCCAAGCAGTTACGGATAGTTTTTAAGCAGTCTCCTGTTTGCCTCCTGGGCTCCCAGACTGTTGCTCTGGCAAACCTTCTTGCTTCTTGGGAACTGGTCACAACTTGACAGTGAATTATACTGACTGCACTGCATAGCTGGAGTGGGGGTCCGACACTATTTAAATACTAAGTATGAGAATCTGTGTTGCAATCTGCGCTTCTTTTTAAAGGCGTTTTCCCCAAGTTCCTAAGCTTTAAATAGTAACTCCTGTAATACCATCAGGATGTAACCCAAGCTATGCAGGCAAAGCAATGTCTGGCCAGGCCAGCGGCTTCTGCCTTGTTCTCTGTTTTGTGCCTGGGTAACACTGGCATGGCAGAATCCAACACAGATCAAACCAGTGATAAAAACAAATGAAAATCCAGATTTTTGCATTGACCTTACACTCATCTGTCACTCCCCTGACTTCCTCCAGTGCAGCAGAGTTTTGAGTGGCCTCCCAGCTTTTCTTGGAGGCAGCCTGGTGTCAGCTCAGAACCGGGCAGAGGCATTTACCAGCTCACCTTACTTGGTGCCACCCAAAGAGCCACAATGATGAGAGCAAACACAAGCACCCATGGGCCTGATTCCCAGCCACACAAAGCGGCACCTCTTCATCCACCCCTGCAAATGCCAGAAAGCTGCAGGTGTGTTTAAAATGCACGTGTACATCTACAATGCATTTAGTACAATGCATTTTACTAACTGAGCCTATTAAATGTGAGATAGAAAAAGGAGCTAAAGAACAGGGTTTTGGAAAATGTGGTGGTACATATACACAAAGGAAAACTCGGTAATTTAAGTTTAAAATATTTAATTACACAGGCCATTATGAGCTAAATTAAGTGATGTTGGAAGCAATACTCTTTAGGACATGACAACCATTTTTAAAGGTCAGCACTGAAGTACAACCAACTTGCCTTTCCTGGCAGAGCAAGCATACGATTTGAGGTTCAGATAATTATATCACTCTGCGCACGAGAGAATAAATGCCTTCATCAGAAATGAAAAATACTTTAAAGCAGAACATCAGAATAATTTGTGGTACCATTTTTACAGGAGATCAGAGACTGGATAATTGGAGCTATGCAAATTAATGGCCTAACCTGAGCAGCCTTACTGAAGTGTGTAGAACAGTGCACGCAGAAGCACTCATTAAAGTCAGGGGGCTACTCGAGCTAGTGAGGGCAAGTTCAAGAACTAACTTTCTTTCATATTCTGCTATGAAGGAGAATTAAATGTCACGCTTCAGGACACAAAACGAACTGCTTGAAGAAGTCAGGGAGGGCACTGTTTTCACTTTCATGTGCAGTAACGCACATCATGTTTGAGTAGTACATCATGTTGCTGTTTTTCTTTACCTTTGAAGTCCCAGGCACTAGTCACTGACAGAGACAGGAAAACACATTATTATACATAAAAAACAGAATTACAGGCTGTCTGGTCCTAGAGAAAGCATCAGCCCTTTCTATACAGTATTCTGAACACAAAAGTGATGAACTGTTTCTTCGTCTGTTGGATAACAACCGATCTCATAGGAACCACATTTGTGTCCACAGTAATCATGGCTGGCTTCATTAGGGCCACTGAAGGACGTTTGTTTTTCCACCCCTTTCACCAAATGATCACAAGAATTCAAATCTCAGCTTCTCTGAAATCCAAAGCTCATAACTGTGTTAGAATCGGTCTCCGAAGCAGTCACTTATCAAACAGATGGGTTCTCCCAGCGAAAAAGAAGCCTGATGCACTTTGGCATCACTTGCTTTGAAAAATCCCCAAGGCTTTAATTTCCTGCCTTTCAAAGAAAAGTCAAATCCCAGCAATTACGCTTTAGGATCCACCTCCAAACACACAGTCACTGACGGACTATAGACCGCTTCAGGAAAACAGAACCAGCCTGAGCAGGGCACACATGCCCGACATTTGAGATATCTGCCTTTCCTTTCTGTGCCTGCATGCTCAGAGTAGTAGGCTCTTTTTTTCCTGCCACTGTAAGCAAATAGTGCTGGTTAATTAAACGAGTCCTTTGCCTGGCTAAGAATGCGTGTGGGGAATACAGTAACTCCGCTTGTCTGAAAGATCTCTCCTTGGGAAACAAAAAGGGAAGGAAACAAGAGATTTCCAGTCTGAGCGTGGAGAGTTTTAAGTTTACTAATGCCAGCAAATGCCAAGAACCACCTTCTCCCTTGGCAGCAGTTAATTGTGTTTTCCCTCCTCCATCCATCTATCATAAACGAAGAGATCGGCATGAGATGCAAGGCAGTGCAAAAAAACAAGCCCTTGGAGTCTGGACATGGATAAATGCCATGAAAAGGAAGTTTAACAGGTGAAATACACAACACTTTGTTCATGTCACTGCACTGGTTTAAATACATGTATGATAGTACATAAAAGCAATGCAGGTTTTCTACCTCTTATTGTAGGCCGTTTTCTGTAACCCTTCCTACAAGGAAAACAAATCATAACACTCTAACAGTGTCTTTCCAAAGCAGCACTGTTCTCCAAACCTGTATTCTTACTGTTGCATTCTTACGTAATTCTAATGAAATTCAGAGGCACATATCAGAGTGAAACATACATCCTCTGCTAGGAAATGTTACTGTATATTCAAAGTCTTGCGTATGAATGACAAGGCAACTTAAATACTGGAGGAGGTGAAGGGAAGAGAGAGAAGAGCAAATTATCTCTTAGAGTAGGGCCATGCTTCCATTTGTTTTCAAAGCAGCAAGGTTAGGGTCTAAGAGTGTTAGATGCTCAAGTTTCATCTGGATAGAATAGAATAGAATCTGAATAGATTCTCAATCTGAATAGAATAATCTTGGTGCTGTAACTGGCTACACTGGAAACGTAGTTTTGCTAAAATTCAAAGCTTAAATATTAGCAGCAGATGGAGACTTGAGAGGCTGATTTGCAAAAATTAGATACTACCTGGACTTTTAGGGAGCTGATTGCACATGCTTCCCACCCAGCAATTAACAGCTACAGAACAAAGCCAGCTTTAATGCATCACTATCGCTACACCATCAGTACCTAATTCACAGCGCTGATTTTAATGATGCAAAAGAGAGTGGGTTAAATAAGATTAAATGGATAAATCATGAGTTGCCCTCACTGCAGCATTTTTTCCTTCTTTCCTCAGGGCGTATATCACATGGCAAAATGCTCATTCACAAAACAGAGCTCGACATCTTGGGAAGAAGGCAGACTTCAACATAAGGTTGCCTAATTACCTAACGTGGGCCCTGAAAAGTTGCACGTAATTAACTTTCATCTGTTACGAAAGCTACCGAATAGACAGAAAAGATTTAGATGGGAAAGGCACTTCCTAAGCCCTCCCTGACTTAGGAAGGACTATTATTCTTGACCTTAAATCTTTGTGGGGAGACTAACGTTTTCTTTTGCATTTCTGATTTTCATGAGACAAAGACAGAATTGCACTCGTTATTTTTGTTGGAGACGAAGAGCCAACAGGTATGAAAATGCTCCGCGCTCTGTTTCTGCACGCTGACAACTTGGAATGACCCACGCGCCTCACTTTTCCTAACCCACAGGCACAGGCTCCCAGGCAGAGCGCTGTGGAAGGAGGGGTAGTCTGGCACAAAGCCCAGACTGGATAACTTATGGCATGAGATTACGCAGGGACTGGAGAAGCTGCAGAAAATACAGCCGACAGATACTGCATTTGGCATGCTGTCCTTTTTCAATAACATTGCCTCTCTCCTCCTTGCATCTAAATCAGCCTTGCCTATGACTTGTCCTTTGTTTTTTGGAGATACATAATCAAAGTACTACGCTATGTTTCTATTGATTTTTGCAGGCTGTTTTCCGTCTGGGCTACAGGGTGTCTGTCCCTCAAGGGAATGCAAAAGCAGGACAACAGGGCACAGGATGACCAATCACATCCTCAGAGACAACAGGATATTACATTGCCCACAGACAGCGGAGACAGCCCCTGGACAGACGGCCTTGCAGGGACACGGGGCGGAAAAACACAATGTCAAGCACAACAGCCCCACCGATTGGTTTCCAGTGCCCTCACACATTACCTGTAGTGAACCTTGGCTTAGTGGGTGGCTCCTGTACGGACATAGGGAAGGTGGCCGAGGCGGGTGAGGACTGTGCGCGGGACAGGGGCCGATGGCCTCCAAAGGAGACGGGCATGCCAGCTGCCTCCAGCGATGCCTGGTAGTTTCTCAGCTGGTGAATGCGCTGCTGCTCCAACAGGAGGGCTTGCTGTGGGGGAGAGAAGCGGGTCGCTACTGAAGGCAGCCTCACAAAAGGTCCGGCATCAGCATCACGTCACGTCATGTTTCTTTATTTGTTCTTACTACAGAAATGAGGCCTACACGTGATTGTATAAATCAAGGAAATTGCTTTGCACAAGCATGGTTTGCAATGGCATCAACCCCTCAAGGCAGTACTGTTAAGAAGACAGTGCTCCTCAATGAGGGACTGGAAATGTCTCTGAGCTGCAGCCAGTGACACGTGGGGCCCACCAGCCGGCCCCGCAGTGCCAGGGAGATGGCAGCGAGCAGCTCAATGCAAACGTCTACGCAGAGCAAGCAATTTGCACCTGATTCAGACATTGCAACAGCAAGCCTGGCACCAGACTGCCTTCCCTAGCCAAGGGCTGTGGATCTGCTCTGAGAGCTACACCCTGGCAGTGCTTCAGCAATCTGTTCTTGGCTGCAGGGGCCATGCAGGGGTTACATGAGGCTCAAGGTACGGTCAGGCACTAAGGGCTGCAGAGACAAGCTGAGCACTTTAGGTCCCTCCGGAGAATTCTTTCTCACTCATTACTTGCTACCACAAACAGTGTTTTCTGGGAGACTGCTGTGTAATTGGGAGGTAATGCTATGCTGCACTGTTACTGGATTTATTGCTTTTAATCCCAAGCCTCTGGTCTTTACCACCAAAAGGGAGCGCACCCGGGATCTCTGAGATTTGCAGTGTTGAAGAAGGAATCCCTTCCATCAAAACCACTCTGTCACTCCAACCCTTATCCAGCCCTTCTCTGCAGTAGACAATATGTTTTAGAATGTCCGAGTCATAAAACAAAATCCTCTGCAAGGATCCTTCATGCGAGCATGTTCTCTGCTGGTATTCAGCGCTCAAAAAACGTTAAGAAACATGCTGTCTTTCCAAAGAAACAAATGTAAAGTAGTTGAGCGGCTGTGAACACACTGACTGCAATTTGTGCAGATTATCCACATTCTTTTCTTTGGGACTTTTGAATTGACAGCGTGACTCCAGGGAAGGATGGCATCAGTGGGTGGTTTGCCCCTACTTCCTCCACCTTGAAGTTGCGCAGAGCAGTCACAAAAAGCCAAGTCCCAAATGGTCACTGTGATAATGCGGGTTTTTACTTCGTAAAACAATTGCACTGCTTTCTTGCAAGGCTTTTTCCCCACCCCCCTCTGTCCCAGAGGCTTATATCATCACCCTCACAAACACCGAGTCCCGACCTCTCTGCAGACCGCATGCAGCTACGCTTAGGTATGCGACTGCAAGTGCAGTCCGTATATTAGTATCCAATTAGCTTAGTACTAATCTTCCCATTCTCTACACACAAAAGGGAAGCTTGGTCCTAATATGATGATTACAATCCACCATTCAAAAGCTGGGAAAATCTTAAGCTATTTTTTAGGAATTTGGGTTAGTTGTCTCAGTACGAACAGATTTCTGACACCTACTCCTAGCAGCTGTAAGTATCTGTGAGGTGAGGGCTGGTTATCATCTTGACTTTAATCCACAACAGCACACACAGATTCAACCTGTCACTCCAGATGCCGCTAAACAACTCAACTCCAGGAGCCCCCAGTGCATTCTGAGCTCACCTGGCGGAAGAGCAGCTCCTGCTCAGCCTGCCTCTGCCCAGACTCCAGCTCCTGCTGCGGCTCAGCTTCCTCCTCATCGCTCTCGATGGGTTCTTGCTTCACCTGCACCATGGTGGGCAGCCCGGGGACCTCCTTTTGGCTTGAGACTCTGTCACTGTATGGCTCCTCCAAAAGGGCTTGGTGTTCTCGAAGCTCTTCTTCTGTCTCCTCCGGGTGGCTTTCATGCTGGCGAGCTGGCTCGTTGGGTTTTGCTATTATCTGCAAACACGCAGGAAATTAATTGACAGTAAAATGTAACTCACTGCAGGTCAAGTTGACCGCGTTCTCCTGAAAGAGTCAGCTTCATGAAAAGAGAAAACATGAATTACAGCTCTTATCTCATAAACAAGGTCAAAAACAACAGTGCAACAGAAAGGTCAGTTTAGTCTCAACATTAAGTGCTATCAAAGAAATACTGTGTCCGAAGTAACTACGGCCTCTTAGTTTGCACTTGATTTTTCCCTAAAGCAATCAGAACCTCTTATGCCTACTCATCTATGGATGCTAGCGAATTCACAAACAGCCTAACAACCATCAACACATTCAGCAATTAACATCCTGAAAAACTAAGAGAGGCAAAAGCTCTCAGAGGGCTTCTGCTTCACGGTTGGTCCAGCTTCTTTTGGAATCACCCCGTGAATTTTACCATCCATTTTCACCAATTATCATAAATAACTGTGAGAATTTTCCATGAAGACTCCTCCAAAACTTGCGCTCTTTCATAGTTAGTTCAGAGGAAGCTGAGGACACTGAACTGACAGCATCTTTACAGAAACCAACTGCAAGAAGAGCGTCATTCTAATCAGACCTTCCTAACACGAGGTAGTGAGCTTCTCCAAACGTGCCTGCTAAAACAAAGGGAACAATGTAATTTTCACTGTAAGTCGACAAGCCCAAACTTCCTGCCAATAGATGGGTGAGGTAGAATTCTCAGCGCCCGGTCTCAAACTGCTTATGATTTTTATTTGGAGCAAAAATGTACGTACGCTATTTTTAAATCCAGCAGAAGGAAATAGATTAATGCCCTTTCTTTTAAAGAGTTCAGACTGTACCCGTTTCATACGCTTATAAAAAAAAATGCTGAACTTTGAAAGCTGTCAGGGTAGAGCTTTAATAGGGATTAGGTCATTGGTATGAAAAGCAATATTGATTTTAAATCTAATAAAGCTAAATCAAAACATGGTTACTGAACACATGCAGGATTGACTACTTATAAGTAACTCATTCTCTGAAGACCACTGACTCAAATCTGAAACGAAGCCTTTCTCCCTAAATGTAAGAAGAGAAGCTCTGCCATATAACTTAAGCAAATCTATACGAAGAAGATTTAGGCGTAAAAAGGCCATATTAAGGATTAATTGCCTGAAAGTATCACACTAAGGACAGCATAACTGCAGCAGAAGGTGTCACAGAACTGGGGTTCAAAACTTCCCTTATCATCAGAGCTCTGCAAGGATGAGGATGCAGGGCTAGAGCTTTCTAGCACTTGCAGATTGCTGAGTTCTGTATATCTCAACTCCTAAAAGAAGCATAATATGCAGAAGGGCCTTATCTTGCTTAGCTTAAAGCAAAACCCTGTGGGGTTCATCTGAACCTCCAACACATATAGTGGGTGCAGCCCACCCATCTTAGTTACAAAGAGCCAATAACTTTGTACTGATCAATAACCGGTTGCACAGCTGCTGCTGGCAAGAGTGGTTGAGTTTCCACAAGCATGGAGTCCTCTCTGAGAGTCAACAGCCACCTGGAAGAGATAGAAACCACCTAGCTAGGTAGATCTTTATCCATGGGCTAGCCAACCTGGTAGTGTCAGCTTAACCTAAAAAAAGCCAGGGGAGAGACTGATTCCTCAACAAGCATCTAAGACAGCTGTGGACATGACAGTCAAGCCAAGGACACAAAGCGGTGTGAGAAAATACGAAACAGCAATCTACAAAATAGCTGAAGCGGCATCCATTTGTGTACAGGCACGTGATGAAGGAGGTGGCTGCACTACAGCCTGCTGGGGAAAGCTCTCAGACCTGTCCTGGGGAATTAGCATACTTGAGTGATCCTCTGAATGTCCCTGTACTAGCACATGAGTATCACAACGGAAGATCTGAATTCTGCGTGCAGTTACAGGGCCATGACCTCCCCTGGAGCATGGAGATTTGGTGGAATAACTCAAATGACTGGAATGCCGTGATGGAGGGATATTGGCCATTTAGGGAGGACAGGTTGGGAAGTGAGGAATGGGCCCTTTACATTGAGGAATGTATGGAGCTCTGTCTCTTGGTATGGGTCTACAGTTAGTCAGGAGCTCATAGGTCAAGATAAGCATGTAGACCAAGACGGGTGCTTATGTAATGGGTAGGCTGCTGTAGACCTCCTGATCAGACAGAAGTAGATCAGGGCTACTTCAAAGTGTTGACGGAATGTGACACCACGGTGGAATTCGAGATCCAAAGAGTAGGATGCATGGTAAAGAGCAGGACCACAGCCCTGGATTTCTGAAGAACAGACTTTAGCCTCTTCAGATATCTGCTTGGAATAGCCCCATGGCTATAGGAAAGGCAGCAGAAGGCCAGCATGGATCTCCTAACTGAACTTGACACAAATGGGCAGTATATAAGAGGTGGAAGTAGGACGGGTGACCCACAGGAAAAGAACAGTGTTGCTACATGATCTTGCATGGATGATGTTAGGAAACCCAAAGCTGACCTGGAATTGAATCTGGCAAGGGATACGAAAGGAAACAGGCAAGAGGAAGATCAGGGTAAATGTGGGCCCACTGCCGAAGAGAACAAGGGACCTGGTAGCAGAACACATAGAGAAGGGCATGATACTCAATGCCTTCTTCACCACCAAGACTGGCCTTCAGGTATCACATGCCCCTGAGACCAGTGGGAAAGTCTTAGAGCAAAGAAGCCAGTAGAGGAAGACCAGGTTCAGGCAGTATTTAAACTAGACATACCTAGGCCTATGGTGTGTTTCGTTCACAGATGACAGAACAAGAGGCACTGGACAGAAACTGAAGTATGCGAATTTCCTTCTGAACACTATAAAACTCTTTTAACTGTGATTGTGGTCAAACACTGGAACAGACTGCCCAGAAAAGTTGTGGAGGTCTCCATCCTTGGAGATACTGCAAACCCAGTTGGACATGGTCTTGGGCAAGCCGCTCTAATTGACCTTGCTCTGCCTAGACAATCCCAAGAGGAGCCTGCAAATTTAAATCATTTTGTGATCAAAACTTCCTGAGGATATTTGTGTGTTCTTCCCCCAAGCCCTCACCTCTCCAGTTTCATGACCAGTTACGCACACTGCATAGATAAACCACATTAAGCTAACGGTACTTCTTCAATCAGTTTTCTTTAAGCTCACCGAGGCTTGATGAATATAATCTGGCTTAAAGGTAATTTAATCACCATAAATCATCATCGACTTTTTTTCTGCTTGGACCACAGGTTTTGAACTTGATACCTTTTCAACTTATGAACTATGCAAGGTGAGCAATTGCTGGTAAAATAACTTACGATGTCACCGGCAAATCTAATGGAAATGAGAAGCAGCGTGATTCCCTACAAGTCTGAAATTATTCCAATTCCATTAAAACATAATAATTTAATGAAAAGCACATTGTAAAATGCTACAATGAAGGCTGAAAGATCAAGTGGTCCATGACAAGGTCATTTCAAACATTCTGTTCGTTGTCCTAATACAAACTGAATCTGTCGGTATGTCACTTGTTCTAGCTGCTGCAACACAATTCTTCTTAAAGGTCAATTCTGCAAAGAAAGTACTGCTATGAACAAATATCACATAATTCACAATGCTGCGCACCCCAGGTCCATAAAATGACTAAAAATGACTTGAAAATCCTCCTTTTTTTTGTATGAACACATGCTCGTGTTAAAACCAAGATGTTAATTTAAGAAAAGCTATGGTAACCTAAGT
The DNA here is from genome assembly GCA_024606505.1 of Aquila spilogaster. Lineage (NCBI taxonomy): Eukaryota > Metazoa > Chordata > Aves > Accipitriformes > Accipitridae > Aquila > Aquila spilogaster. Next base: position 13,409,657 of record JANHGO010000071.1, on the reverse strand, counting down.
GCAGGGGAATCAATATAGAGTTAAGAGAGCACTTAAAATGGTCATAAATAGTAAACAATCACGCAGTGAACCATAAACAACCCCTTCCCTTACTTAGCCCTCTCATATCCTTTTGCAGTGAGGTTACTCCTCTATTTTAAACACTGTCACCTCTGGCAATCACACACTGCCACCATAAAATACAGTGAAAGGCACCGCCTCTCTGGTCTTGGACAACTGATGTAACAACTCAATTCACAAGCACTATTAAAAAACTAGGCATCAGGTGGCCATACTTCTTATCTACCTCTTTGAAATACAAAGAGTAGAAAGGAAAAAAAACAACATAGCAACTTCAGGTCTCGATATAAGGAATTCAAAGAATTATACATTTTTACATGAAATGCTTCATATAGAATAATTAAAAAAAGGGAGCTCTGTTCTCTGTTAGTAAAATTTCAGTTAGCATCTGTTCTATCTACTACACACTCTGTACCTACTGCTTCTCGATATCTTTTCTGCCTGATTCTAAAAGGCAGATGAAGAGCCCCTTGGGAAGTAGGAGCAGAGATGAAGTATTTCAATGAGACTCTATAGCAAAGCTTCCTACTGGAAATCTCTGATTAAATTGTGCATCTCTGAATCTTTCTCCTAGAAGACGAGCAGTTACAGAAGAAATTTCTGGTTCTACACAGATAAAAAGCTCCTTCAGAAATGAAAGGCTGACACAGCTGGGTGTGATTGTAGGTAAAACTTGAAGATCTCAAGATCTCCTCCAATTTCCGAGTAAAAATGGGAATCTGGTGTTTCTCCAGTGTTGCTCCTCATTGTAGTTACTGAAAAGTATAGAAGAAGAATGAATCACCGAGGGGATTGCTTTCAAAAACAAGATGAACAACAGTCTTCTGGAATACAGCATACCTGCTGGAGGGAATACATCAGTCATGTCCGTCAGAATGCTCACAGCTGCAAAGGACACGGGCTGGGGGCTGAAAGCACCACACACACCTCTGAACTTCAGGATAAACTGTCACAGTTCCATACAACTCATTCAGGGTTATCTCCAGGTAGAACAAGCTCAAAGAGATCACGCTTGACAACGTGCCAAAAGCCCATTGCACTCTGCTAGATAAGTAGAGCTGGTCAACTTTGCATAGATAGGAAGATGCTGAAAGGCAGATCAGGCAACATCACTGTTGAGAACAACCCTGTTTCTGTGCTTGGAAGCACAGAGCATATGCAGTGGGATGGAGCGGCTTCCCTGTTTGGGTAATGGGGCCAAACAGTGGTTGTTATCAGCTGGGACCCCACTCTCCTTCACTGGTAACATCAACGCATCCCACGAGGAGCAGGCACGTGGACAAGATTCTAGAGGAGAAAACACACTGCTGAGGGCTTGAATTAAGCACTCAGAAAAGACAACACAAGCCCTGCTCTTCTGGCTATCAAGGTTAAATCCTCTCACCTGAGGAATGATCGAGCTGCAACAAACCACAGAACAGGGACCATCTGGGGGGGAAAAGGAAGGGGAGCAAGAAGAAAATGCTTTGGCATCAGCAGAAGCTGTTTTTTTCCTCACTCTCCCAAATAATTGGAATTACGGACTTGATGATATCAGGTGTGTCTACACATGGCCAGCTTTGCAACAACAACGCACAGAACAACGGCTCCTGGCAAAACCCCTTAATAGCACGTATGCAGCAATAGGTGCATTTCTTGAAGAAGATGACAACTTCTTGTTACTTATAATCCATCAGCCTGAAAGTAAAGAGAAGAGAGCGCAGGGGGAAACTGTTTGAGTAATGAGTGCGTAAGGACTACACCAAGACAGGTTTCCCCTAAACCATTCAATGGATAACAGCTCTAGCTGAACGCTGCGCAATACAATCTACAGTGTATTTTTCCAATAGTACAAATTGAACATTATACATTAAAAAAGCAATCCAGAAGTCACTTGAGGCTAAACAGCCAACGTGTTCCAAAAACGAATAACTCAGGAAATAGCAAGGTTAAATTCTAGGTGTTAGCAAAAACGTACCCACCCAACACTGCTGCACCACAGACAAGTCAAGGCACTGTAGTCTGGCATATATACATTGCCATATATACGCCACAGCTGGAGAAACACTGCTCCTTCCAGTGTGCTAAGAACGGGGCTTACCCAGGAGAACCATAATTTGACCACAGAAGCTCTGTGTTAATCTGCTTAACAGTACAATTCAGAACTAAAAGCGAGATTATCTGATCTATGAAGGCTTCATGAATTATACATTCAGTGGACTAACGCCAAAACGCTCATCTTCACTATAGAAAGGTAAAAAGTTGAGTCTTCTGGCACAGGATTTATGGAAATCCCACTTGCATATTTCTCTTCAGAAAGGGAACTGCTGCTTCAAGACCCATCACGCTGGAGAGCTATTCTTTCAACTCAAAATACCCAGAGAACACTGTCCTACTTCTCCAGGCTCCAGAAGGCCGCCACGACAAAAATACCCCGATGCCAACCTCTAATAACACGGAGATCTGCAAGCAACATGCTGCTCTCTCTCTCTCACACACACAAAACAAGACTACAACTTGCGTCTTAAAAGAGACTGAGGTCCGTAGAGAAATGATCGTTACTGAAGACGAAATGATGCCAGGACTGGTGCATGTATTTACTGCACAGCAAAACAATTCCTCACCCCCAGCAAAGCTCCTCCCATCATGAAAAAAAGACCCACAAATATTCCCAATGAATGTTTGAATGTTAAACATGCAAAAAAGGTGGGAAGCACGAGCGTGCGTTGCTAGTGCAATTTAAGGTCACTTCTCCAATGCACCTGCGTTAATGTATAGCTTTTTTTTTTTCAGGTTTGTTTAGTATTTACTGTTCCAGGGCTCACACCTCATTCAGATCAAAGGTTGCACAGAGCTCAGTTAACAAGGAGTGATCCAGTATCTCATCCAGAATCTTCCTTACTGGACCAACCCCTGGATCTGAAGAAGGAGCTGTTGAATCTTTGTATGGATCGGTGGCATGATCATCACCAGAGCACAGGAGCGCCCTGCAAATGTTACTGTACTCGAACTCACAGTGATGTGGTTGAGGGAAGGGAGCGGAGCTGCTCCATGCCACTCAACAAGCAGCCCAGGCAGAGCACGGGGCTCTGCAGCACCAGGGAAAGCCAGTTCCACAGCAGCCCTTTACCCTTTCCAGCAGTCCCCTTGTTACTCCTTGCCTGCCCTAACGGAACGGGGGTTTTTGGGGGGTATGCGTGCTTTGTTTTCCCTCTTCAAAGCAAACACAAGTGTCACCACCAGGTGACAACACAAACACCGGGTGTGCAGGGCTGCAACCCCTGTTTTACACAGAGAAGCCCTCTTACTCCCCCCACTTGTCAAATTTCGAGTTACTGCTCCAAGGCACCAAGGCTTTAAAGCAGAATCCCCCAGATGATTATTCTTACCCTTATTAACCGGGAGCAAAACTACCTATCTTCCTTAGCTTCCCCCTTGGAAATAACAAGACTCCTCTGATCTAAAATCTAATCTGATGTGGTCACCAAACAGGGAAAAGTTTAAGGCCAAAATCTTCAAGTCAGGAAAAATCACGAGCAATTGAAAGCAGTCTCAGGTTATTTACAGGAACTATAACCCATCCCGAACAGACAGTGCCGTCAGTTCTGCTAATAATTAGAAGGCAGCAATCTATTACATTATTTTTAGTTGTGCCCTCACGCTCCTGCACACACGGGTCTTAAAATATCCGTGTGTCTGGGAAAAGTCTTCTTCCGTGTCAGCACTTGGATGCCGTCCCACGGGATAAATTTGCCACACACATACAGAGCGAGCAACGAAACACTTTTAACTCATTGCTTCTATAAATCAAGCACACGGAAACTGCCCGCGTGATGGGTTTAACTGCACTCCCCCTGTAGATGTGCTGCATCCCCAGGCTAACAAAGCTGAAATTCAGGCTCCTCGAACGGCACGCTCTGCAGCTTCTGGGAGGTCCGAGTGAAAGCCTGAATGAGCTGGGGAGGTACGTCACAGCGAGCATTTGGACGCTTCCAAGCGCTGGCAATGGAAATCCTGAAAAACTAAAACAAACAAACCACTGAGCTCAGATGGACTTCCTAACAAAGAAACCCTACCTAGCGCCACGAGCCTGACGATCCCGGCCCGTTTGCTGCACGGAACGTGTCGGGAGGGAGGGAAGGGAAACGTCTCTGGCGACAGCAGCTCCCAACAGCCCAGTGTGCGGGGCCAAGCCGAGCCCAGGGCTGGCACACACACTGCACGGTGGCCACGATCCAGAAGTACACGATTGACGTCAGCAGCTTGTGTAATCATCCTGCCTTCGCTCCAGCCCGTAAACAGCGCTTTGGGGGGCAGGGGGGCTTCCTTTAAATTGTCGCTTTCTCCTCACTGGGCAGTTTTTTTATGCTATTTTTTTCACCCAGCTCTCGGTGGTTCTGTTTCCTCATACGGCGGGAACGGTGAAAATACTTGGAGAAATCTCCACCATAAATTAAATGGCAGCAACCTGAAAGGTAGGCCTGCTGTCTCACTTGTCCTCCTGAGCCTGGAGCCCACCACTGGGCTTGTTTTTGTAGAGAAAGCCACAACTGGAAATAAACCAGCACCAATAAAAGAGCCAGAAAAATATCACACTGCTTATGAATTATTTCCCCCTTCCCTTGGAGCTTTTTTATACTGTAAGTCCATCCAGACTTCGTCTTCTGACAAAATCTGGGGCCAGCTGGCACAGCTCCATCCATGCTGCTTGTGATCAGATCGCACCCTCAGAAAGCGAGCTTTACCTTCTGATGGGCTAAAACACCAAGGGCAGATGTTGTCTTTTTACACGCCTACCTGAGCAATCACCCTAGAGCAGCTTCGTTTGAGCTTCAGCCATAACGCTGGGATGCCCAACTTTGGGCTGCAGAACAGCTGCAGAACCCGCACACTGGCAGAGCGTTCTGCAGAGTTCACCTGATGTTCCCGAAGTGATTTACAGAAAGCGAGATATTAAGCACAGAGCTTTCCTTCTCCCAAGTACTTTTTGAACCACTTCTAATTAATCTTCAAAACAATCTCTCTGCAGGACGCACAGCAACACAGCCCTCATTCTCAGGAGAAGAAATGGATAGAAACCTGTCATGTTTTACACAGGGACAGAGTTAAGAGAATCTAGACTGGAGATGGGAACAGCTTTTCTGTTTCCAAAGGTAATGTCAGTGAAAAATGCCTCGGTATATCTGAAAGTCTTCACTTTCAGTTATTTTCTAGTGTTGCCATGTCTGAAATGTCTCACTTTTTCCTCTCAAATTCACTTTACTGCTCCTTCTCCTCTTCACACCAAATGTACACACAACAGTTATTTTCCCCATATTACCTGGCAGCTTTTTAAGTTCCCTGCTACAAAACTGACGAAGATCTAGATGTGGATGAACAGAAACAGTGACAGCTTCAAAATGTATTACCGGAAAGTCTGAACCGTGCCGCTTCCCGCTCCTTGCAAGAGAGGTATCGATCCTCACTGTGGCAATGCATGCCCCCATCCTTGCTGATGTATTTCTCAAAAACACGAAAAAGAGGCTCAAGGATGAAGGCCAGTTGGTTATGGAGTCAGACACCACGTACATTACAGCACAAGAAACCATCAAAGTGTTGGCTACAGCTGGAGCTGATGCCATGTAACGAAGACAGCCTTCCAAAGCGTTGTGCCTACCTTGTTGATGTGCAGTTGCTGCTGCTGGAATTGCTGTTTGTGTTTCTCCAAGAACTGCTGGTGCTGCTGCTGGATCACTAACTGCTGGAGGGCCTGGGCGTTCTGGGGAAGGGGAGC
>JANHGO010000071.1:13280385-13403767 GCA_024606505.1 Aquila spilogaster | reverse complement strand
CTGTGCATGGAGGGGCAGTCCTGAAAGATACCAGTCTGAAGATAATATGGAGGAAAAAACAGCAGAGAAGAAAAAAAGGAAGAAGAAAGGAAGGGAGAAAACGTCTGTTGAGTAACACTGATGGTGACAACGATATATAACGTTAAAACCAGCCACCTCACCATTTACAGCTGAAGTATCCTTAAAAGAGAACAGATAACAATTAATGACCACTGCATGGAATAACACTTTTAAATTCTTTGCTTGCTTGTTTATTCAGAGACCCTAAACAATATTTCACTCTTATATTCTTATACCTTACGGACCCCTCTTTCACTCATTGTATGACGTCAGTTAGATGCACAGTGGTGGCTCTGAGGAGAAGGTGAAGTCTAACGACTTGCCTCGGTACAGTGAGTAATCCCAGCTTCACTTCTAGGACAGCACCAGCCCTTGCTGCCACCCTGCAGCATGCAGCAGCTCTACCTTACAGGATGCTCTCAGATGTGCTGAAGGACGACGGCTGATGGTGGAGCTGGTTCTCTCTCTAGATCATGAAGGGAAGCCCTTGGCTGTGCTATAACTGCTCTGTAGAAATGACTGAGGATGAAGACATTCATGCGATAAACTGCTCACCATGTTTGCTTTGAGAAAACACGAGTGCATTTCAGGAATCTGAGAGCCATGAGGTCTCATTATTTCTTCAGAAATAAGTTAATTTAGAGGATAAAGTCCTAAAAAGATTTTCATCACTGTCCTGTATATTCATGCTAGTAACTTAACTAAAACACAAGGCTATTTTGGGATGTCATGGGTTACTCATATGCCTTGGGCAATTTGGGTGTCTCCTGGATGCCTACCATGTGAAACCTATCCGAGCTCTTGTAAGGGCATACCTGCAGGAACTGTCTTCTTTTTTTCAGTTGTTCTTGGTAAGCCAGTTCTTGCTCTGCTCTCTTAAGACATACCTTTACACGCTTCTTAGAAAGCTGGGATGCGAAGACACAGCCAGCACCAAGCCAAATCCAAGGGTGGAGCTGCTTAGGGTAAGCCTTTGCAAGCTACACCTTGGGACAGAAAGTCATAACTAGCGCGAATGGCTGTCTCCCTAACGTGGATAAGGCTGCACACACTTTGGAAAGAAATGTACCTCATTGTACAGAACAGTAAGAACTGCTCTAGGCTCGCAGAAGCTGAAAAAAAGAGTAAAGCTGCACAGAAGTCTGCAGCCAGCTGAATGCAGCAGCTCAGAACACCTGCAAGCTCCTGGCCCACGACAGTGCCTCCTTGTCCCATTAATTTACAGAACTGCCCTACATGGAGGAAACCAATTCATTTAGAGGCCTCTTTTCTTGGGCCAATTTACTCTTTGCTTTTCTGAAAAGAATCATTTAAAAGACTATCTTATTTTATAACCACGTGTGTGCGTATAGATATGTACATACATAAATATACACGTGTATGAATAACTTGGAAAGATGTGGTCTGTCTTCCTTACAGCAAAGTCCAAGTCAGACAGTAGAGGACGGGATCCTACACGTCTCTCTACAGGACATCTTGGAAGACTACTTGTCTCCAAGCAAAGGACCAAAGTCCTCCTGTGAAGGTTTTCCAGGACGACACATCCTACTCAGTATATACACGTCAATCTGACGGATATGATCCAGAGTAATCTGGTGCAAGAGCAATGCCAGATCTAAGGAACTGTGCTCTAGTGGGGGACACAATCATACTGCCTAGATTCTATTACCACTGTCTAGTCAAGGTGAACAGCTAATCGTGCTCCAGCTAAAATCCAGAAATTAGATTTGCCAAACCAGTGCCGAACTCATAAAATCAGCACACCCCTGTCCAGCAGGGACTCTTAGTATCCCCAGACCCCCACGTCTAACTGCATGGAGCCAGCATGCTGTACGCTGGATAATTCTGCAGTAGTCAGGAGACTATCTCCACAGCTGAAGGCTACCAACAGAATACTAATAAGTCCACTTCGCTTCTGAGGAAGTTACGAGTACTAACTGTAGTCTGGCAGCCAGTCCACTTAGGGCTTTGGAGACCATGTGTTAGCTTGCTCTGTTTCAGCTGCTGCATCTGGAGCATGTGCTTCTTGTTGTTGCTCTGCTGCATGGTGAATATTTCTCCTTAGTGTCTGTTTGTAACAAGTTGTACTTGCTCTAAAAACACCACACACTGCAGGTGGACTAGAAGGAATACACGTAATAGACTGTAAACAGATGGAAGCTTTGAGAGAGGTGGAATAGGAAACAGAACAGCACTCCTATGAGCTCTTTAATGCAAATGCCTGCACAAATGGAGAAAAATGTTTTGGTGACACGATAAGAGAGGAAGACTTTTGCAATGACCCTTCATCAGCAGTCCTCAGACAAAGAACAGCTGATGAAGAGATGTGCCATGACACTGGGCACAACATCGCGTCACAACAACCATGACAGAATGCAAAAGAAAACTACATTAAGGCTCAGGGAATCTGTACGCACCACTCTCACAGCTCTGAGAGTGCTGGTCAAACACCACACTTCTGTGCCTCGGATTCTCCATACGTGCATGGCTTATAAGCTTATCACAACCCCATGTACACTCCTGGAATTTGAATTTGAAACCAGACACGAACCAAACGCAGTGCTGTAATGTTTCAGCAATCCACGTCTCTCAATAACTTCAGAGAATCACAGAACGTTTTATCTTGCAAGGGATCTTCATAGCCCACCGTGCCATGGGCAAGGACACCTCCCATAGATCAGGCTATCCATAGCCCCATCCAGCCTGGCCCTGAGCACTGCCAGGGATGGGGCAGCCACAGCTCCTCTGGGCAGCCTGTGCAGGGCCTCACCGCCCAAGAAATCTTCCATTAGAAAAGGAATGAAAACAATAAAAATCAACACGTCTGTAACTTAAGCAGAACATCCTTTGTCCCAGTACTACACACTGCAAAACAGAAACGTGTCCCACTGGGAAATACTGCTTTGAATCAATCCTATTTATAGCAATATGCCTTCCCACAGGTACTTAATTCTGAAAACATGACACAGGGAGTGATTCAAAGCAATTAACACACTGCAAATGTAACGTATACAAACAAATACAATCTGTTTGAACGCAGTTGGTTTTGCCACGTTTTTGCCATTTGTAATAATGATAAAAAGCCAGCATTTTAATCTGTGATTTTGTAAATGCGTGCTTCTGTTACACACAGAATAGAAACCATCAGTGATAAACAGGAAGAGCAATCACAAGACACGATATTTTTGTAGCCTCTTTACTCTGCAGTGGCTAGAACTCGAGCGATATTCATCAAGTTGTTACATCCATAAGAAAAGCATGAGTCTGCAAGGAAATGCTATTTAATTTCATTTTTCCAAAATGACAGAGCACCTTCCTCCTGTCTCTGGATGATGCAGCTACCCAGGTTGGCAACTATCCATCGTCTACATTGTAGAGCCTACAAACTTCTAAGCTAAACCTACAGAATACACAGATAATGTGTACACGAGCCTGCATGTCAGGCTTGGCACATTATCTACCACGTGCTCACCTGTGACTAAGGGAGTTTGTGCAGTTGGCTGTTCCAGTAAGACCATGTGCTGCAGAAGAGGGTTGTGTGCGGTTCCCCCATCTCTTTCCAATGTTGTAGTGCTCAAGTAAGGAGTGAGGTGGGTGCCAGGAAATAAAGAGATCCGCTGCTGCAAGGCTGGGATGGCAAGTCTCTCAGCATCCTGCTGTGCTGATCCTCCCTGCAAATGCACAGGTGATGTCAGGGTGGGGTGAGGGAGAAATCAAGCACCGATTCAAAGGCCGCATTCCCCATCACTTACGCTGGAAGGGCCAGTTGCAGGCAGTCCTAGTGTGATGTTGGGCAAAGAAGGAGATGTGTAGAGCGGAAGCTGTGTCACCGAGCCTTCGCGATTCACCAGTCGGTGAGCCAGGCTGGTCTGCAAACAAAATGAACATTGTCCCAGTGAGACGGCAGCACCGACCGGAGGGAGGACACTGCACAATGGCTGTGAGGGCCCATCACAAATGTACAGAGCAGGAAACTTCACTCCTGACACTGGAAACACTGAACGAGGGAGGTAAGCCGTGCTTCAGATCCAGCCTTACTCCTCTTTCTAGAGTGTTTGCCCTTCTCAAGCTAAAAGAGATTACCGTAAAAATAAGAAAGGCATTACGATGGTGGTTGTTTTCTTCCGCACACCACAGACAATTTATGCTATTTACTAGTGCGCTTTAGCTTAAATCAGACTTCAAACTTTCATCAAAAAGCCTTTTTATGCAGCTATTCCCTCATTTTCAGGATGAAATGTGAGATTTACTGAATTACCTTGCGGCCATTTAAAGCAGGAACACTTAAGTAAAAATACCTAATTACAAAATGAGACTGATCTGAAATACTTGGTAGAAAGCCCATTACAAAAATTACATTATTTTAAACTGCCTGATGTTTCTATTAAGAAACAAGTGTTCTGCTCGCTGAAATCAACTTCAATAAAACCTAAATAAACAGCTTAAATGAACAACTTAAATCAAAGAGCGTTCAGATTTCAGGAAGATTTTCTATAGAATTTCTGTCATTTTAACTCAGTTGCCACTGTGGGAAAGAAGTGATAATGATTAATCTAGTATTATACTATGGGAATAACGTATGCCATTGTAGCAGAGATCTGGATAATGGATTTATACATTTCAGACCTAAATAGTTCAGTGAGGAAATGGGACTTGGCAGGTTACTTCCTTGGTTGCAAGACTGGGCCAGCTCTGGGTAACAAAAACCTGTTTTCCTCCTCAAAAGGTGAAACTTGGTGAGTGACATCACTGCAGCAACCACCAGGGGAAAAAAAAGAGCACTAAAATAAGAAAAATTATTGGAAAACAAATAATTAATACACAGCATTCCTTCAGTAGCAATCCTGCCTGCTTGGTTCACAGAAATTCCAGTGGGCCACTTGACATGTCTAACAGGACAGCCCAACTCTGCAAGCTGGGGCTAGCGATGCCCATGCAGGAAGAGCAAACCTCCTCCCAACCACGTGAGTCACCTTTACGGGACGCTATGCTTGCTGTGCCACAAACCTACAGCTCATTGTCCCAGCGTCCAACCAGGTCTGAATTCCATCCATCCAGCAAAGCCACTTCACTTTCGTACGACACCGTGCAAAATTTCATCTGCAGAGTGAACTTTTTATTTCCCTTTGTCTTATTGTGCCTTCATTAATGTCAGTCAAGCTTATGGGAAATATATTAAAGAGTAAATCTGCTTTTAAGATCTCGGTTACAAATTTGCTGCCACAAAGGAGGAAATTGGAAAAGAGCATTTTGCTGTTGAATGGTACCTGCTAAGGGCATATGATTGTGCATACCCACACACTTCTTTTTCCGAGTAATTCTCAACACTACTGGCAATTTTCCTTTAATTTAAATAACACAAAATGTTAGCACGCCACATTGAGAACAAGATAGCTATTGCCAGCAGAGTCATGAAATATTTTACTGATACCGTAAACGAAATAAACCAACATCCATTTTCTCTTTGAGCAATCGATAAAGTGCAGTTGTGCCTCAAACCATCTCCTGGGGATTTGTTTTAAAAACAATGATGAGAAAAACAGCAGCTTGACACTATAAGCATAAGATATTTAGCAGCATTATCATCACTTTAAATATACAAATCCCATCTCTGGATCGTACACAAACATTGTTAGAATGGCACAGAAGAGAGCAATTTCAGCATGCGCAATTCTCGTCTGTAATCGAGTACTTTTTATAGGCTTCTACCAGCTACAATGGCAATGAATATCATGTACCTTTCCAAGGCAGAAAAAAACTTCAGACTTAAAAAACGCTATTTAAAAATAGGTATTGTATTTTAAAGGAGGCAGAGAGCTCGAGTCTTTCTATTCTGAAGGCAAGCACTTCAACTCCGATAATGAAGTCCAATACCGTGTTCCAATATACCTGAAATGGTTCAAGAGGTGACCTAGCAAACTAACAAAATGAGGGATGTATTTCTCACTTAAAGTTAGAAAGGAACAGGAAGTTGCAAACGCTTATTTTTAAGAAGCATTTCAATAGATATACTATGCAAAAGTGGAAACGTAAAGCAAGCCTGGTCAACTGGTATCAAAGAAATCTTAAGCCCCTAGGCCCCAGGAATACTTCCTACACCCAAAGAGGATTCGAAAGAAACCAAGCCCTGCCACGTCCAGTTTTTCCCAAATAAACCTCTCTATGCGAAAGGATCAGTTAGTTTCATGCAACACAAAATGCAGGGCCATTTTCACCCAAGGTGATGCGAGGACCTGGGACGTTTAGCTAAGCCATTCAAGTATGCCTGAAATGCTGGGAGAACAATTTGTGCAATGGATTATCGACGTTCTGTTTGCCATCACACAGTGATTTATACTTTATTCTGTTCTATGATGGCAGTGATCCAATACACTTTATGCAGTCCTGGGCAGCTTTAATATTAAAACTGCACAATCGTTTGTATGTTATATATTCATTATTCTCCAAAAAAAACATGAAAAGGTGAAAACACTCCATGCATTCTCTTCAGGGAGATTACAACTCCATTTTCTTCCTGCTTTCTGTATAGGAAAATGGTGCAGGACATGTTGCTCTTTTTCAAAGTTTAGATCAATGTGCTTCCTTCCTCACATGCTGCGAATGAGGCACTGCAATACAGCTGCAAAAAGAGGTGAAGGGAAGGCGGTGGCCTTCGATGCTTGGGTGATAGCTCCCAGATAAACACATAGGCTGTAAGTGGATTTCCTTCTGAATTGTCTGCACCTCTCATGCCTCAGCCTAACTTGCAGCATTGTTGCATTACTAGAAGTGGATGAAAATACTTACAGTTGAGTCTGTGTCCGTCTTATTTAATACTGGGAGCCTAGTCACAGACGATTAGCACAAATAACTTGAAAACTAAACTGGTTAAGGAGAATATTGTGTGTTCATATATACCTTCAAGCTAACGCTGACTTGCAGGAAGGTGCCTGTTCTGTTTATATCACAAGAAACTGTCAAATCCTGTAGCTTTTCCATCATTAGTGCTCGGAGGCTTGCAGTTTGCTAAGTATAGATAAGATTGACAGTTCCTGAATCAGCAAAGCTGGTAGATGAGCGCTCATCCTCCTGGGGCTAACAGCAACATAGCTAGGCAGTTCAGCCAGCCTTCAGTTCCGCAAACCCAATCAACAACCCCACTTGTAACATCCTTTCTGAGACCTGCTCCAAATGACATGCATCTAAAAGACCACATTTCTTCAGAACAGCACCAGTTTCCAGGGTCAAGCTAAGACTAATTTAGACTGCCTCAGCCTTCTTAATACTGGACTTAATCTTTCAAGATGTACAATAGAGCGGATGAAGACAAGTTTTGGGTAAGTGTGGAGCATATTCCCTACATAAAATGCTACAGCGCTACATTGGGAATAAAAATAAAAGGAAAACTTGTAAGACAGATGCTATATTCATAGGGAGAACAGCTGAGGGCAAGCTGGATAAAAAGAAATGCCCCAGTGATGTCTCACAGCCACCCCGGTTTTCTAAGGCTTGCAGTGAGGGCCAGTTAACATGGCCTACACCCCAAAATATGCCTTGAGGAAAAGGTGGGCTTCAGTAATGCTGAACACAGCACTGTGTTGAATCTATCCCCTCTATCCAGCCCAACACCCTGCCCTGACAGCCACAGCAGATGTGTCAAGTGACGGCAGGAGCTTATGGAGTTACAAACACAGTATCTGGGGTTGCACGTGGGGTTGCACATGGTATCTGGCAAGATGCTTTCAACCCTAAATGGGGAGGAAGAAGTTAAATCTGTTTAATCCAGTTCTGCTTTGGCCATACTTATAGTAACCTACTGTGTGCAAGTTCACCCTGTATACAGTATATGAGAACAGATGCCCAATATATTAAAATCCTTGTACTTCACCAGGAAACGTTCTTCATGTTTTACCTTGTCAAATCACTCTATTTTTACTCTCCACTCACAATAAAACCAGCACGAGTTCCCACAAGCAGCTCCTGAGCTGGTTCAGACTGGATTTAATAAACAGGTAATGCATCCTGTCAGCCCAGCCTGAGAGGTAATTCCCCGAGTCCGCTCCAAGTCATGATCTGGGGTTTGCAACGTGCCGCACACCCGTCTGTGTGCCCCAACACCTAAACCTCTGTGCAATCTGATTAGAAACCCAAGTGTTAAACTGAGAGAAAGGAAGGGCTCTGTACCTCTGCTTGAATACTCGTGACTGATCCTGTAATTCCATTCTCAGCGCTTATGTTATTGGAGCTGTTGTTTGGAGAGCTGGGACCAGATCCAGGAGCACTGTTGCATGCAGAGTCTAAAACACATCCAAAACCAACTTTTAGCATGACAAGCAATCTCTGAGATGATATTTAGACAGATAACAACCCTTCAAGTTTTGTTTTGGAGGAAGGCAACCCTCCTCCCCGTCTCCCCCTTAAATTTTCACAGGGCTCGTAAAATACCGATACACACTTTAAGTCGACCTCTCCAAGCACCTACTTACCTTATTTATGTATTCGCCTCATGGGGATTTCTCTTTTAAAGGGTATTAATGACCTTAAATACAATTGGAAGATGATAAAAGACACGGAAAGCTTGCAGAGGCCAAACTGCAGTACGTCAGATAGCTCTGCATCATTTTTCCAGAACGCTTCTTTAAACCTCATTAGCCTACAATCCTGACCTAACTGTCAGGAACCGAGCTCCCCTTCGCCACGAATTGTGCTAGACTTCACACTGGACCCAAAAGGGAACCATTTCAGTGTGGATGTTTCACAGAAAGTCAGGCGAAACTCCACCGGTTCCAAGAGACACTAAACCCACGTCAGGACATGGCCTTCTTTTTTGGCAAGTCTTCTCCACTCTGAGAGCAAAACACTTTCTCATTGGAAGACCCAAAGCAGAACGAATGCTCTCAGATAGTTCTGTCATCACCAGGACATGCAGAAAATCCTCTCACCTCGGTGTGTTTTATCAACAACCCTGTGAACTCGTCAGCCAGAACCACAGAGGTGGACAGCTCGAAATCAAAGCCTCCCCATTAATTATGTAGAAATAACAACAAACAAAAACAGCATATGGAATTGCAACAGCCAGAAAGCTTCCCTCCTCAGGTCTCTCACCCTGTGCGTGGCACAGCTTCCAGTGTTCCTCCATTTTCTGGAAAGTAAATAACACTAAAACATTTTTGTTTTCTGAGCTTTCCTCCACCCCCAGGGCACAGGATTTGCCCAACATCAGAAGAATCTCCCAGCAGCTGCAAGGGTTCAGGCTGCAGCAGTCTCATAACTGCTCTAGGATGCTCCAGGAGGAACAAAAGCCAACTGTTAACAACCTGGAGGATTTTTTAACCACTTTTTGTGGCGTTACATTTCACGTATACCACCTAGATGGACAAAAACTACTACATTCAGACTTTGACTCTATGAAGATGTATTCTTCAAGGATTAAAAGTAATTTCCTATCTTTGCAGAGGGACTGTTAAAAGTTATGTTACACTCAGAAGTCCGCTCTTTACCATTACTGCTCCAACAAGCATTCGAACCCTCTTCATTCCCACCTGTGCGCTAAGAGCCAGCGCCAAGCACAGCTCAGCTCAGGTATTTCTCCAAGAAGGCTCCAGGCTGCCTTTCAGAACCAGGTCTGTGCCCCGTGAGAAGCAGGAGCTTCCACTGCCGTCTGTGAAGGCATTATGTGGATCACACAGTCAGACACTGACATATAGCAAGATATGAGCAGTGAGGTAAACTCAGTTTTCAGATCTGATATAAATTATACACAGCTCTTGAAATCCGTTTCCTTTCCAAGCAGAGAGGCGCTGACCCAGAGCAGCACACAGCTGCCCCAGGATCTCCTGCAACCTAAAGAGAGCTCACTTGGAGTTTGCGCGAGTCATGATAGCACGCCTTAAAACCCAGATGAAAGTCAGGGCAAGCAGTCACGTAGCGGTACTTACACAGAGGCATCCCTAGATGGTGCTAAGAATTAACTTTACGGCGATCTATACAAACCAGTTTACTCAGAGCCCTCCTTACAAATTTCACTCCCAGAAGAATCCTGTTTTTCAGCAAGGAACTGTAAATACGTAGTCAAAAATGCCAGCTGCATATATCAAATAAAAAAGCCTTAAACGTTTTAAAACTGGAGTGTAATTACTTAACAAGGAAAAATGGCAATCTTCCCGAAGTCAAAAACATCCCAGGGTTGTAAAGCATTTACTGCTGGAGAAAGACAGCTATGAGTTACGACCTCCCCATGGATATTAGGAGAATCACCTTTGAGAAGTTTCATTTCCCAACAACCTGTTGCTAGAGAAACGCTCAGGAAAAAAAAACCAGCAGTCCTGTGGCATATCTGTATTTGTCCACATATCTTAAATGTAGCTCAAAAAAAAGGTCATTGTGTTGGCAATGCTGTCTCTATAGATGGGTACCTCAGGACTTGTGCTGCTGGCACACACTTCCATCACCCACGAGTGAACTCCATCAATGTTATAGAATCATAGAACGGTTTGGGTTGGTAGGGATCCCAAAGCCCACCCTGCCCCAACCCTGTTGTGGGCAGGGACACCTCCCACAGCCCAGGCTGCCCACAGCCCCATCCAGCCTGGCCTTGAGCACTGTCAGGGATGGGGTATCCACGGCTTCCCCGGGCAGCCTGTGCCAGGGCCTCACCGCCCTCACTGTGAAGAATCTCTTCCTAGCGTCTAATTTAAATCTCCCCTCTTTTCATTTAAAACCATCACCCCTTGCCCTACCGCTATCCTCTTCTCCAACATTAAGAGCCACGCGAGATCCAGACTGCAAAATTAACCAGACGCAAGAATTGCTTTTGGAAAGGGACGCTTCAGTGAGTCTGCAGCTTTTGCTGTTGGCCCAACATACCTGTGACATCTAGCGGGCGCTTCTTCAGAGCAGTGACCACCGGGCCATCCTTCCTGCGCAACAGGGGGCTGCTCCGTCTTTCAGCAACTTTTTGCTTTAGTCTGGATCGTAATTTCAGATTGGGTTCAGACGCTGAACAAAAGGAGGAAGAGCAAACAGTGTTTTAGTCAGTATTACTTCAGTAGGTTTGTTGCTCAGTGCAGAAGCTAGATTACAGTTCAGCATCGGCAAAGCCTAAACAAAATTAGTCATTTGGTACTGTGCATTTTGAGCAATGACTTCTAAATATAATGAACGGTTTTGAGCCTATGCAATATCTGAGTTCACTGATAATGAAAGTCAATACCATTTTAATTAACAATAATAACCATCCTGAAGCGTTGTCTCTCCGATGCCTTACAATCTGCTGTGAACTCATTTGGGCCAGACCAGAGAGCACCAATTCATTTCCCCCGTTCCTGCTACTGCTCAACTTTCTCCCAGGCCAGAGGTGGAACCTAACTTAACGAGATCTAAAAACCAACACAGGGATGGGTGAGACAGCTGAGATGTTGCTGCTCGCTCAGCAGGTAGCAGCACTGTGGGGCTGGGAGGCTGCCTGCGATGGGCAGCCACACACCCCTGGAGTCATCAGACCGCGGCGTGAGCTGGCCCAGGGAGGGACACCGGGAAAGACAGAGGGGAGAAAACACAAATCAAATCCCACAGCAACAAATACAAACGTTTTCTCACTGGTTCAGCTCCCCAGAGCACCTCACACTGGGATGTGATGAGCACCAGCAGCAACTCGAGATAAAGGTCATGGGAGCGCGGCCAGTGGCAAAGCCAAGGGCAGGGAGGAGGAGGAGGTTTATTTATTTGGGGAGATACTCGGTTACATCATCTCGGCACACTGTATCTAGAAACGCATCAAATACTATGAAAATTCCGGGCTGCCAGGAGTGAGCGTGCATCTGTTTCCTGAGACCACAGTCTGACTTGCTTTGTGTACATCACACAGCTGAAATATCCTCTTAAATAAATACTTCTGTACCCAAATCCTGGGATTTCATTTCTCTGGAAGTCAAAGCAGAACTGTCGGGATCCCCTAATACCTCTGGGTTAATGACAACTGGCAACACCAAGCACATCTGTAGTGCACAGCTTATCGAGTTTGTACAAAGGTAATGAAGCCTTAAGTCAAGATTCCTCCTGCGAGATGATTTTCTCCGTAAACTCTGCAATCTCTTGAGTATATACAAAATATCTGCTTTGGTGCTTGAGGGCTCCTGACAGTTATGAGATTTGTGAACTGGCCCAAGCTTTCCCATTCCTCCATCTCTTAACACCTCAGCGACTTAATCCCTTTGAACCGGCAAATCCTGTGCTCTTGCCATTAACTACCAAGGCATTCAGCTCCCTGCACTCCGGGTCCAATAATCTGCATTTCTTCAGAAGACTTAAAAGTGGGGTTTACAAACTGATTTGAATTAACTAATTCTGGCTACGGATGTATTTCCCTACAATTGGCTTTGACCACTAGGTCACGTAAGAGATCAAGACCAACCGTGTTAATTGCAGGGCTCAAAAATCAGAAGCTGATGAATTCAAGATCAAATGCTTTAAGTTAAGCCATCAAAACAGTTCTTTGATGAAACTTTGGGAAGGGGAAAAAAAAAAAGAGCTTTTCATGACTGTTTGGGACAGAGAAACGCCATTAAGAGATAAAGGAAGCACTAAAAAAAGTGTCACTCATCGAGACGATGCTTAAAATGCAATATGAAGTGCATTAGCAAAGGAGGGAATCATCTTACAGGACATCTGCATATGAAATGGCAGGGGGCTGAATGCAAATCTGTCATTTGCTTGGAGGACAAAATTAGAGGAGTGGACTAGATAAAGTACGAGTGAGTGCTCTGACTACTTCCTCCATGAAATTCTCTTCAAAGCTGAAGTCGGCCTCAATATTTTTAAAGTTGTCTCTGGACATGAGAGTGTTCAGTATCTCAGGCTATGTGCTTTAAAGTTGTTGCAAGTATCATTTATTAGTAACTATCCAGATGCTGCTATCAAGATCTTAAAGAATAAATGGGAATGTGTCACAGCTAGATGCTGAGCCATTCCATTTTAGACACATTTGCACTGCCAACTAGTAAATGAAATATAAGCCTGTGCCACAGCTGTTGCAGGGATCTATCTCCTGACAAAGAAAAAACATGACAATATAAACTGTACTTTGGTGTAAATTTCATTCACACACAATTCATACTGTGCGTGGTGTTCATCTGACGTACGTTTTCTGTTGGGAACAGATGAGTAATTGCATGGTTCTCGAGCACAGAGAATGAATGGATTGGAAACACCTCAGAAGACGTCAGGAAGGACAGATCTGGGGATCGCAGTTTACCTGGCACTACCAGATACGCTCCCTGTGTACAGCCACAACAGAAAATCCATCCATGCAGAAGGGAGGGAACAAAGGTACAGAATTACAAATCGAAAAGAGACAACAGCTCAAGGAGAAGTTATGGCCAAAATGGTATGTGATAATTCGCCAGACAGAAGTATTTTGGGGTTGAAGTATCCTGTGTACTCGTGCTTTGCTCCCCCAGATGGAGGATCAAGATTTGAAACGCAGAATGTCTACTGAAGAACCACACTTGTTTAGTTACACACCCCACCTTTGTTCCGTGATAGAACGGCGAGTTTTTCTCCCAAATACAATCCCAAATCTAATATGTCATCAAGGCCTCAGAAAGCATAATCCCTACATGCCTTTAATTGGGTGTTATACAACCCAAAGCAGGGGAATTAAGACTCAGCACCAGCAGTGCAGAACAGCCTCAAGTTCAAAGAAGGTACATCTATCACGTTTCATAACTACGGAGTTCGTTTTCAAGAGGCTTTTCCAAAACTCAGAGCAATAACTTCAGTTTATTCACACGGCTTTTCAACTACTACACGATGCAGTTTTTAAACTGAAGGGAGCTGCCCTTCAGAAGTGTGAATGCTGAATTTAAGCAACACACAACTAGCAACAGCAGTTCAATCAGTTCAATTTTCACTCAAGAACCCCAGCTCCACCAGAAACCTCTTGAGGCTCATCCTGTCAGGCCTCATGTCCACACAAAATGTTGTTCCCAGTGACCACTAACTCTAGGAACGTGGAGAACTTTAAACTGAAACACGAAACGTGCTGCTCTTTTACAGCTTGAAGTGGTGAAGTATCTTAAACAAACGCGAATTTACTTAAACACGAGTTTGATTCCTGTTCGGCAAAGAAATGAAGCACATGGCCAAGTCTGAGTCAGCTCCAGAGAAGCCAGTGGGATTTCTTAAGCAGTGACATGCTTAATTTGGCCCATAATAGGGGTTTATTCACAGAATATTTTGTTTTTCTCTGAGTAAATTAATAACTAGAACATAGGCCAAAAGCTTCCTCAGTTTTCACAGACTCAAACCCAAGTTACCCCTCTTCTACTTCATTTACTGCAGCAGGGCTCATGTAATCCAATTCTCCAACATTTATGTCACTCTCATTGTTTTCTTCCTGGAACTGCATCGACTAAGCTGCTGAACTAATCTGACATTAAGTCTATGCAAGTTAAAGACACAAAATCCTGGGCAGAGTTTGCCCTGTTCCCATTACCCATTCACATCTATGAAAAAAGCAAACAATGCACCATGAAAACTCTAATTCCAGTCCCTGCATATCTTAATTTTGGGGGCTGGGGATTGAGAAAGGCTATTACTCCTTTGCATTTCTTTTTAAACCACATACCAAGCCACAACAGTCAGGCAAAGGCCAACACAATTACCTTGTCACTTTTCTGGAGCCCAGGTTACCCCATGGCTAAACAAAGCAGAGGAACAGAGAAACCTGTCTGCAGCTGGCCTTTTGCACAGCACAGAATCTTAATGAAGATAAACGATCTTTTGTTTAGGCAGGAGAGACCATAGGTTGTGCAATTTAGCGTCTGCCTCTTCTCCCCAGAAATACTGCATCCTGCCTCAACCGGTCAGCAGGACCTGGTAAAGCTGGCAATGGCAACATTCACCAGTGGCCAAACAAAAAGCATTAACAGCCACAGGATTGTTCCACCACGATCCCTCTGGACCACAAGGGAGCTCACATTCTTGATCTCCAATCCCTGCAGACATCAGCATAGAGGAAAAGAATCTGGTCCTCGACAAACGTACCCAGAGGAGAGAGGTACCACAGGGCACAAACAGCAGCAGAAAATCCCTGAACTAGAAAAGAAAACGAGAACAAGAAGACCTGGACTTCTGCAGAAACAAACTCACTCGTGTGCTAGGCACCATGCTAGAGAACAAGACCTGAAAGAGTCCATCTTGGAACACAGATACATTAGAAGGGCTAGATAAGATATTTGCAGTTTTCTTTTGTGTGCTGGCACAAGCACTGTTTAAGAGCTCTGCGGACAGGCTACTCTGTGTATCTGTGGAAGGCTGGGTCCTTAAAATGAAAACTTATTGAAGACTGATACCTGGCATTTCTTCATGTTGAAGTTTAGTAGTCTGTTGTACTGCACCTAAGCAGTACAAAGGAGGCTTCATTAAGCTGAGCACACAGTGTTCACACTTCTTACAGCTTCACTATCATTTGCCTGAACCATGCAGAAAGGCAACGTCACAGAGCGCTGCAAAGCTTTCCACTGTGAACAGCCAAAACTGGACCAGAAAAACAAACACGTGGAAATGCCACATCTTGTCTCTGTCTTCCCCTTTCCAAGCCTAAATAAAGACAGCAACTTTGCAGCATTCGAAATATTATCTGGGAGGAAAGATAAGAGATGTGGAAGGGAATAAGGAAGTGAAAGAAGGAAGAAAATGAAGTCCAGCATATGAGTTTCCCCAGTAAGGTGTTCAAAGCAGCACTGAGCTCTGCAGGAGGGAAGGAGACAAACTTGGAATTTCCATACAGACCCCAAAAAAGCTGCAGCGTTTGTCCAAAGGGAGCTCCTGGCCGCCTCAGCACAAGGACAGGGAGCATCTCCAAGCAGCAGGGATCACAGTAGGGGACCACGTGCGCTGCCAGCCCCATGCCACTTGCTTTTTTCCTCCTCCTTGTCCTGTCCTTCCAGCATCCAGTCTCTCTCTGACGCTGGACTACTCCTAACATAAAGAAATCTGGGCACATATGTAGGGATTTGCTCCAGAAGTGCTGTGAATGAAAACCCCAGCTTTCCCCTTTCAGATCCCCTACACTCACGCTACAAGCGCACCCTGGTTGTTTTAGCAGAGCTCCTGTGCAGGAAAAGGAGGTGCCCCCTCCTTTGGCTTCAGAACAAACCTCAGCACTGCGCAGGAGCCCACGGAGCACATTTCATAGCTGAATTCCCTATTACGCCAATGTGGTCGTCAGAAGAGACGGAAGGAATAAAGAGAGCATTTGCCGGTCCTCCAGCTGCACTTCGGTTTGTTCTGTTCTCTGAAATGTCAGCGGTCTGATCTGAGGAGCTATTCTGTAGCATTACAGCAATAAGTGATTTTTGTCTTCATTAAGTTATTTTTGGATTTGGACTGACATTCTCCATTTGGAGCAGAGCACGGCTGGGGAGGCAGGACCCCCCAACTACGCCGGCAGGGAGGACAGTGTGGGTGGAGAGCAACGCTGCTTTCCAGCTTGAGCGATGCTCCACACCGTACAAAGCTCAAAGACTTCTCTAAATTACACTCCCACTACACACTGGGATTTCAGCCTACTCTATTTTCCTCTAAACAGTCTTTGTCACAAAACAAACCACTCAGAACATTCCAAAATCAGAACTCGGAGAGGTATTGTGCCTCTCCTGATAAACACAGTATTTTAATTACGGACAAATCTTTTTGTTTTGCCTTGCATTGTTTTTAAGTACAGGCTCAGAACAATTTCACCTGCCTAGCTGCAAACACCATTCCAACAGCCCTGTGCGTCAGCAACACTGCAAGGAAACCAACAGCATCACAGAACCATAGAATGGTTGGCTTGGAAGGACCTTAAGCCCATCCCGTTCAACCCCTGCCAGGAGGAGAGCTGCCACCCACTGGATCAGGCTGCCCGGGGTGGGATGCTGGATGCCTTCCTCCTTTACACTTCTCACCAGCACCCACCTTGATCCAGCACCACAACAACATCAAACTCTCTTTTAGGGCTGAAAGCTGAAGTGGTCGCTGGGATCAGCACAGGTGATACGTTTCTCAGATTCCCTCTGTGGCACGTCCCAAATGCTGCTGAAGTACAAGAAGACAAGCAGCCTTTGTGGCCTTCCACCTGTGCTAACCATATGGAAGACTGAGGAGCAGCTCCCAATTTGCTGCCTTGCTTTGCTCCTGGAAGGAAGTCGCTGCAGTGAAGAAGTGCACAAGGCAGGCCCTGACGATGCCGAGCCAAAAACTTCTCCTTGGAGAAGAGTGGGCTGTGAAGGTTAAGGACAGCCTGTCTTTACCACAGGCCCCAAGACACAGTACTTGACCTATAACCAATTCTCTTTCGTCTGTCATTTTGTCTGGCAAGAGACATTGCTGGGAATGGAGGTTGTTGCGTAGGATCCTTGTCCCCAGGAAAAAGTAGCTGAAAGAAGGGCCTGTGACACTTCCCAGTTGTCATTTCTCCCCAAGTACATACCACACGCATGCACATGCTCATTTACAATCCAGCCAGGAAACTCAGAGACAGAAACTTGCCAAAGATGTCTTTGTAAGCTCCCAGTCTGGCATTACATTTAGACTGGCTTTGGAAATAGTGGAAATTCACACCCTGAGATGCTATTCCACGGTTCTGCAGTGCAAACACACTTGGGACCACAGGAATCCCTTGCCTCTCTTAAAACCTCCATGCTCATCCTGATCATCACCTCCCCGAAGCAGCCAGCAGTGAGGCTGGAGGCAAAGCAAAAAAAGCAGGAGCCAGAGCCCTGGATTCTCCACAGGATGGGGACAGTGGCTGCAGGACCCGAGCCAAGCACACCAAGCAGCTGTCCCTTGCTCTTAATCCAACAGCAGATGCAAAACCACGGCGAGACCCGGTCCTGCCTCACAGCCTGCCTGGGTGATTCCTGGGGATGCAAGCACATTTACACTTACAGCTCCGCAGAGCATCTTTTACGAGCTCTTCGAAGAAACGGGCTCTTCTTCCCACTTTGGTGTCAGGTTTAAATATAGATGCACAGACAGGGAGATGTTTCCAGTTCGTGCATCCCAGAGAGCTGAACGCGTGTTGGCCAGGCGAGTCTAGCAGGTGCTGTGTTTGGCAAAACCACTCACTGCAGTGACAGCTAATTGAAACGCTGTGGCTTCCATTAGAAATCCTGATTAGCTGTCAAGTCCCAGTGAACGTGAGGAATCCTCACCCCTCTGCAGAAGCCAGAAGGAAAGCTAGTGTCTGATAGCACATGGCCAAGCCCTGCATGGCATGTTAAAAAACAAGCAAAGAAAAAACCCCACACCAGCAAAAGAAAAAGCATGTTAACAAGTTAAACAGTGCTCTTCAGTCTTTCTTGAATCCCTATGATGTTGGTTATTTCAGCTTTCTAATTAAGAGCATGTTTCAGTGCAAACTATGCTCAAATTCTAAAAAGCATGGAGCACCATAACACCCTCTACAGCTCCCTGAAAGGAGACTGTGGTGAGATGGGGGTTGGCCTCTTCTCCCAGTAACAGTGATAGGGCGAGAGGTGATGTTCTCAGGTTGTGCCAGGGGAGGTTCAGGTTGGGTATTAGAAACAATTTCTTATCGGAAAGAGCGGTGAGGCACTGGCACAGGCTGCTCAGGGAGGTGGGGGAGTCACCATCCCTGGAGCCATGGGGATGTGGCACTGAGGGATGCTGTCAGTGGGCATGGTGGGGATGGGTTCAGGTTGAACTTGGGGATCTTAGAGG
Organism: Aquila spilogaster; assembly: GCA_024606505.1. NCBI lineage: Eukaryota > Metazoa > Chordata > Aves > Accipitriformes > Accipitridae > Aquila > Aquila spilogaster. The sequence continues at coordinate 13,385,002 of JANHGO010000071.1, read as the reverse complement.
TCTTTTCCAACCTGAATGATTCTATGATTCTATACCAAACCTTGTCCCTGGGGAGAAAACAAGCCTACCATATTCTCAGGAACCCCAAACTGAAAAGCTACATTACAAATAGCTTCAGCAGCTTCAAAGAACACAACTCTTTTAAGTTGGCAAACAACTCTTGGGGTTATCAAACTGGTCATGGGACACTGCCCAGAGTCAGGATCTGACGCTGCTGTGAAAGGACTCTCCAGAGGTTTTCCTACAGGGTCCCAGCGCATGACACAGTGAAGCCTCATTCAATTTGGAAGGCACCGAGGTTGGCTGAGGCATGGAAAAGGTCACCTGTATTTTCCCCTCAACAGCTGTCAAGATCGCACATACAGAAAAGGAAGTATGCATACATGTAGTTAAGGAAACTACACAAATGGGGAAATAAGAAATCCTAGTCTTGAGTTATTTAAAGCAAAAGGAGAAAAGCATGAATAGCATCAGCCAAACTATTCTTAGTTTGGTTAAGACAGGGAAGGCCACGAAGGGTTCAGCTAGAGAGAACTAAGCGAAATGCACGCTGAGTGCAAGTTCAGGCAGTCAGTAACTGCACCAGCCAGAGCCTGGCAGCACAGCAACCTCATGCGGAACCCTGACGGCCAACAAACCAGGACGTAATTTGGTAAAACAAACGAGAGAGGGTGAGATTTCAGGCAGCAGGATGCAGCAGGAGCATGCTGCAAGCGTTCCTTGTTTCCCATGCTGATTGTTTGCAAGCACTCTTAGGACACCGCTCACGCACACATGTACTTTTACTCAAGAGAGCACGGCCAGCTGACCACGTCTCATGCAACATTCACGCTTGAGCGTTCCACCACCAAGTGATCCCCGAGGGCGCGCAGAGGGCTGGTATACGCTGCTCCGCGCCACAACGCTTTAAACAATCGGAGCGAAGAAGGGAAGCGCCTTTAAACCCACTGCAGTTACAGGTTTATTCTTTCTGAACGATCCCTCAACGTGCGGAACGCGCCGCCAACTCCACAAACGTACCCTGGAAGAAATCACTGCTCCGAGTGCCTTCCCGCAGCGCCCCGAGTCCCCCTGCCCCTAGCAATGCCGTTGGCTTGATGCATCAGGGGCTCATCAGGACTGTGCTGTGACGGACTCTGTGAGTTGAACTGCAAACGTTTAATCTAATTTAATAAAATTGGGACTGCACGATATGGCGGCTTTAAGTTACGAATACAAAGCCAGAGTTCTGACCGGTGCCAAAGATCTGAAAAGCTCACTTGTAATAAAGAACTTTATTTAGGATGGGCTCCAGCCTTCCCTGCCTTTTGTTTACACCAGGCTGCTCAGGAGTCCAAGCAACTTAACATTCTTGGCAGTGGGGCTCCTGCAGCATATCGCTTGTGTTAGAGACTGAACTGCTGTTACACTGAAAGGAAAATAAAGGAAAACAACAAAAAAAGTCTCCCCTGAACCTTGCAAGGGAACGTGCATGCACTGCATACAAATCCCCAGAAGATTAATGCCAGCTCCCACAAAGAATAAGCATCGGTGCTCTGGAAAAACAAAATCAGCTAACTATCCTCCTATTTTAAAACAACAATGATTTTTAATAATGCTATTAGATACGTTTATCTTCTTTAATTCACCCTGTCCAACAGTGCTTTTATCAGCTAAGGGCTTAATCAGAACTCAGTCTGGGAAACAACGGGAGTATAATGTTCTGACAGTCCTTCCTTCTGCAGAAATCCACTGTTACAGCATTTGGAGTGAGAAGGATGACCTATCCTCAAATTAAAACTGGCAAGAAAGGGGTCTAAAGTGACGTGAGAGGGAGGTTTCTGATAAAGGACCATTTCTGCCGTGGGGCTGCTAACTGCGCTCCCTGGAAGTGGGGGACCTGGTCTTGAAAGGAATAGGAAAGAGCAGAAAGGTCCTCGGAGTCATGCTGTCCACAAGCCCTGTGCAATAGGAATGACGCCAAGGGACGCTTCCTTGTGAGGACGTGCTGAATTCCCAGAGGAGACCGACAGCCTTCAGCAGAGAAGAAGCAAATGGTATCGGTGGTTGCTAGCAGCCCAGGACCAGGCTTTCTTCTTCCACGCAGATGTGTATGCAAAGCACATCCTTGTGTGCTGACAGCTCCAGAACTGAAGGAAATCGCCTTTGAGGGCAGTCCTCCAGCAGCACTCACCTCCTCCACACAAGGACAAGTCCTGAGGCCCAGACAGCGTCACTTTGGCTGTCTCCAGCACTGACAAGGCAGCAGCACACGCTGCACCTAACGCAGCGTTTGGCCTGTTATTATCTAGAAATGGAGATCAGAGGATGCCCTACCCTTCAGCAAATTGTTTTCCTCTCTGCCTTCGGAGTCCTGCAGAAAGGGCTCGCTATCTTGTCAGCACTTACCCTGAAGACAGGGGGAGTGCACAGGAAGAGCCCTCACCTTGGGAAGGGCTTGCCCATCTTAAACTGATTGTTGTGCAGCAGATGTGTTTGGTAGCAGCCACCCGGCCCAGCACACCCAGTGACTGGGAAAACCATCTACTGCGTGACAGCCAGGAATTCATCCACAGATCCACCCAGAAGGACAGGTGCTACGTTCTGGAAGAAGTTCATAAAAAAGTCTTCTAAGGCACAGAGCTGGGAGGCAGGAGGCACAGGGCAGCAGTGCAGGAGGGTTTTGTTTTTCTTGTCAGATGGCGAAGGAAGAGAAAAACAAATAAAACAATCCACCTTCACAGCAGTTTACAGAGATAATGAGAATCGTGATGAAGACACACAAGACCTGCTTGACTTCCAGCGATCAGGGGAAGAAATGTGAGAATACCTACGTCCCTCCCAGAAGGGAATGGAGGTGCAGTCAGCTCTTGGGAACTGATTTAAGACAGCCACTTCGACCAAAGGCTATAGTAAACCCATAGAAAGGTCTGGTTAACACACCATCACCATTCCTGACCACAACGATCACAAAATTTTGACTACCAGTACCAATTTTCAACGTGCACCACTGTCTGCATCATCCATGCAAGCAGCAGAGCTCCCCAGATTGGGGTGAGCTTGTTGCAGCTCGGCTCTTCCCCGAAGGGAGCTTGCTGCTGAGGATCACAAGCCTGCAAGGTTAGAAGCTGAGGCACCGTTGGTCAAGGCATGTGATATGGAGCTGAGGACCACAGCCAAACAAAACAAACTGGTTTACATAATATATAGCTGAGAAATAACTGACTTGCTTAGCCACCACGCAGAGAGAAACCTAACTGAGAAATAACTGTCTAGGTGTGAACCAAAACCCTTGCAGGAAGTCCCTACACTTTGACTGGCAGAAACATTTTTATTTATTTAAAGTATAAACTTGTGTATAAAATGCAAATCCCAGAAGAAGTGAACTTTTCTTGGTACTTTTCTCACTCAGCAAAACATACTTTGACTTCAGACACGCAGATCTCTGTATTAGTTTTGACTTTGTGAAAACATCTCACAAGCTTTGACACACAACGAAGCTGTCTTCTGCATGTAGCTCTGCAAGCCTGCACAACCAAAGCCTCCCTCTAACACTGCTTGCTCAGTGACAGCTGGAAGGGGGAGAGGAGAGTGGGGTGGTGTGAGCGCTTCTTAAATAAATTGCTCCATGAAACACAGCTTTTTGGCAACATACTCTTTTTTCTTTTTTCTTTTGGAAATGTAAGGACCAAGTGTCACAGCAAAGACAGTAGGTAACACAGAAAACCAACGTGAGCGTTACCTGTTTTTCTGAGTGGGAAGTCATCTTTGGAATCGTACATCCCCAGGACAGGGTGATTGTAGGTGCCGGATACGCCGCTTTGGGGTGGGGAGCTCTGGTCCAGGGAGCTGTGCTGTGTCTTCCTGCATGGATGAGGAGAGAAAGAGAAGGGAAAAACTTTACACAAGTGAAACACAAAGGGGGAGAGTTCAGTTTCACCTTCACTGCTCCACTGTGAGCAATGTAAAGGAAAATCCCTTGGTACTAGCTTTCTCATTCTAGGTACTAGAAAGAGATTAAAAGATCATCTGAAGTCTAATATCCAGGGAGGTGACTAAACACACGCTTAATTTTCAGTATAGGAATTACCCGCTGAGCGAGGCTCAACTTATGTAGGTATGTACCCACAGTTTTAAGCACACACTTGAGCTAGGTTTTGGTAAGTTCTATCTGTAAAGCTAAGCACAGGTCTCGTTACTTCCCTTCACTACAGCATGAATGAACAATTTCCCTTCATTGCATAAAACCCTGAGAGAAAGCCTAAGGATGAAACCAAACCATAGGATGAGCACATGAAGGGCCACATGTTTAGGCTGGCCAACAGCAGCCCTGACCCCAGCACTTAGCACACATCAGGCCAAAGCACTCAGCATCCTCCCAGGTTAACTTCTTGAGGCTGGTAATTTATGGCTTTGTTTGAGCAGGCTGCTGGAAGGAAAGCACATGCTATTTGCTAAGGATATGAAATAATGAGTTTTCTGAACCTCCTACCGATGTGTGTTGGCTGCATCTTCCCTACTTCATGCCTTGCGTCCAGCTTTGCCATGAACCCCAGTCGGTAAAGACTTCTGGAAACCTCCACATTTCCATGTTAGCAGAGCAGCTACATCAACAGAATCATTGATTGAGCCATAGAGGTGACAGCCACACAGCTGTCGAATGATCTTGGATTTTAATTCAAGTAAACAGAACCTAAACCCCGTTTTACTTCTTCAAATGATTAAACAATACGGGACAAGCACTCAGCTGAAAGAAGCAAAGAGCTGATAGAGAACTTGACTAAAACACTCTGCTATCAAAGGTTCTTTAAGGAACAAAACTGAGCCATTCCCAATTCGAAAATTACTCTCCAGTCCATCGGATTCCCTGAGCAGTGCATTTTGAAAGCTCAAGTCAGAAGGAGGTTGCTTGGTGAGATGCGGCACGGAGATTCTCGTTACACCCTTCCAGAAAACAGCACAAAAATTCATCACGTTTTGTTACAAAAACTTCTGAAAAGTTTGTCCAAGGGTCTGTATAGCAATTCTCACAGCAGCAGTTCTCACCAAGCAGTACGATCCATTGCGTTTTCCTAATCCTCCCCCCTTTATACCCCAAACTTCTCTACACACGGGCTAAATAATGGTGTGTTCTCACACTGCTGCACTTCACGTGAGCGTTCAAACGCATCTACGCATGTCCTTGGTCACATTTGCAGCAATAAACGCCCGTACGCAGCACAGTTTAACCATCACCTGAAATGAAAACAGGACCAGGCTGAAAAATATTTGAATCCCTCCTGAAAACAGACGTCGCTTTCTCTGCCCGGATCTGCTCATACCATAGGAAGGCTGCACAGAGAGATGTTTCACAAACAGGAAGCCCAGGCTCCGCAAGCCAAGAGCCCCTCAAACCCACCATGGCACACAATCGCATTCTTGCTCTTGCCTATGCAAGCAATAGCCTTTTTTTTTCCCTCTTTTTTTTTTTTACATCATGACTTAGGCTGAACAATCACGTACATTGAAGCTATTTCCATCACTTTGTTAGGGAATGCGCAGGAACTCAAAGGGCCTGTTTAGATGTGCTCTGGAGCTGCTGAATGACAGATATTTCACTCCGCAAACATGAATGCACTGCATTGCTTGAGGACTAGGATCCAACACCCTGCACTGCCTTGAGCAACATGCACTGGTCTGCATGCCCGTTCAGGAATTTCAGAGGTCCTGAAAGAGGTGAAACTGTATACTAAATCGAGTTTGCAGGCATTCCTGAAAGTACATACCTTCGCATAACGCATTCTCTGTTCTTTGGGCTGCGAGGTCCTTCAAAAGCCCATGCGCACAGCAAAGCACGTGTGACACTTCAAACATATCCATGCAATGTAAACTGAATATATACTCAAACGTGTGTCTCTGCTGGAATGTTCTGTGCACAGCGAATGACAACATCTATGTACACTGGCATAATTTAACATGTAATTATTTCTCTCTATCTCCTTAGCATGCAAATACTCAGTTAAACTCCCTTTCATGATGGTTACTGTGTCGAGTGGCTACTCCCCAACAGCATTACTGAAAACTTCCAAGGGAAGTAACAGCCCTGCTCGTTGAGCCCGAGGTGCTCCATCTTTGCTCCCGGTAAGTCACTCTTATTTATGTGAAGTGTCTTCAAGAGCAGGACCTCCTGCAAGCAGGGCTGCCCAGCAGATTCAGAATCCACAGGAGGGACAGGCTGACAATGGAATTCAAAAGAACCTCTTCTTTTGTTGCCTATCATTAACATAATCTGAAAATTATAGTCCACCACACAATTCTAAACAATTCTATCTAGACTGGAGCTGCACATATTAGAGAGCATACAAAATGGCTTGAATACCATGGAGTCAAACGCTGAGCAGGATCTCTGTGAAAGCCTCTGAGAACTAATATGGAGCAGCTGAAGAAGCTGGAATTGTTCAGCGTGGAGAAGAGGAGGCTCAGGGGGGGACCTTACTGCTCTCTACAACTGTCTGAAAGGAGGTTGTGGTGCGGTGGGTGTTCCAGAAGCGTGGAGATGTGGCACTGAGGGATGTGGTCAGCGTGCACGGTGGAGTGGGTTGGGGTTGGACTTGGGGATCTGAGAGGTCTTTTCCAACCTGAATGATTCCGTAATTCTATGAGTACATAGCTCTTTCCTTTAGTAGATCCTTTGGACCATGAGTGTATTCGGCAAGACCTCTGCAGATGATTGCTTTCCATCTCAAGGTTTGATCTGCACACTGCCTGCAACAATGTCCTTTAATACCGATGATTAATTAGACAATATTCACTGACTACAAACACTCTGTGCCCATGCACTGGCAACAGACAGCGCTAAGTGAAGTTCAAGCCCATACAAGATACTGAAGGTAAATCATCCATACATCTTAGTGGACAATAACAGCTATCTCACATGTGAAGGGAACATATTTCATGTCAGTGACGCAGAACTGTTGTGGTGTTCAAGACCCTTAAGAGAACTGCTGTTTACAAGTAATGCTTTTAAATTTTTTAAAGGAAATGCCAAACCTTAATAATACCAAAGGAAGTGCTTAAAAGCAGGCGTGTCATTTAAGAGTCTATTTCAGCATCTGTTACCATTTAATTGGTTTGCCTGCTCACAGTAGGAGCATCAAATCTATCTTCTGCAAGCCTTGTTTGCGTGTGTCAAATCCAACCACCACCCAATTAAATCACGTTACAAGTATGTGCGTAAATATCTCTGTAACTGAATTGGTAACCTGTGAGATGATATACAAATAAATAGTAATACATAATTAATTTCAAGGTTTTCTTTCTCTTTTTGGGTGTTTTTTAAAAAGTTAAATAGAAAGGAAACAAAAAACCGTCAGCCCGTGCCTTAACAACCAAAGGGCTGCGCTTAGAACTCTCCCCTGCAGATGCACAGCCTTGCTGCCCTCCCCAAAGGCTGGGCAAAACGAGCTCCCATCCGCCTGCAACTCATCACTGAAGCATGCCCTTGGAAAGATTTGTGAGGCCTCTGAGGCTCCTTCTTCCCTCCCCATGTCTTGTGTTGGAAACCAAACCCTGCTACTAAACAGATGGAGGGGAGATGAGCCTGTGAGAAGGGGCAAGCCTGTTGTCCAGCAGTCTGTACGCTGGCTCAACCTGTCGCACCCCTGAAGCACCACAAGAAAGGGACGTTCAGATGAAAACACATCGCGTTAATAACAAAAAAATCCTAAAAATAATAAACCTTAAAGAACGTATCTGTATTCAGAAGGGTCTCGGCATTTGCTCAAAATGAGGAAAGAAGACTGAAACCTGAAGCACAGTCGGGCTCAGGAAGCTCCTGCACCAAAGCTGGCCCAGTAGCGAACGCCATGTCACAGACCTGGATTCAGCTCCGAGTGCTGGGGTCTTGGTGAAAAAGCAGTTAATTCTAAACTGTAAAGCCTAAGGAATGCAGACCACTCCCAAGTTTATTTTTCCGTTTTCTAACAGATTAAATTCATCTATGATGACAATTCTAGTTGAGGTTTCTCCAAGGCCAAAGGAGCAAAGATTTTGGAAGGAGGCATTCATTTGCTATCCTTAATTCTAATATAATACAATTTTTGCATTAAAAGTCAGGCATTTTAACCAAATGAAAAAAAAAAAAGAACACAATGCCTCAGAGAGGCCTTCAAATGCTTTCAAGATCCCCAAATTTCTTGGTGAGTCTCAATAAAGGATGGTGGAAAATCAGCTATTTAAAAAAATACGTTTATGTTGTCCTGATTTAAATTCAGTTTTTCCTATGTCTTCTGCTACCTCTGACACCAACGTAGCAAGCCTTAAACATTTCCTCTGCATGCCCGACCAACACTTCACTGCTTTAGCCAACGTCACAGCCCTACAATTTTCATGTCTCAGATGAGATTTTAACAGACGTATTAAAATTGCTCAATCTCCCCCTGGCAGAATAACATCAGAATTCTTCTGCCAACTACACTTCAGCATTTCTGTTCTGGCTCATGGCTGGGATATCTTTCAAATTTAATTTCAGCTTAGTTTCTCGCATTTGGAAGCGCCATCTGACAATGACCTCATCGACCCCATGTACACGCTTATTGCCGAAGACGTAAAATAATGGCAGATACTCAACGTGAAAACAAATTTTCGCAGCAAAATTTTCTTGCATTTTCTCATTCAGAATTTCACCAATTTTATGGTCAATAAAGCAACATCCCGAACACATATATATATATATTTTAATATAGATATTTATAATGTTTTAGTAATGAATGCTTTCAAATTACCTCAAATTTTCAAATTTTCCTTACGAAGGAGTGGATTTCTGGAAGCGGAACTTGTACCTCATTTCTAACGCCACCCATGGCGCTGGGTTTATTTGCTCTCTGGTGCACTAGAACTAAGTGAAGTAGTCATTCTCCGCTTCTATGATGTTATAACAACACCTGCCATCTTCCCACCTCACATGACTTTTGGATTTTCTAGGCTATCCACAGTTGAGCATTTTCAGTAGAAAATGTAGGCATCAGTAGAAGTACAGACGGTGCACTTCATGTTTTCGGCACTTTGCAAAGAAACAAAACTTCCAGCTTTGAAAGAATACGATGAGAAGTAGGCACGAAAAGCGGTGCTAGCTCAGCTATCCCGAATTGCAATTCGCTAAGGACAAAATCTCATTTCCTGAAAGTTTGCGTTCTACAATCCTTAGATGGATCAAATCCCAGTGAAAAACTAAAGAACTTGTAAAGGCAGATCTTGAAGGCAGAACCTGTTAGCTTAAAAAATCCTGGATTCAAGATGACAGTAAAGACCACTGCTCACAAAAATACAGTGACGCCACTGAAGAAAGGAAAAAGAATCACTTTGAAACCCTCTAAAAAATGCTTTTTTGCTCATGTCAACTCAGTAAATTCAAACTCTTCTTTTATCAGCGTTACGGTTGATCAGTAAACACATCAGGTTTATTCCCCAGCTGCAGCAATTGTGAAAAAAGGTGGCACCGGCTGAATCGTAAAGATAAGCCCAGCACCACTTACCCATACCAGAAGCGAGGGTCACTGGATATGCAGTGGTTGAGATTCCGGTGTGCCAAAGCCTTCTTCTTATTTAAGACAAATTCTTGTAGTTTCATCTTTACTTCTGTGCTTGCCACTGCACCTGAAAAGTCAAAAACAAAACCAAAAGAAAGATATGTAACCAACTGACTTTGGACAAAAGATGCAGCAAATAAAAAACGACGTACTTTAAGAATTACAATTCCTAAAAGGATTCAGAATTGAAGGCTCGATTCTGCAGTCCAATAGAGGAGCTTCTGTTTCAAAGAGAAGAACAAAGTGCCTCCAGTAAGGAGCTCTCTTTTTGTCCCCTTTAGCTTTGCATATAATCACAACGGATGTTTGAAAACGGAGATCTAATCAGAGATTTATCATTCCACTACAAAAGATCTCTGAAGGGGATTTTTACGTGTGCATAAAAGTTAACTCGGAATAAAGCGCCCGTATTAGGTATTTCAGCTGTCTTTTTAATCAAAGGTATTTAAGAAAAAGGGTCTTGTGTACACTCAAGTTTTTAAATGTCACATCTGCAAGCAGAAGGGGAACGAGACGAATGTCTCATATGTAGATGCTGTCTTGAAACAGCTTGTAAATAAGGACTTCTTTGTTCCAAAGTATCTGTGTACAATAAGACATACATAATATTCCAATTCATTTACAAGTGTGCAATCTATTTCTTCAAATAGAAAATCTAACATTTAAGGAAAAAAAGTCAGTAATTTCGTAGCGTAGAGTTAAAATGTCAACTGTATAATTTCTAATCATTATCTCCTCCACAATAGAGACCAGTCTGTTTTACCGTGGTGATGGACTAAAATTATCAGTTCCGTTGACAGAACAGATTTGCAGGCAGAGTTCCTGATGGAGTAATGCATAGAAAGTTTGGCAAGCAGAACATGTGGAAAATTATGGTTCATCTATACCACGGCGTAAACCAAGAATTCCAAAAGGAAAATAACTGGGCTACAAGTAAACGAAAAGGCCAGGAAAATCGTCTGCTCTGCTGGCATACCTAAACCACGACAGGGTGATCTTTTGTCTCCTGGATCCTACACAAGAGCACAGTGCCATTGGACAGACTGGGGAAACATTTATTATTATTTTTTAATATCTCCACAAGAGAAGGAAACTGCAATAATTCCATAAAGCACTGTCTGAAAATGTGATATTGCTCAACCGCCGAAGCAGAGTTGAAAAGCTTGAAAATACGCTTTTTTGGAGCCCTGCATTTCTCACTAGTTCTACAAAACGTAGGTTTGGCGCGCACCCCAGCAGGAAGTTCAACCGAGGAGCTGGAGATAAATGCCTATGAGTTTGTGAGCCACATGGTTAGACCAGAATAGGTGACAAATTCACGCCTAAAGGCCTTATCTCTCCAAAAAGTGTCATCTTTGATCTATTAGCATCTTAAAAATACTCAAACATGGTTGTGTTCTATCAGTTTGAGATAAATCTGACATTATTTAGAGGATTTGAAGCCAAACGTTTTTGGATTGTGAGGTTTCCAAAAGCTTCCTTGGCACATCTTCCTCCTTAACTAGAAGCTGAAGGGCCCCACATATGCTAACAGGATAAAAACGTGGAGATCTTCTCTTCCCTGAGCAATGCTGGAGCTGTGGACAAAGACGTCATGTTGAGCAGACCACTGTTCAGCTCCTGATCCTTGAGTTGGAAGATTAAAAGAAAAACCTTATTCATTTTTAATGCATTGTATATGTGGTGATACGGTACAGGCAGAACTACTCTGCAATACCCAATGGAGACACTCACGAAGAGGAAGCAAAAGGCAGAAAAGCACAAGTTGACACGTAGATGGTGGTGTGTCACCATGCAGGGAATAGGCAAAGAGGGCAAGAGCAGAAGTCAGATGCCAAAAGCCCGTTTGTACGGAATAAATCTGCAGGCACGAAGCCAGATACTCAGCCCTAGCAGAAGTGACAGACCACAGTAGGGTAATATGGAATAAAACAACACAGGTTACATGCTGCCCCAGAATCGATCTATAACTGTATGGAGGATAAAGCATGGATAGTGGTAAGAGAATAAAGAAGGTCAGAAGCAGGAGTGAGCTCCCTCAAGAAGGAGGGGGTTGCACAGTGCAAGGAGAGAGGAGCAGAACAAATGGAACACAGGAGAAAGCCCTTAATAATAGTGTGGGCTGATCACAGCTGACCAGGTCATAGGAGAAAGCCCCAGCCAGAGGCTGCCTGGGCAGAAAGGCATGGAATGGGCCCTGCCCAGGAGGAGGGAGACAGGAAGATGGATTTGGTCTGTCTGGAAACACATGCACATGGCTGGTTCCAGGTTCAGTCGTAGCAGCGGAAAGACAGGACAACCGACTATCACTACTTATCCTGCCCAAGAAGCACCTTTAGTCTCGTACGGACTTTCCTTCTTTTCTTAGAAGTCATGCTTTGATCATATGCTTTGTGATAACGGATTCCAGTTCATAAGGTACAGCTCAAGGATCCTGAGATGAGAAAGCAAGGAACTGGTATTATGTTCATCTAACTCTACTTGTGGTTTGCCTTCTAAAAGGTACTGAACAATGTCTTTTGGCTTACAGTGATGGGGGAAGATTGGAGAGTACACTACATTCTTCAGCTAGTACACACTCTTCATATTTCAGATTTGGACAACTTTAACTATTACGCTTCGTAAAATCTTCTGATGTGAGAAAGATAAGTATTCTTAAGAGGTAAGCTGCCATAATGATTATACACTGCAGCACTTTTATTTAAAAGTATTTTAAAAATAAAACTGTAGCCATGGGAACAGGATTTTCAACTTAACATCCTCAAGTCCTGCTCTTTCCTCTACACCTATGTTTGAACCAAAAGGTGCATCAGATGCTTCACACTCAGGTGCTCAGGCACTCAGGAGCTTTAATTTATTGCCAACTGTCTTAATGAGAATAGCCAGATGTCAGTTTCGCAGAGGGATCTGTTGAAACACTGACACAATATAAGCAGCTGAGGAGAACAGCAGGATGAAGTGGAAGTACTTATAGATCTCACCCAGTTCAAACTGACTGCCTTTATTAGGGAAAACAGCCCAGTTCAACTGCTTCTTTTAAGGAAATTCCGATCCTCTGGTTTCTCTCCTACAGCTTAAACACAGAAAACCCAAACAAAACCCGATACAAACGTACAGACGCCGGACCTTCTATGAACTGCTTTGCTGAGATATTGAGACAGGTCTGCAAGTTCCCTCACTTGAACGCGGGTTAAACAAAGTCTGCTCTTGCATGATGCTCACAGAGGGAGTGGGAAATTCAACCTACAGAAAATATTTGCAGCCTTCTACACCCCAGCTCCTTCCTGCTAGAACAGTTCTTGGAGCTTTGTCTCGTTCCTAGTCCCCAGACAGTATCTCATCTGCTGGTAGCCCTTAGCCCTCTCTCTGCACCTTCCATCACAGGCTTCCTCATTTCATGTGGAATGGAGACCTAACGAGTTTATAGTACAACTCCACAAGGTATTTTTCCTCCCATTCACTTGTAAAAGAAAGCAGAACAAGTAACCAAAGTGCCTTTGATAAGGGGATTTGTGAGGCCATAATCATGTTACCGAATCTTGTGAAGTGCATAATAACACGCGGGGAAGCCAACCACAGTCTGCACCTCATGAAAGAAGTGCTCCTGAATGAAAACACTTTAAAGCTAAAAACTGAGAACTCGCCTACAACTTAAAAGGGCGAAATTAAGAAAAGTAAAGAAAAAGACAAGCAGTGCGCATCTGGTGTATTTTATGGTTTTAATATTCTGCCTCCATTAGGAAAGCTGCCAAAAATACTTCAGAAAATGCTAAATCAAATAAAGAGACGATACGCTTCCTTTTGAAAAACGCTCAAACGGCATTTAGAAAGACAAAAATGAAGATGAAGCACAGAAATAAATTCCTCTTTTACCCTCAATACCTCCTAAGCGTTTACATAAGCTCCTGCGCAGAGAAGCTCTGTAGAAAGGCTATCAGGGAGGTTTCTTCAGCTTCATGAAGCTGCTTTATGGCTTCCATTCATCTGCTCTACCTGTCATCACTGAACCAAGTGAGCTTTTGCTACTTACTCTCCTTTCCTTTCTCTTTGTTTTTCAGCTGTTGAAGTTTCTGCTCCCGGTGCTGCTTCTCCAGCTCCTGCTCCTGCCGGTGCTGCTCCAGCTTCCTCTGGTGCTCCAGCAGCTCCTGCTGATGCTTCATTGCCAGCATCTCCTGCTGCTGCTGCGGGGAAGGGACGAGAGAAAAGCAGCAAATTAACACAGTCAGACCTCCTGGTGCTAGAGCAGAACTTCCCATCAGTTGATACTAATCATGTTTAGACCGCAGAAAGAGGAAAGACCGCATTTTCTTTCTGGAGAGAAGCACACCCAGGCACTTTGTGCAGCCCTGTTTCTAGTTCAGGGCAGCACTTAATGCTGCTCTGCCAAAACCTGGTGCCTGTGGATCCTGTTCTACCGCAGCACAAACCACTGTGCAGCTTTGTTGGACAAGTCTTTGACCCAGCTGAGTTGGACTGGTTTTCTTCCCTGCTATCTCAGCTGGACTTTTGTTCTCTCCCCATCGCAAAACTCCATTATGACATCTTATACTCACTCTTGCTGAAGGAAGATGACTGAGCTCACATTCAGGTGCTTGAACCAAAGTATGCTACCATCAATGTTGGCTTTGCAAGACCAGTTCCACTGCACATGTGTTTTTCTGAATAAGCCTTAATTACATAACTTTACACGCTGGTTTCTCCAGAGGTCCCTCTCTATCAGTGAACAGAGAAGAGTTCCCATGGATCAACTCATCTACTGCAGCCTTTTAACTTCATCACACACTGGTTGCTTCCTGTCTGCTATGCAGACCTCACACCCAAGATAAATGCTTCCTCGAGGAGAGGATCACCACCCATTTCCAAGCTTAATTATAGAGAATTCCTTCCTTAGAAAAGCATCTTCCAATAGCCTCTCAGGAAGGATACATCCCAGCCCTCCCAACATCCATGGAAGAACTAGAGATGCGCTGCCTAATTAAGGACGAAATTTGCAAAGCTTTCATCAAATGGGTGTTCAGGAGCTGAGACACCAAAGGCTGCTTTACCACAGTGATTTTTCACAAGGCCTTCACACAGCCAGCAGTCAGCAACATGGGTAACTGGGGTCTGGCACTTGGTTATCTATTTTATTTTTGACTAAGAAAAATTGATTTTGAACAGGCAGTTTTTTGGCAGCTTGCCTCCTTATGAAAGATAAGGAAGGACATCGTAGCATTTGGTGGGGAATCATAAAACCATTCCGGTTGGAAAAGACCTCTAAGATCACCAAATCCAACCCCAGCCCACCCCCACCATGCCCACTGACCACAGTGCCACATCTGCACATTTCTAGAACACCTCCAGGGACCCCACCTCCCTGGGCAGCCTGTGCCAGTGCCTCATCACTCCTTCTGAGAAGCAATTGTTCCTAACATCCAAGCTGACAAGGGGCAGTCATGAAGTTTCCACATGATTTCTTCCCTAAAATCGCATGGTAGCCCTCCGAGCCTATAATCAGTATCACTGCCACCAAGGCAGTCGCTCAGGGCCCCCGTCCAGCCCTGCAGTCCCCCCTCAGGTCCCCAGATCCAGCCACTTAATGGATGTGTGCACACACCAACCTGCTGGGACACATGGAGTGGTCCTCTCCAGCCCCAAGCATCCCTCGTGGGGCTGTTTTATCGGTGGACTGGAGGCGGTGGGCAAGGCTGTGGGGCCTTGGGGTGTTACCTGTCAGTGCTCATAGAACACCCTGCGCCCTGACAGTCAGCCAGCACTGAGCCGTGCTGAGAAAAGCAGGTGACAAATGACAAGTCTCGGCAGCTCTCAGCTTGGCAAGGTGTGAACTGATCTCCATAGGGCTTGCAAACGGCTCTTCCCTCTGAAAAACCTCGAGTTCCACTGAAAATCGCTTTATTCTTAAGAAAAAGCTAACACTAAGATACCACCATCTCATCCTAAGAAAGGTCACTGTTATTCCTTTGCCACTTCCCAGCTTTGTTTGCACCCTCCCCAGCAGGACAGGCACTGAAGTCAAATCCCCAGGCTGCTCCAATTACCCTGCAAATCCCCGGGGATGCAGGCACCCCCGCCACCTCGCACTCGCCTGCACTCTTTACGTTGGCAGCTTATAAATTAGCAGATTGATCTGAAGCTGGCAACGTTAGCCTTCGAAACCTGGAATGCTGCACACGCTCTGGCCATCGCTGAGATGCTCTGAGCCTGGGCTTAATGGGTGTCTGTGCTCCGATGCCACCCACTGCTCCAGGCCACTGTGCCAGGGAACCTGCTCCCCCAAAGCGTGTGGCTCACTCCATCCTCTCTCAAGCCCTGACAACATATGTGCATGTGTATGCGAGAGTTCTGCACCCAAAACACTGATTTTTCCTCCTTCTTCGCATTTTCTATTTATGATCTGACAGCAATCTCTCATTTTAACTTGCGGTACTGTGCATTTGTACTATCGAGTGTCTCAACCGTGGCTGTGCTGTACATAAAATTATACAATTCTATATAAAGACGCAAAGAAATAATGCAAGTGGTACTGTACAATCTGCCGGGCTATCTGCTGGAAGCTCCGGATCGAGGAGTCCCTGCTGCTGCTGGCTCCAGGCAGGCAGACTGTTGTACAACAGCAAGCCCGAGCTAGCACAACTCCCAGGGACTGCACTATGCTCCCCTTCCTAATGCTATTGTATTCTAAGGAAACAACAAAGAAATCTGACTCTGAAAACCTACAGGAGTAAGAAAAACAACAAAACACGTTAAGAAAAGAAAACAATGCAGAAAAACTAGTTGTTTTTGGTTTGTAATTAAGCAGCAGCTTCCACTAACACATCTCCATTTGGAGGAAGAGGATCTCTTCAGACTTCCAACAAGTCCACCACATGGTGGGCTTTTATAACCTAGCCATAGAAAGTATGCAAATGAACAATATTTAATGCACAATATGTTCAAACAGGTTTTGTTATTTTTATGAAATCAGGAGCCTTTTCTCTCCATCTGCAGTCTCCGAGGCTCTGCATGCTATGCTTCCCGCAATGGTTTACATACATTACGATGCTTTAGGAGGAACTGTGCTTCCATTGACATCTGTAGTGAAATGTAAATGAAAAAAAACCAATTTGTATCTGGATGGCTTATAGAAATTTCATTAGAGACATATTGTTTCAGCTGATTTTGACCCCAGCTTCCACAAAGACACTTATTAACATAGTTTTCAGACCGTTCCAATGTTGAAACATAAAAAGAACATATTAAACAACCTCTCCAACTGTATCACTGAAAACTGAATTTTTTGTTGTTGTCTGCTGAAGCGCTGGGAATGGGCTGAAGAAAACCTACTTTGGGACTGTCTGAACTGTGTTGTTTTCTTGCGGCACACATATTTCGCACAGTTAGGGCTGCAAACAAACTACTCAGACAGTACTGACTGGAAATACAAGGGGTGCCTCACTGCTGCTGAGGGAGCAGTGGGCCGCCATGAAGAGCTGTAGACCACCACGAGGCCTCCCCTCAGCCTCCTCTGCTCCAGGTTGAACAAACCAAGGGACCTCAGCTGCTCCTCACACTCCTTTGCCCCCCTAGACCCTGCACCATCTCCACTGCCCTCCTTTGCAGGCTCTCTGATAGCACTATGCCCTTCCTACACTGCGGTGCCCAAACCTGCACCCAGTGCTGGAGGCGAGCTGCCCTACGCACAGAATGAACTCAGACTTCAGAAAGATATGAGCTTCTCTGTTTCAGCTAAAGCAATCGAGGCAAATTTTGACAGGTCACACTCAGAGCTGCACGTGATTATCTGCGGGACGCGTAGCTGAAGTAATGAAATCTAAATACCTGTGAAATACAAAGTGATGCACCAAGGGAAATCCCCCGCATTCGGACTAATAACTCAGCCACCAATTAGAGAAGCACGTCGAGTGACAAACACGCACACTGTATGAGTGAGCGCAGCTCAGAACGTCTGAATAAGGTGCTTTTGCCAAAATAAATATTTGTAAATATTTATAACTATGGGGATTCCTGCATATGTTTAATGTCACTGCTTCCACTGTTTATGAAAACTGCACAAATGTTCAACTGTACCTGCAGTTACTGTTCCTGGTGCTCCTTCAGCATATATTAATATTAATAAATGTTACAGGGAACATGTAGAGCATTTCCAGCTATTTATCAGTTTTCCACCAGCCATACGGGCTCAGCAGTGCGGTGGGTTTTGCCACCACATTCCTCGATTGTGTTCAGTTCTCAGGCGCACCTATCCAGAACACAAACTAACACCGTATCTGTAAGCACTTCGTAAACGTTCTCTGCACAAAGAAACTTCTTTTTAAGTTATGTGGAGGGAAACCGTTTCCCTTAGAGAAACAGAGGTGGCGAGATAGTGCCGTGAAACCTCCCAGCAGCCTCAGCCCAAAAGAAAGCCACTGTCCTCCCGGAAAATGCGTGGTACTGACACCAAAGATCCCATTTCCTGGAAGAATGAGGACGTGTTTCACAAAGACGTGCTGCATTAAGGCTTCCATAACCACTCCTTAACTTGTTAGGCGAGCAGAAGAACGTAGATCCTTCCTGCATCCCCCAATCTGCAGCCGGCACCACCTTACCCTTCCCCCAGAAGCCAGACACCGCTCTCTGCCCACACTCCCTTCCCATACAACAGCTGCTTTAAAGGTCCTTCTGTCATTTACTTGACACACCGTGGTAAAATTGATTAAAATCTGCAAAGCAGGAGAGGTTTTGAAGCTTCAACTGTAGCTCCTACATCTCTATAATACGTATTTTGAATGCTTTACCTTACAGCAATTAGTGGAAGGCAACGTAAAACTACCTGTACCCAGACAGCTCACCCTTGCTCGTGCAGCTGAAGATAACACGCACGCAAGCCTGGGTGAGCAACAGCTGGCACTCTTACTGCTGACAAAAGCTTGCTGTGATCCAAGGTAGCTTTGTGTTGTGTCTGCCTCCTAACTGAGACCTCAACCTGAGATCACCTATGGAAGGTGCTACAACACGCTACAGCACGGTGGGACATCACACCAAGCACTTCTGCTGCTCTCTGAATGTGAAAGTAATTCCTAACTCCTTCCAGAGCAAGGCAGTTAAGCAGAAGCACAGAGGAAAGGGCAGTGTCATCCTCCATCCATGGGCCAGCATTTCTACTTGCACATACATGTCCAGGTGGAGATCAGCAACAAACAGTGTCCCTCAGGTCAGCCTTGTGACCTGTACTGCTTAACAGCTCTATCAGTGACACAGACAGTGGGACTGAGTGCGCCCTGAGTCTGTGGATGATGCCATGCTGAGTGCTGCAGCTGACACAACAGGAGGAAGGGATGCCATCCAAAGGGACCAGGACAGATTTGAGATGCGGGCCCATGTGAACCTCATAGGGCCAAGTGCAAAATGCTGTCTCTGGGTCAAGGCAATCCCAAACATCAGTACAGACTGTGTGATGAATGGATCGAGAGCAGCCCTGCAGAGAAGGACTTGGGGGTTCTGGTGGAATAAAAAGCTTGACACAGGCCAGCAGCATGCACTCGCAGCCCAGAAACCCAACAGTATCCTGGGCTGCATCAACAGAGGGGTGGCAGCAGGGCAAGGGAGGTGACTGTCCTCTTCCCTGCCCTCGTGAGGCCCTACCTGGAGTACTGCATCCAGGTCATCCCCAGCATAAGAAAGACATGGAGCTGTTGGAGTGGGTCCAGAGAAGACCAGAAAGATGATCAGAGGGCTGGAGCACCTTTCCTATGAAGAAAGGCTGAGGGAGCTGGGCTTGTTTAGCCTGGGGAAGAGAAGGCTCCGGGCAGACCATGTTATAGCCTTCCAGTATCTAAAGGAGCTAATATTAATCTAAAGGAGGGACTCTATCAGGGAGCATAATGATAGGGCAAGGGGTGATGGTTTTAAACTAAGAGAGGGTAGACTTAGATAAGAAGAAATTATTCACTCGGAGAGTGGCAAGGCCCTAGCACAGGTGGCCCAGAGAAGCTGTGAATGCTCCACCCCTGGCAGTGCTCAAGGCCAGGCTGGATGGGACTTTGGGCAACCTGGTCTGGTGGGAAGTGTCCCTTCCCATGGCAGGGATTCAGAGTGGATGGGCTTTAAGGTCCCTTCCAACCCAAGCCATTCTATACTTCTGTAGTTATGTGTGGTTTCCATCTCAGACCACAGCCATACTGGCACAATCCAGTCTGCCACGAAAACACTGCAGGTTGAGGACTTCTTGCAGGAAAGCTCAGAGGCTGCGTACAACTGTTTCAACTGCTGCCCACTGCCACCCCTGAACAAGAGGCTGCTCTCTGATAGAGACAACAGCCTCAATGAAGTCACAAGGACATATGAGTAACACAACACTGAACACTACCAAAAACATCCCACCATCTTCTCAGCACTCGCTGAACGTGCAGCTTAAAAGAAGAGGCATGACCCAGGAAATGCTTTCGGAGGCTTCACAGAAATACCTTCTCACCTCTCAGGCAACGAGGTTGGGGTTTTAGTGCAAAGATGTTTTTAAGGTAGATCATATGCCACTGGCTTTGGCAAATTCTGTAGCCTGGGAGGGGTTAATTCATATATCCAGAGGGATCTGGAGCTCAGATTGTATAAAAATAAAGGAAAACCGTAGGTGATAAGGAAGCACAAGCTGAAAAAGATATACATCAAACCACCTCACAAAAGGCATCACAGCATATGGGTGGGTGGCATATTCTGATATACTCTGGAAGAACCTCTATTGTTCTGGGTTGTTTAGACAAATTGCAAAGCTAGCCATTCCTTTGGCTGTATTCTCCACTTCGTGTTCTCCCTATCCTGTTTACTGCAGTCTCAGGCTATTGCTCCTGTTTCAGGATACTCTCTCTTGGCTCCATCACAACGGGTTTTAATTCCAAGGACAAAGCTAGTCGGGCTTTATGGAAGATATCTTCTGGAATACTGGAGACAAGTCAGAATTAATTGGTTATACTGGGAAAGGAGGGGGAAGAGTTGTGGTTTTCAGCAGGAGCCAAGTAGCAAGGGATCCTAGACACAAACATCTGAAAATACAGCTCAGGCAAACAAACGCCTATCACCTCTTTTCTTGGACATATCTGAACGTATATTCAGCATGCCCCCTTCCAGCTATCAGACAGGCTGACAGCAGGCAGTCCTGTGCCAGAATTCCCTGCAGCCAGCCTCTCTCCGCTGCGCAGGAAAACAATCCTTCCCCGCTGACAGCTTCCTGGGCAAGAGATGGATCTGAGGTAGACATATCCAACTGAGACTGTCTGGTGTTCAACTTTACGAGGCTCAGACGTCTTCAGGAATGATGGTTAAGTTCCCTTATTGCCAGATCTAGGTGAAAGATCCCACGTTATTAGTTTGGCAGTTCATATTTTGATATATACTTCTGCATCTCCATTTCTTTCACACCTATTACAAAAGGCTGAAAGTTTGTGCAGTAAGTTCAACTTCTACCCTCTGCATATCTGGAAAGGCAGCCTTGAGAATGAGCTTCTCTGCGCCTTTTGCTCTGTGACTGAAACTCCAGCCTAGTTTTTATACTTCCTCCAGAAGTAGAGCACCTGACAACCTTTCTAGAAAGCATGAGCTGCCTTTGTAGCATCTAACATGAACAGTCCCTTCTCCTTCTCTATGCTCTTCATTCTCTCTATCCTCCCCTCTACCCTCCTCTACGCCCTCTAAAGGTGGGGACAGATGGGACACTCCTTCACATTCATTCTGCTGTACTTTACTTAGCTGTTTATTATCGAAGGTGAGGATAATCATGGCACCATGCAAGACTGACCACGATGGCAATAAGGACTCTAAGTAAATTGGAGCCATGCCATTCTCTGGAATAGGTATGAACCTGAGATGTTTAAGGCCACATGAGATTTTGTCACGCCCTAACTGATCAGACATCAGTCCCCAGAAGAAAAACTGTCTTCTCAAAATTGCCTCAGGGTTCAGGGAGTAGAGGAGCTGGAATGGATATCTTATGCAAAAATCACTATCAGGAGAGGAGATGGCGGACAAAGATCCCGTAATGGGAGCATCTAGAGAAATCACCATCAGATTTGGGTCATTTCAATGAAGGAAATATGAACAAAGGAAAGAAGAAGCGTGGCTGCACCTACTGATCCACCATTCCTGGTCATTTGTATGATGGAACAGGGACAGCGCAACTGAACTGGTAAGCTGGCAGGCACAAGAGGACGGGATGGAAACCTCACCAGAGCACCAAGTGAAATACCAAACATCTATCCTTCCTACACATCACCAGCAGTTCAACAGGAAACGTAAACATGGAGATTAAGCCCAAAGCATTGTTCGTACTGCGTGTACACAAGTGAGGTTATTCACTGTATGATTTACATTTCAAGCGCAACTTCATCCTCATGTACACCAGCTGAATTTTGTCGAGACCATATACAGTAACAGGAATTCTCAGTTTATGAATGTTAATTTAACCAGTGATAGTGTATATTAACAGGTCACTATGCCTGACATATTAGCAGGGTTCGCTTGGATCTTTCTCTACTCCTGCCTTGATTCTCTGCGTATTCTCCTGAACTTTATTACCAATCTATTTTTATCTAGTTCAAAAATAATATGAAGCTGAAGCCGAAAATTTAGGTGTGAACTGGAAATGTGCTTTTTTTTTCCCTGCCATCTATTTTGAAATTCTAAATTGAATAGAAACCATAAGGCCTTTAGCTTTAAAAAATATCAGCGTGCCCCACTCACATTATGCCAGGAGACAAATTCATGCTATGAAAAGAACACATTTAACCACTTCAAAAGTTGCTCAGATTCCACTGAAAAAAAATGACTAAGTGCTATCAAGTAAGCAAGATCTTGTTATTTATCATCCAGGGAACCCTGACATTTCTCTCATTTACATCAGTCAGGCTTTCAGAATATCCAAGAGCCAGCCCAATTTAAGACTCCACGGAAAGACTCTACGTTCCGATGGGAACCTTGAAACGAAGGACACAGGTGATGGTGCAGTGCCACAGACACTGGCGTAGGGTCCTACAGGATGAAAGCCACCAGGTCCACCAGCTGGAATGAGAGATGTGATTTCACTTCTGAGTGAAGTTTTTGCAAGCATGTCATCAAGTTGGAAAAATCTGGAGTTCCCATTCCGCTCCTTCCACCAAGCAAAGAGCGGTCCATCTCAGACGGAGCCGAAAGAGAACATGTTCCTTTAACCATTTAATCTTCTAAGAAGGCCTGTAAGGACTATTGCAGACAGTCTTCCTGGTTGAGCAATCCAGCTTCAGTCCAGAAACACCAATGCTTCTTAGAATTCTCTAAGAATCCGGCATCATGCACACCTCCACGTACAGATTTGCCCCTCGCTGTTCTTGGAACAGATCTTGCCTTTGAGCATGAGGAAAGTCATCCCAGCCTTCAAAGAGAGCAAATGCTCTGATCTTACAAAAGCTTTCCCCAGGGCTACTGCCATCAGAAGTTAAGTTTTGCAGGATCCAGGTTTAAGACTTTCAGGCCACAGAGTCAGCTACATGTACCAGAAGAACAAGAGAAGGTCACTGACAAAGAAGACAAAACCATCTAGAAATAGCAAGAGAACACTGCACAATGAATTCAAGTAGTAACAAGGCACAGAATGTTCAGTCTGTTTTTACCACTGCCTGTACCCAGCTGCAGTTCTCTAAGATGAATAATCCTATCATATCAGAACACAGAGGCAGACACCTGGTATCTCCGGGCTTTTTAAGTCTCTCTTGAAAGCGGTGCAGTCTGCAAGGAGTGGGTGCTCTGTGGAGCAGTCACATCGTGGAGCCGAGGGAGTCTGGCTACACGGAGGCAGGAAAGATCCAACAACTGGCTCAGCAGCACAACAGCAGAAGGGGCAGCAGGACAGGCCTCTGGTCAAGGCTTCAAGGTGTTTCTTCAACATTCCCAGCCTGCGGCATGGGGAAGGAGGCAGCCAGCAAAGATGGAAGCAGATGACATCAACCGTGTCAGCAGGTTTTTAACAGGTGTATTTTTTCCTATTTGGAAAGTAAGAAACAACTCATCTCAAAGAGGACACCGAGAAGAGACTCGGGGCAACACAAGGGCTGCACTGATAGCAGTCACACTAATGGCTGATGCCACTGCAACCAGGTAGTAATCCTGTGAGCAAACCAACCACTTCAAGGGCAGCTGTAGCCAAATGAAAGCAAAGAGCAGCTTTTCACTTCAACATCAACGCGATACAGAAGTCCAGACATCTTTGGAAAGAGATTCCGTTTTATTTACAGCATTGCAAAATCTTTCCGATTCCCTGGAAGACTTCAACCCTCAAACAAAACTAAGGAATGGCCAGAGAGCTCCTCCCCACGTCTATGAATAAGCAGCTCAGGTACTGCCAGCTTAGATGCGTTATCTCCCATCCATCAGCCCAGAAGCTGTGCTGATGGAAAACACGTCGTTTGAAAACAGCAAAAACAAATCCATCTCCCCATGCCTTATCTGAATGCTGCTATATATAAACCCAATGTCTGAAAACATTCCCCATATTTTTATTTATTGGCATAAGGCCACTCAGCAGTACAAGCATACTGCTGCAAGTATGACATTTCTGTGTTAATAAAAAAAAAACAAACAATTTCAGCATCACTCCTCGGTGAACAGTTACAGAGCTCCCTCCTATGCACAGTGCTGTCACTTCCTATGTGCAAACTCATGACGTCTCTGACCACCCTATATATGCATTTATCTGACTATCCTATATATATGCATGAACAATACGGTGTTCCCTCTGCTACTGAAGCACTCTAATATTCTGTTATCTGATGCCAGAAAAGAATGAGGAATTGCATGACAGAATTAACACCACTGCATGCCTCCAGGTTAAGATTGGAGTTTCACAAGGAACCGTGAGCCTTAGCTGCTCGCCTGCAGCCGTCCCATTGCCATCAGCACATGCCTGCTGCCACGTGCTAACGCTGATGTGCGTCAGCATCCTGAAAAAGTTTCCGGCTCTGGCTATAAAACAGCCAGAGCTCCTCTGAGCCCTGCTCCAACCTCGGGCACTGCAAAGGCAGAGATGAGCTGCATCACCCAGCGGGTGCGTCGCTGCTCCGTGGAGCTCATGCTGCCCAGATGCCTCCAGCACTGCCAAAGCACGTGTCCTGCCCCTCTTCAAATCGTCCAGCTCCAGCCCTTGACCAGAAGGCAAATGGAAAAGCTTTTGGTAACTTCCAGCTGATCTTGGCTGGGAATCAGTGACTCACAAAGGAAAATATTCCCTGCCGGTGGCTTCACAATCAAAGGTCAGGCCGAGCTCACGCTGGAACCTGAAGAGAGCCTTTCCACGGTCTCACTGGCAACAGCCTGGGCACCGGGTTCCTTGTTCCATCCTTGTTTTTATTTAGGAAGGCCGACTGGAAGGCTATAAGCACTGCTGCACATCTGGCGAGGCAGGCCTCCCTGGAAAATCTGCTTCACCAAAGGTAAGCGGCCGTGCTGGAGCCGAGCGCTTGTCCATCCCTCCAGTCAGCCCATCACAGCCCCGGCTCCCATCTCGCTCCACTCTCAAGATGTCAAATTGCAGCAATTTACAAAGCTGCACTGTAGTTGCGAAAGACAGTTTTCTGTATTTCCATATGGTGTGAAGTCTTCAGAAGGCTCAGCTAATTTTCCCTAAACAAGTCAGACTTTTCTCATTCCCCCCTGCGCGCGATGATCCCGCTCCCTCAACACGTCGAGCTGCAGCTACGTCCCATTATAGCCTTCCCTTCCATAAACGTTAGTTTGCTCTCAGCCTGCTTCCCCAGATTGCACGACCTTCCGGAATGTGCCCCCTTTAGACAGAGACCATTTCTTCCAAAACACCATCCCTACTCAAATGCAAGCAGCTGACGTGTATCTGTGACAGCAGGGACTGATGGGGGGACAGGGGACGGTGGCCACCCCCCTGCTCCTGCGCTAGATCAGACCATTAAAGCTGGGCTGCTGGAGTAAAAGCAAGTTCTGGAAAATACCAGACCTTCAGATTAAGTTATCTACTGGAATAGAAAAAGCAGAAAAACGTGCCAGCATTTTCCAAGCCAAATTTAATTGACTAAAAGAATTTAAGACGTTTCTTATAGTACTGCTTTGGCTGGGACAGAGAGAGATACTGCCCCACTCCCTTAGCCTCCTCTGGAATGAGAAGTTTCTCTGTTCACACCAACAACGTGGTAGAAAAAAAGAGAAAGAAAACAAACACAAACCACAATTACTACTGTGTTAGCTGAGAGTTTAACACTTTAAACAAAGAAGTGCTTTAAAATCTCAGTGCTGCTTGCTGTAACTCGAAAATGCTGGCTACACCTATGTCCCAAACACAAACTCTTCCTCCTCTGGGTACAAGAGCTGCTTAGGAAATGAATCAAAACCATTACTATCCTCACCTCTACACCCTGTGCAAGACACTCTTTGGAGCGGATTCCCAGCCTGTGAATTCCTGCTGATAAACCTATTCAACATCTACAAGTGGAAGAGTGCAAAAGTATTTAACCCAAACATCTTGCCAAATGGGAGACCCAGTGCAGTATTTGCACTGTGTCTGCAGCTGCAGCCACCCAGAGGCTGCCCTGCGATACCAAAATACACCTACCATCTAGGAACTGTAAGCATGAAGCTTCAGAAACAGGCACAAGACAGGGTAAAGCACAGGAAGCCCCGCTCAAGGGCACACACCGATGAACAACCAAATGCTTCGCACTTGTTGACTGAAGTGCTGGATGCGAGGCAGCGACGACAAAAGCCAAATTAATAAGTTCTAGATAGCGTTGTCAAGATACGCAAAACACAGCAAGGTGCAGAATTCTCCTCTCTTTGCGGAAACAGTCTACAAACAAAGCAGTTTCAGAATTTAACAGCATGAATAACAAAGGTCCTGACCATTTCCAAGGAAACCAGTGTCAGAGAGGAAGTCAGAGAACTGCCATTTTGTTTGATATGACTGTAAGGTTTGAACTTTCATGCTTGTATTTTAAATTTCTGATCTGTTCCATTACATTTTGAGGTTATTCTGACACTGAAAATACTAGCTAATCTGCAGGGGCCGCTGTTTTTTTCTTTAGAAGCATGCAAGCTTGTAAGGTACGTAATTACCCTGCAACAGCTGCTGAAAGGCTGCTTTCTGAATCAAAACCCCCCCAGTATCAGGAGGGACGTTGAAAACATCTAAGAACTAAAAGTGATGCCGCAGTAAGGCACACTGCAAGTCCACTCTAGTTGCCCGCCTTAATGTGCAACCTTAACAGAAAGCTGGGCAAGCTTAGGCTCTCCTGCAGTCTTCAGGCAGACATGAGGAAACTGGGAATATAAATTTGTTAAAGGGAGTGATAGACACCTTCATTGCAATACTGTACACTACTCAGGCTAAATAACATTTTCAGTTGAAGAATCTCATAACCACGTAATTCAGTCTGAATTATTCCTGCATACTGAACAGTTTGCTTTGGAGACAAGAGACTAATGAAATTCTTAATCTCATCAGTGACAACATAAACCAATCATCTAATTCTGAGTGTCAGGGATTTGCTGTTTCCTTCTCACAGTTAATCCAAAGACTCAGTGTTGGAGTGAACAGAAAAGATCATGAACTGCATCCCTGTCTAGTGTCTGTGTTAAGAATACAGTGGATCAGAACTGCTCTGCAACCATTCTTTAGACCCATCATCTTCAGCAACTTATGTGCGTCACATGAACTTTCTCCAGCACGAGCAGGATCCAGTCTCCTGCAGAACTCTGCAGCCGTTCCTGCGTGCTCCACGCCAGAGCCCAGCCCAGCAGCAGCACTTCTGCTTACAGCTCTCACAGAACACCCGGATTTGAGTGCTGTGCACTCCCAAGTCTGCAGCACCAACAGCAAAGATGAGTATAAAAGCAGTGGGAAGCTCTCTCTTGACTCAGCATAGAGTCAGTCCTCCCCTTGCACGCTTGAAGCAGTGCAGTGTGTGCGTGTGACTTTCTAAAAGCACATGAATTCCTCCATAAAAAAGCTCTCCATCTTCATTCAGAACCACTTCTATACCGTATTTCACATTTCAACCCCTCACGCTCAGATTTTTATTTATTTGCTTTAATATTCTCTCCCCTCCCATGTTATTTTTTCACGAGCCATAAAGCAGCTGAACAGATCTGAGTTCACAGTTCAAACACGTGGGTTGTAAGTTTAATTTCTCTGGACAAAATAACAGATTCCCTGCACTTACAGCCACTGCACCAAGTGCCGTTGTCAGCTCCTGAAACTCAGTAACCAAAGAACTGGTAAACCTAGAAGTCGTCCAAACGCTGACTGATGAACACAAACACAAGAAGGGTGCTCCCACAAAAAACCTACATCTCTCATTACTCACGGGTTGGTCTGGGGTTTGTTTTCTTTGTGAGATACTGCAGGATTTATTTTATTATAACGCACCATTTCATTTTAGAAGAAATTCTGGGCAAGATGACACACTTACTATAGGAGATTGCCTTACAGGTCATCATCCTCTTTTGTACAGGATTACTTCATATCTATTTTAAGTTTTTCATCCAACCAGCCTTATAGATTAGACGAAGACCTTCATTACTTAATGGTCTGGATATACCATGAGAACTGGCTTCTTCACATTTGATCTTGATTCTCTTCTAATGCAGACTGTTACCCAAACCAGTCATACTTTTCATACACATAAGAACAACAGTGTTCCCTTATCAGTACTTTGAGGGTGTCTGTTAATCGTGAAGATTTGCCTGATTTTCAATAGAAGAGTACCTAAAGAAACATGCAATTGCTAGAAATATTTGTCAGAGACCTCACATCCTGACCTTCTAAATGCGCTGTGTGCATCACAAATGCTGTAACTGCCCTTGTGCTACTTGTGCATGAAAGCTTACATATAGGCACACGTGTATACATGCAACCACACACATCCACGCGCATCTATGCATATAAACATATGCACATGCACGTATACCAGTGTATATACACACACGCCCCTCCCCACACCTTTGTCCCAAAGACAGCAGACCACAGGCAGGACCCACTATAGACAAAGGCATTTGCTGTTAATCAATCTGTTTTCAAACAGCCACTATTCTTGCAAACTCAAGCTAATAACTGTGCTTGAAAAGTCTGTAAATAATACAACATTAACTTTTAATCTTATCTTCCCCGCTCTGACATATACTTCATATTAAAATGAAAGTTATATAAGGTTGAATTGAGGTTGCTTTTTAATATTACATTAACACTATTTACCATGTGCCACGCTAATCCCCCTTTGAAAAGGGAGCATATTAGCAATTCTGAAAGCTTATGTTGCCATAGCAATAGTCTATCACTGTGAAATATTTATATAACGTCTAACATTTTCACTATGCAACAGCCATCTTCTGAACTGCACTTCCTACTTACCCCGCGTGTGAGATTTCCTCTTTGTCCTGCGTGACGGAGCCAGGTAAAGCACCCGGCCTGAGAGTTGAACTGGGAAAGCCCCGTGGTGTGCAGACCCTAGAATGGCATCTCCAGCCCCAAACCAGCCGGGGCCCCCCGCAGCAGGGCTGCCCACCGCTTACCTTGATGTGCTCGTGCAGCTGGGCCTCGTGCTGCCGGGAGAGCTGCTCGTGCTGCCGCTGGAACTCGGCGATGAGGATCTGCCTCTGGATCTGCTGCTTCTGCTTCAGCGCCAGGAGCTCCTGCTGCAGCTGCTGCTCACGGAGCGTTGGCTCCGTCACGGGCATGGGGAACTGGTGGTCCAGGCGCAGATCCATCGGGACTGAGGTTGGGGCAACTTGCAAGGGCAGTGCTGTGCTCACATCAACTGCAGAGGGAGAACACATGGGGGAGATGAGCGGCAAAAAAGCACTATGGGAGACAGAGCTCAAGCAGTTTTTCTCCAGCCACCGTCTCCTATGAATACGTGCATTTTCTCAAAGCAAAGAACTTCAGTGAACTGCACGTGACCCTGCTTGTTATCACTCCCAGTCTGTGTATTCAAACATACGTCTCTATTGCACTCTTCTAGCATCACTTGAGATGAGATGGATAAATATTACGCCGCAGCTTCACAGCAAAGATCCATCTTGTCTTACAGCTGATCAATTCATAGACTCTTACGGTCAGGAACACAAAGCTCTCAATAAAAATTACACAGAAAAGCACTACGCGCTGTATCCTTCATAATATTTGTTTGAAAGGAGCGTGAACGTAAGTAAATGGGTAATGAAGAATCGGAAAAATCGTTCAGGGCTCCTGTGACAGTCCAGAGTTAGTTAGCTGCTGCAACTACCAGCAAGGAGCAAATGTTTGGGCACAGGGAAGTGCCCCAACCTGCCTCTAACTCAGACTCTGAGGGAGACAGCGCTGAAGTACAACCAAGAGAAGGGCAAAAGACAGCAGGATTTCATATACAATATACGCTCCTATCTCATTTTAAGCCTGACCGCTCACTCCAGGTAGTACCCCCAGCAGCCTCCCCAGGGCATCCCCTCTGGGGCACCTGGGCCCAACTGCAAACTGCCCAACAGAAAAGAGGATGCTTGCTTCGCTGTCAGCACCTCTGCCGCCCAGCAGCACCGCACGCAGCCAAATTCGGGCTGGGAGGAGCACGAGGTGCCTGCAGCGAGACCCGCAGGCGCCTGCATTTTGCCCAGGGAAAAGAGCTCAGCTCATGCAGGGAGGAGGA
Source organism: Aquila spilogaster (assembly GCA_024606505.1). Taxonomy (NCBI): domain Eukaryota; kingdom Metazoa; phylum Chordata; class Aves; order Accipitriformes; family Accipitridae; genus Aquila; species Aquila spilogaster. The sequence goes on along the minus strand of JANHGO010000071.1, from coordinate 13,354,815 downwards.
GGCTGCTCTTGGGTGGAAATATTTTCTGTGAAAGGTCACACTGCTGGAAGTGCTGCTGTTACTCAGCCCATGAGTTCTTCCCCCGCTTCCCCTGTGCTTTCCCTCCTGCGTCCCTCTCCCCAGGACTCTCGCCCACAGGGCAGGGCGGCAGCACAGGGCGTGGGGCAGTGCCTGGTGTGGCTACCAAAAACCCAACGGAACCATGTGCATCTAAAGCACTATGGCTCTCACACTCTGAGCACCACTAATGTGAGGACTGAATATTGTGACAGATGTGGAGCGGCTACCCCTGCAACAGCAGCAATTGCATCTGGCAGCAAATAGCGGGGACTTCATGCTTCAGCCCCATTTCCTCCAAGCGCAGCAGCTTCACAGCAAGGTGAAGCAAGGACTCATCTCTAAAAGAAGCTGGAACATTTACTCTGCTTCAGCCCACCAAATCAAACCCCAAGCGACCAGAAAACAAATCCTGATGCAGCAAACACACGAACCCACAGCCTCCCCTGGCCTGCTTTCTCCTCTGTTCAAACGTATACATTATATGTATATACTTCCAGAGCTCCTGGACACCCCACAGCATGATTTGATGCAACTCCATAGTCCCAGTGCTGGAGGAGAGCTCCAAGCAGTTAATGTGGGAGGATCAAACCCAGTGATCAGGCCAGCAAACCAGGCAGTGTTCTTTAAATGTACTATTTTTTATGCCCAGCACCCAGCAGCATCCTCTCCCATCTTTATAGCATGGGCTGAAGAGCCAAGTTACAGGTACAAAGCTAGTCCCAAGCTTACCAGTCGTAAATCCAGTTCTCTTCACTACAGAACACGTAGTTTGTCAATGCTGTTTAAGTTAAATGTAATTTTCCTTGAAACACGTGTGTATTTTTCCCCGCGCAACTCGGAGCCAAACACCCTATTTCCTAACAGCAAAAGCTTCTGCTCTATGAGAATAAATAAAACCCATTCTTGGCCAGAGGGAATACAACACTACCTAGGAGCACGGGAGCTGGGAGCCCAAGTTGTGCCAGGGACAAATTACCCCGCTCCACTCCACAACAAGAGCCTGAACCCGCAAAGAGAGGCAGCCCACCTCCCGGGACGACCCAACAAACCCCCGCTTCCCCCGGGGCTGGGGGCAGCAGCGTGCCGGCCCCCGAGCGCCTGGCACGGCTGGGGCATCGTGGCCACAGCTCCCATTCATCACCCCGCAGAGCTGCGTCATCCTGGCCTCTTGCTATTTCGGTCCCAAGAAACTATTGGAAACGCCACGAGTTCCCAACAGAAGCTGCGAGCGCTTCTGACCTACGGGGCCCTCCCAAAAACAATAAAACCTTCTCTAGTTAATGAACGCATCATCAAAACAAAAAAAGCCTGTATTCTTATGAATATTTTATGGTAGACCAGAAAATTGCTTTTATAGGTTCTGCCTTGAGAACATATTAATACAATCAGATTCATGACGTCAGCAAAAGCACAAAGGCTATATTCAGAGTTTTAATGAGAAATGCCAAACCCATGAATTAGAAGACAAGATCTCAATTATGAATAATAAACCATCTCATGTTACCCTGCCTCTTCCTTCACTGTAGGAACACGAGGCAAAAAGCAGGAGGAATTATTAGCGTTATTATTATTTAACCTAGGCATGTAAGGATTTTTTCCACGGTCCAGTTGCCATTATTTTTACACCAAGTTGGATACACTCCGATGCTTCTCCCTCCCCGCATAAATAAAACATGGCTATACATCAAAGGCCGCCTGTGCGCCGCACGTTTATTAAGACCTAAAGCATTCCAGCCCTCATCGATTGCAGGCACAGAGCGGCCCCGTGGCTGGGACTGTAAATTTGGCATCTCCCAGCCTGCCCACAGCATCTATCAGATCAACGGAGGAAGGCATCTATCGGTCAAACGTATTTGCTGTAACAGACCGATCGGCTCAGTTTGCAAAGCGAGGGTCCATTTCCTACAGAAAATGCCTGGCATTAAAATCATTTCACATCAAGGCTGCGTATAAATACATTATCGGAGAGTCATACGTTGGGCTTGTCTGCAACAGAAAAATCACCTCTCTGCAAGCACTGGGTAGCTTGGAAGGGATTAGAACAGGGAGATGCTACTTAGATATGTGCATGCATTATTTAAATAAGAACAGCAGTAATAACTGCATTTTCTCCCTCTTCTCTGAAACAGCATTTTCATGGGAGCCCTTGAAGGACCGGCAAAATAGCAGGATTCAGTCCTGAAAGCACGCTAAGATGTACGATAAGAGAAAATTTCAGTACGAGATGGACACGGCCTATCTGAAACATTTCAATTCAGATCTCGTTTCAGTGTAACCTTTAGTGAAGCTGAACTTTAAGAACATTTTCAGAACTAGTTCTCTAAAAACCAAAAGCTGTCGCCAGAAGGACTCCTTTCATTCCCATTTAAGCAGCACAGAAAGCTGCCTCCCCTCTATTTCAAACCAACGCCAGCTTCAAATAGGAAGCGCACGGAATGTGCTCCCCAAGACCCCCCTCCCTCCAGCCCAGAAGTCCCCAGATCCGCCTCTGGAGCTGCGAGAGAACTGAAAGTGACAAAGAGGAGAGGAACCACAGACATACCGCCACGTGCCCGTGACAGCACAAGCTTAGCAGCCAAAGCACACCGAACCCCGCCGGGGGAGCACTTGGGCTCCTACAGGAACCCACAGCTCTACATGGCTCACACTGCACATCCCCGGCCACCGCTTTCCTGACACCACTGACACAGCTCCTCCTCCCCCTCCCATCCTCTCCATGCTTTACCCCCAACTAATGACTTTCCTTTCTAATTACGGACGTGCCAGTGTTGCCCGCTGGCCGGATTCTGCCGATGGCAGAGCAGCAGCCCTTCAGCAGCAACAACAACAACAAACTGCAACATCGAGAGACTGCGCTCCGCACGTGCAGCGCGATGGCTGGGGACACGCGTGCACGGATCTCCCCCCAGGCTTTATTTTTGGCTGCTGGCATGCGGGTTCCGAAACCGCGGCGTTAATTTGCTGGGGAAGGAGGGACACCGTCGGGCTCAGGGCAGCAGCCCTAGGCAGGCGGCTGTGACCGTCACCCGGTGATGGGGACGCAGCTCCGCTTCCCAAAATATCACAACTTGCCGAAACACGGAGAGACGGTGAGATCAGGGCTATTAATAGCTACAGGCTGCTGCAGTATCTGCCTGCAGTGCCGGGATGAAAGCGGCGTGGTTTTGTGTACACTGTGAGGAAGCGGCTGAGAGCACTGTGCAGCACCCTTAGAACGCCTGGAAGACACCGAGCTGAGCGTGCTGATCGCTACAGAATGCCCCGAAGATAAGCAGTACTTCTCCGGAAGAGAACAGTGAAATAAAAGCCTGCGCGTCGCCATATGCATCCAGGCCACTCTCAGCCAGATCTCATCCGGGGCTCTGAGCTCGGCCATGGCACACTGCAAGCATCTGATGGAGGTGCAGCCACCGTGAGGAGCTGCGGGCTGCCACGAGGCCTCCCCTCAGCATCCTCTGCTCCAGGCTGGACAAACCAAGGGACCTCAGCCTCTCCTCACATGCCTCGCCCTCAGACCTTCCCCATCTTTGCAGTCCTCCTCTGGACCTTCCCACACCGCGGCACCCAACCTGCCCCCAGTGCTCGAGGTGAGGTCGCACCAGGCAAAGCAGAGCAGCAGGACTCCTTCCCTCAGCCGGCTGGCGGGGCCGGGCCTGTTTAAAAACAAGAGTTTTAAAGGAAGAAGGTTTTAACCTCTACGTGGAACTAAAACAACATTCCCTTCGTCCAATCAGGAGATGGAGCCATCCCCCAGAAGCAGTTAGCTCAGCACACCGTTATTTTTGCAGAGCTGTGTGGGTGAATGCAAAAGCAGCCCGGATCCTTCCTCTGCGCACAAGCTATGAGCAAACAGCCGTGAGATCTCCTACGAGCACCACACATGCTGCAGTTCAGCAAGGGCTGGAGTCATTCCCCACTATGAGAACATGTCATGCGGCATGAATGGGAACCGAAATTAATCATCCCATCAGCCACTGAAACACATCGTGAGGCACCACACCGTAGGCAACAGATGGAGTTTTAAATGTCACTCACTCATTCATGGCAAAGAAAGTTTCCTCTCAGTACTACCAAGACCTGAAGTCATGATCAGGACACACAGGGATTCTGGATTTCTGCAATCAACTTTTTTGATCCTAATACCTTCACTTGCAGATCGCTCATTAACATGTATTAGCAACCTCTGAGAGATACACATGCGTGTCTTATTCAAGAGCGTAAGGAAAATAACACCTGAAGACCTGACCGCATATCCTGCTCTCCCCATCTTAGACTTAAAACATTAGAAAATGTCTCTTTACTTAAAGAAGAAGTCACTAAGTTACATCAACAACGGACAGAAACAACATTCCATAGCGTTTCGCAGCCTCAGAACAGCACATCACAGCTGGAAAAATGCAGGCTTTCCCAGCTAAACACCAGGATCCTGCCGACAGGACGCGTTTCTAAGGGCCCCATCCGAAGGACCACGAAAGACCTGGGGACGTGAAGCACCCTGATATGCTGAGTACCTTCTGAGCAATGTCCTTCCTCATTTCAAACGTCATCCAACCAATGAACCTCTTTGATCCATCTGTCTGGCTCTTGGTTCCAGAAACGCCTCACTTTACCAGATACCCGACACAAAAGAGAGGTAACAAACCCACACAGATTTCTCCAGTGCTTTTTCTAATCTCATCCTGACCTTCCTTGAAGGGAAAACAATACTTCAGAAAGGAGGACAGAGGAGATGGGAGAGGAAAAGGAATCCAGTCTCATATTGAGATAATACGTGAAAAACTCCACCCAACCAGGAATGCACAGCAGGGTCTGAGGGACCTGGGCAACCTGACCTAGGGGGTGGCAACCCCGCTCACAGCAGTGGGGTTGAAACTGAATGATCTTGAAGGTCCCTTCCAATCCAAGCCATTCTATGCCTCTGTGACACACAGCAAAACTGAGGTTACACAGATGTCTGGACAACCTGCTGAGCCAGCAAAGCAGTGACCTTACATCAGCAAGAATTCAGCAGGTGAAGCAGCTACAGGGCAGCACAGGAGTGCCAGGAGTCAGAGGGGACTTCCAGGAGGACAGCACGTGCTGCATCTCCTCCTTGCTCTGATGTACCAAGGTTTGCCCACTGTAACCCCTGCTATGCAGATAGAGGGAGGGGGCGATGGGGCAAGATCACAGAATCATAGGATCATCTCAGCTGGAAGGGATCCTTAAAAGGCCATCTGGTCCACCGCCCCTGCAATGAACGGGGACACCCACAGCTCTATCAGGCACTCAGAGCCCTGTCCAGCCTGACCTTGGATGTCTCCAGGGATGGGCATCCATCACCTCTCGAGTCAACCTGTGCCAGTGCCTCACCACTCGCACTGTAAAAAAACTTCTTCCTTAGATCCAATCTAAATCTCCCCTCTTTAGTATGAAACCACTTCCCCATGTCCCCTCAGCACAGACCCTGCTAAAGAGCCTGTCCCCTTCCTTCTTACAGTTCCCCTTTAGACACTGAAAGGCTGCTATCAGGTCTCCAGTAGATGCAATGAGAACTGAAATGGTTTGCCTTGCAAGTCGGGATGGTGCCAGCTGGTGAACAGCCAGGTCATTTGAACGAGTTGTGCGATAAAAGCAGCTCTCGCTCGGAGGAAGTGCTGTCAGCTTCCCAAAGAGATGGAGAGAAGCTGGGAGATCAAAGACACCTATCTGTTGCTGGAGGAATGCTGGTCCTCTGCCAAAACCTCGCGGAGAAGACACAGCCAGCCCGCCTTCCCGTGCCTGCTGCATCCACCAATTCACCAGGCAAGAGACTCGTGATTGCCAGAAGGAGAAAAAGCAGCAGCACCACCAGTGCAGAGCGCAGGGCTGGCTGCCACCAAGGGAACTGCACAGCAGCAGCGCAGCATCGTCCGAGATCAGCACGGTTGCTGTGTGAGAGCCAAGGCCCTAGCTAACAGATCGAGATCTAACGCACTGATTTATCCATAAAGTAGGCAAGAGCACGCAGCTCCCCATGATCAAAAGAAAATGGAAAACTGAATTGTAAGGAATTTCCTGTCCCATTACATGCACGTGCTATAGTGTGCCAAAAAGATACACTCTGACGGGTTATTATTAACAGGCCAGGTAGCTGATTTCTATCACCACCCAAGTGATAGTGACTCCCAGCTTTACAACAAGCACCGAAACACGCACTGCCATCTCCTCAGTCATGGAAAAGCTGCAAAAACAGCCGCTAAATCACAAGCTGTAAGAGGAAAGAGTTCAGCAGCTCCCACAGAAATCTCATGGATTGCAGAGAAAGGCCGCAGTGTTTTCAGCAGTTTATTAGCAACCAAGATCCTGGTCCCACACAGCCAGCATATGCTCAAGCAGCAAAGAGCCACAGCTTTCTGTATTGCCCTCTGGGGGCTCCTGTTCTCAAGTAATTCTAACGTGCAGGTGCATAAGCTGTATCAGGAGCCAGGATGGTACTTTTAATCCATTCAGAATGAATGAAACTAACAAAACACGCTATTTTAAGAGATGGTAAAAAACCAAACAGCTTTCTAGAAAAATTCAAACAAGCTCAGAACAGTCAGATTCCATGACATAATGGAGAAATTACACTGAAGCACCTCCTCGTTTCCCCCAAATGGGCAAATGTTGTCTTTCAGTTCCTTAACGCAAACGCTATAAAGCTCTCACTTAAGATTTCTATTAAAATCTTTTATTAAAGAAAAAAAAAAAAGAAAGAAAGAAAAGCACCAGATTAAGTGAGCGTGTTTAAACACAGCAGGCTGATAAAGGACAGAGTAACTACAAAACCCTTTTGTTAAGGAAGCCCATCTGAACCAGCACGGACCAGGAGAAACAATCAGCCTTTCAGCTAACTAGATGCAAAACCCTAAGAGAGGACGGCGGATTCTTCTTGCATCCCCCATCATCGTGATAGTACACCATGCATGACGAGCTTCCCAGCGTCACAGCGATGATTCTCACTCAAAGCAAGCTTCTTCTTGGCATTTATGTACAGCCTTCAAGCCACTGACATCAGCATGGCCTTTTAAAGATGGAACAACAATTCAGCAGTCATTCTGCTGAAAACATCCCCCGTCTGGGAAGACAAGAACATTATTTTCTTTACTGTATTACACAGGCACTTCTTCCCATGTCGAGAGCCAGAGTGACACAGGGATGAATTTTAACACGAGAGCTTCAACCAAACAGAACCACAACAATACAACACTTAAGATTCAGACTCAGTTATAATTGTACAGAACTTTGAATTCTGTTCCTCCAGGCTTCTAGAATTAGAGCTGTAAGTATCTTATTAAAGCACAGAAGTTGGGTGGTTGCCAGCAGTATCTGTAGGATGACAAAGACGATTGCTGTCGCTGCCCATCCACCCCATGGCACGCAAGTTTTTAAGCAACCGGTTGCAATTATAGAGTCTGAGACTTTGAGAACAATATTTGAATTTAGCAAAACACTGCCCATATAAATGGTAGGTCAAGCACTTAAAATATCCATTTCCTAGTTTTCCCGACATCAATGAAAGGTGGAACACAAAATGCCTACTGCCCACCCCTCACCACTCCTCCTGCCATTCAGCTACAGATTACCTGCTGACTAAAGCAAGAAAAAATGAAATACATGTTATAGGGCTCGCAAGAATAGTGTGGCCTAAAAATGCTCTGTCCCCTTCCTGCATCTTTACTCTGTTGGATGACTTAACCACAACTGGGCACTGGAGCAATGACCTGCATTCCCACAGGGCTCTGCAGAGGAGGGCAGTATTCTACTGTGATGCATACCATCAGTGAAACAAGACACACTTAAAGGTTGGATGAAAGAGGACAGACATCTAAATGAGATCCCTCTTCTCCTCCGATTCCTTCATCGTGTTTTCATCACCTTCTCCATGGTACCCATCAGTCTCAAACACCTTGGTAGCATGCATGGACCAGTAGAAAGCTGGGCACTAGCTGGGTACAGAAGTGAAAGCCTCTCCTTCATTTCAACACCACTATAACAATCTTTAAACTGAGAAGCACTCAAGCCAAAGAGAAACCTTTCATAGCCATACAAAATTTGTTGCATACTATCTCTAGTACACTGAGTAGAGCCACCAAAGCATGTAAGCAAGAATTTCCCTTACTGTTCCAGTGAATAAGGCAATACAGGTTTATGTTGCATAAAAAGGTTTCGGACATAATTGTAGGTGGTGCAAAAATGAAAGAAACATGGTCTCGATATATTAACTGTAAATGTCATCACAGCTAAAGTGAATTCTGTCAAAACACCTTCACAAAGAGTTGCTGTTCCATGAAACGTTAAGTTAGGATGGGAGCTTTGCTCGGTGTGCAGCTGAAGAGCTTCAAGAGCGGTAAAAGCAATGAGAAACAAAGCGAGTGGCATAACGTCAGTGAATTCAGCATTCCAACTCAGGAAGTATTAAGAGTGGGACCTGTTCCTCCACGAGAAGAAACAAGATGTTGTGAGAAGCAAAGGTGAGAGACTTTAAATATATATGAGTCTGGAGGTATATAAATATATGCATCCTTACCCAAAATAAAACGACGACGACTGACTTTTCTTCAAAGGACTGAAAGTGGATGAAAGGTTTTGGAAAAAAACCTGAAGGGGTTCAGCTGGCCAAGGCTGAGGAGGACACTATGTCATGAGGAAGGGACACAGACAAAAAGCATTCAAAAAATGGCACAGAAGAGGCAAGGTAAGGTAAGGTTTAGAATCAGTATCCCTTCTTTCCCCAAAGGGAAACAAGAGTGGCAGAAAAGCGAAGGCTGGGTGGGTACAAGCTTCTCAGAGTCTGTCTGCAGACCCAGGATCTATTTTTACAGCACATTTCAATACCTGAAATGAGTGACAAAAATGGAACGTTCAGTTCCTCTATCCACTTCAGCATTTCTATACAAAAATTCGTTTCAAAGGAGGCAGCCAGAGCTAACCAGGCAGATCCACTACCAAGCCAAAGCTGCTTCTGATATAACTCCTGTCTGATACTGATACACAGTTCATCTCTATCAATCACGTTCTGTATAAATACCAGGTTATTTTTACGTCACTTTACGTAAGCACCATGTGTTCTGCAGCCTCATCCCTCCAGTCTGAAACTCCTTCTGTTTTTTAGCAAATGCCAACGTGGTATTTTTGGTTTCAATCAAAAGTCATAGGAAACCTTAACTTCGAGGCAGGAATTCCTTGTATCGTTTACAGAAAGCATTTTATAAGATTACTCCTTCTTGATGTGCAGTTGTCTCAATACGCTGCGTCATTTAAGGAAAATCTGAACTCAGGGCTTTTTTTTTTCATACAGTGTACAGAATTCATCAAATAAAATCAGTACCCAAAAGATTACAGAAACAGTCATCCTTGCAAGGAAAGCCAGAGCATTCGATATAAAACACAACAGCATGTACGAAAATGAACCGCTTAGCTCTCTTTAGGGCATCAACCTCAGAAAAGCAATTCTTGCTCATAAATCTTAAAAACAGAGAGAGTAAAAAAGAGAATTTTACTTATAAATAGCACTGATAAAAGATTACAGTTCCAGTAACTGGTTTTTGTAACGTGTGTTGAACTCAAACAACCACAGAGAATAAAGACCACAACGGCCAGAAGACAGTGGAGAATACACCACCGTGATGGATTTGAGGTGGATGAATCCATGGAAACTGCAAAGCAATCGGGTCACAATGCACAAGTAAGAGGGCTCTTGGGCTGTGGCAAAGGGCCTTTCAGCTGGGAGAAGCAAGTTTAGCTGGGGTCAAACTAATTATCAAGATGAAAACGCATAGTAACTACCAAGAGGAGCGGTAGATCTGCCCCCCTCCCTTCACAAATCTGTCTTACCAGATGGAAATCCTTTGCAAAACATAAGGAACTGACCTAAATGTTTCTGGGTGGCATTTAGTTTTAAATATAGTGCAAAGCCAGGCAAGGTAATCTAATGGCATTCTGCGTGATGGTCTGCTTGTGTACATTCGGAGCTGCAAGACAAATCCCAGACCACGCATCCCCTGCCATGCCAAAAGCTGCTGCTTGAAGGCCACACAAAGCTCTTCACCCTGCAGCATGCCAAGGCTGCACAAGCCTCTCCGCTTTGCTCTGCTCTGCTCTCCCAGCTCCCAAAGGAGCTGGAACAGAGCTTCAGAAGCAACCTTTAGCAGGGAGGGAAGAAAAGAGTTATGCAGAACATTTATTAACTATTCTCTGATGGTCCTCTGTACCAACACAGTGAGAAAATACAAGCGTGCAGCACCATACATTTAACCAAACGTAGGCTCTCATTGCACTCCAGTCTCTTCCCAGAAGCTGTTCCTTCCCCCAGCACACGGTACTGCCCTGAACTCTGAGCCTTAAGATTACAGATTAGTTCTCAGCATTTCCAAAATGCCATCGTTACAAGTTTGGGTACACAGAAACTTCTAGAAAGAGGGAGATTTCTGTGTTTGCCTGTGTGTCAGACCACCCATCTTAACTATAAAGACAACAAGTAGAACTTAAAGTACATGACATTTAATGTAAATGTTTCCATGCTGAAATAAAGCAGTCTTAAATCACTGCAGTCTAATCCACCCATGATTTAGCGTGCTTTAATTTGCATACTTCCACTTCACAGCTGATTTGCCCCAAGCCTGCTTCACTCAAGGCACCAGGCTTTCACTGTGGAGCCCTGCATCGGCAGGTATCGTGCGAGAGCACCGTCTCTACCATGCTGATCTGAATCCCTGCAAAAAGCCAGGGAGATTTGCTAAAGCCTTCACCGCTCGTGCATAAGGCACTCGGGAATCCAGAAGTGATGCCTGAAAATGAGGGAGGGCTGGAGCAGCAGGAGCTGTAGATCTCCAACCTGCAATGGCAGAGGGGGTTGAGATCCTGCCACCCGTGCCTCATTTCAGCAGAAGCACAGTCTGTCCCCAGTGGGCAGTGGGGAAACTGGCTCACTGAGGTGACCAGAGAAGTGGATGCCGCTCTGCAAGAGGAGGCAAGAACTAAACAAAACTACATCGGTTCAGCAAGAACCAGGCTGGGAGTTATTTTATGGGGACAGAAAGCAGCTCTAAGTAATTTGATATAGCGGATGATGTCTGTGCCACTGCAGTGGGGCTGGACTATCAGATGGTCTTCAAGGGTCCCTTCCAACCCAACCCATTCTGTGATTGTCTAATTTGTAAGGATGTATATATGAAGTAACTGTGAAGAAGCACTATTTGCTGACAGTACATTATTTAGCAAGGAAGTTGGGCCCTATTTCCAGGGAGAAAGCATACAAATAGTAAAAACCAGAGCCGTTTCCCACAAAACACTTATGCCTTCAAACTGATAAGGAAGGTCTGCTATAACAACTTTGTTTACAGATAAAAAGAGGACGAGATAAATCTGACTGTAGTTGCAGGCAGGAAGTAATATCTGATCAGCAGGGTGTACTTGCAGGTAGCAAAACCCATTCTTGGCCTTACTCAAACTTTGACTTCCTTGTACAATCACCACTTTGTCACAAATGTCACCTGAAACTTCAAAGACAACATTACATTCGTCCGTACTGTACATTTCTGGCGAGCAAGCCTGTTGTATTTGGTAGGTCACTTTGCTTTACCATCTGCCTTGATTTATGCTTAAGAAAAGAATTGTTTCTGAAATCCCTGGTGTTGTACACAATTGTATCATGACAAAATCACTGCAGGCATAACACGAAGCCATTCGATTTTATGTCACCTCAATGTAAAGACTCGTGGCTAATGGAAAAGTGGTACTACCAAAAGCTTGCACAAGAGTATTTAGTGGTATTCGTCCTTCTGCCCACTCAGCCCCACACTGGTGGGGGTGTCATCCCTGGAAAAGCCAGTGTGGGACAGCCTGAAGGACATGGCCAGCACTGGGGACTGTTGATGGCACCGCTCAATGGAGAGTGCCACAGAGAGATGCCGGTCCACCACCACCTGTCATGCAACAGGTAACAACTGGAGCTCATCCACTGCTTTCCATCCCTGGAAAGCCTCACAAGTGGGAACACAGGCAGATTAACAGCAGATTAAAATGAAATCACACATTCAACATTTTCTTCCAAGAAAATAATTGCAAGGTTTCACAGGAAACCTTTCACAGGAAAGGCAGCATTGTTTTTCATCAATCATGTTCTAAACCTCAATAAAGAAAGCTTTTAAAAGCTTAGCACCATAGTGTGCTGAAAGTATTAGTCCTGGGCTATCAATAAAGACAGGTATCAATGCTGCTCACCCTCAACTCAAAGTGACCACGCTTCTGCAGCCTGACACATGCAGCAATGCAGAATGCAGTTAATTAATCAGAACGTGCACACCAGAGCAAGAAGCCTGTGCAGTCACGTGCCACTCCACAACAGGAAACTAAACCTGTGGCAGGATAGATCCTTCACTGCCAGGTTCCTCCTCTCGGTGTGATCTCAGATGCATGAAGAAGCTTTCCCAGCCATACCAGCAATGACAAAAATATGGCAACACAACTAGTGAGTCCTTCAGAAGGAAAAAAAATATTCAGTGAGGTCGTGGAATTTATGCCTGACTTCTCCTTGCTTTGACCGTAATCTCACATGTGACGCCAGTAGCAAATCCATCTGGCACATGTAAGACTAAGTATCTGCTGCTTGTGAAAATGACTGTCTTAAAATTAGCATACATGTTAAGATCTGGCTTACAATAGCTCAAAGAACAAAAAAGTTCAGTGCAGTTTAAAACCCTCTGCTCCTTTACCAAGAAGTCTAAATCGGTTTAAACCTAAAGGAAAAAGGGAAGGTTCCAAAATCCAGGCACACTCTTAGCACAGCCCCCAGCTGCCTGAATTTGCTTTAACAGTGGCTTAGTTTATCTCACAGGAGGCAAACAGCTTCCTGACCACAACATTTCAAGACACCCGTTACCTGCTGAAGACCAACAGCACGACCATGTTCATGACGTTATAGCTCTCCTTCCCTCAACAGGACTGACAGTGGCAGGTAATGAGGCAGAGACAGTGCTGAATCCATTAACGAGGCAGCAGATTTAAGAAGGGTTTAATCTTCATTATCATCTACGTTGGAGTTAGAAGTGTTCTCAATACTCGCAGACAGCGATATTCACCAAGTGATGCGCAACATGCTCTTTCAGATGTAAAGCGGTGTTTAGGTATAAAACAGCAGTTAATACTATAATTCAAAGGTGCAAAATAATACCAGCATTATATAATGGCTACTTAGAAGTGGAAATTTTCATCATACACAGGAACCCGCTTTCTGGGATAAAGAGCAAAGAGCGATTCAAGCTGCACACCAACTTAATGTCTAACATGCCCTAGGAATGCTTGAAAAAATGAATAATGGAGCTTTAAAGAGCTAGAAAATATTATGATGACTTCTGCATTGCATGTAACTCTTATTTGTCCGTCCCCTCATGCACTTCACTCAAAAGTACGTTTCTTTCTTGTGCAGAAAAACTGTGGCGTATTTCCTGTGCTCTATCCTGACACCAGTAATTGTGACCACATCAGTAATTCTGTTAGCTCTTTTACACATAGCTAGATCCCTAAGCTGGAGCCCAAGCTCTTAGAAGAATACCAGGAAAAGCACACGTTGGTAAGCATGTGAGAAACAGCACAAGAGAGCTATTGCTTGGCAGAAGCGTATGAGTATTTACGAGCTTCAGGAATTTGGTCTGATTCAATGATGTATAGAGACAAGTTGCCAAGTAACTGCATTTTCTGCTTCTCTCTTGGCGTGGCACTGCAGCAAGCCTTTTCAAACCTAGCAAACAGCATCAAAACTTCAAAGCTCCCCTCTCTGTGCGAGAAAACATGAAATGTTTCCTTTTTACAAGAACCCAATTTCACAACAGAGTTTATCCAACAGATGATTTTCACTGAATATGACTAAACCATCTTTTTTGACTCTGAAAATGTTCAACTGGCATCTGTAAGTACACGTTTTCAGGGGGAGGAGGGATGGTAAATCAGCAGAGGTAGCATCTAAATCAAATCTGAACTCTCTTCTCTTTTGTTGAAAGGGGAGAAGCAGTTACAGCATTACATTTAGATGAGGGCAGTGTACCGGCGTAGTCTGCCTGTGCTTACCTGAAATGGTTTACAAGGCTGTTATCAGCATCCTGAGGGCCACACTGGAGAACAACGCTGAGTGCAACACTTAGAGGCAACAGAAGAAATTCAGCACTTAAGACGGCTGCAAAGAATTGAAGCGGTTTAAATGAAGAGGGTTGCCTTGGATGCAGCATTTGAAAGGTGTTTTGGAAAGGTTTCAGAAAGGTGAGCTGAATTCCAGGATGCTCGTGCAGCAGCTGCGCCATTTCACACTTTGGTTGAGGATACACACACAAAGCAGCCACAGAAACCCTCTTCAACTGAGCAGCTGGTGGAAGCGCACTGAAGACTATGCTCTAAGATAACTCTGTACGGAGAGTTGGAAGGCTTTGACTTCAGATGGAGAGCAAGCAACACAGATCGTAGAACCATACAATATCCTAAGCTGGAAGGAAGCCACAGGGATGATCAAGTCCAACTCCTGGCTCCATACAGCATCACCCCAAACCCTACGTCTGAGAGCAGTGGCTAAACGTTCCCTGAACTCCAGCAGATTGTGGCCATGACCTGCTCCATGCCCACCGCCCTCTGGGGCGCAGCCTTTTCCTCACCCCCACCTGACTGCTGCAGGCTGCCATGATTCCTCCTCTCAGCCTCCTCTGCTCTGTGCTGAACAAACCAAGGGACCTCAGCCACTCCTCACACACCTTGCCCTTCAGATCCTTCACCATCCTCACGGCCCTCCTTTGGACGCTCTCCAATTGCTTTATGTCCATCTCATACTATGGCACGCAACTCGTCCCCAGTGCTTGAGGTGAGGCTGCACCGGGCAGAGAACAGTGGGACAACCCCTGCCCTCTCCTTGCTGGCAGTGCTGGGCCCAGTGTACCCCAGGGTACAGTTGGCCCTTTTGTAGCCCTTCTCCTCCTGGGTTGCAGAGGACATCTGGTGATGGCAACATCAGCTCCAACCTCAGCCCATGAGCCATCACCATGGCCAATGGAGAACCAGACCGAGCACCACATTCAGGCTGCCTTTGCTGCTCACCCTTGTCTCCCCAGGGCCTGCACAAGTCCTAGGGCTCTGGAAGGCTGTAGAGATGAGGGTGACAGATCTCTGTAAGCCCGTGACCTCCCGGCTGCTGATCACTCCCCATGGCTTCTCTGCCATCTGCGGGAGCAGCATTTGCAGGGAAGCAAGGCAGGCAGTTGCTCTCGAAAGGTTTTGTGCCCCTTTCAAAGCAGCAAAATCAGCCCTGAGCGCTGCTGCTATAAAAAAAAGTGCAAAGACAGCACAAGAAAAGGATACGGCACAAGGAGTAACAGTGAAAAACGCCAACAGGAATCCATCAGGCACCCAAGCCAGGCAGATTTTCTGTATCACAGAAGGTGCAAATCACAATGCCATGAACATTCTCTAACCAACGTTCCCTGCGATGCTCCGGGAAGGCAGAAGAGCATCCCCAGACCTGCAGTACGTGGTCTGACACCAGAAGCCTTCACCAAGAGCTAACTTTTCTGCCGCCATGGCTCAAAATACAAATCAACCCCTTTCCTACGGCATCTATATATTGTGTCATCACTGTGAACATATATGTTGGAAAGGGAAATCTGTGGGTTGCTTCTTTCATTTCAAGATCCATGGGTATTGCTTCCATTCTGTTAGCGCATACAACCTTAATTTTTGTACTGAATGGTGAGATCCCCACCAGCGAGCTTCAGGAACAAATAGTTTAAAGCACAGGGCATTAATCTCCGTGTCCCCAAAACATGATGAATAAGGAGTTTTTGTGGCAGTTTCCCTAACTCCCTGTTACGTCAAACAAGATGAAATTACACCCCTCCCCACCTCCTGCTCTGCCTCAAAACAAGAAAAAGCCAATTACAGATGTTGTACGTACATGGCTTCACATAAAGCTAGATGGAGTTTCTTGGCTGCCCATGTCTTTCCAGCTATTTTATTTCCACCTCTTATCAGTACCTAGATACTGCCATATCATGTCTCAAGGCAATAAAGCATGGAGCGAGGCTGGGAACAGTAACTCTCTTCCCAAAGAGCACAGAATTTCAGAGCAGTGCCTGCACGGGAACACGTCTGAGAGTGGGACGCATCCTCCCATTCTGCCCCAAATGAAGACATGGCACAACCAACCGCAGAAAAGAAGACATTGTCCTGTTGGAGAGCACATACCGTGACAGAAAATGCTCCTGCTGAGAGTAACACAAGCACTGCAATGACTCCTCAGCCCTCCCATCTCATCCTACTTGCTTGAGTAGCACTTCATTTCTGAAGCACTCAGGAGAAACTATTATCAAGTGGGTCATCTAAGTACACAACAGGACAAACAAGTACTGTGAAGTTACTCAGGTGTCTGTTTTTCCCTTATTCACTCTAATTACGTTGTCTAGCTCATCACACAGTTGATCGGTAGACAAAAAAAAGCCTTTATGAGTAGAGAAATATGGTATGGGTTTGTCTGCCACTCAAACACACACCTCTTAAAACACGTTGCCTATTAATATCATCAATTATGGAATCATAGAATACCCTCAGTTGGAATCAGTCAAAGGGAAGGAAGGGATAATTTGGGAACTGATTTTTTTTCTGGCAACAAACTTGCACCATTAACAATGCTGCTGACTCCGTAAGAATCCTAAACCACCCTAAAAAGAAAGCAAAACAAAAACAAAGAAAAAAGCAGAAGTGAAAGTTTCCCATTCAACCTCAAGTATGCAGCCACTGGTGCTGACCTCACACTCAGTAATCCTTGTGCAATTCCAAATTTCTGAGGCACCACAGGTACACCACAAAGTGAAGCTTCCCACCAGCGCTGCCAGCAAGTCACAGGGATGGTGGTCACCAGAACATAAGGCACAAGTTACCAGGACAAGTCCTGGGCTGCTTTCCACAGGGAAACCAGTACTGAGGCTCCACCACTGCAGTAGGTTGGGCCAAGGTACAAAATCATCTTGACAGCATATACCCACTTGGTACAAGATGGATGGGGTTCTCCAGCTTCCCCTGGGCTGTGTTTGGACCAAGATACTTCTGCCACAGCCCTGACTCAACCCTCTTCCTCTCCAGCCTTTATCCTGCCTTCTTCACACCACTACCTTGTAAACCTGTAGGAACTGAAGGGTTGCAACTGCATAGCCTGAAAAACAAAGCTAAGGACAGAGGACAAAGATCTCGATTTTGTATGGCACAGCTTTAGGGTACGACAGTCCATCACACAGTGATCTACACGTAACACGCATGAAATCTTAGAAGTTTTAAACCTATATATACATAAATAGGTAGAAACGTGTTTGCACATGCTTTTTCCCTTCCCTTCTTAACCCCAGTAAATGGTCCACTTGCAGCTTGCCAGCACAACATACTTTCCATCAGGGAAAACCGGTTGCTTTTTAGCCCCTATATGCTACCTGAAGTAGAAAGGCACAGGAGGAGCCATTCCCTCTGGAGCACCCTAACTGGCTCTAAAACCCAAAACATACCTTGTGAGGCTAAATACCCTCACACAGACACTTCAAACAGCACGCAAACCCAAACTGTGCCACATATTTAGATCTCAGGGGATGGTGCTTAGTGTTTCTGCCGAGCTCCGTGCCTCTGCTCCCACCTGGGAATGCCCTGTGGCTACCAGCAGCAGCATGGCAAATCCTGCTCAGCTTGTGTAAAGCCATCTTTCACTCCGAAATACAGTAATAAAGTCTGTTCAGAAATAATTTAAGAAAATTCATGCAAGTGACAGACGGGTCCTGAAGCAGTTTTTTTTCTTCCTGTATATTTAGAGGTAGGTAGCGCTTCCAGCTCGGGCTGCATCTCAGTCTGGGTATGCAAACATACGTCGGCAGAGCACAGAATCACAGAATCTGAGGGTTTGGAAGGGACCTCTGCTGCTCGTACAAATTGTGCTCTTCTCTGAAAAGCTGGAGGAATCAAGTAAATACGCTTCTGGACCCCTGGATCGAGGTGTGCTACATCTGAGTGTGTCACATTAGATGCTTCAGCACGTTAGGTAAAAGGAATTACTGTCAGTTCTATCAGCATAACTTTACTGCTCAGTTAAGAAAAATCCTTCGCCCTGTAGCCTGTGTGCTGAGACAGATGGGGCAGGTCTAATACCATCTTAAGTAACTTTCAATTTAAATAAAAAGCATATCGGTTTCTTGGCTTACTGTCAGAAGAACAAGAATTAGATCTGCTTGCTTTTTCCTGCCGGTAGGTCACAAATATCTTCATAAACCTATTTCTGAGACCTCAAATCATTACCTTTCTCTAACAACAACAACGAAGAAAGAAACACCACTGTTCATCACAGAACAACTGCAGAAATGTAAGAACAGATCTTCTCCCAGGCTTTCCAGATCTGCAATGATGACAGGGGCACACAAAATGGGATAAAATCCAGTGCATTCACCTTCAGGTGTGTTTAGCAATGACAGAAGGAAATAAGAACATCACTTATGACCATGAGGATTAAGGAATGTTATCTTTGCGACTGCACACCAAAATAAAAAGCAGCTCTGTGTTATAAATATTTATCATCAGTAAGGAGATCAGAGACATGAATATGCAGATAGGACTCGTGGCACTGAGCTGTCATGTGTTGCCTTGAACAGCATCAACTGAGGAGCACACACGATGGACATCCACTCCTAATATTGCACACCTAGGACTAAGTTTTTGGGTACTAAACAGGCATTGGTTGCATGAGAGGAGGTGAGACTCCTGGGCTCTGCAGGCACCAGGAGCATCTCAGGGCTGTGGTGCCTCCATGTCCACCATCATGGCAGACCGACTCTACTGGGTCAACACCAACCAAGTGAGCAAGAGGGGAACCACTCACGAGCAACCAGGACTTCGGCATTCCTGCTCTGCAACGTTTGGGGAGCAGTTTTTTGATGTGGGAAATGATTTCCAGAAATATATATATATATATATATATATATATATATAAATATACACGCATGAGCAACGAGGAAGATGCAGGATTCAGAGCTGCCCCATTGCACCATGCCTAAGGGAAGATGCCCACACCTCGGGGTTGACCACAGCCTTGCCGACACCGCACGGGTAAGATAACACCTGTCTGGCCCTGAGGCTTATCTCGGCACAAGTTACACTGCCTTCCCCTTAAGCTATAAATAGGACGGCTTATGGGAAACACAACAGAAGTAAATGCCAGCTCCTGCCGGTTGACTCGGGGCGCAAGGATAAAATTCGGACTGCACCAACTGCATTTACTTACACTTAATCAGTCATGCAGTGCAAAGCTTTAGCCTCTTATTAAGTTAGTTGCCGAAAGAAAGTGTGAGCACAACATTTTGCCCAGGTCTCCAAAATCCTCCATTTAAACGGCAGCGAGGCTACTGCTGTTTCAATTAAGCACGGCAACTATCAGGAGAAGCCCGACCAAAATGTTCCAAGTTCAAAGAAAGTACAAGGACAAAGAATTCAGACAGACTGTATTAAAAGAAGAAAAACACACTGAAATGCAGGAAACCACTGCCACTTCTCTAAAGTGATCTTTCGCCTCCGCCATTTCAACTCTTCCCCATTTAAAACTCCCCTGGTGCTGATTTAACATTGAGAACACTCTATAAACATCTCCCAGACACTGCTATGGCTTTCATCCTCAGACAAGGTTTTTTCAGCTCTTGTCACCGTCCTATTTTCCTTCATTTCCAACAGTTCAGAAGCCCAGATGATTTCCTGCACATTCTTTTTTACCTCCGCCCAACTCAGTCACCCTCACAATATATGATTTGCTCAACAGGAGCTAATTGTGGGTGCACATAAGAATACAGCCATGGAATGAATCGGTCAATATATTACATTCACCAGAATCTATGTTGCATTAAAGCAAAAGATTGCAAATAAATAAATAAATAAACAAACAAGGAACAATTCTTACACCTACTGCACGCAAACCCTGATGCTAACAGGAGCCTTACCATGGAATAACTGATCTTTACGGAGAACCAACAAGTCAAGCTTCACCTTCCTAGCCACGACACAGACCAACAGCTGCTAACGCTGACTCGAGGCCGGGTGCCCAGACGATCACTTGGATACGACTAGCACCAAATTAATTTTAACTCCCTACTATCTGCTGCAGGTACTGAGCAGGAGACAGCTACAACAAATCCCTAGGAAGACAGGCAGAGACTGTTATTTTGGGGGGAGGAAAGCCAACTGACTTGCCAAAGGTCACCGAGCACGCTGGCACCAAACGCAGAGCCTCCTCATTCCAGAATAATGCACCGCTGGAATGAATCATGGATATTTTTAAGTCGTGTGAGGAGCTATCGCATTCCCTCAGAAGAACGCCTGGATGCCTCTCCAATGCACAGGCCATGGAGCGCTGCTCAGACAAGCCCAGCACCGAGGCAGGGGTTTCAGGCCAGACCTCGAGGTGCTGGAGGTGCTGCGCAAGGAGCCTTGCTATCTATGTCCACCCACTTCCAGAGTGGGGTTTGCAAGGACGAGGCTTGTATTTGCAGCAACCTGTGCATTTATTTCCCTTCTCAATAAAGATAAACGCCTGTTGCAATTTTACTGACCTTTTGCACGCTCCAGCTTCTGGGCCAAAATCTCCCAACTCCTCTTTATGTGTACAAGCCTTACCACCCAACCTCAGCCTCTACGCAGTGCCCTTCCCAAAACCCCTCTGTACCCGGGACTCTGCTCCCCGAGCCCAGCTCCGACCCCCAGACAGACAGGCAGGTCAAGATTTTGTCCACGTGTCATTTGCCCATTCCTGGGCCAGAAGGTTGTGGCTGATACGCACAAGAACTACCCTGACCGTCAGCCTGTACAGACCAAATGGTACAAAAACTACAGCAGAAAATAACGTGGTCTAATGCTATTTTAATAAAACAAACCCCTGAGTGTTCAAAGGACAGAAATAAGCTGTTATTACGTACAACTGAGAAGTCCTTATAATCTTAAGGTAGTTTTGGAACAGTGAAAAATTGTGCACAAATGCAGTTCGTCCCATTACTTTTGTTGTTGTTATTATTTCAAACGCCCTATTTTAACAGCTTAATTAAGCTTCAGAAGAATTGAAAAAATACCGCGTTCATTAATTCCACCTGAGATACAATTTGCACACAGGATCCACTCTATCACTGCAAATAAAAACCTTCCGTTTGTCACACACCCCAACAATTCAGGACCTTAAAGGCCTTCATAATATCGTTACGGCACGACTGCCTTTATGAACCGGACTACAAATATGGGTTAAGGAGGGCAAAGTCTGACCTAAATTTCACTGACTGTGCCCACCTGGATTGCTGATACAACAGCTTACAAAGAATTCTTCTGAGCAGTGGAAATGGTCGGTGCCTGAATTGTGTTAGAAACTTTTAAATGAATTCACCTCACACAATCCACCAGCAAGAACTACAGCACGATAATATATATATGTATATATATAGAAGAGTATCATTAAAAATGTGCAGTACATTTATTCTGTATGATATTACAATTACAGTTCCATGACAGTGATTCCAAAGCCTTTTATTAGATCATAAAAACTTAAGACCAGCTTATAATGAAATCTCTAATCAAATATGAATGAATCATCCAGTATGACACAATTTCTTGAATGAAAAACAGATGGAGAAGTAGTAACAATTGAGTGGTTTAAGTCACAAGATATTAGTTAAGCCAAAGGAGCGGATACATAATCATAAGCACTTGTTTTAAGTTAAAGGAGACGCGGGCTTAAGGCAGACCTCAATTCAAGCCGTTTAATTGGCAAATGACAACCCAGCATTAGCTGTAAACTTAAATGAGATCAGTGCAGTGTGAATGAGCCTATTACTCTGTATGTGATGTGGAGAAAATTCTGATTTCACGTCTGCTTGGTGACAAAGCCATGGTCTGACTGCAAGAAGATGGCGAGGAGGGAAGAGGACATTCCCACAGGTACTCTTGGAGAAGCTGGAGAGGAAGTGATTTTGGAGAACAAGGACATGGAAGGAGATCAATACCTGCGAGCTGGAGTGTTCGCATTGCAATCCACCTCTCAAAAGACCCTATCTGTTGAAGGCAACATCCCTTCTTTCAAGGCCTGAACACTTAAGACATCAGAACGAAGTTAGGCCATTACAAATTGGCAGCAGTCTCGCATTAACTTGGCCCATCAGTCTTGCTGGGCTTTTTCATTTTGAAGTAACCAGGTTACAATTTTTATTTGTTTACTTGGTGAACTCTGTCTTCATCCAAATTCTTTTGGGGTTTGGAGTGCATGTTTTGAGGCAGGAGCAGGAAGGAGGGGGAAAGAGGAAAAAGCAGCAGAGAGTAAAGGTGTATTTAATCAATTAACAGCAACTCTCCAGATCAGCATCTGGATGATTTTAAGCATCGCTGCAAAAGCCATTCACCTAATATTCCCTCCAGTGTCCAATGACAAAGCAGAGCCAAATACAGCCCTGAAAATCGATATATGCTGGGGAAGATCTTCTAGGATTTTGATAAATGCATGTCAAAAGAGGTATTTCTAAAACCCCTGGAATGCACGTGGCTGCTGGGCACACACCTACAACATCTATTTCCCCCTTAGCAATAAACTATACCCAGTTAATTTTGGCACAAAGCACTCTAGGGAGCTCTGTAGTATGGAGCACACCAATAAAAAAGACCTGGATCAAAGTAAACACACTGCAAACGAAGCAGCTAACGGGCACAGCCACCTAGCAGGTATGGGAAAAGCTGGTGGAAGAAGAGGACAACGTAAGGCAGGCCACTGCAGAATCCTTAACAGCCTCTGAAGGGAAACACACAGGTTTGTCTTCTATCTAGATGAAACAAAACGTCTGTTACAAGCAACAGTGTCACCTGGAAAATGCAATGGAAGAAGTAGAGAACAAAAGGCTTCACCTGGATTTTCAAGCCTCTCTAGGGCTGCAGATCCAGACAAAACACACACAGATTGCACTGCACACATGGAAAACACGATGCGGCAAAGGCACTGATAGATCACATCTGAAAAATGCAGAATTTTCCCCCAAGAAGTGCCTGATTCCATGATCAACTTTCCATGAAATATTTATCACTTTTCATTCACTGCACAGTACTGTTATTTTTAGAAGAGCCAGAGGCAATGGGAACAGATTACTGATTAACAATTCAAGTGAGCCTTTAAATGTCTGCTCGTATCTTGCCATCTCCTCCTTCGCTAAGAAGTCAAAAAGTTTAATATAAATTCTGTCATGCATTCAAAGGCTCTTCCCTCCCTCACCTGCTTTTATACGACAGCAAAGGCACAAAGCAGCCTTTCCCTTGGTGGGGGAAGGGAGAGAAGAGGTATTTTGAAAGTAACACTTGGTGAACATTCAGGGCCAAGCAAATCCAGGGAAATCCATAGTCACTTACTGTAAACTAAAACGTAACAAGGTGAGGGAGGAATAAAGAAGAGCAGCGTGTTGAGTCTTGCGATAGAGCAGACTTTCCTGCCAGTTACCTCTCATCAAAGAAAACAGTGCAGTGTTCACACACTTAAGATTTAAGTGTTGCTTTCAGCTTTCAGAACAGGAACAAGCCATTAATTCTACCCACCTCCTCTGTTTAATAGCCATTTCCTTGTGCTTAAGGAAGGAAGCGACAAACATTTTTTTCCAAGACAAAACACAACAAAATAGAGTTTAAGAGCTCTGAGCTCCTTCCCACCACCCAAGTTCAGGATATCCACGGACCACGCTCTGGGCAAGCACGCAAGTGGTCCCCACTGCAGAAAACCCAACGCAGCAGCAAAAGTGGTTCGATCTCCTGGCACTCCACATACACAACACATACCAGGGTGCTCACTGGGCTGGCAAAAAGGCTGTCATCTAGCACACACGACCAGAACATAGGGATGAGCTGCCTAAGATAGTCACTAAATTATCTTATGACTATGGCCAACAAAACTGGAGTTTTGGCGAAGTGCTGGCCAAGGAAAGAGGTCCTGAGGCTTGAACTTTCCTTCTGCTCTGCAGGGAACTACCCAGGGTCCCTGGATGTGGCAGTTCGCTGGTCACATAACACAACGCTTTCCTTGCTGAACAGTGGGTTACGAAGGTGAACTTCACTACTGCCTCCAGTTGGAAAACAATAACTGCCATCGCAGAGGCTGCTTTTTGTACTGCTAGCTTAGGGCAGGAAAAAACCTGGTACTCACTGCAACTCGGTTTTACAGAGCAACTATCAAGGCTCTGATCCACATTAACCCGCAGTTCCTTCAGTGTCATATGCCAGAGCATCGTAACGGTGAAAAAATTCATCCACTGAGCCTGACAAAAATAGCTGCAGCTTATAAATAAGCAAACAATAGGCTAACAAAAAGCTAATAAGCAAACAATGATTTAATCTCAGCCTACTGTTTTGACATTTAAATGATTTCTCAAGAACTCACTTTGCCCCCCCCCCTCGCCAGGCTCCATGGAGAACAGATGAGGATATTTTTAACATGAAAGCACCGGCCTTTCAGAACGTGAGCTACCCTCCTGCAGCACGATAACACCGCACACCGTCCCCATCCTGACACGTCCCGGTGTGAACAAGGACGAGCAAGCTCCTGTCTGCAGAGGCACGAGCCTGTCGGGAGCCCCAAATCCTGACTGACCAGCAGCAACCCGTACCTGCTTCAAAGCCCCACCGCACCACTCCGAAGGAGCTTTTGAAGCAGACGCGCTATAGAAAGCAAGCAAATATCTGAAAATGCAGTGTGGTGAGAGGGTATTCTCTTCCTTTGAAGGGATAAATGAACAAAAGCACGGTATTCCGCTCCGTTAGGCCAAATGAACGACCACTCCTTCCTCGTCAAGGCCGGGATTAATCTTTGATTTCAAAAGCCTGTAAAATCGTGTAACAATATTAGTCCAGAGGCTCTCGCAGACCATTTATTCTCAGATACATCAGCACTTTTTCAAATGAATGTGGAAGTGAGGCTGGATAATGAGACCAGAGAAGAAGCAAAGGCGAGGGGCTGCAATCTCAGCGACCATGACCTGGCTGGCCAGCACGGGCCCATGCAGGACAAGCAAAGGCTGCGGGCAGGGACACATGAACGAGGAGACGGGGCAGCCTGCTCGACACTGCTATTGCTTCTATCGCAGCCTGAGAGGGCGTCCTTGAAATGTTATGGGAAGGAGAATTTCTTTCCTAAC
This sequence comes from Aquila spilogaster, assembly GCA_024606505.1. Lineage (NCBI taxonomy): Eukaryota > Metazoa > Chordata > Aves > Accipitriformes > Accipitridae > Aquila > Aquila spilogaster. Next base: position 13,329,565 of record JANHGO010000071.1, on the reverse strand, counting down.
TCAGACCTGCAGAATGGGGAAACGCCGCTGGTCAGCTGGGACTACTGGTAGGACCAATCTTCAGCTGTGCTACACAAAGTAAAGCTTCTGAGTTTAAAGAGGACTACTTAACGTCATATTTAATTCTAACGCTTTCTTTATGTATAGATATATACATATCAAGATATATACATATCAAGATACATATCAGATATCAAGCTCTCCACATTTCTAATACTAAAAATTGGTTAGGGTTGCATTCACCGGCAACAAAATGAGCAACTGTGAAGTTTCTACTGACCAGAAAACTACCTTGTACACACCTCCTCAGCTGATCCAAAATACCATAAACACAGCCTTATAAATTAGAAAACTCTCATTCTAAGTAATGAAGATGCGCTTAATGATGATCTCTTTATCAAATCTAGAGGATGGAATCAACAGTACATGAGCGATGTTTTTAAGAGGATTACCTACAATGCATCCAGGTACTTATACACTCGAGGTCTTCAAGATTGGCTCCCAAGCTTTGCAGTATGGAAGGACATCTCATTCCAAAAGCATGGAAGAAAAAATAAGGGGACAAGAGAATTCTGTCCCCCCCTTCTTCATGTTAATCAGTTCCCTCAGACACAGGCTGTGTAAATTCAGTGCTCAAAAAAAAAGAAAAACACCCTAAAACCACACAGAGTACTTAAAACTGACATTCACACGCAGAAGGATTCCATCACACTTCTGCAAGCGATCCACTGCCACTGGTCACAAACAGACAACAGCCACCTGTGTGCTCATGTGTCCAAAAGCTTTCTCTCCTTATGACCGTGGTGTCTGTACCTGCGCAGTCCCTGCTCTGAACCTCTATGAATTCTGCAAGTAGAAGTTAAGGAAACACTCCACCATCACATGAACAACTGACACCCTTTCCTACCCTGAGCCAAGTGTGCAGTAATACAGCAGCTGCTGTAGAAAGAGAAAGCAGCAGGAACAGGTTTTATCCAGCGGATGATAATATTCCTGAGCGAGACGTGGGTTGTAGGGGGTGGTCTTGTTTTCCTTTTACAAGCAACTAAAATTCAGAAGCACCAACTATAGACGATACATTTTTGAAAAGGGAAAACGCATCTTTTCTCCAATTCATCCCCACTTCTTGCGAGAAGGAGAGAAAGCATCTCCATAAAAGCCCACCTTGCTGCTGACTGAACTCCGCTCTACTCAACCTCACTCACGCCTGAAGCAGTTTCATAGAAGTGCCCTAAACATTTCAATTCCATACTCGAGACGCTGCCAGGGGACAGAGCGTGCTTAGCACTGGGGTATTTTACATCCCTCGGCTACTTTTTCACATCAGAGAACAACAACGAACGTGGATCAGGCTTCTCCTTTGCTTGGTTTGTGGCAAAGAGAAAACGTTTTGGTTTCCTATAAACTCACCACAGTGATTTTATCTCAACTATAAATGCAATACTGAGGATACAGGTTGCTCACCATCCACTGCCACACAGCAGTGAGTTTATTCATCGTGAGGGCTACAAATCGGTTGCTTTACCACGAAGTTTGGAGTGGAATATCCCAGGACGTGACTGAGCATTTTCTTCTTCCTTAAGCTGTTTTTCAATCCCATTATTTCAGCCACGCCTGAGACCTGAAGTAACACCCCACAAAACCAGATGCAACTTCCTTCTCCAAAGCAAAACTTGATATCTCCTTTCCTTTCTTCTCTCAGAAGGATTTGCAGCAAACTCCCTATATGCAGTAACGATAAAAAACGTACAGGACAGTGGTTTCCCCACGTGGGTTAGTTAGTCCATCAGCTCATTTCAAAAACTCATCAAGACACACAGGTACACGCAGGCACCGCACTTGAAAGCCAACTGATAAACCACTCACAAGGTCAGTGGCATTTGCTTGCCCTCACACGCTCACCAAAATATCTTCCTGCTTTTTGCCAGACTCTGCTTCCATGTTTTAATCACCATGCTGCCAATACAAATATCAGATGCGCAGTTCTGGCTCACGTACATGCTGCAAGGCTGAAAAGACTTCTTCAGCAAAAACTAAGTTCAGGATCCCAAGTGAAAAGCACCAGGGTGACTGCTGCTCAGAGCTGATGTTGCTTCTTATGTAAGGTGACTTCTCCATTTCCCCCCCAAAAGTTCTCCTGCCCTTCACCCACCACACAGCCAGCCTGACCTAAGCTTTCAAGCACGAGACGGGAGTTCCTGTGGCTCAAATGCTGCTGGAAGTCATCTAACAAAGAGTCATTGCTGCCCGTCTCACATTATGCCCACTTCACATGAGCACAGCTCTCCATTGATGTCTAGCTGCTTATTTTTCAGTAGGCAGAGAGTTGAACTATTGAAAATACTCAAAATGCAGCACAAAAGGTAAGAGTTATATGAATCCTGAAGAGTTCACAGCCCTTAAAACAGCCTCCTATCATCTGGGGAACACAGAGCACAACGAACTCTAGCATCAGGATACCCAAGCTGTTTAACCAGCAGCACCCTTTGTCCTGAAATACCTCTAAAGAAAATGTGAAACATTACCAGCAACAATGAAATCAATTCCAAAGGAGAGCAGAGGGCTAAAAGTCATCATACATTTATAATACCGGCCATTGATCTATTTACTGACAGAAGCGCGGAATGTGATTCCTCTCGTTCACTTAAGCAGTCTCACAGAATTCCATCTAGCGCACAGATATGAAACGGGCAGGAAAATCTTTAAGCTGACCTGTGTCATCAGGGAAGACTTAAAATGAGAATCTCTCTCAGGGTTAGGAAAATTTAACCTCCCTTACTTGACAGATGCGTTTTGGAGCAGCGAAAAGAGGTTTCTCAGAATGCAAAGCCAAACCTTCCTAACTGGTAACAGTGGTCTCTTCTCTTCCCCCAACGCAATAGTTCAAACTCCTTAAAGGTTTCCTTCCCCAGAAATGCATTTAAGTCCACAAAGATCTAGGTTAGATCGCAGCCCATTTCCCTCCTCCTGTTCTACTGAAGTTGTTTTGAATATACTTCATTTACATTCTCCCAACTTGCATTACCAGAAGCGCTTACATCTTCTGCAAGATCTCTTCCTCAATATAAAAGGACCTAAAGGGATTTTGGAAGGCAATCAAGAAGAGAAAGCTGGGGTTTGGGAAAACTTGAGCTCCTACCTGGAAAGCAGATGATGCCTCATATATCAAATCATCCCTAGCATAAATATTTCTATCAGTATGCATGGAAACAAAACACTTCTGGAAAAGAGAAGGCAGAAATACGTAAGAAAGCAAGAGATGGCTTTTCATAGCAATTCATGGATTTTGGATGCAAACAATTGCTTCTAAATTTTTAAGTGCTCTAACTGCAAGCTGTAAGATTTCTCTCCTCTGTCCCACAAGAAGCAGCCAACCTCCAAGACCAACACTGGCTGCTTTGCTTGCTTCATACCAGAAGGACAAGACACGGGAGACAGTGCAGCAGGATCATTAGGACAGGGAAGAAAAGCAAATAGCCTGGAGCTCAACATGATATGCTTTGATCAACCTGAGTTTGGCTCTGACTTTTTGCTCATTTCAACACAAGGAGATTTTTCCTTAATAGGAGCAGAAACTCAGAAAACCTACTTTGGTTTGCAGTTCTCCTTTTAAGCTGTGAAACCACTCCTAAGGTGCTGCTTCGCTCTGCTGCTCCCTTCTTTCTAAGGAAAATCAAGCAGCCTCCACTAGGCTAGCCTCTTCCTAGCTCCCTGCCGAGGGTAGGAGATGAGTTATTTAAGCCTCCCAAAACTGCTGTGCTCTGTTCCACTCCCAAACCCCATTTGCCCAGCCTGGGAAAGTAGATGCGTGCGAGTTCTGACACACTTTGTTCCAGCGTACTGCATTTGCATTCTGCTCATCCACTTGTAAGACAGATCTGCATAACATTTTACTGCATTCCCAGAATAGGAGCAACATTTAATAAAAGTTTCTTCTTACCAGAGCTGGGCATGTGGTTCACTCTAGGTGGATTCAACAGCTCTACTGGCTGGTCTCTGCCAGAAAGCCCATCTGGAAAGAGAAAAAACATCACAACAACTCTTTGGTTAGCTGAGCTATTTTAGACATCCCAAGCAGAGAAAAAATCACTAACCAATCAGCAGTGCGAGCCAGAAACACACAAGCAGCACAAATCAATAGAAAGAAGCATATTAGCAGGACAGCAGCTGCCGAACAACTGCTTACACTACAGCAGAAAATAAAAGACGCTGCAGCCCAAACCGCGCTCAGGTTTTCCTGGTCTTCAAATCCAACTGGTGCTGATCCCAACTCAAAGAAGTAGGCACGTCAGCTTATAAACCTTACCATGCAATAGCTAAATGGCTATTCCTTCCTTCTTCAGGAGAACCGAGCGGAGTTAAGACAGAAACACATCCCCGTGAAGCGAAGTTGAAGAATGGCTATAATATGCCAGGGAGATGCTAAGGAAAACTGGCAAATCACTGCAGGAGATTAAAATGCGCAGACATACATAACAAGCCCCATTTTGCATAAGTTTGGATTTCAGAAAGGCATTAAAAACATACTTTGTAAATGATATGCAGAAATCCATCTTGCTGAAGCAGTTCTCTATTTAAAATATTTCAAAGATTATATCTTGCATTCAAGCAGAGTTAAAACAGAAGAACATGATCCCCACTGCTGCAGACTGCCAGACCAGATTTTCTAGTCACCCCCTCCCCTCCCATCTCCCCCCAGTAGCAGCTGAAACAAAAAAATGCTCAATTCAAGTAAGTGATGCTTCACTGCAGTACGCTTCCAGTACTTCGGTTGTGAATACAACTTCATCTCATATCACTTTGTTCCACTGCAAATACCCACACCTTTGGCAGCTGGGTCTCACTTGATCTCCTCTAACGCGTTACTGTGCTCTGTGCTGTAGCACAGATACGATCAAGCCAAACCCCGTCTGGAGACATCAAAGAAGCCACCCCATCTCTCAGTCAAAGCCAAGTTCAGTATTTATTATAAAATGTTACGACGTCGGTGGAATGTTAAACAAAAACAACAAAAAAAAAGCCACACACACAAATAAATCACACTTTGTTTTCTTCTCCCTCTTTGCACCATTTCGGGCTCCTGGACAGAAAGCACACGGTTGGGTCTCCTCCATTGCTTGCATGGCTTTGCCTCCACTGCCAACACCCAAGCATTGGTGCAGCCCCAGGCAGTAAGTAAATGAACCAAACTACAGCCACGCCGAGCTTTCCTTCCCAAGCAGGTAATTACTGTCCTGCAGATAAAACAGGTTGTTCCCACCATACATCATCTGCCTTTGGATTGTTACCATGAGACCAACAGCACGGCTGGGGCAGACAGCCTCACATCCACAAGCAGCAGTGGGACGCGCACCGAGCAGACCCAAGTGATGCAAGCCTTTATTTTGGTTAGCGGACTCGCTCCCACACTGCTGTGTGTGCTGAGTGTCACCAGAGCATCCGGGATCACTAACACATGCACTGGTGAGTGGGGATTTAAGAGCTGCGTCTGCTTTCAATTCTAAGAAACGAAGTATCTACATTTTCAACTAATTAAAGAACCCAAACCAACAGTCTCTTCGATCTCTGCTGCAAAATGAACGATAGAACAACCACAGAACAACATTCACAAGTATTTTTTTAAAGCACTGGAGTCTGACCACTCAAAACCCATCCAGGCAAGACAGAGGCTCTGTACTCGCTGCGCTGACTGACAAAGAAAGGCTGCACTTGTAAGATGGAAAGGAGATGGCTTATCAGGAAGTATTTGCACAAGGCACCTCTTCTCCTAGGCTACGGGTAAGGATAAAAGAGGTTGAAGCACGGTTTGAACGTGCACACTTCTTGAGGGGTGAGCTAGCTCACAGCCAGAGCACGCGCCTGGCAATCTTGACACAAGAAATAATGTACTACCAGTGCACGCTGGTTACCCTAGGGAGGCTTCTTCTTTCTAAACCCCTTTGGGTACATATGCCCAGACCCCAATCGTTTCACCCCACTTGCTCTCTATGACTTAACCATCTTCCCTCCCAGCTCTGTGCACCCTCCCTGCTTTTGCAGACGGCTTCCAAAACCTGTGATGTGCCTGAAAGCTGCACCCACCCAAAGCCAAACCCTCTTGCTCCTGCCACCTCCAAAAACGCAGGGCGAGTCCATCTGCTGTCAGGCAACACTTGCCATCATATTCCTGCAAGAAACTTCCAAACGTCAGCAGTCCCACCTCCGTCACCCACTCTGGATGCATTCTATTCGGCTCAGGACTGTGACAGCTGCAGTGCCTGCATTACCCAAGGCTGCAGGGTTTCCTGCCTTCACTAAGCTTCCCACAACAAGCGGAGCACCTCAGGCTCCGAATCCCACAGCGCTCATGCAGGCAGCTCAGCCTGCAGCTGACTGTCCACCTCACTGCTGTACATTCCAGCCTAAAAGCAATACGAAGAGCAGAACACAGACCTCACCTCCAAGGGCTCACGCTGCGGCCTCAGCTTCCTACAGCCACCCAGAGATGCTGCAAGAAGCAAAACATCCATTTCAAGAGAATGGGAGATGAGTTTGTTCAGAAAGTCAAAACAGCACTGCATTTAATGAAGCATCCTATCTGCTGTTACTGCTATGCTGCTTTCCTCTTACCACCGTTACCGAAGCCTCTCTCCTAAATCAACTGCTACGTAACTGACTTCTGTGCAGCAAGAAATGCATGATGTTTTATGCCAGTACTAATGAGGAAGCAGGAAGATAAAGATTGGTCTGGGTCTGCAAATGCCAAAATGAATACCGTCAGTTTCTGCCGCAAAAATAAAAGCTTCTCCCCCACCCCCTTCCCTTCCCTTCCCTTCCAAAGTATTCAGCTCCAACCCTCTAGAAGCTTCACTGTGCATTTCTAGAGACAGCTTTGGCAATTACAGAACTAAAAAAAAAACAGACAGAAGATGCTAAAAATATCTGTGCCACACACAGATCTCCAGTTTTGTCCTTGCTATTGCCTGGAGGGGATCACAGGGCGCTTCTGCAATGCTGAAAACCAAGGCAGGGATGGGAAGCAGCTTGTCTCACTGCTGCGGAAGGGCAGCAGAGAACATGCAAAGAGGGCAAGCCGTGCCATCGCTGCTCGGCGCTCTTACTAGCCGCAAACTAGCACCCACAAAGCTGGGTTTCAGTAGCACAAAGCAGATTACCTACAAAATACTCTCAGTCTCCCTACCAGACAAGCGTTTCCTCAGATACCAAAAGGAGACGCCAAGAAAATGCGATCTGGAATGGGCTGTAGATGACTCCACCTAACAGCTTCCTCAGAGGCACCAGCCCCCAGGAAGAGAGAGCTGTCCCAGCAATGTGGGGAGCCCTGCACCCTGCAGACAAAGCCCAGGCTGGCTGCGCACAGGAGACGTCAGAAGCGATGCTGCAGATCGCCCAGCCCAAAGCGAGGCAACAAGGAGACGTGCTGCAGCAGCCAGTGGGTCTGCAAGGAGGCACACGTCTCACTGATGGCTCAAGGTAGATGACATTTAGCACAGCTTCATTTTCAAATGGGTATTTCTACTCACTAATGAATGAGATGAAGCTTTTATTCATTGACGGGGACTTGAACATTTCATTTTTATCCCAACCCATCCTGAAGCGTTCCAAGGAGTTACTTTAAAATACATCCAGGTCACGTGCTGAAGTAGCTGGGCTTGCAGGATTTAACCTCATTGGAAACAGCAAAACAAAGACAAGATGGCTACAGTACACACAGAAGAACAGGGAGAAACCTGCACGGATAAAAGCCTCCAGAAAAGACGAAGAAGTAAAACGAGCTAGAACAACATCCAAGGAAACCAGATGAGACAGGGGCAGGGAGGTACAGCTTTATTCCTTCTCCCCACTAAAGAAAAAGGGCAGATGATGAACGAAACAGAAGGCTGAAGCGCTCAGTGAGCTCCCAGCTCACTTCCACCACAAAACTGCACGCAGCCTTCCTATAATTAACTCTGATGAGTTAAAAAATGCAGGGCAGGACTGGAAAAGGTTATTTAAATAGCTTTTCATGCATTCAGATCTTTAGGCCTGATGCAAATCAGCCTGGTCTACTTGAACTCCCCGAGCAAAGCCATGAACAACCAACAGTTGTCTTTAAAGACCTCCCAGAGAACAGGGGAAGTCCTAAAGAGACACAAAGTCAGATTGCGAGGGAAGGTGGGGAAAGGCAGGAGCAACAATTGCAGTAAACAGGAGTTATTTCTGTCTTCCAGAAAGAAAGGACAGCATTACCAGGCAGCACAGAAATCAGTGACGCCAATGGACTGAGGTGAAGCTGAAGGCATTACCCAGTTTTGTCCGCGTGTCGGCCCAGTGAAGCAGTGCATTCTGAAAATCGTTACTTCTTATTTTGGGGGATTTCACCCAGGTTTTATTAAAAAAAAAACCTCGAAAGGTTTCAATGGGCACGTTAGTAAGAAGGGCGGTCTGCATGAATCACCCTAAAGCAAGCACACGTCTGCTTAAAAAGCCCATTCAGCCATCATCTGCTTTTAGATGGATTATAGCCAGCACGTTGCGGTGGTTCGCTATATAATGATCACGCATTAAAGCTGCATTTAAATCTCAGACGTGACGTCACACCACACAGGTCACACTTGGGAGCACAGCGAGAGGAGTTCAGTGACAAGGTGGCGAACGGGTGCAAGGTTCTATCACAAACGAGAAGATCCCTCCCACCTAAACAATAACCACGGTTAAACGCACGAGTACAGCAAGAGCAGTACTCGGCCAAGTAACAATACAGCAAAGAAGGAGCACTTTGCAAACTGAGAATCCACCGCTTGGCAGCGATGCAGAAGACGCAAGTTCATTCCAGGATGCATTAGCAGGCACATATGCAAGACACGGGAGGTAATTACTCAGAGACGTGACAGCCTGCTCGGCAAAAGCGCTGCCCTCGGTTTTAGAAGATGAATTGCAGGCAATCAAGGAGAAACCTCTGAGAAAAGACCTGAGAAAAGTTGGCATCTAAGAGAATATCCCAACCACATCCTTTCCAGAGTGTGCATCCACGTTTAAAATTAAGCTTCTGCTATGGTCTCTACAGAGAAAAGGGATGTTTCTGGATCAATGACTCCTGAATTTATATTTGTCATCGAGCAAATAACTACCCTGCTCTCCCTACTGCTTTCGAGCAAAGCAGTTGTCAGCTTGTCTTACAAAGGAGAGGAAGAGACCCACTGCCCTTCTCCCCAGCCCCAGAAGGATCCTGCTTTAAGATACAACCGACAGCTGCTTAAACACAGCACTACGCAGAAATGCTCGAAGACAGATGACCAGCCTCATATCCACCCTTACTGGAGAAAGACTTCTTACGTGACAGCAGTAGGACGAGGGGGACTACTTTAAACTAAAAAGCGTAGGCTTATGTTAGAGGTTGGAAGAAATCCTTCACAGTGAGGGCGGTGAGGCACTGCTGCCCAGAGCTGCGGGTGCCCCATCTCTGGAGGTGCTCAGGGCCAGGTTGGATGGGGCCCTGGGCAGCCTGGTCTGTGGGGACAACCAGCCACAGGGACTGCATGAGCTCTAAGGTCTCTTCCAACCCAACCATTCTATGACTCTTCGATAAGAGCTCAGCTAGCGCACGCATGACCAGCACCGCATCCAAAGCCTGCAAGAAGAGGAACAGGGTGGTGGCAGATCCCCCTGTCTGCATGCTGCCCTACAACTGCAGAGGGCTTACAGCCAGCCCCAGGCTGCGCTCCTTGCCGTACTTCTCCTCTTTGCACATGTTCGGTCCCAGCACGGAGCAGGCTGAGCACAAAGCTGCATTTGCAGGGACACGACCTGAACTCAGTGCCTACCAGTTCACCCAATGCGGTCCAGCCACTAACGCAGACTCTTGCCTGGGAGACTGGATTTAATTCAGCCCTAAAGCAAGCTGAAAAATAAAAATAAAATTAAGATTCCACATTCACAGCCTGCACACAGCCTCCTCAGCACCAACTGTCACACTTCGCAGAGCTGACCCTTCGCACAGCGCTTGCTCTCCCAACCACAATGCCGCACACAGCATGCACGCAGTACTTATCTGCATTACTTCTTGGGGGTGGGGTTCTGGTCAGACCGTAGTGCTAAAAACAGGTACGTGCTAACCCCACAGCCTTGGGATACCAGGTGACTAAAACAGAAGAGCTTCGGAATAGAAGTCTGCCCCCAACCATTAAGCACAGCCCGCTAAAACATCCTGACTTGCATATTAACAGCTGTGGTGTATAACAACAAGTTAAAATATTAGTAATGAGAATAGTAATTATCATGGATGTATTATTTATTTGTCTACTCATTCGGAATTTACAGAGAAAAAAAAATCTTCAACATTTACAAGAAAGCAATTAAGGCAGCAAATGGATTATTTCTCTTTAAACCTATGAGAAAATGCTCAGTGCATATTTCCTCTCTAATTTGTCTGCACTCAAGAATCTATTTTTGGACGTCTCCCTAGACTGTATTGTAGCACCACATGTACTGTAATGGCATTTTAATTAGCCCAGAGAGCTGGAAGATGCACTGTGCATCCGAAAGAGAAGCAGCCTAACAAAATGAGAGCATCCTTCTCTTCCTTTCTTTGAGATTTACAGCAGCTATCAAGTAGAAATACCAATTATGGTTTCAATTGGAATTGACTGCAACTACTATAAAAATCCACTGCATCGCAACAGCATATAGAATTGAACAAAAATAAACGTAGTATTTAAGCACTGTTTACTCATACTTTAAGGGTGGATGGTAAAAATAAAATGCTGCAGATACCTACAGGAAGAACAAGGGATTAGAGCAGAGGAGACAATAAAAGAAAGTACTTGTGAGTTGGGCTCTAAGTATGCGTGGCCTGCAAGCATAATGAAGGAGCTACCCACAGAGATGAAAGCCAATCCAGTCCTGTTTATGTGGGGTTGGATTTGTTTTATTCTTATTTTTATTAGCTCTAATGCTTCAGTGAGCCACCTCTCATCGGCAGCCCGTGGCACAACGCAGAAACACCATCAGCGAGGTCCTGTATGAATTTTATGTGTCATAATTCACTCTTGGAACTTATGGTGCAGCAAAAGCAGGGCAGGCCGACGTCGCTCTCAACTGCAGAACAAGCTGACACGAATGGGGTCACGAGCTCTCCCCATGCCCTGGACAATCCCAGCTACCCCAGAGATAGCCATGATCCAAGCACAGCGTGGAAGAGGCGCAGCGTTCTGTTGAAGGCAGTACTCAGCACCTCGTATACAACAACTAAAAATGCTTTTTAAAGCTTACTTTTGCATTATAATCCATGTGAGTATTTCACAAGATTCGAAAGAAACTCGGGTGCAGTGTCCACAACATCTTTGCACTGCCTTCCTACGCAGAACCCAGTAAGGAGAAACCCAGTAGATCTCACTACAGTTAATGTTAAGGTAGAAATAGCACTCAAATAGCTAGCACGAGAAGCAAGCTTGAATTGATTGCCATGGAGTTTTCCTAGGACCAAAGAGTGAAGATGTGGTCCTCGAGGTGTCCACAGATTACTATCAATGTGACAATACACTACTTGTCAGGTGCCGAATTATAGAAGTATTGTGATCTACTTCGTAACACCATTGATTACCTTAATCCCTTGCTGTGAGATATTCATATTTCATCTTGTTTTTCACTGCATTCTTCTGTATCAGTCTCCAAAACCAAGTGCTGAACAGGAATCAACCCATTCTGGACAAGTTTGAGCACGCACCTGCACTAGAAGCACAGCAGGCATCCTACACCCCGACTACTTGTTGCACACTGGCAGGCTGAGCGATCACTCAGTCTTACAGGTAGCAAGGCAAGATGGAAAACCAAGCATGGAAAGCTTACCTGCTCCTGTTTGACACCAAGCATTTACCCAGCCAACGCAGCCTGCCATAAGTCGCACTAAGCACCAGTTATAGCGTTCGGTTGCTCACAGACACCCTCCTGGTTCCCAGTGTGTGAGCGGCTCAGCTTCCCTGCGAGACTCAGCACCTTCTTGCACGTGGTCAGCCCGAACACCCGCCGGTTCTGCTCTCCAGTTACATGCAGAAGAGGCTGCTATTATATTTCATACACACAGCTGTAGCCAAGCACGCGATACCAGGAAAGCGCGGCATCAGGTTCAGCTCTATTTTTGGCTTATCTTACCCAACCATTTCCCATAGGCTCTCTTCTGCAGCCATCCATCCAATGCTCCCACCTGCCCGTGCTGTCCTAGAGCTCCAGCAGGACAGGAGCTCGGCACTTCCACAGGAATAAAACTGGAACGCGACTGTGCCCATGTCCTCAAGGTGGAGCGTGCCGGATCCCGCTAGGGCCCGACACTGACAGCTCAGACACGGTGCTGCGTGCAGAGCGAAGCAGGTACCTTGGCACAGCATCTCCCTGTTATCCCAGCACTACCTGATGGGAGGTCAGCTACTGTCAGCTGCAGACATCAGGAAAATCGCCCCCAGATACCTGTTCCTGAATGCGCCACACTGGTGCCTACCAGCTTTAGGCAGTCCATACATAGCAACTTAGTGCCAATTAATGTTCAGGTTCCTAAAATTTGCAATTCAGATATTTTTAAATCCCAGAAGAAAGAAAGAAAGAAAAAAAGACGACTACCATTTCAGAGTATCTAAAAGCAGATTTTACTTTCACAGACTCGGTGGAACAGCAGTATCCCTGCTTGCAACGAAGGAGCTGAGACTATGCTGTTTATTACTATAAATATATGCCTGGATATTCTCCCTGGCACGAAGCGCTTTGATTATACGGGCAAGAGATTCATCAGCTCTTATGGATAGCTCCATCCCTACTGCTTTTGCCCTGCCAGTGAGCACGCACTGCTGGCAGGAGGGGAGGAGGGTGCAATCTGCCGCCATCTGCAGGGGGCTGCCATCTGAAGAGGTGACTGTCCTCAAGAAATCAGCATAGTCCAAGTACTGAGCTTAAATATGGAACATAAGTTCAGCCAAGCGTCTCTTTCGCGGGCCGTTCTGCAAAGCATTCCCTTCCCCTGTTAACTGTATGGTGACTTTTTCTTAAGTTTTAATGCAGATCTTTTACCAGAAGGGAGCAGAAGTTTCCATCCTAGCTGGATACAGGAAGGTGCAGCCAACATTCCGGAATCACAGATAAATAATGCTACAGGAGATCCCCACTGCCAATGCAAGGTGCTTAACGTGCTGAGATAGATGCCACGAGCTCCAGCGCACCAGAGCAGCAGGACCCGTGCAGCAGGAGAGGTGCTGCTGGCTCCCAGCCATTTCACAATCACCGGCTATTCAGAGCCTAACAATTCACGTTTGATAGCTACAAATCCACAGACATAATGCCTCCTCTATCAAAACCAATATTTAAGCAGGTTTTAAAAAATGACTGGTGACACAAAAGCGAAGGGAAAGGGAAAAAAAAACTCGAAATTATCGCCAATTCTCAGCAGAAGGAGACCTAGGAAGCACATTATAAAGGCGGGAGGGAAGGCTGAATAACCGGCTTCAATTTCCCTTCTCTACAGATGAGCAAACCGTCAGGAAGGAATCCAGATGAAGGACAGCCTGGGTCTTCCGCAGGTTCCAGCGGGACTCCAGCTCCAGCCCACGCGCTCCCATCCCGGCCCTGAAAGAAGACCTGCAGCAAGCCGACTGCTCTGACACGTGCACAGGACGCTGGGTGCTGGCAAAATTCATACACCCTGTCAGAACCGCTTCCAACTGCAGCTTAGCATCCAGAAGCTCCCAAAACAAGCTACAAAACCAGTGAGATGTACTGCAAAGCTCAGCTCACCCGCTTAACTTTTATTTCTATGTTGGCCAGCAGGAATTTGCTCACCTTAAGAAGTGAACTAACAAGCTGTATTGCATTCACTATCTTCAAGCGAATGAGCTACTCGTGGGGAAAAAGGTTTGTCTCTTTAAAGAGGGAATGGACGGTATTCTGCTTGCACAAAGCAGTACAAGTACAGGCTTTCTTCCTTCTTCCAGCCCTGTGTTCTGTTATTGCACACACTACACAAGACTTGTCCACGGAACTATTTCCATGGCAATCTGCGTCCAAAGGCTCTGAGCATTTCCAGCAGTAAAGGGAAGCAATAATAATTCTTCAGCAACCCATGACACCAGTGCTTTCAGAAAGCAGACGAACCTGGGGAAAATTCCTGGATGGAGCAGAGGGCAGGGAGAAAGGAGGCAAAGGAAACTGATGGTCCCTGGACACTGGCAATGGGATCTTGTTAGCTGCTAACCAGATGCTCCCCCGCCTCACAAGCTGCAGCGCCTTCAGTGCACAGCAGAATTGGAAAGAGCAGAGGAAAGAAAAGGAGAATTCCTCACTGAGGAAAATAAATACAAAGGCATGGAAACAGATCCATCAGCAGAGGACTTGGGTTTGATGGAGCTGCGGGGTCCCAGGCAGCTGTCAGCGTGCCCAGCAATCAAGGCTGCAAGCTCTCTGTGCTCCATCAAGCCTCTCTTCCACAAAACAGGAGCAAAATCACCTGGGAAGACAGCCCCCAGCCCAGGCAAAAGCATCCCTCAGGGGACTGAGAAAGCCTCCAGTCAAAGGCACAGAGGCACAAGCAGTAAGCCCAGGGTAGCCGGACTGGGCACGTCTCCTGCCCGGGGAGCAGCTATTTCAGAAGGCTGAGGGACCCCAAGAGGTCGCACAGCCCTCGGGCTGGGATTACAGAGGGCAGCACCATTTGTCTGACCCAGCTCCCGCTGTTTTCACTCCCATCCAGCTGGCAGAACCCAGGAACAGCCCTCACCAGTAAGCAATCCTTTTGGTCAAACATTTTAAGGATCAGGGCCAAGCCGAGCGCGCTTGTCAGCAGCCTGAACCCTAAGCAGGTTGAAGATGTACGCAGGAAAGGAAGTGTTAGCATGTTAAAACGCAATCCCCTCTCTTAAAAGTCAAGACAAAAGACGAGTTTTGCTTGCTTGCTCCACTCATAATTCCAAGAGGTGTGCATAAACATTTAAGAAACTGGCATACAAACTCCAGATAATTCCTTCTGCTCACTCCTGTAAGAGAGCAAAGCAGCACCTACCGGACATCCTCCAGCATGGAACAGTCGTGGCACCATGAGCATGTAAAATAACAGCCCATGTAGAAGGAGCAACCGCTAATCACCGAGTTTTTAATTGCTAAGAGGAGAACAAGATGACACACTTTCACCTGCTATTCTGTACCGCTCCAGGATTAGGATTTGGGATGTTAGTGACTGAGATATCCTGAACCCAGTCCCGAGATTGCTCTGACACACGAGCACTGCAGTGAAGGAGCTGCTGGCCATTTTTCATGCTATATTCCAAATCTGCTCTAAAAATAAACAAACCAACCCAAGGAAAGGAGCTTGTTTTTAACAGAAGGTAAGGATGCAGCAATCAGAGCCATTCACACAGCAAATCCTCACTTTAAAATGCTCAAACGAAGCTGTTTTTGTGGAAATTACCATCTTGGAGCCACGAAGACCCATACTTTGTGCAGAGAACTGGATGGAGATGGAGAAAGCCAATTGGACGTGTGCCTGTACTCACCTGAGAGGAGGACTGCAAAGGACATTTGATGCTGTCACGATAACGCTGACAGCAAGAACAAGCCTTTTGCTTATTGCCAGAAAGGCAGAAATCCCATCAAAACCATTAATGCACCTTTTGGACTGCATGAACATCAGTGCTGCCTCAGCAATGGAGTGCATGGAGGAGCCACTCCCAGATCATTTTTATGCTTTCTTTTATTGCATTAATCACCAGCACATGTCTGGCAGTGCTCCCCCAGCCTGATAACAGTCCCTAAAGCAAAGGCAGAGTCCCTGCAATGGGGAGATCTGACTGCTTGCTCCATTCTGCTTGCAGTTTTCTTCCCGTAACAGGCTGCACCACTGTAACCACTGGTGGTACATCTGGATGTCAGAGAAGGGGTAGGAACTACTCTAAGACACCATGATGGGCAGGAAAGCATACACTTGTAGCCAGCTGAAAAGGCACAAGATCTCAGCACAAAGAGTTTCTGTAGGATGCAACTAGAAGTATGCTGCTTCATGTTTTTACGTTGTGTTTTTAGCATCTCTGAACTTCACCTATAAAGGTACCAGTGGCTTAATCCTGCATGCCTCCAGCTCTGACTTACTGCCAAATTCAGGATCTTCTGCTGCCACGATCCCTTCTGCTCTCCACACTCTTCATATTGCACCTCTCACTCCACTGAGATCGGACGTTGCAGTGAGCTCACATCAGCAGGACATAGGACGCTGGGACGCAGGTGAGCATTTGGGTAAGCAGTGGGCATTTGCACTGAACTAAATAGAGCCACGTGAGAAAACAAGTTTGGAAGCAGAAATTTCAAACCCTGGGTCTGCTCCGGAGTAATCCCAGTTTTTAAGCCAAGTAGAACAGAACAGAATAGAATCGTTTCAGTTGGAAGGGACCTTTAAAAGCCATCTGGTCCAACTCCTCTGC
Organism: Aquila spilogaster; assembly: GCA_024606505.1. NCBI lineage: Eukaryota > Metazoa > Chordata > Aves > Accipitriformes > Accipitridae > Aquila > Aquila spilogaster. The sequence goes on along the minus strand of JANHGO010000071.1, from coordinate 13,313,138 downwards.
AATGAACAGAGACACCTACGGCTCCATCAGGTTGCTCAGAGTCCCATCCAGCCTGATGTTCAGAATGACCTCAGGTTCTTGGTATCAGGGCTGCAAAGGTGTTGTGATCCTTCCTTCTCCAGCCTACATCAACAGCAATCCTCCAGTTGCTCATCGCTGTAGTCAGCTGCAGGTGTGCAGTCACAGGGGAACATGAAGGTAAAGGAACATCACTTCCAGCTGACTACAGTGATGAGCAACTGGAGCATCCACCCACACCGGCATCAAGTATTGACTTCTAGAATGGCTTCGTGGAAGCTGAGGATTACTCCTTCAAGTACGAACTTGACTGAGCCAACATCTCGGTACAGAGGTGTAGCCATCCTCTGCTCAACGTACAGCTCCAGTGTCACTCCCTACTCCAAAGGGACTACTGAGAGTGGCAGAATGGGTTCCCCCACCTGGGAAAATCATCAGACATAGACTGCACGATGCGCAGTGGTGCCATGCAGCTTAATGAACACTAAGTCCCCATTCCCTGCCTGACCAGGTCAGGCTTCTTTTCCAGCCCCAAAAGTATGCATGACATTAGGCTCACCTGCCCAACGGTGCTGAATGGCTTCAAAATAAGGGAAAGCAAAATGTGCCAAGAGAAATTCACAACAGCCATATTCTGTGCCAGATTTTCCACGATAAACAGGACAAAATAAATGTAAAAGTATATCAACAAGTATTACTTGGTCGTTCTTTTTGAGCCCATAAGCTTTTACTTGCAGCATGAAATCTCACACAGGACTAAAAAGTCAGAGCACCAAACAACCCCATGGACTGCATTTGTGTAAATGCCACCAGCACCTGCGTGAGCACAGTGCTTAAGGTCTGTCCAGAGACCGTGGTAATGACATAATAAGAAAACTGAGGAGACTGTTAACGCCTAGGTAAGTCCAAAATCCACGGGGATTTCTTTGAACGCAGAACCAGGTGACTGCATGATGAAATGTTTTTGGTGTATTACAAAGGAAAAAAATGCTTCCTTTAAAAATTAGATCACGGAATGCTTAGGTTGGAAGGGACTCGATAGACCACCATGTTCCAGCCCCTCTACCATGGGCTGGTTGCCACCCGCCAGATCAGGGTCCCATCTAACATGGCCCTGAACGCCACCAGGGATGGGTGAACCCACAGTTTCTCTGGGCAGCGTGTGCCAGGGCCTGGGCCTGTACAGGTCTACAAACGTTACAGAAGTCCAACATTTGCTGTGTGCTTGGCTATCTGATCTCCTTCTCAACCAAAGACCCTACTCAAACACAGTTGCCAGGATTCACCTTTCAGAAGCAGAGAAACGATGAGACAAACTGAGCAAAACCCAAACATCATGCAAAAGAATGCAGTGAAAGTCTAGAAGAGCAGATACAGCGACCCAACAGCCTGCGTGCCAGGCCAAGACTTAATAGGTCGTTCCAGAGGCCTTTCCAGCCTTCCTGTCATCCCCTCCTGGATGCTGCCTTAAAGGTAAATGAAAAATGACAAACAAATAAAAAGCTGATTCTAAAAACGATGTTAGTTTCAAAACAGCATTTCCCATACGACGATGACGCACTACCGACATTTTAGTTTGAAAGCTCACTCCACACTTCAGTAGAACCCAACACTGACTGATGAGCACCGTAAGTACCGGGCTCCGGGCTGCATGAGCCCGCTGCAGGTCCGGCCGAGCGGAGCCCAGCAGACAGCGTGCACGGAACCTGAGAGCTGCTAGAGGAAAGGCAAGCCCACTGTCGGAGCTATGGGGAATTAACAAACACAGGCCCCACCGCAAGCAGGAAACTCAAAGCCACAGCTAAATAAAGACTGAGAGTTGCAAGCAATGCAAGAAGGCTGCTTGTCAAAACAGCCATGCCAAGAAGTTTCATCATTCTTAGTAATCAGAAAATATCTGAAAATGAAGGTTTCAGCAAATGGGGGTGTGGGGAAACCCAGACGAACCACTCACAGTGCTGCGGAACTAGGTGAGCACGGCCACGCAATGCTCTGCTCCTGGAGCTGTTGGGCTGTTCCCTGTGCTGCGATCCCATGGATCCAGCAACGTGTGGAGCAGGCAATGCCACCAAGAGCTGTTCCACAGCCCCACAGGCAGCAAAACGGCTCAGGGACTATTTCACATTTAGGAAAGGCACAAAACACATTCAAGGTTGCTTGGGGCTGGAGGAAAGCTTATTATTTAAGGTCTATAGGTATTGCACATCAGTACCCCACGTGGCTGCTGCTCCCTCGGGGTCCTGCTGGCAGGGCTGGACTGTCCCTGTGCCTGCTGGAGGACAGGAGCTGCTGGCTCCTGCCTGCCTCAAGCATCTGCTGCCAGCACAGTGCTCACCTCCTTGGTTTCTCAAAGCAGTGCACATGGTTATCCTGAACATGTGATCCCACCTGCACATTAGTTAAAGCAAACAACTATTACACATCTCACGCTTTGCTAAATGACAAATGAATGCCCCAAGCAGCTTTCGCTGCACCTCTCATTTTACATACCCCTACCTTAAATTTAAGGCAGCTATTTTTGGTCTTCCTCCAGAGGCAATGCTGCAGCAGCAGCCCGTGCAGACCAGCTACAAAGCCCATCCCGACCCACACCTCAATCGCTGCGCAAATAATCCACAGGAACGTTACACCCCTTGCACACCACCTGCAAAGCAGCAGCTGAAAACACTTGACATTTGTCAATTCCATTGCTCTGCCTAAGATTCCCCGCGCTGCATACGGCTCTTCCACTCTTGGCCCAAGGGCTGAACCCCATCCCGCAGCCTCAGGGCAGGGTCTCAGCACAGGACCGCAAGCTCCCCGCCAGCGGAGCAGAACAAGAACCAAACCCCAGCTGCAAGCTCTGCACCAACACTCAAAACCGTGCATGTGACCAAAAGGAAAAGCCCTCCACGTGCGGTTCATCCTGCCTCTGGGATCCCATTGGCGAAGCACGCAGAAGCAAAGAACAGCCCCAGCTCCTACAGTTCCTTCCCCTCCCCAGCTGTGGATCTGGGCTTTCAATTCGCCCTCCGCCACATATTCAGAAATCCCTGAGTAATTCTGGAGAAGTCACTGCTGCTTTACCTCGAATCACTCCTCAGTACCCACTGCATGTACTTTGAACAGCCTTCTCTGAACATATTGTTCTCAGTCTACAGTTTAAAATTCATCCGTGCCCCTGCGCTGTTGTCATCCCGTATCCCCGTCTCCAGCACACGGGGGATTGACCTTTCCGGATTCACATCTACAATGTGCAGCGGCTCTGCGAGCTCTATTACAGAGAAAAATGAACCGAGAGGAATTTCTGGGATGGTGACCGGACTGCTGCTGTTTCCTAGGGCAAAACACACACAGTTTGTGCTGCAGTTCGCTAATACCCCGGTAAACGAGGCAGACCTGAATGAAAGAAGCAACCTCACGAGCTGGAATCTTCGGAAAGATGGAAAACAGATCTCCATGTCCGCCCACACGACATGGAGACGCTTCAGCAGTCAGCGTTCGGGGGTAACGCAAACAACTCTCCAAGTTAAGAATGAAAGAAAATAAAAAACCGAATAATAATAATAACGCAGACCAGTAATTGTAATTCAAATGGAAAACAAAACCGCACACGCAAGGCACGTGGTAGGACACTCCTCGTGCTGCTTCTCTTCTTTGGTACTGCAGATGCCATATTTACTTAGGAGACATGCATAAGTAAAACAGAGGACCCCCCCCCCAGGCACAGGATTTGCGGGCACAGCCTTACCTGACCTTACCCTGCACAGTCACCCAGGACTGAAGAACCACATTCCCAGCTCCATTTCCAGGTATGGTCACCCTTCTTACATCCACAATCCTTATCCTTGGGCTGGGCTATCCACAGCATCACCCAAATCAGGTCTCCTCAGTCCTAAAGCACCCACATCCAAAAATGCTACCAAGAACACAATATAGAATTTATGGCACGACGGACTTTTCTCGTTAGGGGGAAAAATCCTCTTGGCCAGTAATCTTACTAACTGGCTGTTAAAGCTTCTTTAATATCCTTTAGTCTTCAGCATGTTGATTATTGCAAATAAAGAGCATGACTAGGAGGAGATGGGATATGTCTACAGAGGTGGGTTAAGCAGCATCCCCAAGCACGTCCCCACGCAACCCCATACCCAGACGTGTACCCAAAACTCCACTTCACTTGGAGTTTTACCGTCCTGCAAAGCATGGGGCTCCTTCCCAATACTCAGCCCCAACTTCTTCTCATTCCCAACAATTTCATCTGCAATGCACAATGAGTTTCCCAGCATTTTTATCTCCTTTCCAGCACTGTACATGGTACAGTACATGGACAGCACCTTTGTACAAGTCAGAAATACTCGCCTGTGTTTTCAGCAATTATTCCTAAACTACTGAAATGCAGTCTGTTCATCTTGTGTCCATCAATAAAACCTATTGACCAGTGTCAGGCACAAAAATCCTGCAAAACGGTAAAGAGAGAGAGAAGAAACTGATAGCTGACTGCAGAGGAGACAGCTCATTGCCTTAATAGGGCTGAGAATATTGGGAAGAACTACGAACACGACACAAGGAGCAGTGGACTCCAAGAAAGGTGCCAAGAAAGGGGAAATGAGCCAGAGCCAGCTAGAAATACAGACCCTGACAGTGCTGCTCGGGGCCACCAGCCTGCTCACTGCTAGCATTTCTCCAGTGGTATCCCCACACTCAGCCGAGGCCACCGCAGACTTAAACCCATAGAGGTGGTACGTGAATCATAGAATCATTGAACCGTTTGAGTTAGAAGGGACCATTAAAGGCCCTCTGGTCCAACTCCCCTGCAATGAACAGGGACACCCACAGCTCCAGCAGATGCTCAGAGCCCATCCAGCCTGACCTTGGATGTCTCCAGAGACGGGGCATCCACCACCTCTCTGGGCAACCTGTGCCAGTGGAAGAGTCCAAAACCAGCCACAAAAATACACATTCATTTCCCTTCTAACTAAAACTGTTGCAATGTACATGGCCTGGAACGAAGCTGCTGACCCTTACACGGGAGCTTTGAGATCCCAAGGAAAGCAGCTTCATGCAAAGCAGTGCTCAGTTTGAGGGCTGTGGTTTCCAGAAGCTACAGGGCCGTGAGATTTCTGCAGGAAGCCTGCGCTGTTTGTGTGGATTTCCATTGGAAACCACAATTCACGATGGTTTCATAAAGCCTTGGAAAAAGGTCCATCCCTGAGAAGCTTGGGGCAAAACAATTTGCAAGGAGTATTAAGAACCCCACACACGTGCTCACTTTTTGCTTAGACAAAACGAAGTCACCAAACTGCCCAAGTACTCAGTTCTATGCCTCACTTCGTACCTACATTGGAACAATTCATTCTGATGCTCCGAGCAGACTTTAGAAGAGAGCGTTCTATTCAAGTGCCCCAACCCCATTATTAATAGAATATCATGCATCAGCCCCACGTGCCAAGCAGCTTCAAATGAATGAGGCTCATCGGACGCTACGTGCGATGTAGTAAATGTGAGTGAGGTTGCAAAGTGCAGGGGTTGAAGTCACAGCTCCTCCGCAGCAGGCAATGAACTCATGCAAAGAGCTGGAAGGCAGGAGAATTTAAGACAGTCGGGCTGTAGTTAAACCCTGATGTATGATTCACTGTCAGTCTTCAAGAGAATGCCTGCAATTAAGCTGTGTTAATGATTAAAGCAGACTAAAAAAGCATACAGCTCCATCATTTTGGATGCTGTTCCCAGGCTGTGAGGCAATCACCTCGCTTATCAATGTTGGAAAGCGAGCGGTTTGCTCCAGCACTATTCGCTTTGACGAGAAGCGCTTCACCTGAGTTAGGAGGCAAACATGGAAGCAAAGAAACGTGCAAATAAAGTGTGCATGGCACAGACTCTTCACAGCAGCAATCCCCAAACCCCAAAGCTTCACGTGGGACTTCACCAGGGCTCATTCCTTCTGCAGTTCGCACAGACACACGAGCAGATACAGAAGATGAGGGGAAACGCTGTGTAGTGGGTTTGTTCTCGGTCTATGGGGTGAAAGGCTCCTTCTGGCGGAGCTCTGCTGCTCCATGAGTGCGCCGAGCGAGCTCCTGCTGTCCTGGCAGCACGCTGCAGCAGCCTGCCTGCAACACGCCCCGACTGGAGACTGAAGCCATGTAAGACGGGTCTATTTTTACTCCTGTGGACACCACTGTAAATGCCTTACAATGCGGCGGTTTTGTCACTCCCAGAACGCTATTATCTGTCCTCAAAAGGAGATGCTGCATATAAGAAAAATAAGGACTTTGAACGCACGGTTTGGAAACACACAGGTCAATCAAACAGGCTCTTGTTTACCTGCAGCGGGGGAATTTCCCCTTTTAAGGAGGCACAGCACTCATCTGGTGCTGCAGCACTGCAGCTCAGCCTTCCATAGGCACAACCAGGCTCCACTTGGCACAGGGCACCATAACATTCCAATCCAGAATGAGAGCAATCCCACTGCAAACCCGTTTTACTACAGGGTGCTCGATTTTGTGTTAACTTCATACTGACAGGTCTGAGCCCAGGAGTACCATTTACGAGACGTTTAAAATAAGACAACACACGCAGCAGAAGATTGTTTCATTGCACAAACACGGCCGAGCCACCCAAGCACTCGGAAAGCTGGGGAAGCAGAGAGAAAACATCCCGAAAAGCTTCAAACTGCAGTGAGAGCATGACAATATCCTGGAGGATTTAATAATTTCCACTTAAGCGAATAGAAAGATTAACTTGAATTTCCACTGAATCGCAACCAAAAGCTTTCCTTTGGTTCAGGATGGAAATATTTCCCCCTCCTACTTTCTCAGCTTGCTTCAGATACAGCTCCGAACGGAGACAAGGCATGAAAGTGCCAAAGCTGGAGCACGGTTTGACTGATTGCAGCTTCCCCCCGCGTTTGGCCCTTGCTGGGGCCGATCTCTCCCTCGACACAGCTTTCTGCTCCTCCGTCTGCCAGGGTCACACAGCACCGCAAAGCAATGCAGACCCGAACACGCCTTGCTGACGGCGTGCTCACAACAAGCTGATGTGCTAAGAATCACCTCCTCTGTCCCACTGCTCTGGATATTCCTCAAGCTGAGCAGCTAGGGCAGAAAGAGCTACAGCAGGATGGTTAGCAAGCCCGCTCTGTCACAGCCAGCCCTCTTCTTTACGGAGGCAGAAGCGCTCTTGCTGCAAGCTGTGGTGGCAATGGAGCTTGTCCACCGGATCACAATCCACTCCATCAGCAAGCAGCTGCTGGATAAGACCTGCATTCTTCAACAATTCAAAGCTTCTGTGGGTATAAGAAATCTGGAGATAGACCGTTCAGCTGGTCACATGCAGCCTCAAGAAAACAAGCCTGCACTATGCTGTTTTTACACGTCTTCCCTCTTCCAACAGTCCAACAGCCTCGGCTTCTTCAAAGCCCTTTGTAGCACGCTCCGCTTTCACTCGTTCATCAGCCTTAAGTGCCGCCATTTGCTAATTTCGAAATGCAGTTGTTCATAAATCAAAGTTCAAAAGGTGCTTAAAAACAATTCAGTCACTGCAGCTGGTGACCGTTGATCTTCTCAGCTCTGGAAATACCCTTCTAATGGCAGCATCACCCTAGGCACCTTACCAAGTACTCCCTGGTTTGGGGCAGCGTGCTTGGGCTTTGTTAGAGGCAAGGACAGGTGATCACGCGTCAGTGAGGGCACTGATGAGAGCCCTGAATCATAGAATCATAGCATGAATTGCTCAGGTTGGAAGAGACCTTCAAGATCATCGAGTCCAACCTCAACCTAACCATACTACCCTAACTCCAACAACCCACTGCTAAATCACGTCCCTGAGCACCACATCCAAACGGATTTTAAACACATTCAGGGATGGTGACTCCACCACCTCCCTTTAGAGCCTATTCCAGTGCTTAACAACCCTCTCTGTAAAGAAGTTTTTCCTTATATCCAACCTAAACCTCCCCTGGTGCAACTTGAGGCCATAAACCACAGAGACCAACCACACAGTTGCTGGGCATCCACAACAACCTGCATGAGGACTCAAAAGGGACCCAAAGGGGGATAGTCTCAGCCGGATCCATAGGCAAGGACACGTTCAACGTCCAACCAAAAGGAATCCGTATATGCACCTGGTTAAACAACTGGAATCTGACAGCCAGCCCACACATCTGAGGAAAACTTCTGTGCTGGGGAACCCCCGGCTTGACCTTCCTGCCGTGCCTCCCACCTATGTGATGCCAGGTTGTGGCACTTTCCCAAAGAGCTCCTGAGCCCAACGTTGTATATGTAATATAAGCCCAACAGTTCTTATATAAAAGCTCTGCTGCACAGAAGCTTTGTCTTCATGTGGTTGCCTACGATAAAACACAACGATCAAGAAGATTGCTTCTTAAAGTTCTCCTCCTTTAGCATAGCAAAACAGGAAGTTTTCACTTAGAAAACCTCAAGTAAAGAAAGATAGGGTTCCCACACACACCCCAAACACCTCCTCCCACGCACCTTCAAACAAATAGAACCAATAGTGCAGCCAGCAGGACGAGGGAAGGGATCATTCCCTTGGAGATGGCACTGATGAGGCCACACCTTGAGTATCACGTTCAGTTTTGGGCTGCTCACTGCAGAAATGACAGCGAGTTGCTGAAACGTGCAGAGAAGAGCAATGAAATTGATGAAGGGACCAGAAAGCAAGATGCATGGAGGAGCAGCAGAGGGAGCTGGGGCTGTTTAGCCTGGAGGAGGCTCAGGGGAAACCTTATTGCACTCAGGGGACGAGTGACAGGACACAAGGAAACAGCCTCAAGCTGAACCAGGGGAGCTTTAGATTGGATATCAGGAAGAAATTCTTCGCCAAAAGGGTGGTCAGGCATTGGAATAGGCTGCTAGGGCCATGGTGGAGTCTCCATCCCTGGAAGTGCTTAAGAGACGTGTGGACATGGGCTTAGAGACATCGTTTGGTGGTGGAATGGTAGGGTCAGGCTGATGGTTGGACCTGACAATCCCAAAAGTCTTCTCCGACCTGTGAATCAATGCAACATTTCAAACAGAGGTAGGACCTATTTTCACACTTTCATTAGAGTTTCTTTTCAAATCTATTTCACATTAACACATTCTACATACAGCAATTAAGTGTGATTCCTCCCCGCTGCAGAGAAAACAAGCACCTAGCCAGCTGCACCACAGTAAGCACCACCACTGCCCACGGCTCCATAGCCATCACAGGACCGGATGAGCCAACCAACAGAACAGAATGACCAGGATCTAAACTCCTCCTGTCTCTATTCATAGTATACAAAGAGAAAAAAAACAACCCGGTTTCACAGTCTTATAATCCACAAGCATCAGTAAATGCAGGGAACAGCCCTCTGCCACCACCCTGAACACGGACCAAAGAATTTATCAAGCTCACCAGCATAAGGATACTGAAGAGGGATGGGGATGGCCGTTGCTTAAGAAAAATGGTTAGGAACAGGAGAGCGCTCTGCAATGTGGAATAAGACTGTTACCTCCCTACCTTCAAGTAATTGTATAGATGCTAAGAACTGCTGTGCTGTAAATACATGATGTAATGAACTGAGAAAGCCGGTTGAAAGTAAAAGGATTTAGAAGTGTCTGGATTTTTTTTTTGTTTCATGTTTGCGGGTTGTTGCTTTGTTTTGGGTTTCTGTTTTTTGTTGGTTTTTGGGTTTTTTTTTGGGCGGGGAGGTTGGAGTTGGTTAAAATAAACTGCTTACTGGCAGTTCTCAGCATTCGCTAATTACATCTTATCAGTCATCTTCTTTCCCTCTGCAGGCAGCCATGCCATCCCCAAGCTCAGAGGAAGAGGCAAGCAGGTCCTGGTGTTTATCTCCACAGGGAGGCACTAAGGCTGTCCAAAAACGGGACAGTTTAAAACCAGCCAAAAGTTAATATTTACAAGTCCAGATGAGACAAATACAGAGAAAAAAACACTGCGTGCTCTCTAGTGTTTTATCAACATTTGTTGGTTTATTTAAAAAGTTGGGTAGAGTATGAGTAATTAATAGACTGCCATACGCCCATATGCTGCATCTGCTACAGCAATTTATTCCCATAGTTATTTTATTACTTTCTTTGGGAACTGAATGAGATAAGGATCAGCATTCTGACACTTGGAAATTAGCTCTTTTCCATGGCCGCCAGAAGGAAAGCAGGAATTAATCCTCTAATTTCATTCTAAAAACAGCGAGAAGAAGTCCAATGAAGAAAAAAATATTGTTTCTCCGTTTGTAAGAGGGGAAAGAAAAGTGTTTGGAAGAGCAGTGGCCTTATTATGCTGGCAAGCCTACAGCCCATGAGATCAATGTTTTGATGAGCACAAGGACTGGTGCCAGAGGGGGACGGGAAGGAGGAGAAAAGACTTCAATGAGCTGCAAGCATGGGGAGAGCAAGAGGCCGGGAAGCAGTCCGAGGATGAACCAGGCCGGGTGGGTTTAGGCAACAGGGAAGCAGAGTGCACTTATATAGGATGATCAGAGCTAGCGAGGGACCTCACACGTGGATTCTGAAGGTTGGGAGAAAATGGTTGCTCTCATCTACAAGGGTAAAAACAATAGCGGGGGGGTTAAGCCAAGGAAGAGAACTGACACTGCATAAAACAAGACAGCACAGTATGTCTAACTTCTAAGGCATACCTTCATCAAGGGGGCTGCAAAGGGAATGAAAACTCGGTGTATTTCTGGGAACAGCTTACTAACTACTGGAAAGATCTTCAGCTGGGGACACACCAGCAACCTTAAGTGAAGGGCAGAGAAAACGTATGGGTCCGGTGACCGTTCTTTTTCTAACCCCTCTGCAAAAGGGTTCCTGCACATCAGCAGCACCTAGTTGTGTCCCACCCCACGGCTGAGTTTGTCATACAGATTTATTTCTGGGCTCGCAAACCACTTCGAGGTGGGAGCTCTGCTCCAGCGCTGACATCGCCTGGCTCACAGTCCTGCTGCAGTCCCAGTTTCTAGGTCAAGAAGCACAGACTCACTGCCTAAAAGTAGAGATAATTCTGGAAGAAAGGACTCCCATTTTTGGAGAGATGGAAAGGTGATTCCAGTGAGCTTAGCTTGATTGAAGCCCTTCTGATCTTATCAACAAACAGCTGAATGTAAAGACAAATCTATATCCCTTCAGAGAAAACAGTGAAGAGTAACCTTGGGGGGAAAAAAAAACAACAAAATCAAAAAAACAACCACCATGCACAGAGAAACTTGGGTATCTAAGCCTCTGCAGCTTAAGCCCAAACTGACAAAGAGCTCAGTGATAACCCAGCACATCAGCAGGAGAGAACGGCAGCTCCCCATCTCCCACTGTAACCACAGTCCCCAGTGCCTGAGCACCCATCACTGAGCCTCGATCCCAAAGAATCTGCTTGAAGCCATCGCTCACACACTCGCCTGGGTCTTGTGATCCCAACTGCGAACAAAGCTTCTCTTAAATGTGGTTTGATTGACGCAAATCAAGAGCTGAGCGGGTGATTCATAGTTGTCAGACCGTAACACTCGCATAAAAACAGCATGTGGACAAACTTGCTGATGCACTCAAATGCTCAGCACGTACCGTGAGAGGCAGGGCCGAGCACAGATCTCTCACCATAACGTCATTTTTAGTCCCCCTCCTCCCCTCTAGGACAGGATTTGGATTTTCCTAGGTAACAGAAAGCATCATCATAAATCTCCAAGCATAAAGTGTGCAAGAGGCATTTTGCTGTGCTTCCCTGCAGCTTGGCAGGAAATATTAATACGCTGAACAGAGCAAAGGCATAATCCAAGCAGAGCTCAGGGATAGCCCATAACCACACCCCATGCGTTTTCTGCAGCTGGACACAGTTGCCACAGTGCCAGCCATGCATTCTGACCTTTCTATTTCCAGCTGCAGACTACTCCCTCTTCCTTTATGGTAGATATTTTTGCTTCCTTCTCCTTTCCCTTCCTCCACATGAGTATACAGGACAGGGTCATAAGGAGGATTCGGGGAACTACAGGACCATCAGCCTGAGCAGGGTGATGGTGAATGGAGGCAAATCCAGCTGGTGACCCCACGAGAGGTGGGGGTTGGCCTCTCCTCCTGGGTAACACCAATAGGGGAAGAAGAAACGGCCTCAAGTTGCACCAGGAGAGGGTCAGGTTGGATATTAGGAAGAATTCTCAGAAAGAGCGATAACGCATTGGAACAGCCTGCCCAGGGAAGCAGTGGAGTCACCGTCTGGAGGAATTTAAGGAAAGGGCAGATGTAGTACTTTGTAGTACTTAGGGACATGGTGTACTGAGCAGTATTGGTGGTAGGTGGACAGTTGGACTAGATGATCTTAGATCTACGATTCTACAATCAGACAGATCTGTGCCTGAGGACAGGGCCACTCTGGTCCCATCTCATATATATAGGTGCCTTTGGGAAGGAGCCATAAGCAGCATCTGGCCCAGCTTCTAACCACTGCTGTTCACATACCCTAAACCCGTCCCACAGAGGGGTCTCTACATGCCTTGCACTTCTTGCTGGCTCTGCACCGTGTGTTCACAAAGGTAGATAAAAGATGTACAAAAAGCTGGGATATTTCAATACAGTCCACGCACCTCAGTCCAACGTGCTAGAAGAGAACACCAAAGTAAATGTGATGCAACTCCGTGCCTTCTTCACCCACAGAACAGTCCGACTGGAGAGCCGGCTCTCTGGAGGGAGCTGACATGCTTACACAGATGTTTATACCAAAAGCACGTTTCCTACTTCAGTAACATCACATCTGCCCCAAAATCACAACTACAATCCTACCACTATACTCCTGCAGTGTACAACGGCTGTACTCTGCGTACAGAGTGTATTCAGTAGAAACAGCATGGATTTAAAGACCCTGTTTCTAGCTGTAAAAGGGTAGAACACAGGGAATGAGTGAAGTGCTGGATCACAAAGGGGTTCCTATCAGTGCTGCGCTGCAGAGCTCCCCCACCACACAAAGCACACACAAGGGATAGAGTACAGCAAGTTTGTGGATGGCAACAAGATGCGTGGTGAGGCTGACATGCCTGAGGGATGGAAGGCCATTCAGAAAGACCTAGACAGGCTTGAGTAGTGGGCCCAGGTTAATCTGTTAAGGTTCAACAAAGCCAAGCGCAAGGTCTTGCACCTGGGTTGTGGCAATCCCCACAAACATGAACTTAGGTAAGAAGACTCAAACAAGCATGACTTCTCATCTCTTAAATCCCAGAAGCACTTCAGTAAGGAACGTTCGAGTTCCCAGGGAACCCAGAACACTGCCTCTAAAACACACATATGTGTCACTGCTGCCCACGTCCTACCCTGCCTTCCCCACTTACCACCAGTGCTCTGCTAGAAGAAGGGTATTTTAACAGCAGGATAAGACCTGAAAATGCTGCCAGCGCATCACAATCTTCCAGACGGCTCAAAAGCCAAAAGTCGAAGAGGTTCACGGCACTGCAGTTCGACATCTCTCCATTGGCGCAGCTGGGACCACCAACACGCGACTAACGGATCTTCTCACCAAGATGAGAATAGGGAGAGGTGAGCAGAAATGCAGAAGAAAATTCATCAGAAGGACAACATCACGAAGCACAGCACGTTTAGAACCGCACCACCGGAGCGGCCAGCCCTCCTCAGTTTCTGGTTTAGTCATCATTTAAAAAAACCCCACAAGTTAAAGCACAAAACCCTAATGAAATTAGCTGATGAAGCACAGCAGCATGTCACTGGAAAGGAAATTAAGAAGCTAATCGGACGCGCTGTTTCTCGGTATCAACACACGCGGTCCCACGTTGGCTTTAAGCACTCTGTCAAACACACAGCCACCGGAGCTGAACAGGCTCGAGGCCTCCAGGTATTACAAGCCGCTAAAACAAGCGATGCCTAAAAACCTTCCGGCAGCTCACGCGTTTCCAGCGACCCCTCAGTAAGTAAGGCTGCAGGTAATGAGGTGCTAGGAAGAACAGCAAGCCACTTAACCGGAGTTCCCACAACCTCAGAACCGGTCGTATGAAATTTAGGGCCTCCCACCAAAGCTCACACGAAAGCCCCTTTTCTCTGCTTTTTAGTAAGTAACCTGATGGCAAGATTTTTTGTTATGCTTTCTTAAAGTAGCACTGGGTTCCCAGTTGCTATGAGCAGACCCTCGAGCGCCCACGCAGCCGTGGCAGGACTTGTGTCCCATTACACTGCTGCCCAAGAACCTGGCAGGCTGCGCCTTCAGCTGTGCTCTCCAAACAACAGATTGCTTCTTATTGCGCTGGCCGAGGGAAGAGAGGAAGGGATTTTCAGCAGGATGCTACCAGCAGCTGTCTGCGAGTGTCAGCAGCTGGAAGCCAAAGCGTGTTCTCTTAAAATAGAGGAGAGGGCAGCAGCAGCATGCCGCGTGAGGCAGGACAAGGTGACAGACAAGAACAAATCAGTGCTTCCCAATGTGGTCCCCGCAGTACATTTCTATAGCTCCTGGGGCCAGGGCTTAAGAAAACATCAGTGTGACTAATATATTTAGGAAGTCCAGAAACTGAAGCTTGTGTTGTTTTTGGCTTAGTGCGGCGAATCAGCTTTAATGACGACCTACAGTTAGCTCTAGAAACGTTCTTTCTTCTCCACTGACATCCATGACAAGAGTTTACTAGCAGGGCTAAAATCAAAAACAAAACATTCCTCCCTGCTGCAAAGAACGCTGAAGCATCCACTGACATCTTGTAAAAGGAGCCCAAAAACACCACTTCAAAGCAATTCCGCCACCTCTTTGTATGTCACCTTTCCCTAATATTCCACACCGGAAGTTTCACACTTCGTACATCCATGACCATGGATTTTTCATAATCAGGATTTACCCCCGTGGAAAAAAGGAAGGATGCATTGTTTTATCACAAAAACTATGACTCCTAGCTTAGGACAACAGCAAGAACACATTCAAAGCAATACTGTTGGGTACTACGGTCTCTGACTTTTCTCAGCATTTTTAGGATTTAACGCAATCCAATTATCAGCATGAGAAGACGTGTCTGAATAGACTGAAAGTTTGCATAGGGTGCAAAGTGAATTTGATCTAAGCAGTTTTCCTACTTGCCACCTAAACATCACTTCAGCTTGCGTATGGGGCGCAGGGGAACCCCCCGACACCATTAATGATGTTCATTAAACTCTCAAGACTCAAGTCCGGCCTCCGCAGTCTGAAACAGAGCTTACACACGGTATCACCCCCAATGGCGTTCCAAATCCAGATGGTTATTATCACACCATTTGTTTACTCCTTCGCCCAGTGGCTCTTTTTAAAGACTTTTCAGAGTCTTGGTGATACCCTGGGCTCCCTCTGAGGAACCAGAGCCTATTGAGGATCCCCAGCATCGCAGCAGAACAGCTTCTAACTGATACAGAAATGGCACGATGTGGTCTGAGATCATTCCTCCCAAACTGGAGTATTTCTTGAAGGCTCATACCAGAACCGTGTAACATGGTTGAAGAACAGCCCACCTTCCAGTCCTCCCAGCGCAGCCTTCCAGACAGGACCAGCATCCCAGCACTCGTATCAGGAGAGCGCTTCCACGCACACTACAGCAGGCTCCAAAGGCACCATTCACAACCCAAAACAGCTTGCAATCAGTAAACAGATTATGGCAACAAGTTGGCAAGTGGGAAAAAGAGCTGTCCTGCTTATTTCAAAAGGGTTTCATTTCGAGCAGAGCTCTTCCTGTTTTCAAATACTGTACAGTAATAATCTACCTCTCTCTCTAAGGACCTCTCCCTTTTTCAATCTCAACTGTTAAATAATAATAATGAAAAAAGGACAGCAAACTACAGCACACGGATAGTAATGTGGTTCGAGGTTTTATTGACGCCTGTTTGGAATGACCTGGGTAGCTCTTACAGCTTCACCGCTTGTGAATAATGGAGACATTTGCAACCTGAAGTCGATAAATGATGTGCTACTTAAACGTGAGAAGCACGTTCAGAGGGCAGGTCTTTTTTAGGGTGTTCACCCCTCGACTTCCCTACATTAATGTCAGGAATTAGCAAGAACTTGTTGAGCAGAAGGGCAGAACGAGGGGCGTTCAGTGCCACGCTAGGTAGGTGAGAACAGCAGACAAGGTGATGGATGGAGGAGACACCACGACAAAGGTCCGTGCTTATACCTCAGGAAGAGTTTCACATCGATAACTACAAATGACCACATCCAAGGCAGAAGCATGTTGTTCCAGAAATGTAAAGCACGAGTGGTGTTTGAGTACCTTCAAGGACTCTGAAAAAAAAGAAATCAAAACCTGCAATGGATGGTTTGATCTCTTCTCCCTGACGTTAGAGAACCCAGATTTTAGATGAGAGAAATTACAAAGAAATAAGAAATAACGACTGCAGAAAGGAAGCTTGTTTTCCCTAAATCCCCAGCCTCCTCCTGGGAAGGGAAGAACGCAGGCAGTCGAACCTGCAGCACAGACGGACCTCCCTGGACTTCCCAATCCAATGGAAATGCTCACCTAAGAGCTCCTCAAATCCCAATTACGGGAAATAAAACATTCCCCTTTACTGGAAGTGAGCGCACACAGAGGCCTTGACACGGCTGCCAGTATCTTCATCTGGCTGTAAAAGCTCACAGTGCGACTGAGGAAAAAGAAAGCCTCGCTGTCTGTGTAATGAGTTACTAGGCTATGAGGAAAAATAGGATGAAGCAATAAGAAATCAGGGATGGCCATCAATGCCACGGCTCAAGGCTGCAATACCTCAACTCCTCCATGCTCCGTGTCGCTGGAACTCCTCGTACTAGTTTATTTTTTGCACGCTTGTCAACTAATTCATCTGATACAAGCTCGTTAAGTGACTGCCACGTCTATATAAGTCTCTGGATCTGACCTCAAGCACGCTTCTGACACGTGCAGCTTCAAGTCATGCTAAGTCACCAGCTCTGAATAACGCATAATGGTAAGAGTTTTCTAGATGCACGAGGAACCAGCAGCTACAGAAACTCCCTGGGAGCTCTGGCTGATAGATATCGTCTTTACTTCTCAAACAGCTATTCAGCAATTAGGGAAAGGAAAGGGGAGGAGGTGTTATTTTCTACATGCTGCCGCCTGGAAGGGGCACTCCTCAGCCCAAAAGAAGTGAATGCAAGCAGCAGGGCTTGTGCCACTGTGGGAACCACTCTCCCTCCAAGGAGCAGCTCCCCATTCTGTGCCTGCACCTGCAGAGCACAGAGGCACTCGCTCTGGTTGCTCTCCCTGCACAGCTCAAGCTGCAGCAGACAACTGAATGACTTGTTTTCGCCATCATTGATCTATACAGCATGGATTACATAAACAGTTGTTTCTTGCTCATTTCCACTCCCCTAGCATCTCCCCTGATAGAAACGTGCTTGTCAATACGGCAGCTGCCATCAGGCAGCAGAGCTGTTAGCAGCTGCAAGGTCTGTGGCTTGGAACTCTAGGTGAGCTTTGTGAAGATGTGCCGAAATACAGCTGTGAGGCTGCCACAGGCAGCTGTACCCAGTAACAGCAGAGAGGTAATCTCTTCCCACACTGTTCTCCTGCAGCTCAAACAAAGCACAAAGCCTGTTTTCTCACTTTCCGTTGCTGGAAATCCTGGTTTAAGCATTACCTGCACTAGTCTCCTGGAATTTTTATAGCAAACTTGTATCTAGATTCCACCTTCTGAAAAGACAGTCCTACTTCTCTTAAAGCCATCACCTGTGTGTCAACAGAGTATTATCTTCTGCATATACCCTTACCTTTCTGCATCTCTGCATAGAGGACACAGCTACAACGTGCCCTGGAAGCAGGCGCAGTGCAGTGCATACAAAGCTGCCGACCTCTCTCTTCTCGGTGCTGCAGGACTGGATCATCCCGCTCTGCAGGGCTGCCAACCACTCTGCCTCAACAGCCTTGTACAGAAGCAACCCCAAATGTCAGGAGAAGCGTTTCATTTGTTAAGACAGCAAAAAATTCCCATTGGTAGCGAGAAGAGGAACCGCTGCCGGAGACAGAGCGTGCTGGTGACGGCACAGCTCCGGCTGGGAGCTCCAGGAATAGGAGCACGGGCAGAGATCAGTGGGTGAGGTGGTCAAAGGTACGTGACAAACAGCTCAGCGTGCCGAGGGCTCGTGTTCACTGCTGGAACACCTGCAGCTGACACCAGTCCCCCCACTGAAGAGAAATGCTGAGAGATGCGCTTCCTTCTCCATCCTCTCAGAGGGGAACAAAACCTTTTGGCACCTGTCTATCCCACCAGGCTCGACACAGAGCTCTCCACCACAGCTGCCCTCAAAAAAGGAGCTCCCGCTCCACAGGCTGGGGGCATCTCCTCTGGCACACGCAGGCTTAGCCGCTGCTGCTCCCCAGTAATGGTATCAGAGACAACGAGGGCTGGAAACCTGCTCTAAACAGGCAGAGATGCAACAAGTGAGCTGCTAAACACACGTGTCAGTGCCTACTTTCATCTGGCATCAGCCAGTGCACATCTTGAGTCTTTTGAGTCAATCGGGTTATCAGAGCTCCATCACAGAAGGACCCAATGGCTGCAATTTTAACTTCATGGTGCAAGGAGTTTCCCCTGCACACAGATTTCCTATCATTTCTCCATTTTAAAATTTAATTACAGCTTGAAGAAGAGAACGTGGTTAGCACAGATTCAGAGCTCAGGGCTCTGAAACTCACTTTCATCCACAAATAGAAACCACCAGGAAAAGAAGAAAATCTTTGTTTTCCCATCAGTGATTTACCCAGCTCAATTTTGCTTGTTGTGCATTGCAAAATCGACGCTTACCTAAAGAGCAGCCTGTTGAGCAACATGCTCCATGGCTCTGTTGCAACTGAAGCTTAGCTGGATGATGAACTCAGGAATACCCTCTGCCTGCTCCTCCCCTCAGGTTCTGCTCCATTCCACCACCAGGACAGCCCCACTCCGCTTTGCAGGAAGGCAAGCACAGAGCACACCCATCACAGAGCACAGGAGATCGCAACAAACACAACCACAAGACATCAGCTTTCAGCTCTGCTTCTAGCAGTTCGTTTCTCTACCTTCCAGACCAGGCTTTCCAGTCTTTAACCATGAGTGTTCATTGTGTGCTAAGCACACACGCAGCTGCCTGTCCCGTGCCACCCTTTGCATAGCTCAGACCTTTCTTTCAGGGTCCTCAAGTTTCTCATCAGAACATCTGCTTTAAGACCCAGAGGATCTCAAGTGACCAGCCAGCGTTAAACCAGCAGGCCTACTCAGACATTTGTCTTCAAATATCCATTATTCCTTCGCCTCTTCGCATGAAAAGAGCCATATACCATCCAGCCAACCAAAGACATTACACTTTCCTGCAGCCTCAGAGCCACTTGTCCCATTGCAGCCCACATCTGCGCAACAGAAGGCCAGCAGGTACTTTCCTCCCCTTTGCATCTAAAGAGAGCAAGTTCAAGTCAGCCTGTTGCCCTAGCTTATAATATACAAAATATTTGTGTAAAGGAGCCGTTCTGTTGAACCAGTGCCATCCCTGCATACGTCACCTTGAGCAAAGAGTGCACTGAGATCAGGCGCTTGCTTCCCCATGGAAGATGCATATATGCATGTGCTTGTATGTGCAGATATTTAACAGCAGCAGAGTTCCCATTTTTCACGAAAGCCCCATTAGCCAGTGATACTGCTTCAATACACACAGACTGTTCTATTCCTCCTCCAAGCACGCGCTCCACTGAGCTCCCATTGCTCACAGACCTCAGCAGCAGGGAGGACAGCTTGCTCTGGTGTTGGAAGGCACTCTTCGCATCCATCACAGCGAGGAGGTGCCTCCCCCACTCCCTCCCCTACGTGCTGAAAGGTTCGTTTATTCAGGAACCGACTACAGTGGTTCTCCAGCTTACCTGGGAAGGCTTCCCATTCACCACAGGCGAACAGAGTTCTCAAGACATGAATGTCTGTTTTGTGAACATCTGCACTCCATGAATGCTCAGAGTAAGATGTGTAAAAATGCAAGGACTGTGCACACGGCAATGCATTATATCTCCAAGAAAAGAAACATTACATGCAAGATGGCAGAAAAGCCTAAACCAGCGCTGGTCAGAGATCTAGTCACATTGCCTTCTCAGCCCAGACACAGCCCTAGCTAGTCCCTTCCTTTGGCATCGCCACCCGGCTCTCTCTAATGCACTCTTTCAACACTAATCAGAGAACACCCCAGAACTCATCTACTGCAGGTGCTCCTCGGAGAGTCAGATTACAGACCATAGCCCCTCCTTGTGCAAGCCCATCCCAAACCAATCACAACAGTCCCCAGCTGAAAGACGGAGGATATGGGTACCACGGATCCCTAACAGCCAGCCAGAGCTCATGGTTCCAGCGTCTTCAGCTTCCCCACTGTGAGTCTGCATAGAACCCCCAAAATAGCATCCTATGGACTACCTTACAACCTTTGTTGAGATTCAGGTGAGACAGTGGAAACCTGGATTTTTGGGGAGAAAGGAAAGAGGGAATGAAGGCAAACCCTCTCCCCAGAACAGTCAGCAGCTCTTCTGAGCTCTGTTTTCCAGGACAAGATGACAAAACTTTAGCAGTTTAGCAAGGCAGCTGCCTTGGGGCAGATGACAAATGATCTGCTCGACTCTGTACCGTGCTTCACATGACACAGCAAATGCAAAACGCACAGCGGTGGCAGCAAGCCTACAGGTGAGGGCAGATTCCTGAAACACTATTACAAAAATCCACAGATACACAAAGGTCAGCAGTGGAGAAAATGGACGTTTTACTCAGGCTTCCTCTATTAAGGAATTATAAGCCCTAATAATGCCAACACCTTCTCATTATGTATACAGGAAAGTTTCTCCCATCTCCAGATGAAAATCCCAGTATCCAGGACCCTTCTC
Organism: Aquila spilogaster; assembly: GCA_024606505.1. Lineage (NCBI taxonomy): Eukaryota > Metazoa > Chordata > Aves > Accipitriformes > Accipitridae > Aquila > Aquila spilogaster. The sequence goes on along the minus strand of JANHGO010000071.1, from coordinate 13,292,326 downwards.
TTAGCCCTCCCTTTGGAGGCCAAAACACAAAACCAGTAGGAAACGTGCGTCCTTGTTATTGTAGCAGCTCATTTGGCACTGAAGAAACAAAGTTCCAAGCATTTCCTTGAATTTTTAATGCCTCCTTTACTACTGTTGTATTACACAAGTAAGCTTAAGCGTCCTTTCATTTTGCAGAATTTTAGATCTTAGAAGAGAAAGCAGATGATCAAATGCACCCCCCCCAAACCTTCAGACTGTTAAGCACACTGTTCTTTCTTCCCTGTTTTCACTGGAGGCTGTACGCTCCTGCATGCGGATTCTGGATGGTTTGGGATGGAAAGAGTTCACTCTGGATGGCAGCACAGCGTTGGGAGCTCCCTCTGTGTGGATGAGCAGCAGAGGTGTGCTGAATACTTCACCATACAGTTACCAGAGAAGTGAAATCAAAAACAAACCAGAAAAATAGTAATACCCTTACTCCCCAGGCAGCCCACCTGAAACAGTTCCATGACTTGAAGCCCTGAGAAGATCCTACCAGACAGCCCAGTGAGGCCCAGTACTACCTCCAGTTTGCACCAGCTCCTGCCTACAGTAGATTTCAGGCTCCTCCTGGATATAAACCTACCCAGTGTTTTGCTCAACTTGCACTGGTGCTTCAGCTGTGCTACATTCCGCATGATTAAGAAACCATAAAACACCTTCGCAAGGCAGAAGCCTATCAGTAGGGCTGCATTTTCAGGTCAACACCATGGGGTAGCTTCTTTCTTATAGCCTTATGATTTTAAAGCGTCTTTATTCAGAGACCATAGGATGATGTCTTGCAGCTGTAGAGTTGACCAGGTAAAGCACTTCAGCATTTAAGGACTGTCAGGTTGATTTTATGAAGCAGCATCATTTTCGCAGAAGCCTCAGTATCTCCTCTCCATGAAATACTTCTGCTTGCATGAGTGCATACAGAAAAAACTACAAGTGCAAAATCAAAGCAGGAACTGAGTTGAATTCCTCTTGCTTCCAATGGCAAACAATTTGAATTCTCACATCTTTCAAGAACAAAAAAAAAACCAGCCTGCTTTGCTAGAAGTACTGAGCTCATCAGTTAGATTCTTCTAAGCTCCTCAGAAAGTAAAATCACTGTGTGAGAAAGGATCATCCAAACGATCATCTGCACCTGTTCACATTCAAGAGCCTACCCACCTCATTCTTCTCTCCCCATCATTTGGTCATAACTATTCCCAAAGGGATCCGAGCACCAGCAAGCTGCCTTTCTAATCAAAGAACAGTAAGAATGGAAGAACCAAGCATGGAAGCGCAGGCTGAATGATGCATTAAGACAGCACCGTCCATTTAGTCTTAAGTGCATGCACATCTGGCCCCATACTGCTACCGTATTCACAGACCAATCATTTCTTCCATCTGAGCTGCCACGTCGACCAGCAGCAGCAGCAGCCTTTTGCTTTCTGATTGGAAAAAGAGGTGGGGCTTTACCTCCATAGCAATGGCACCCCAAGTGGCATCATCCTCAGCAGCTGCAGCACCTCATTCCAGAAAGGCTTGATTCCTGCTCTCAGCACTGCTCCATGCCACTGCAGCTTACAGCCTGAAGTCTGAAAACTGTACCCAGCTCTGACTCGGATTTGCAGTAGGAAGCCAGGCTGAACTCAGCAGCTCAGCAAAGCTGGAGCGTGCAGCTGGAACACCAGCCCATGTCCCACAAGCAGCAGGCACCGCTAGGCAGTCAGAGCCCTCCCAGTGCAGGCCCAGCTCTCTGCAACAAGCACGAGCTGCTGGGGAACGGTATCATACACCTTCCTGCTCCACCAAACTGCACCATGCAGCAGCACAGGAAAGCAGGAGCCTCGCTCTCTTCAGAAACACAGTAGTTGCACTGGCAAAGCATGTTGCTGCCAATGCAGCGGCTCAGCAGAAAGGTGGAGGAGCAATCACTTCTCTGCCCTTTGATTTCAGTTTCTTGAAACGTACTTACCACCCAACACCGGCTTCAGGGAAACCCCATGCTCCAGGAATCTGATTTTACACGGTATGCTTACAGAAAACTGCTTAGCTATTCCTGCTGCTATCACGACACTGGGACTTGGGGCTGGGGGAACCATAAGCATTAATCTGAGAAGACAGAAGAGGCTATGAGATGGTCCAGCAGTTGAACACCCAAGTGATATTTGCCATATGAAGAGCTTCCCAATAATTCAAGCGAGGAGTCAGAGCGAATTACAGCAGCTATTCCAAATACAATCTGAAAAGGTAAATGGTTGACAAATACATCTTGATCCTGCACTCAGAACCACACTCATCTGACACCGCTCCCAGTTCTGATGCGTATTTCATGTATTTTCTGTTATTTGTACCTGTAGCGTACCCACTACCCATTTATTAAGGAAGGCGCGCGGTGACAGCCAATGCAGGTTCATGCCTTATTTTACACCTCTCCAAACCTGCAAGCTCAGCAGCGCTCTACCAGCACGCTTCTCCTGCCGGCTGGTGCCCTACTCCCAGCATCTTCGTGACAGCATCAACACGTGAAAAAATAATCCCGCTACGCCAATGTAAAAATCAAGCAGTAGGAGAGAAAGCCAAGCGTCAAGAGCACTAAGGGCAAGGCCACCCTTTGAGCCGAGATGTTCCTCATCGTCCTCGCAACGGACAGAAATATTCCCACTTGTGTAAATAAGGCCTCAGTCAACAGCACGACAAATCCGTACACAGATAAATGTCACACGCTGACGTCAGTGCCAGAACAACCTAATCAAAGTGCATTCGTATATTTTTAAACCCTGAAGGCTTTTTTGTTTTAAAGCAAAGTAAACGGAAAAGTCATTAAAACAACTCGTTAGAAAACCTCTTAAAAAACGCTACGTACCGATAAAACGGGGCTGAAGTATTTAATTCCCTCCGGGACTGCAGGCACAAAGCGAAGCTGTGCCCAGCCCTGAAACTAGCTGTTCCATCTGATGTGTCACTGCACTAGAAAGCAGAAGATAAGGATTTGGGAAAGCGTTACACATCAGATTGGCACTAGCATTTGTATTGGAAATTTACCCAGACAGGTTAAAAATAACACGGCGAACGTTCGCAGCCATCCTGAAGGTCGCTTTCCACAGAAGTGCTGCTTTTATAGTGCGAGCTGCTGGCGGCACGTGAGGAGCTATTGCTAGTATTTTTGAGCGCAGTGCTTTCTGGGGACAACCAGGTTCCCTTGGCTGAGAACGAAGGTCACAGAGTCTGGTCACAACCAACACGACAGAGCCGCAGCACAGAAATCCAGCCCAACGGCGACTGCATTGACTTGTTTTCTTTTGAAAGTGCCCCTCCTTGTAAATCCCCACTAACTTATGTTACAAAGGAAAAAAGGTCACTTCTGTCTCGCAGCGCTCTCAGGCCAGCACGGTCACGACACGTTTCTATGGTATTAAGGTCGCTCTTGCAGTGCCCTGTTTCAGTAACATGAGAGGCAGTGCAGAGCAAGAAAAAAGCATTGGCACAGATGAGGCAGGAGAGGTGTCCAGTCTTGTGCCCTTGGCACCAGGCTCAGCAGAGGAGCAGCATTCCACCCAGCACACAATGCCCCGAGGCAGCACTCCTCCTGTGCAAGTAAGCTGGCTGAACGGCCCCCCATCCATCCACCAGGATGCTCTCTTACTGAAGCCAACAGGAAGCCACCGGCCAAAGAAGTGGAGAGAAAAGACAGCAAATTAACATGGTAAGGTTGAACCTAAATAAGCAGATCAGATTCAAATTACCGGAGGAAATGATTTCTTCCTATTTTCGTCCCACATAGTGTCCCTTCCTGATGCTCACCACGTTCCAAACATGATATGCTCAGTATGGGTTCAACAGGATGAAGCCTCCAGTGTGCAGTTCTGTGCAGTACTTGTAGCTTCACTTCAGTTCCATCACAGCTCCTCCACCCTCTCACTCCTTAGCAAGCCAGGCACAGCATTCATCACCAAGGCTCATTGACTGCTGCTTCACGTGGCACCAGTCTCACCTTCCAAAGATCATTTGCCACCATCCAGCAACACGCAGGGTGCCAGCCTTTTGCCCAGAAACGAAGCCCATCTCGCATCTGGTTTTGCAGAAGTGGGAAGACTCCACTCTTTTGTTTCTAAGGGCAGCTCATTCACAAGCACTAAGAACTTCTCTGCATAATAGCTTACACCCCACGTTACTGGAACCTGCAGAAGTCATTATGGTATTAGCAGAGATTTCAGCAGTAATCATACATAATGAACTCCTTTCCAGGTGCTCTTGTCCACTTTCCATCTCATCCTGGAGAGAAGTGGTGAGGATCGGATGCTATTTGTAGAGGCTGGCAGCAAGAGTTCACATTGATCTCATATCCTTCTGCTTTGCTGTGTTTAAGAAGAAGAAGCTTGCTGTTTAAAAGAAGCAAGAATCTTTCATTCACTGCCAGCACTTCCCTCGGCTGGAACAAGCAACTGATTTAAGAGTCTCTTAAAGTTATCTGTGGAACACAGATAAATGAAGATAGAAGCTTCATGAAAGATTTCTGACTTATTATTCATTACAGAGAGACAGAAAATAAAGGCCTGCTTGCATCCAAGGTACGCTAAGCGGCAGCCACCCAGTAAAAAGCTGTCAATGCAGAATAAAAAGATTTTTATTCGCAGGGACATGAAAGCTTCATCCATAACAAACTCCACAGCTGTCGGTGAAACAGAGCACCGAGAGGAAGCGTATATGAGCGGCGTCAAACCCAGCCTGCAGAAAGCACCCAACGCACACGCGGCTTCCCAACAAGATCTGCGCTTCCAGCCTCCACCTCCAGCCTCCCCACGCACCAACTCCAGCAGCAAAGCAGGGCTGCTGTCCCCCAAGCGTAACCAGGCAGAGCAACGCAGTAGGGAGGAGAATAAATCTTCAGCAGCAACAACAACAACAACGAGGTTAAAAAACAAGAGGGGAAAACAGGAGAATTCAATTCAGCTCGCACTCCGTGAGATCTTATATATGCCTCAACTTGCGAAGATGCATATGAAGATAGGTGCTTATTGATTTCTCTCTCAGCCAAGGGATCGCCTTATTTAATGCAAGACAGCAGAGATAAACCTCCTGGATAAACTATGGGAGGAAGAATCCATTTCCCCAAAAGAAAGGATCAATGATGATCTATTTTCCCTTTTATCCTCCCAGTCACACAGTGAATTTGAGACAACACGCTAACCGCAGCTTCCATCTGCTCTCCTAGATGTCTCCTCAGCTCAAGAATCCATGGCAAGGTCGGCACCAAACCTGTTTGGGCAGGATTTTCTTACAAAGCTTAATCAGCCATGATAAATAAAGCAGCTTCGTTTTGAATGCTAAATTTAGAGCAAGCTTGCAACTTGACCATACAACCTATACAGCTGGACTCAGAGGTGGTGTCCTTGGACTACGCGGTTCCACCCAGCTTGTTTTGAGCTAGAAACACACCAGCCAGCAGAGCTGGAGCAGCACACAGACCTTAATTACATGAAAGAACATAAGTGCAGAATAACAAAGTCTTTAAGCAAGAATCACGCAGAGAGCTCTCAAGTCCCCTGCAGCACTTTCCCAGTCCCCCAACAAATAAAACTCCACATTCAGAGGGGAAAGCACACCGAGTACATTTACTGTAATACCGGCGGATGAAAAATTGTAATTGCTCTGCCCTGACATCTGGTTTCTATTTTGCTTCCATTATATCAGATTACATAACAAACAGATGATGCAGTAGATTCGCCGAGTTCTTCTGCAAGTCTTGTGTGGATTTGGTGTTTACATTCTTGCTCACAAAAATTTCAGCTAGGGCACACACACACACACACACACACACACACACACACACACACACACGCACAGACACAGCCACATTTGAAGCAGGCAGAGGCACCGGAGGCAAATGAGAAGTTTTCAAAGGCAAAAGTAAGACCGACTTCGGGAGGAGGGATGGGTGTTTAAATCCATATAGAAAAGGTTCCATTTCACAGTTCAGTTCAGAGAGGTCATCTGCATGTAACAGACGAAGGTTTATATGAATGAGCCGCAAGGAACACACAAGTTTACACCCAGGTAATTTGCTTACATAACTGTTTCACAAGTTTAATGATGCAAACGAATTCCACTTTGCCCCATCATGTTACTATTATCTACTGAAGAGCAACTCCGCACCACGTGCATCACCTCCTTCTCTTATTTTTCATCTTTAAAGCTTTAGAGATAGATAGATACAGTATGTGTGTCCATAGCTATCTATTAACATATATACATGTGGGTTTTTTTTCCCCCTAACTGGTACTTCTAAGTAATTTCTGCTGCCATGGTGATTTGTGGTCTTAAGAGCAAACGGTAAACACGTAACTTTCAAAATCAGACATCTACTTTGCTGACCTTAGGCACGTGGTAAACCTTCTTCTGAGTCAACAGCACATCCTTCCTCTGCATCAATTCAGGAAGCCACGCAGCAGCTGTTCTGCAGCTGATTCAGCTGAATACAGGTGATTTTCACATGCCAGCGACGTTTCAGCCGTACTTCACGACACAAAATGAGCAGTGTGCTACATCAGAAGAGATTACATTTCTTCCCAGAACGTGCCTGCATGTGCTTCCTTTGCCAGCACCGAAAGATGCAACAAAACACTTGCATTCTCGTGTACTGCATTTCAGACACAGGACATGATAATGGAATCACGGAGTTACAGTTATGTACACTACCACCTCTAACGCACTCAAATGTAATTTTATTCCCCATCCCCACAGTTATCAGGTAGAATGAATTCTCCCTTCAAACACAATGTGTGGGAATGAAAACCCTTAGGTTTTCAATGCTGCAGCGTTACGTAGCTTGCGATGACCCACAGGGACTGGCAGCCCGTGCTCCTCTGCAGGATGCTCAGGTTTTATCTGGAGCAATCCTGACTCATTCACAAATCCCACATTCACAGAAAATCACATCCACTACGTATTCCCCACAGTCGCAACATGCAGCAAGTGACATCAACTGCAAATCACCTCCAGCCTTCCCGCTGAACACATAATTCAACCGTTTCACCTTCATTTCTTCATTAATGCAAGACAGCAGAAGAAGAAGAAATGCATTTCTTGTATATGCTCATACCACGCACAGGTAGAGCATTCGGGCCATCAAAAGCTAATGGCAAGAACTGCTCTGTATTTCACTTGGGTTCCCTGTTTTGTTTCCCAGGTCCTAAGCAGGACACTGACCAAGAGACACAGCCTGCCCAAGTACCAACAAGCTGTATGATGGGACTGGCAGCTTAACTGAAGGCCAACTCCATCTGGGATGTTGTGATTCTGGCTAGGAAACGTCTGCCGGGGCTCCCTGCTGATGGGACCTCTCAGAGTAGGAGGCTTGTGCCATTTAAGCTGGAGCCAAATAGGAAAATAACAAAAGCATTCACAGATATCAACCTAATCTTCCCCGATTTTCAAAGGTCAAGTAATTGGCTTTTCCCCTCATCTTATTCTTGCACAAATCTGCGCATGTTTATGTTATGTGGTAGGCAGATGCTACCAGAAATGCTGGAACTATTAGTCACGGCAGGCAAATACAAAAATATTCCCTAAGACTGCAGTTTTTAAGAAGTCTGTCCCTTAGGTACTACAGGTACCTGCTGCTGGCACTGGGAAACGTAGCAGGAAAAAGGATATGTTGCTGGTGGAAGAAACACTTCTGGCCATGTCTTAACAGGTTCACCATTAAGCACTGAGCAAGTAATTAATAGCATTAATTTTAGAACAGAAAGACAAGCAAATTCCACTTCTTACCACCAGGAGTTCTTTCCTTTGAACTTTTCCCCACTGGGCTGGGTTCAGAGAAAGCCCAGGAAGAACTGCATGAAGCAGCATCTTAGGGTGAGAGAAGGAAAAAAGAACACCACCACTTCCCACAGCATTTGTTCTGATGATGCTTTGTTAAGATATTAAAAGATGTCCTACGGAAGTTCCATGAGAACCAAGCCCGGACAAATCCACCCCGAGGACATCAGGAAGCAGCACAAGGCACTGAGCTGCTCCAGGAGCACACAGCAGCAGTGCTGCTCTGATGAGACTGCAGAAGAAGGCAGCTTCTCCCCCAGGCACAGAGCTGACACCCACCTGAGCTAACCCTGCCTCTCTGGAAGCATTAACATTAGTAATGTTAGCTCTTCCATTTCACCTGCAGAAGATCTTCAGATGTCCATCTACTAAAACATGTCAGGGTCACACTGCATGCCTAAGACAATTGAGCTGCAATAGCTCTTCTACAGATAGAAGCAATTATGGTGGTTGGCTGTGTAGCTCAAGGTCAGCCTGCCTGCTCGGTAATCAGGCAACATTGCCAACATTGGGGTAAAAACGTTTTATTGGGACTAAAAAAAATATATCAACCAGTTCTCACCACAGCATGCCAGTGAGGAAAGCTGCATCTGTGCCTGCCACCATTTTGACTGCAAAGCCCAGAATGGATGCAGCTTTCGTTTCTGAGCAACATTCACGTCCAACACTCTGCGGGGAAATCACTGCACTGCAAGAGGGTGACCATCTGATAGCCAACGGAGAGCCAGCTTCACACTGCAGGGGGATGAACCCACAGCCTTCACCCACAGCCCTCCTCCTTCAGGGAAACCCCCGTTGCACACCTGAACTCACAGCGCAGCACCTGAAGTCTCTCCCGATGGGATGCTTCCAGCTGGGGAAGGAGCTGAAAGCAGCATCGTTCCTTAAGCACCTCCTCAGCTGAGAAGGGGAAAGCTGTCAGCTAAGGGATCCTCCCCAGAAACTGAGCACACGGCCATCGCTGTACCAAGTGCCCCAGCACACCGAGAACAGAGCAGAGAGCTCTGCGGGTAGAGCGAGGGATGCACGAAATGAAGGCTCTCTCCTTCATGGTGTTTTGATTTAAAGCTGCGTGTGGCGACGTGAGGAAAGGGGCTGCATGGCTCTGCCTCTCTCGGAGGCCAGAACAAAAACACTGTTTCTTCAGCACTGAGATTTTAAGTGCTTATTCATTCCTCCTTGTCATCTGTAAGCAAACTACTCCTCCATTCATTACAGACTGGCAGAATGCAAAGGCGTAGCGCACAAGTCTTTGCTTTTACTATTATAAATGATGCTATTTTTGCCTGTAAGCCTCCAGCACCACAAATCACACATCCTTCACACACATCACCCCAGCTCCCTCTGCTCAGCTATTGTCTCCCGGAGCTGTGGGTGTTTTCCTCCCATCGCTCTACCTGGGGGGAGTTGTGGCAGTCTGCGGAGCTCCGCGCTCATCTACAGGGCAGCGCAATTAACGAAGGGCTCCTGCTGCCCGCAAAGCACTGCCGCTTCGGGGCGACTGCCCAATCTGTGCTCAGCCCCAGAGCTTTCCCCCTTAACGTCACCTCCTAGCGCAGAAGAACGGAGTGCCACCACCATTCACCGTCAGACACACGAAGCCTCGGCACACGCTGCATTTTCTGCCCTCTCATCTGTTTCCACCAGCAGTGAGTTTTCAGTTCTGCTCAAATGCCAGACAAAACATCTTCAAGCTGCCAGCGTGCTCTCTGCTGGCACAGCCGAGGGCACTCTGCAAAGGTCAGCGGTTTGAAAAATCTGTGCGGCGTATCAGAAAGCCTTCTGAGCATGCGACGCTTGGAACGAGAGGCTGATCCATAATTAGACGTTTCGGGGTTTGTGATCCTGGAAAGAGGTCTGCAGCGGCATTCCATGAGTCCAAGACCGGGAAAAAAACCCGCGCGGCAGTTTATTTTCTCAGCGTCTAAAAAAGGATTTAGCTGAAACCAAAACACGGAGAGCAGCAGCGATGCGCACAGCAGGCCCTCCCTAGCAGGGGGTAGGGCTGCCTGCTTTTAGGGCCTCGCTGCTCTCATACCCCTGGACACATTGGAACCACGAGCTGGGTGAGGTGGGAGCCCCGTGTCAGTCATTCTCTTACTGAAGGAGGAGAAGCAGCTGGCACCAGAGCCATCGCTGAGCAAGTCCAGCGGGCTGCTAGCTTCAATTCGGCACAGACACCCCAGGCAGGCTGGGTACTCTTCCCTGCAGCATCCCTGCACGCAAGGCTATCTTCCACCCAGTTACTCAGCAGAATTAATACCTTGGAAGTGGCGGAGCGATAAATAAAGGCTATCTAAGCTGATAAATCACTTAAAATTTACCAATATAGAAAGCATATGAACTGACCAGGATGCTAACAACAACTAACAAGTGTGACAAAAGCAGGCAAGCTAGCAGACATGATGACAACACATAGAGGAACACAGAAAAATACACTGAAAAAGTAAATGCCAAGCGTTATGCCTCCTTCAAAATAAAAGCCAGTTGCAATCTTGCAGACAACAGCTTATAGACACTACACGTGCCTTCTTTGCGTGAAGTACTTCCACTTTAAGATGCTTGAAAAACAGACAGTACCATTCCAAAGAAACGGGCTCACAGTCCATTTGTTTCTTTTAAGACAAAAAAAGCTTCTAGCACAGCAGGAGTTACCTTTCATTGCAACTGCATCTTAACCTTTCCCTTGCTAAAGCCACCTATGTGCACACGTCTCCATCTACTAGAGGTGTAATCACGCTCTTTCCATAGAGATCTGCAGCCTTTGGGCGGTCAGTGCTCAAAGTGAAGCATCACAGCTACGTTTCTCTGGTTCACCTGCTCCTGGCTCACCTTCCCCAGGAGGAGGACACTTCCCACTGCTGGAAGAACCCAGCTCGTACAACCAACTTCTCATGAAGATGGAAGCGGCTGCAACAGAACAGTAAAACATAAGCAAAAATAAGCCGGAATCAAGGAATTTTTTAGTCCATCAGAAGCCATTTCAATGGTCCTTCCAGGAGGAGAACACTAATGTGGCTTGAGAACACAGGACCCCCTCCCCTGCTCCTGTCCCAGCCAACACACAGCCTTACAGCCCACCCCTGATCAGGGGCTGCTGAGGGGCTGAAGGGTGCTGCAACCTTCACGGGACAACAAGGTGGATGGGGACTGCCTGTGAATGAAAGCAGCCACTCTAGCTTTGGCACCAACACACAGAGCCAATTCCTTGCTAACCAGCTGGTATGCAGTGGCTGCACTGTGAACATATCCAGTTTCAACTTGCTTACCCAACCTCAGTCTTATCAAGACTGACACCTGCCTAGATGACACCTAGCTCGCCCAAACCAAAAATCTACTAAAATGCTGCTTAGAAGCATCCTGTTATTCTCTCTACATGCGGGGATGCCATTGCAGGCGGTCTTGGTGCTCCAGGAACGAGCACCAGTGAAGCTGGTGCTGCAGCAGCCACTTGGGAGAGCAGCAACATGTGAGAAGTCACCTGCTGGGAATTTAGGCATGAGTGAAGTCAGAGAGAAAACTCAGCACGTGATAACCAGCTCCAGGCACCTTCCCTATTCCAAGGGGGATGCAAAAAGCTCCTAGAGCAAGCACTCTTCTTCAGGGAAGGAAACAACCACCCCATCTCCCTGCCTGCCTAACTCTCATACTCAACTTCAGCTCTTCTGCGATGGGTTTCCAGGGAAAAAGAAAGGCAAAGCACACCGAGGAAGCACACACAGCTTTATTCAGCAGCTAGGAAATTTGTGCTCTCTTCATTATGAACCGCCCAGCATTGCTTACCATGCTCACAACACCATGCTGATGCCCAGCTCACTTCCAGGCATGCCAGCCACCTGAACCAGGGAAGGTGAGCAGGTGTTTGATAAGCCAGGTCAAGCATCAGGCTCCCATGCCTTCATCATCACACAGACAGGCACAGCCCAGAGCCAAACACAGCCCTAAGGAACAGACCTCACCAGTCCAGACTGGAGGAGCCTGGCCAGAGACGAGTGGCCAGACCACAGCACAAAGCATGCCAGCGAACAAGAGCTGATCTGCACCCACTGGGAATCACAGAACCATTCCTTGTTGGAAAAGACTTCTAAGATCCCCAAGTCCAAACCCCCACCCCCCCACCAAGCCC
>JANHGO010000071.1:13240222-13280285 GCA_024606505.1 Aquila spilogaster | reverse complement strand
TATTTTCTGTAATTCCTATTTGTAGAATATCCACCTGTCTATTAATGAAGCCATGCGGTAAGGACCCATATAGGCTCATACTTCCTGTTATACCTCTCCAAGTCCAAATCAAGTCCAGCATTGTTCTACCAGTGTGCTTCTCCACTAAGCCAGCATCCTACTGCCCAGACCTTCATAGCAACGTAAATACTCTAAAACCCCAACACATAAAAAACCCTTGCTGCCATCCCAACATAAAAATCAAGCACTAGGAGAGCAAGCCAGATTTCAAGAATACTAAGGGCAAGGACACAACTTGAGCAGAGATGTTCCTTGTTTCCCTCATGGTGGACAGAAATATCCCCATTTGTGTAAATACAGCCTTAGTCAACAGGGCAGCAAATCCGTACATAGATAAATGTCACATGCTGACGTCAGTACCAGAGCAACCTAATCAAAGTACAGCCTTCATCTATTTTTAAACCCTAGTTAAAGTATTTTTTATTTAAAAAAAAAATAATCATTAAAACTCATCTTTTTAAAAAATCCCTTTAAAAAATTCTATATAGCAGTAAAACACAGCTGAAATATTTATTTATCTCTGGTATTGCAGACATAAAAGCAAAGCTATACCTAACCCCGAAACTATCTGTTCCGTCTAATGCATCACTGCACTAGAAAGCAGAAGATAAGGATTTGGGAAAGCATACACATCAGATTGGCACTAACGTTTGTATTGGAAATTTACCCAGACAGGTTAAAAATAACACCATGAGCATTCGCAGCCATGCTGAAGGTCGCTTTCAGCAGAGCTGCTGTTTTTATAGTAAGAGCTCCTGGTGACATGTGACTTGCTATTGCTAGTATTTTTGTCCCCAGAAAACACACCGCACAATCAGGTTCCCTTGGCTGAGGATTAAGGTCACAGAGGCTGGTCACAACCAATACGATAGTGCCACAGCAGAGAAGTCAAGCCCAACGCCTACTTGATTGACTTGTTTTCCTTCTCAAAACTAATCCTCCACTGACTTACATCGAAAAAAGTCATTTCTGTCTACCAGCACACTCTGGCCAACATTCCCGTTATGCATTTCCATGGTTTTAAGCCCCATTACTGCAGGGTCCAGTTTCAGTAACGAGAGTCAGCACGGCGCAAGAAGTGTTTACATGGACCAAGCCACAGAGCTTCCCAATCTTCTGGCCTTGCAGAGCACCAGCATAGAGAGAAGAGCATCATTACCTTCAGAAAGGTGCCTTTGAAAGCGAGCTGGCTGAATGTCCACCATAACTAACCTGAGGGGATGTTCTCCATGGTGACCCTGGGGACTCAGGCTGGGGTCCACAGTCTCAGTTTAGAAAGGAAGTGATTATTACGAGGAATGCCTGATCCTGCCTTCAGCTCTGGCTTCACTGCCATCTCAAGGACTTCACAGGTGCAAGAGGCCTTGTTGCTTCCTTGCAGTTGTAAAGTTTTCTATAAATGCTTCATGTAGGAGGAAAGAAAGGGTCTTCAATAGTTAAATCTTCAATATAGGGGAACGGACTCTATCATGAAGCTTCACCCTTACTGTAGACAACAGGAGGACACAACTGGCCAAAGGACAGGAAAGAAAAGGCAGGCCATACAAAGTTACAATACAAATTACTACAAAATAGTGCAAATTAGTATCTCAAGGTTGAATCTAAATACTCAGATCGGAATCAAGTTACAGGAGGAAACAACCAAATACCTTCTAACAGCCAAGTCCCTGTTCCCATCAGAACTTTTCCAGAGGATTTTGCATTTCCTTTTTTGAAGAGCATAAAGGAACACAGATAATTTTTCTCATTTTCATTCCACCCAGCCTCCTTTCCATAACGTTTGCCACCTTCCATACAAGCAATGCTCAGTACAGACTCAACACAGGATAAAGCTTGAGCATGTATTTCTATAGGGTAATTGGAATGGAAGTGAAACTACACCAAGTCCTGAAGTCCCTTCTATCCTTCTCTCTAGCAGTCCAGGCACAGTGCTCATTATGAAGGCTCATAACCACTTCACATAGTAGCAGTCTCAGTTTCAAAAGATTGCTTGCCCACCCTCCAGCAACTTGCAGAGCGCTAGGTACGAAAGCCTCGTGGCCCGAGACAAAGCCCATCTTGCTACTGGTTTTCCAGGAACAGAAGAATCCCCTATTTTGTTTTCTAAGGGTGGCCTCTTCACAAACATTAGCAACTTCTTCACACGTGAGCTTACATCCCTTGTCAGTGGAACTTGCTGAAGTCATTACTTGGTGTTAGTAGAACTGAGCAGTAACCACATATAATGAACCCAAGTCCTCTTTCCAGGTTGTCCTTTGAAAGGAGAGGTGGTACAGATTGGGTGCTATTTGTAATGGCTAGCAGCAAGTGTTCACATTGATCTCTTCTCCTCGTTCTTTGCTGGGTTTTAAAGGAAGAGACTTGCTGTTTAAAAGGACCAAGAATCTTTAATTCATTGCCAGCGCTTGCTTCCTTCAGCTGGAACATACAACTGATTTAAGGGTTTCTTGAAGTTTTCTGTACTTAACAGATAAATGAAGATACCAGCTTCATGAAAGATTTCTGACTTACTATTCCTTGCAGTCACACAGAAAGTAAAGGCCTGTTTGGCATCTAAGGTACACTACACAGCAGCCACCTAGTAAAAAGCTGTCGGTGCAGAACAGAAAGATTTTTATTCAGTGGAACATGAAAGCTTCATCCACAACATGCTCGCAGCCATCAGTGAAACAGCATGCCGAGGGGAGCCGTAAATCAGCAGTGCCAAACCCGGCCTGCAGGATGCGGCTGGGATGCCTGATGCGACTCCCGGCACCCTCCTGCTCCCATGGAAAAATTGCACCTCCAGCCCCCGTGGCCTCCTCCAAGCACAAACTCCACCACTAAGGTACTGCTGGCTTCTCAGCTTAACCAGAGTGATACAGATGGGAAGAAAATAAATCTCCAGCAACAAAAAAACAAACCAAAACAAACAAAAAACCAGCCACCCAGGAGGTTAAAAAACAAGAGAGAAGGAAAGAGGAAAATTAAAATCAGCTACCACTCAGTGAGATCATATATATGCCTCGACTTGTGAAGATCCATATGAAGATGAAGATAGATGTTTATCGATTCCTCTCTCAACCAAGGGGTTGCCTTATTTAATGGAAGACAGCAGAGATAAACCTCTTGGATAAACCAGCGGTGGAAGAATCCATTTCCCCAACAGAAAGAATCAATGATTATCCATTTTGCCTTTTATCCTCCTAGTAACACAGCAAATTTGAGAAAACGAGCTAGCCACAGCTCCCATCTGCTCTCTTCCCAGATGTTTCTTCAGCTAAAGAATCCACAGCAGAGTCTGCACCAAACCCGTTTTGATAGGATTTTCTTACAAAACTTAAGCATAAGCAAAGCAGCTTCACTTTGAATGCTAAATTTAGTCCAAGTCTGCAGCTTGACCGTATAACCCATAGAGCCCGGGCATGCAGAGGTGGTCTCCCGGGACTAAGCAGTTTTGTCCAGCTCATTTTAAATTGCAAATACACTAGCTCTCAGATCTGGGGCAGCACACAGACCTTAATTACGTGAAAGAACACAAGTACCAAATAACAAAGTCTTTAAGCAAGAACCATGCTGAGAGCTCTGAAATCCCCCGCAGCATTTTCCCAACCCCCCAACAAATAAAACTCCGTATTCGGCATGGGGGGAATGAATACAAAGTACATTTACTGTAATACTCGCAGATGAAAAATTGTAATTGCTCTGCCTTGACATCTGGTTTCTATTTCGCTTCCATTATATCAGATTACATAACAAACAGATGATGCACTCGAGCTACAGAGTTCTTCTGCAAGTCTTGTGCGGATTTGGTGTTTACATTCTTGTTCATAAAAATTTAAGCTATGCCGCACACAGAGGCATGTTTGAAGCAGACAAAGGCAAAGACAAATGAGTAGTTTTCAAAGGAAAAAATAAGACTGATTTGGAGGGGGTGTGTGTTTAAATCCATATAGAAAATAATCCATTTCATGATCCAGTTCAGAAGTTGAATCTGCATATAACAGCACTCGCAGCTGTGCAGGCAAAGTTTATATGAACAAGCCACAGGGAACACACAAGTTTACACCCGAGTGATACAGTTAGGTAAGCAAGTGCCAAATTTAATGATGCAAACACAAATTCCACTCTGCCCTGTCACATTACTGTCATCTAATGAAATGCAACTCCACATTGCTTGTGCTCCCCCTTCATCTTCTAATTTGGGTCTGTAAAAAAATTTTTTTTTTTTTTTCCCCCAGACAATGGTACTTTTAAATCACTTCTGCTGTCGTGGTGATTCACAGTCTTAAGAGCATATGGCAAATGTGTAACTTTCAAAATCAGACATCCACTTTGCTGACCTTGCCCCTGGACACACATTATAAACTTTCTTCTGAGTCAACAGCACATCCTTCCTTCACAGCAATTCAGGAAGTCATGCAGTTGTTATAAAGCTGATTCAGCTGAATACAGGTGATCTTCACATGCCAGCAAGGTTTCAGTCTGTCTTCACTACACAAAACCTGTAGCTTACCTTATCAGAACAGATTACAGATTTCTTTCCAGAGTGTGCCTGCACATGCTTCCTTCCTCAGCACTGCAAGATGCAACAAAACAGTTGCATCTGAGCATACTGCATTTCAGAAACAGGACACAATAATGCAGTTGTGGAGTTAGTCATGTACAATACCATCTCTGAAGCTTCTAAACCACGTGCTCAAACATGCAGTTTTATTGCCTGTCCCCAGTTACCAGTTTGAATGAATCCTCCCTCCCCAAAACACAACACATAGGAATGAACACCCCAAGAGCTGCAAAATTATGCTGCTTGTGATGGTCCAGTGCTTCTCTCTACAGGATGCTCAAGTTTTATCTGGAACAATTCTGAATCATTTACAAATCCCATAATCACAGAAAATTGCATCCACAAAATATTTTCGACAGCTAAAACATGCAGCCACCAAGTGACCCCAAACTTTTAAGTTACCCCCAAGCTTCCCACTGCACATTTAAGTTGTCAGGTTGGCCGCCTTTACCTGTACTTTTGCATACGTTTATGTCTTGCAAAGCACAGGTAGAGCATTTGGGCCAGCAAAAGCATCCAGATTATCAAGCATCATAATGGCAAGAATTACATACTCATCTAATATAATATATTACTCTATACTCATCTTGGGTTCCCTGTTTTGTTTCTTAGCAGCCCTAAACATCTCCTACGGCTCGCTATCTGGCAGGACACTGGACTATATATGCCTTCAGCCTGCTCAAGTACAACATATGCTATAATTGGATTTATAGCTTCAGTAAAGACCAATTCCAATAGGAACTTTCCCATTCTGGCCCACAGCAACCTCATTACCACAAGTTATTTTTAAAAGAAGTAAACATGGGACCCACTCTGCATGAGAAGAATAAAAGCGGTAGAGTAACAATCACTACAATTTGAGGGTGTAAATTTTGTCCTGTAAGGGGACCAACAGGTCTTATATGGAGAAAAGGATGCCTAACACACAGCACAGGTTGCATAAATCCAGATATATACTCCTATCATGCAGCCTTTAACTGTGTATCATGCATAACCACTTACAAGAACTAATTATCATTTTCTCTGCACAAGCCCACTCACAGGAAATTTTGCAGGGTGCGTATCCCTTTGGTAACTAAAGATTTCGGTGAATGACATTGCAAGCAACTCCTCTTTCACACACCCTGCCAAAAAGGGGTTCAAAGCAAATGCAGCGACTGACTCCTTCGCACACTTACCTACTGTCAGGCTTGCAAGCATCTAACATTGCTTTTAGTAGCAGTGGAACAAATCTCATTTTTAATCATTAGAACTGACAAAAACTTTCTAAAGAGATTTTCTGTACTCTGTCTCTACCAAAATGGCTTGGTACCTACAGGCCCTAAGCGCTGACAGGTAGCCCCAACATCTGAACCAAACCAACAAGAGCTGGTACAAGATCCCCCTGCTTTGTTTGGGAAATGCCTGCCAAGACTCCCTGTGGATGGGACCTCTCAGAGTAAGAGGTTAGTGACATTTAAGTTGGAGCTAAATCTGAAAATAATAAAAGCATTGATGGATATCACCTTAATGCTTTCTGATCTCCAAAGGCCAGTTATTGGCTTTTCTCCTCACCTTCTTCTCTACATAATTCTGCACATCTTTGCATTACGTGGTGTACAGATGGCATCAGAAACGTTAAATGCATTAGTCATGTGCAGATAAGTGGAAAAATACTCCAAAATACCATAGTTTTCAAGAAGCCTATCCCTCCGGTACTACAGGTGTCTGCTGCCAGCCTGGCAAACAAAAGCAAAAAGGATATTTTGCTAGTGAAAGAGAAACACTTCTGGCCATGTCTTAACAGGTTCATCATTAAGAACAAGCAGGCAATTAATAGTATTAATCTTAGAACAAAAAGACAGTACTAGGTGTATTCAACTTCCTACCACAAGCTGCTTTTTCCTTCTGAACATTTCCCTGCTGGACTAGGTTCTCAGCAAGCCCAGAAAGAACTACCCAAAGCAGTGGCTTAGGGGAAAACAGAAAGGAAAAGGAAAAAAAAGAAGAAAAAGGAAAAAGCAATGCCACCTCCATTACAAAACACCAACCACTAAGGTATTTAAGGTCTCCTAAGGAAGTTCCATGAAAACAAAGCACAGATGCATCAGCTCAGAGGAAAAACAGCAAGCAGCAGAGGCAGAGCTGCTCTAGCCAACAACCCCAGTGCTGTTCAGATGAGACCGCAAGGGACAGCAGTTCCTTACTCCAGCACATAGCTTATACCTACCCCCACTTTACTGCTGTTCTTGAAGCATCAAAATTAATATGCTTATTCTTCCATTTCACCTTCAAAAGATCTTTAGGTGTCCATCTATTAAAACGCATCAGGGTTGCATTACATGCCTAAAACATTTAACTGCAACAGCTTTCTTACAAACCTAAGAAATCCTAGCGGTTGGGTGTGTTACTCAAAGGTAGCCTGCTTTTTTGGTAGTTTGGTAAGGCAAAATTTGAATTGGGGTAAAAATCTGTTATTGGACTAGGAAAAAGTTAACAACTAGTTCACAACACGCTGTGTCAGCAAGGAAAGCCACATTTACACCAGCCACTGTTTTGACTGCAAAACCCACCATAGATCCAGCTTTCCTTTCTGTGAAACATTCACGCTAAAGACAGAAACACACAACATACTCCCAGGGGAAGCCATCACATAGGCAAGAGGGCAACCACCCACTAGCCGGAAGGAGAAACAGCTTCACTTTTTGGCATGGATAAACTAACACCTAATTTGACTCACTTCAGTTATCCTCCAGCTGACATCTTGCTTGCACTACCTTAACTCGCTCCCAGTAAAAGACTGTGCCTACATCATCTCCTAGCCCATGCTGACGAGATGTTTATAGCTGGTGAAGAAGTTCAAAGCAGTAGATTGTTCTTTTAATACCTCCTACTGCTGACAGGGGGGCAGGGGGAGCAACAGGCAGCAAAGGGGTCCTCTCCAAAAAAATCAGCACACAGCCCTAGGCATAACAAGTCCTAGAGCATGCCAAGAGCAGAACAGTGAACTCCACAGGGAGGATGAAGGATGCAGAGAGAGTTTTAATTTTATGCTTCCCGACATTTTTATTTAGAGCAGCATGCGACAGTGTGAGAAAAGGGGCTACACGGCTCTGACTTTCTTGGAGGCCAAGATAAAAAAGCTGTTTCTTCAGCACCAAAATTTTAAGTGCTTATTCATTCCTGCTTGTCATCTGTAAGCAAACTACTCCTCCATTCATTACAGACTGGCAGAATGCAAAGGCGTAGCACAGAAGCCTTCACTTTTACTATTACAAATGATGCTATTTTTGCCTTTAAGCCTCCGGTATCACAAATCACATATCCTTCACACACATCACCCCCAGCTCCCTCCACTCAGCTATTGTGTCTTCCAGAGCTGTAGGTGTTTTCTTCCCGTAGCTTTACCTGCTGAGAGCAATAGGGAGCGAGTTGTGACATCTGGCTGCTCTGCTACAGTGCAGCAGCGTTGCAAAGAGTTGCATGTGTAAGGCTGAGTACAACTGCTTATTTATAGGACAGTCCAATTAATAAAGGGCTGCACATGGCCAGCAAACCACGGCTGACAACACAGCTGTCGCAACGACTGTCCAGTTTGTGCTTAACCCTCCGAGCTTTCAACATTAACATCACCTTTCAACACAGAAGAACAAACTGCCATGGCCGTTCACCATCAGGCAATGCCAGACATCCCAAGCCTCGGCACACATCGCATTTTCTGCCCTCTCATCTGTTTCCACCAGCGGTAAGTTTTCACTTCTGCTCAGATGCCAGACAAAACATCTTTAAGCTGCCAGCATGCTTCTCTGCTGGCACAGCCAAGGGCACTCTGCAAAGGTCAGTGGTTTGAAGAATCTGCGCAACATATCAGAAAGCCCTACAAGCATGTGATGCTTGGAATGAGAGACTGATCCATAATTAGATGTTTCAGTGTCTGTTATCCTGGAAAGAGGTCCACAGCAGCATTTCACGAGTCCAAGACCGGGTGCGGGGGGGGAACCCGCACAGCCAAGTTTATTTTCTCAGCATCTAAAAAAGAGCTCGAGCTGAAACTAAAATGTGGAGACCAGTGACAGTGCATGCAGCCCAGCGCTAACAGAGGCAGGACTGCCTGCTTTAGTCATGTTTAACAGCCTTACAGCTCAAATACCTCTGACTGCATCTAACACATGAATCAGGTTACGTGGAAGCTCCAAGTCAGAAATTTTCTAATTAAAGGAATCAGTAGGTAATCAGTGAAAGTGTCCAGCATGCTCCACTAGTTTCAGTTTGGGAGGAAGAGGGAGGAGAAAGACCCCAGTCTGGGTTCCCCTCCCTGCATCTTCCCTGTGCACAAAGGTATCCTCTGCACAACTTGGTCAGCAAAATTACTCACTTGGAAGTGGCAGAGTGGTAAATAAAGGGGATCTAAGCTGATAAATCACTTAAAATTTGCCAATTCAAAGAATATATTAACAAACCAGGAAGTTAAGAACTTCCAAATGCAACAAAACAGTCAAGCTCGCAGACATGATGAAAATGCAGTCTTGCAGGAGAACAGTTAAAAAAAACCATATTAAGAGTGTGAATACTGAGCATTCTGCCTCTTTCAAAATAAGAGCTGGTTGCAACAGTTTCTAAACACTACTTACTACTTCTTAGTGCAAAACAATTCCAGTTTAAGATACTGGGGGAAAAAAGCCACCACAGTTCAAAAGAAATAGTATCACACTTGTTTCTTGCAAGAGAAAAAAGGAGTTTCTAGCACAACAAAAGTAATCTTTCAACACAACTACATCTCATACTTTTGCTTGCTAAAGCCACAAACATGTATGTGTCTAAACCAACTACAAGCATAATTATTTCAATATAAAAACAAGCTCCTTCTGCAGAGCCCTGTAGGCTTCAGGAGCTCAAAAAGCAAAACGAAACACCACAACCACACTCCTTTACGCCAGCCCTGCTCTCAGCTCACCTTCCCCAGGAGGGAGGGCTCATGCCATGGCGCTGCGGGCCAGCAGAGTCAGGCCCCCGCAACTAAAGAAATCCAGCTCTCACAACTGGCAGTTCCTGAACGACTGTTTTCTAGCCAGCCTGTCATGAAGAAAGCAGCTTCAACAGTAAAATACAAACCAAAATAAGCAGGAAAGAAGGAATTTTAGAGCCCGTATGAAGCTATTTTAAAATTCCTTCCAGAAAGAAGGAAACTGATACGGTTTTAGGCTACAAGGGCCTCTTGCTCCTGCTAAAAGCCCCAATCAATGCGTGGTCTGCTGTGGTCTGCCCTCCTTACAGCTCAATATTGATGAGGAGCCGCTGAGGGTCTGACAGATATTGCAGCCTTAACAGCACAACAGTAAGGCAAATAAGGACTGGCTTTCAATGAAAGCATCTACTCAGCAGCAGTGTCATCTACCCTTACTCGGAGACCAACACACCCAGAGCAAATGCATTACTAACTCGTTGGCTAAGCAAAGGCTGCACTGTGCGTGTCCACTTTTAACTTGCTCAGCCAGTGTAAGTCTTATGAAGGCTGGTGTTTCTCTAGACAGTGTCTAGCTGGCCAAACCCCCAAATTTATAAAAATGTTGCTAGATGCATCCTGCCACACTCTGTGCATGCTGTGATGGGCACTACCAGCATGCTGGATGCTCCAGGAATGAGCACCGGTTAAGTTGATACTGCAGCAGCCATTAGACAGGGCAGCAACTTCTCAGATGTCATTTCTTGGGACTTCAGGCACAAAGGAAGTCAGAGACAATGTGTAATGGCCAGTGCTAGGCAGCTTCCATCCCTGCTCAAACAGCTGCCCAGAAAGCTCCCAGAACCAACCCCCACCTCCATGGACAGAAACAACCATGCCACATCCCAGCCTGATTAACATGGGTATTTAATCTCCAGCTCTTCAGCAACCAGTTCCAGGGGAAAAGGAAAAGCAAAGCACACCTTGATTTAACACACAGCTTTTCTCAGCAATCAGGAAGTCTGTCTTTAGCCCAAAATCACTTACCATCTATACCACACCATGCTGATACCCATTTATTTAAAGGTATGTCAGACACCTGAAACAGGGAAATGAGTGTGTCTGTGTGATGAGCAGACGACAACACCGTGATCCAACATCAGGCTGCAGAAGAGCACAGCCCGAGCCAAACACAGTCCTAAGGAATAAACTTTTGCTAGTTCAGACAGGAGGAGCCTGGACAGACAGACAAGTGGCAATGCAGCAGTATCATGCATGCTAGCGAACAGGAGCTGATCTGTACCCACTGCAGAGTTGGTATCTGAACCAAAAGATGACCCCATAGTCGACTTCAACAAAAAATCCTTCACAAACTCAAGCTTTAGTAACCAAGGCAGAGTTAGGATAGACATATACACACACACACATATATATATACACACACACACACATATGAATACACATAACCCTACACCCCTGAGCCAACTCAAAACAGCCTTATTGCTGTCTAACAGCATCATACACTCCTGAGCAGTCACTTTCTGCCAAGTTCCTCCAATTCAGGCTAGGCACAGACTCTCACTTACAGCAACAGCACAAAAGCATAAACACCACCATCTGACTTTACAATTAAAAGAAGGAAAAACACACACAGTCTGCACACCAACACAGGTATGGGCAAGCAGCTGCCAAAAAGCCATGGTGACATAACCACCGCTGCCTTTTCCTGCAACCATCAACATCTTGTGGCTTCTCTGGCACCAGCAGGCACATCTCAGTTGTAGGAATAAACAAACTACACAGTGAAATATTTTTAAAGAAATATTTTTAAGTTAAGAAACTATTTTCTCAAGCCTTAAACTCTAAGGGGAGAAAGGGAAGGGGAGGGAATATTCTCTGCACATATTATGCATTAAACTTGACCAAAACACGTAAATCTCTTTATGAATATTAGTTTACAACTAAAGAGAGGAGGAGGAAGGAAAACGGAAGACATCGATGCTGTAGCCCCAACACTTGGCACAAAATGAAGAAACCTGTACTAGAAAATACAGAGCTTGTCAAATCCCTACTTCGGGCTGAGAACAAGCCACACTTTCCTCTCTGGCAACGAAAGCCAACTTTAAGTGGACAGTTTTCTCATCAAATGGACAGTTATTTATATCTCTGAAAGTATTTAAAAATACAAATCACATGAAGGCCTGCCCTTTCAGGCTTCCTCCTGCCTGCAGTAGGCTGACACCGGCATTAGGATCAACAGATCGTTTGTTTTTCAAAGGACAGAAAGAATATTTGCAGAAGTTTATTATGAAACAAACTGTTTGTTTGATAGCAGCTACAGCTGTTTTTCAAAATTGGCAAAAATAACTTCAAAAGCTTTCATCCAGGAGTGGGATGTCTAGGAATTTTCCCCTGCCCCTCCACGAGCAGTTTTTGTTTGTATTTAGATACAGATTAAGAGAATAAAAAAAGAAAATACATCTAAACTTCAGAAATATTCCTAACATTTCTCTGCCATTTGGTCCATCAAGTCTGCTCAACTACTCAGTTTACAGGTAGGGGAGCTGCAGTGTACAGCGCTGCACTGGTACAGTGATGCGAGTGGGCGGAGGAAGATGCTTCCAGAAAGACCAAACAGTCTGCTTCATCAGGGTATTCTCCAAGGAGAAACCGCTGGAGTCTCAGGGAACCAGCAGGTTTCACCCCAACCTCTGATTCACACTGACAAGCAGCTGCACATGTATCATTTCAGCCTCTTCAGTAGCTCCTTCAAGGTTCTCAGCAAGAACTGAAACACAGAAAAAAGACCAAGTCTGAAGTGTCAGACTGCAGCTACTCTGTGATGGGATGGGGGGGAAGTCTTTAAATCCAAGTCCATCACTTACATGCATTTCTTTAGTGTGCCTTAATCAGCAGGTCAACATTTCATAGTATTCAGTCATTTCAAACACCTCACATTTTCACTTGGCTCCTTTCCTACTTTACTGAGAGTTGGGAGGAACACTGTCAATAAACTGATATTTTTTGCAGTGGCTTTAGTGAGCTACTCCAGCAAAGAGGCAGCTCTATTAGCCACTGCCATACACTGACACCAAGCTGCAGGCATCCACAGCACCCCATAAGCCAAGTGGCACAACTTGTCTTATTCTGCCACTGCCATAGCTTGTCACAATGCGCACAGCAACACATGGATTACATTCAGTACATCCTGGTTACCACCAATAGTAAAGTTCTTGCGGAGCAGGATTTTACTTCACACAGAGAAAGAGAAAGAAAAAAAAAAACACAAAAAGACAAAAAAAACCATCTTGCACTGCTTTTTGCAATTGAAAAGCAACTTGGAGTATTTGCTTTACTGTTCAGTTGTACTTTTTTTTTTTTGCCTTTTTAAATAAGACCAGGCTTGCAAATGGATCTCTTAACCAAGACAAGCACACAGATAACAGTGACCGGCATACCTGAAATGTGCTGTCATCCTTGCAATTAAATCCAAGTTTTCTTCCTCCTACCTAATAGAGATACTACATTTCCCAAAAATTAAGCTCTACCCTATCTTTAACATCTGCTAAGTTATTTACCAGGCTTCCTACCTTCCATTTCTTGAAGCATTCAGCACTTGCTTTGCACAACAGTTGTTCAAGCAAATGGCTTTGTAGAAAGTTTCTTTTATCCGATTGCTAGAACACCTAAACATCAAGTAACTGTTGCCCGATTACTTTGGGCAATTATCCCCAAAACATCCCAATCTTTTATACAATGCTATCCATATTCTCCCTGACAAAAGCAAACACCAGTTCTGCCTTGCAGAATTACCAGAAGAAAAAAAAAAAAAAAAGCAGTCTGAGCAACCAGCTCAAAAGCAAGCCTTCCCAAGTGACCAAAGGTAAAGAAGTGAAACGAGGTCTCAGACTCACTCAGCAGCCTCCCCACAGACAGTAAGCATGAAGCAGGCACAGCCACGAACCATCGCAGACGCTCTTCTGAGCTCAGCTGCATCTCCAAAGTGACAACCCGCAGGTAGTCTTGGAGCATAGGATTGCAGCAGCCGAGCTGTGAAACAACTGATACATACCAGGATGGCAAGAGGTAAGCAGGTGTGAGGAGCACTGGAGTTCACTGAAGAAAATCAGCAAAGCCTTGAGTACCAGGGTCACGCAGGCTGGTGATCTTCGTTTCATAACTAGCACAAATGTAACCCAAGCAACTCGGGTATGATGAGAAAGGCATTTGACTTGCTCATAGCTATATAAACACACACATTTGTTCTAGCACCTAAAAACATGATGCTCTAAGACAGTTGTCAAACATCATCTTTTTATATAAAATACAATTCCAGAACCTAAAAAGTTAACAGGGGGGAAAAGGGGCCCAACTTGTAACCTGAAATGCAGCAGCACTGATATCCCACCAAGCACGCACATCCGGCAGCACTCTCTTGGACTTGACCACTTTGCAGCTGCAAAATTAGCAACCTCTGGCCTACTTTCAGGCATGTTAGAGTCCAACTGTATTTACGCTGACAGAGACAAGCAAAGGTTGTGACGATTTATTGACGCAAGAGCTATTTCATGCTCCATGCCAGAAATTAATCAGTGGAGGAGGAGGAATTCTCTTTCAGCACCCGATTAGAAAGCACTTTGGTGAACTGCTAAAAACAACAAGTTGAGGTCTTGCACAACAAACATGATCAAAAAAAAAAAAAATTAAAAGACCAACTTTTACACAGCAGCTCCTTTAGAAAGACTTCAGAAATCACAGGATGCCAGTGGCTGAACAGAACTACTATGCATACCTTTCCTCATGAAAAAGAAAACATATTGAGAAGACTAATTCAGAGAGTTCCCAAACCTTTGTTAACATAAACTGATGCTACATTTGTTCTGATCACCCTGTCTTAAACACATTTGGGGGAGGCAGAGGTGACAATTAAGGTATAGTGACCCTGCAATTTGGCTCTACCTGCTGCAATTCTGGATAGAAAGAAGTAAATCAGAGGCAAAAGTCCCATGACCTATTTGAAATAGCTACTGCATGAAGCTACACTTTAAAAAAAAAAAAACAAAAAAAAAAAAAAACCAAGAATCTTTAAGGCAGACTGAATGAACAGCATCACCCCTACCTGCCAAGAAGCCATCACGATAAAGCTGTCAAGAGTTACAAGCCTGCAGAACAGGCCTTCCACCTGCTAGAAAGAAAAAAAAAAAAAAAAAGAAAAAAAAAAAAGGAAAAAGAGAAAAAACCTAATGCCAATCAGATACTTGCTGCTGGTGGGGAACAGATGCCAAAGCCCTTCTTCTTAGTTTGTTAAGCTGTAAGGATCACATGCCTTCTCCTGGCAAAGGTTGTATGAAACCAGTGGTACCTCATTTAGAATAAAGCAAGTACTTGGAAGTTTCAAAAATTTTTCCTAAAGTGACAGATGTCAAAGATTCAACACTTGGATAGGCTACCGGAGCTTGGTGTATGGGCTCTGGTCTTTTAATTCTTCTGCGTTATTTTTTGACCAGAGAAGAGATGGGGTTTTGGCTTATGTCTTCCCACAAGAGCAGCTCAAGCATTTTATAGTGCAGCAGCACACTAGTGTGAAAAAAGTTTTAAACTAAAGATGTTTCTTTTTACAGCCAGCATAAAACAAAGGTCACAGTTATAGGAGAGGGGGAAGTCTGTTTAACTAGAAAGTGCAAGTTTTGAATGCTGACACTGAATTGCAAAAAATAGTTCTCAATGGATTATCTTAAAATCACCAGGCTTTAATGGTTTCCTGCCTGAAGAATTGTCAATTGATCAAAAATACTGAAACCAACTTTACGAAGTAGTAAAAAAAAAAAAAACCTACCCTCCAATCTCTCAACACATAAACTAACTGCGGGAGCATTACCTATCTCCCAGCTGCACCCAACTTGACTAACTGTATATCTAAAGTGACCGCACGTACAAATAACTGCATTGATCTTGGTCTATTGATTAGAAGGTGAAACCTGACAGCAAAGAGTCATTACACAGTAGTTCATGGACAGCAACATCTATTTAAAAAAAAGGCAAAATACACAATACAATGAGTACGCTGCCAAGAGAGGCAGCAAACCCCACACCCCCTCACCCCAAGGTTCATGCTCCTTGCTATTACATAAAGTCTGATGGGGTTACACGACTACAGCAGCCGCCTTTCAGGACAAAATGGTTACCTGAAGCCAAGGCTAACAGTTCAAAGCTCACAAACTAGACCTCACTCCTATTACAATTTTCCCTGTAAAGCTATTTATGTGGTTTGGCAACATAACAGCTACAAACAAAATGAGTACATAGATTCTTGAATAGTGAAAGGGTCAGGATTGATTTTTTTAAAAAATTATTTCTTTGAATTCATCTGTGATTTCTCCAACATCCTGATCCCAGCCCTACCACAGAGCGCAGCTGCAGCACAGTGAGAGTTTCCAGTAGTCCCCTCCCCTGCAAGCAACTCTACCTTGTCCATGGTTAGAAGTTTGTCCTGGAGGAGAAGGTGGCATTGGCAAAATACTGCTTGCTCATGTTCAAGTCCACAAGTATCAATACACAAAGTTTTTTTTCCAGTGCTGGGATTATTCAGCCCTTGGTACAACCAAAACAGTGCAAAA
This sequence comes from Aquila spilogaster, assembly GCA_024606505.1. Classification (NCBI taxonomy): domain Eukaryota; kingdom Metazoa; phylum Chordata; class Aves; order Accipitriformes; family Accipitridae; genus Aquila; species Aquila spilogaster. The sequence goes on along the minus strand of JANHGO010000071.1, from coordinate 13,264,141 downwards.
CAGAACTGATGGAATGGTTTTGTACAACTTATCTCCATCAGTATCCCAGCACCCAGCTCCGGTGCTTACAGTGAAGAGCTCAGATGTCACCACTCCACTCCTCACTCAGTGGAAGGAAGCAGACCCTCAAAAACATTGATTTCAGCCACACAAGCTCTGAAGCAGAGGGAGACAACGCAACACTCCCCACGCAGCAATGTCCAACTGTGCAATTCCCTGCAAGTGCCAAAGCTTAGGCATCTTCCAAAAGCAACTGCGCAGATGACAGAAACAGAAAAAGGACCAATAAAGTAAAATTTACCACACCCAGCTCCTTAAAAAATCCAAGTCATACATGACTAGAGGTTGAGAGGGTATATTAATGGCTGTTGCCAGAATCTTACCTGTTCTCACCCTCTTTCCCAGCATCCACAGCTAGATGTAGTCAGGCTCCCAGACCTGGTGTCCCCAGGGCTGGCCTTGCACAGCCATCTTTGCAGAATGTACTCAGACTTCGCAATTCATGCCTTCAAAATAAATCTGCTGTTGCTACATCAAAGTTGAGCAGACCAGATACAGACACTGGGAAGATTAAGTCTAGTCTGTGGATTCTCCAACAGAGCCCGTGCTGCTGGGGTTCAAAGGAGGATTAACAATGCCCCACTGAAACCCACACACGTGCATGGGCTTCCGATAGCACTCAGAAGAATTGGTGCCACCAGTGGTACCTTCAAGCTGAGTTTCTCCAGAGGTGCTGGCTGACAGTCAAGCAGGGGAAGGCCTTCACAATCAGAAGGATGCCTTGTACCACCCCTGAGGAAGGTTAAATGACAACCAAAGAGAAGCAGCTTAGCAGTACTTCGTAAACAGACTTAGCTGCAGAACTTGTGAATATGGGTGTATTAACTAGCAAATATTCCCAATTACAGTCTTGATATATGGACTCTACCCTTGGGCTGACAGTGGCATGGGTGGGAAGTCAGTGAGCCGGTAACCCATGGAGCCAGGTGAAGGCAGAGCATGGCTATACTATAAGGTTCATGAGCTGTGACAGCAGCTTTCCAGGGTATTGCTGAATCTGGCCTAGTCCTAAAGGACTTTTACATACTACTTATATGTTCTTTAAGCACTAAAAAATTAAGCTTGAATCATGATTGAAATTCAAGACAAAACCCTAAATTGTTACAGTCAGCACACATTTCTTTTGCTTGAAAGAAGATATTGAGTAATCATGATATAGTTCGGTTTTAAAGAGATCACAGGGAGACAGGAAGATCTCAAAAAAGCCCACATGAGTATTTTTCTGTATGTAATTCAGCTTTCAATAGGTGCAAAGTTTAATACTAGCTTCATCCTTTTGAAAGGCTAAAAATTTGCTTCAACATTTCAGCACATCAGTCTATCAAGCATCATCTAGCCAAACCGTGACAGTAGTTCCCAGGGGAACACCAAGAGCTGTTGAGTATTTCAAAGCAAACAAGGGCACTGCAGGTAAAGCATCCGATTTTCTCAGTAGCTGATAAAACAACAGTATTTTGGTTGCAGAAGCAAAATGTTTAAAAGATCTGCTGATATACTAATTTTAGTTTTCTTAAAGGAAGAATGAATTGTATGCCCCGTTTCTCAGTAGTTAGCACATCAAAGATGCTAACAGAGATTCACTTGCCTGCTTTCTTCTTGCAAGGAAGTCACTGGAGCCATGGCCCCTGCCCCAGCCAGCCTCTAGCTCTCAAATACCAATGGACAAGGGAAAGGAAAACAAGTACCACGATTCAAGAAATTAGGAAAAGAGAAAGAATAGGAATAGAAAAGATGACAGCAACACACTGCACAAATGGCCAGAGTCTCCATTCAGCCAGACTATCACAAGGGCTAAAAACCAAAGTGGATGCTGCAGTTCTACTCTGAAACACAGCTCCAGAAAGGGTTAAACTCTGTTCATTCTACCTCAGTAATTGTGCAACACTACCAGATAATTAGCTAGATCAATTATTTGAGATCTAACCCCACTGAGCATCTTTGAAGTTCTTAAGCACAGATTCATGAAAACTAAAAAACAGCCATATAAAGCTACCCTAAAATCCATGCAGTGTTGTATTTCATAGGTATTACCTGTAAGATCTTTCTCATTTATTTATAATAATGTATTTCTGCCATCACAGTTTGGCCAGGAAAAGCATTCCACACTTTACCAGGACTTTTGTCCACTCCACTTGGTACCTCAAACCTTGCAGGTGTCAGTGCACTTCAAAGGCCCTTCTTGCTTAACAGCCCAAATAGAAAAGAACAAAGCGTGCAGGGAAATTCATGGCATATTGCAACCTATGGAGGGAAAGGGACTTGTCAAGCCTTTACTGAAGGACAGGAGAATTAACACATCCACAATTTTTCCTTCTCCAGTCAGGCATCTGGTACTCCATGTTCAGTCACTCCTGGCTATTTTCCGACTGTAAAGTCAGTTTCTAAAGATGTTAAGGGATGAAAAAAAAAAAAAGTACTAAAAACTACACTAAAAGAAAAAACATTCATTACAATTGTTTCTCCACTCTTCTCCCCAAACCAACAATATGAAAACTTGTTTAAAAAAAACCCCAAAAACTCCAAAAGCTTTTTGACCAAGAGCTCTCAAAAATAAGGCAGTATTTTTTCGTTTGCAATGATGGTAAGCAGTACCTGACAATGCATAGGTAGCCAGACGGCCAAATTCCTAGACTTAAAGGATGAAAAACGCTGTGTATGGCTGACATCCATCTGAGAGTAAGTGGATTTTCTACCCCTGCTCTTGAACCACTTTCAGAATCAGTGGGATGACTGAAACGTTCCTTCAACATCAGCTCTGTCCTAATTGATCTGACCACATCAAAGGCACACAAACAAGCCTCATCAGTGTGAGAGCCTGCCATGAAGACGACAAGCTGAATAATTTAAAATAAACACTGAAAATATACTCCTTGTTACAGACCAGTAACAAATTTAATTTGGGGAAGTATACATAAGATACAGGTCAAACTGAAGTTGACAAAAAGTGAACAACAAAAACGTAGTAACAGTATAGAAAAAGGATTCTCTCCTTTCCAAATAGAGACGCAAGGTCCCAAGAACTATCTCCAACATTATCATCTGACTTTAAAAGTACAACCTTTTTTATATCCTTTTCCTACCCTGTACCTCATTCAAAATAATTCAGAGTTCTCTGCCTCTCATCATAAGTACCTGCTTCTCATCTTTGCACTGCAGGATACATCACAGGCTAAAAAACTTACTTTAGAAACAAGCTTTTAAAAGAATTCCAAAGTGCAAAAACTGCATTTGAAGAAAAAGTAGAAATGAGAGGAATGTACTTAGCAGGGACACTGACCTAGAAGGAACTTCAACTTGAACCCCAAGTTGAAGCACAAAACAATTCTTCTCTTTTGAGGGTACAATAAAAACCTTGTACAGAAAGTCTCAACTATTTGATGCTCCAGAAAGTGAAAACTTCACAGGTTTCATGGTAGCAACCTTAAAACTTTCAAGGTCCTCAAAATGATACTGTTCTTCTTAGAGGAAATCCAGGACAGGCTCAGCTTACACATATATAATAATCAGAATGCAGGCAGAGTAGGTATCCCGTCATAGGTTAAAGAAAGAAAAGTAAACAGCGACATGGCCAGTTCCCATCCGCAAGGGATTTCAGCTTTTCTAACCAAAGCTTACTGCCAGATCTTGTTGCTCAGTGTACTTCTCAACCAACCTCAAAGTCCCCCCCAAACCTGCGGGACCAGACTGCTCAGGGCAACAGCTTCAAGGCACAGCAGTAGCTCTTGCTACTGAGTTCCTACTCCACACACTCAGCGGTTACACTACTGTTGTAAAGGACAGGCAGCAGCATCCCTTCAAGGGAGTTCCTGTTACCTCTGCTGTGCTTGCCAGAGTTGAACTTTTCTGCAAAACTTCAGCTTCCCATGAAGCACACACAGCAGTTTGGGAAGAGGACCAGTCTGGCAAAATCTTTGTATTTCCATGTAGAGAAAAGACAGCATCAGAGACAATAAGGTCCTACCAGTACTCACTACTAGTAGTGTTTTACTTGTAGACAGGAGCCTGAATGCCCAGTCTAGAATAATCCAGACATAAGGAACTGGAGCACCAGACAGGTAGGGGGAAGCAGGGATACACAGTGTCCAGATGTTCTTCCAGACAACAGCCACCAAGTATCAGTTGTGCCCCAGCCCTGCTAAAGGAGGACTGGAATTTACTCCTCTAGTCCTTATGTTTATGGGAAGAATGCTCTTACCCCCAGATAACTTACAGAAACAGAATCATTACTGCCAGAAAGTAGGTCAGTGTCATTTAAAGCCAGTTTGAAACGCATCTCCACAGAAACTTCTTAATCTTTAAAAAGAGAACACATAAAATATTAATTGGATGGTGCAAAATGTTTGAGAGACTAACAGGGAAAGCTCTTATGTGTACTGCATGAAAGAGCTTTCCATGCCTCATTGAGCCATGGAGTATGAAAGGAGAGTGGCTTCTCGCACTCAGCAGATAAAACACCATACAAAAGTACTTATCAATCTAGCAAATCACAGCACATGACTTGCTAACTCATTTTCCCAGTGTTGTGTGATCATGAAGCTTTCTGCCTTCTCTGATATCTCCTCTCAGTCTTAATGATCCTGCTGCAGATTTTTCCATATCAGATAGGCAGCTCATTCTTAAACTTCAATATTCCTAATTATCAAACATTCAGCATTTCAAAATGTAAATAAAATTTGCATCTCCGCAAGAGTAGCTCTGAAGAAAGAATATAGCATTTGCATTCAGACTGGCTAATTCCTGTAAGATAACATTTCATAAACAAAATGCTTCATTGAACATGGAGATTTTCAGCCTTTACAAAGGAAAGTGAACTTTAAACAAATACAAATCAGTTGAGTGATTAACTTTAAGTGTTTTGTTTTTTTAAACTAATCTTTATGTATAACTAGTATCAGCAGAACAATCTTTACTGATTAAAGAACCAAATGATAGTGAAACTCAAGCTACTAAAAATTAAGGGGGTAGGTAGAAGGGGACTGCAAGAAATCATTTAAGGTCAGTAAGAGAGGGGAAAAAAAAAAAAAAAAAAAAAAAAACCACCAGAAAACAAAAAAACCACAACCCCACAAATACTCACAGCCCAGCCAGCCTGGGTAAGATGAGCAGCATCAGCACCACAGGTTACGTAAGGTAAGTTTAAATTGTGGGCAATGTAACAGGTTAAGAAGTGAAACTAAACATGCTTTCCCCTGCCCCCCCCAAGCTTTGTCATAATCCTAAATGTTATCTTAATTAGCCTAATTTTCTTAATTATACTTTGCAGCAACTTGATCTTTTATAGCACAATTTCAGCATTTTTTTCAGCTTTGTTCCAGCACTGGAAGAAGCGGCGACTCCTCTGCCAAAAGCCAAAGGGCACACAATGCCTCTGAGCTTTGTCTTGACTAGGTCTATGTAGGCTCCTGCTCCCATCGCTGCAGGGGAAAGCCTATCCTCCCGCCACCCCACCTTCCAATTTCAGCCCCTTTACCCGACCATTTCATCCTGCCCAGCAGTTCCACCCAAAGCGATTCCCATTCCTGCCCAGGAATCCACAAAACCTATCGACACCTGCCAGGAGCCAGTCGTTCCTCCAGAGCAGTGGGCACCACACAATGATGGGCACACAGCGCTTGCAGCAAGAGGGACACCAGCAGCCCACCTGCTTCTCTTGCTCCTCATGCACACAGCACACCCACATGTGTTTTTGTGGCTAGTTAAGTTCATAAGAGCTGCTGGTCTTAACCCAAAGCTCAAGTAGGAGGCTGTGGAGAGAGCCTTTGGCCCAGAAAACAACGGTCCAAGGTCTTTACTTTATGTCTAGGGCTCAGGACAGATTGATTTACCCACCGGAAGTCCCTGAGGATTAACTTGTCCCACCTGCATATTTTTACTTCTCCAAAAGTTATTTCTTATTCTCTGAGAAAGTTTACTCCAAAATATAACAAAAGAAGTGGCAGTGATGGGGGAAGAATGGAGGGGGAGGGAAGTCATACTTTTTTAGACAACTTAGTCTTCTCCATATTTTTCACCTTGTTCAGTGAGAAGCCTTCAGTACCCAACGTTTCTCACAAGAGAGCTTTGCAGAGTAGAAGAAAAAAAAAAAAAACTAAACCACTTTCATTCACCTACGCTGCAACAATTTTATGGCACTGTTCCCAAAACATCCCATTAGTGATAGGTTTGGAGAAGATTAGAGAAGAAAGCTTGTATCCACTGAAGCAAGGTTTAATAGGCTCTTGAGTTAAGCCAGAGCCTTCCCTTAAACAATGCACATCATTAGTAATAATTACCTGTAGCTGTATAATCAAAATAGCTATCATAACTGACATGAGAAGTCCAGATGTTGTCTTTGGAAAGGTTTGGAAAATATTTTTACCATTTATTATAAAACTGACTCTAAAAGAGAAACAAGCAAAAAGAATACTACAATCTAAGCCAGAGGTAAAAAGCCACCATGATACACTGTAGAATTTCAACCCCATGCTTGGAAATACCACCAAAATAAGAACCCAACACCTAGGAAGGGCACAGGGAGAATTTCTCAACGACATTTGATGAGAAGACAGACTTTGTGGAAGTTGATACCATTTAAAAATATTTTCATACAAAGCCTACCTGCAGAACACCATTCTGTAAAAAAATAGCACAAGACCATTTCCTCCACCTTTTCAGTTTTATGAAAGTTTTTCACCCTTTAAATGATCAGCAGTGAACAAGTTGACAATGGGCCTTGAGTTTCTATCTCCTGTCCTTCATTGCAAGAGTTAATAGGAAGTTTAAGCTGTATTTCTAAATAATAAAACTGCAATAGTTTCTTTAAATTTGAAAGGGCTAACTACCAGAGTAGAAAAAAACTTTCCCCTATTAGTAGTCTTATTTTCTACCAAACACTCATACAGTAGTCACAAGTTTAATTCTTATTGAGCCATCCCATACCTCACTCTAAGGTCTTACGTGACAAGGGCCAAGAAGGTTTAAGAACAGCAGCACAGGAAAACACACATATGTCCAAAGCCAGCCAGCTGAGCTGCCACTTCCCTCGGTTTTCATTAGACCAGCCTTCTCAACAAGGACCACTCTAGACACGGTAGTTAGAAAAGGTAGGCTCAAACCGATTTTTAGCATTACAGAAACACTTCTTACACGAGGAGCTCCTTGTTTTCTTTCATTAGCCCTTCCTACATGACTCCCTGCTATATCATCAGCAGAGAACTTGAGTAAAAGTAGCAGAACCAGTAAAAAGAGGAAAGACAAAGAAAAGGGTTAGCAGGTGAATTAAAGGAAAACAAGACAAAGCAGCAGCAGGCTTCCAATACTCCTGCATCAACAGAACAGCCCAACTAAGGAGGACATCCCCTCTTCCCAAATATCTGGAGAGCTGCTCCTTAAGAAGTAAAGCAATATCAAGTTAGGTTTGTTGGTTGGTTTTTAAATATAGGTATGCATTTAACCTATCCCACCATAATGAGAAAAAAGCAGACAGTCGTTAGCTCCTCAGTCTCACTCACATTTGAGACAGTAAAGTATTCAAATAACAACTATCCACTTCTTTGAAGAACAGATCTCTTGAAAAAAACACCGTTGCAAGAAATGTGTCACAGGTGAATACCTGTGTGCACTCTACTCACACAAATATACTTAGTTTTCCAACTCCCCATAATACCAGAAGCAAGTTTCAAAATCTAAGAGGCTGCTACATTATGGAAGTAGAAGCCAGCTTTTTTTATTCTTGATAACACTGATAATTTTAGAGACTTATAAACTCATCAGTTCCTACACGAGGGTCAGATTTTCAGCGCTGCTGCTTGTAAACTCCAGCATCCCTATTTACTGCAGTGTTTCTTGCTCCCAGCCTCAGAAATACAAATGGGCTGCTAGAGTTAATTCTGAAGCAAATATAAAATTCTTCGTCCCACAAATATACAGTTCCTTAAATCTTAGGAGCTGTTTGTTGGCTTTTAATACTTCAGTCTTATTTGACTGTTAGCCCAAAACTGATTAAACTGAAGTCATAAAAGTAATCTCTCAAAGGCGTAGTTAAATAAGTACTTTCACATGCCTTGTCGTTGTTGCATTACTTGCTTCCCAGCAGTCATTTTCTCTACCACAAACTTAAACAGTCAAAGCAGGCATATCAGAGCACAACTAAAATTCCTCTTCCAAAGCACAAGCTCACAAAGCTCTGCCTAACACAAAGTTAACCTGAAACTCACCAAATACAAATGTATGAGATCACTTTAAGCTAGAAAGCAGGTAACTGAGTATCTACAGATCCTCTCGACAGACAGAAATACACAATTTTGTAGTGATGAGTCAGATGTCTTAAATTACAAGATGCATTCGGGATAATCCCCCAGGCAACATTGAGATGGATCAATTGACTCTTTTTCCAGCAAAACTATTCTTTCCTACTAAAAAATACTTTAAAAGTCAAAGAGTTTTCTGAAATATCAATACAGACACACCAGCAGAACCATGACCATTCCTTAGAGGCACACTACATACCGTTAAGACTTATCAGCATAGATTTAACAAATTAAACATCTGGTTAACATCTCACAAAATACCTACAACTTTCAGTGATATGTAATACAACAGTTAGAAAGCTAAAATGGCAAGATTTCCTTGGAACTCTGGTAACAGCAACACAATTTTCCATCTTCACGCAAAGTCTCAGTTTTAAACAAAGTAATAGTACAGGGAGAGGGACTGGACTATCATTTCAACACAATAAAAAGTCTGTTCATGCAGCAAACACATGGTGTTTTGCTGTCGTTATTACATTTGAAGTGGTTTTGCCCTTACCTGGATGGCTTTGGGAGCTCATTGCTAGCAACGTCTAGTCCTTTGGAGAAGGAATTTGAGACGGATCAGTTTCCACGCAAGTAACAGCAGCTCTAATGAGCTCCAGTGCTTCACCAATACATAGAAATTGGAAGTGGGGATTAAATCATGGCCACCTTATAAAATCCAGGGCACAGTGACATGCTGAGTTGTATAGGGAGTAATCCAATAGGGTGGCAGAATATCTTCTAATGGCTTTCAAAATGGGAACCTGCAAATAGAGAAAAAGATGTCTATATTAGAGAATTAAGATTTACAACCATTTAAATTACACATTATGTAACATTTATCCCCAGAAAAAAAGATTAAACTAGGATACTATTTTAAGCATTAAAGGTTGCAGAGAGAGTAATTTTCAGTTACAGATGTAATTTTGATTCATAACCATAAATGCAGACCAATATTTAACATCATAAAAAACCAATTAAAACCCCCCCCAACTTTTCAACTACACATTCAAGTCTTAAAAACCCAAACTCGCATGTTAATTCTCATCCTCCAACAGCACCATATGAAGCCACTTCAGTCCAACAGCTTCCATATTTTAAAAGCCGTATGTATGAATGGTAACTGTACTTCACGCATCTGTTCCCCAAAGAAGTCTCAAGAAAAATTCCTCGGTGCCAAGAAGTGGTCTTGGAGCAGGAAGGAAAAAACCCACACAATCAATTCCACTCCCACTCTACCCAAGCCTCCAGCAGATTATTAAGAAGCAACTTCATACTGCCCCAGGGGAAAAAAATCCACAGTTCTCCATTATTTTTGAGCCGTATATTAGAGGGAGGAAGAAGACAGAAAACAAAAAAAACCCACTGAATTAGCAAACTAGTGTACCCCTGCCCCCCAAATAAAAACATAAAAGCAGTAGATACCCTAGCTTATAGAAACCCCGACCTCAGAGACCCCCACAGATGGTGTCTCTGATGCAACCAGTGATACTTACACCAAAAGAACCTGCTGCAAGGTGTCCTGAAGTTCAGTTTTGGGTGTTCGGGGGGGGTTTTGGCACTATACCAAGTGGCATCCAGTGCTTCTAAATAGCCATGTTTTACAGGCAGGGTATCTCAGGGAGATTGCTCTGTTTTAATATACATAGAGAGACCTGCCACTGATACATGCTACCAGCTAAAGCTACTGAAACAGATTAAACCAAATCGTGTCCTTTATGCAAAGTATTTCACAACCACAGGTTATTTCCCTTCTTTGCACGGAAAAAGTCATCAGCATTCAGGTTCCCAACAGATAACCTCTCCTGGATACTGAGGATGACGTGAACAGACAGCTGGTACCCGGAGGAGTTCCTCCCTGCCCTGACAATGCATTTCGGCCCTCGCAGCTTGGCTAGCAAGAACAGCTTATACCCAACACTCCCTAACCCACTTCAGACATGAAGTCAGCCTGCTGGCAGAAGCCAACTAGTTAACCCATCTAAATTAATCCAGCTGACTCTGCTCAAAGCAGAGCAGGGAGCACTTACCCCAAACTGCTCCACCAGAAGCTGAGGGTGTGGTGACCTCCAGCAAAGAGACAGCAATATTCCTTGGGCGGGGGATGATTATGATAGTAACTACTATTGCCGCTTGCACAATGAGCATCTGTCCACAATTTATCTGTACCATTACATTCCAAGTAGTCTCATCCATTCTTGAAAGAGCTCTTATCATGCTCAGATATTTGTATTCCTTTCCAATAAGGCAGCAAAACCAGGTCTAAGACTTAAATACCACCACCATCACTTATGATGGGCCCTGCTTTATAAAGGTACTTCCCTGGTTTGCAGAATAATGCCCAAGCAGACACTGTTGAACAAAGAGGTCTTCCTTGCTGTATTTCATTAAAAAAATTCTTTAATTGGCTGTTTCTCTCTACCCCAAGTGTCTCAGCACTACTACTCTCCAAGTTCCTCTGCTTGTCTTGCATTTTTAGAGACCTGGAATGCTCTTTCATGTTATGCATCAAATTCAGGAGAAAATTACTTAAGTGTAATTTCTAATCCCTGCAGGTCTCTGCTATCCCAAATGTTCAAGATCTTCCAGTTCCATTAATTCGCACATCCTGTTGAAGAGAGTCAGGTCAACTTAGACCACGCATTAGCGAAATATTAACATCATTCATTTCCAATAAAAACAGCAGGTAATGTTATAGCATAAGCAATCTCAGCTGTAGACAAGAAGGATTTGGAATGAAGTTAACAGATTTCAGTCTACTAATTTTCACAATGCAAGAATGAAGGACAAAGCATGAACAGTGAGAAAACGTGTATGAATTTCTGGAAGAAACTGGACTGAAATATTAGCAGCAAATCCATTTAACAGCACCACCAGTTTACCTATTCCCACTTATTCCCCCAAACGTCTGTCTAAATTCAGTCAGGCATGAGACCCAAAATATTAAGTTTCTGCATGTTTAATAACACTAGTGCCTGGGAAGAGGAGAGACAACAAAATAACCATGCTCAGATTGGACAAGCTACAGATTCAGTTCACCTATACTTTTTTCTTCTTTTTTTTTTTTTTAATGTTTCCTACATTTCTTTTAGAAGACTGACTAAAGCCTAAGTAAAACAGACCTTACTAAGATACAAACAGCAATCATTGCCCAACTTATTTCACCACCAAAATCTTATTCTCAGTTACTACTTGCATGGATCTCAATGCAGTCCAATGAGCCATTTCCAAAGTGGTGAAGAGCTGTTTTCAGACCCCTATTTGCACCAATTCTTACATAAATTTGTCATTTTGCCACTGTCTCACAAAAACATTTCTCAAATTAGGAGACGCAAAATGCTGCCTACCCCTATGACTAGGATGTTTGGAGGTCTATAGGGTTTTCCAAGCAAATTCTCTCATTTAAAACAAAACAAACAAACAAAGAACAACAACAAAAAAAAGCCAACAAAACACAGAGCTTGTTTTACTTCTACTCCACTGCCTTCCAGGACAAGGGCGATCACCTCTGGCCTGCACATCTCGGCCGTAAGAACAGCGAGTCCACCCCACACATCGTCCAGAGGCACACTCCTCGCGAGCTCTTCAGGCACGGGCAAGGACTGGGTCGTGGCTGGGATCAGCTGCTTGGGCAGCCTGCCCACTACTAACACAGACACGTCGTACATGATGGGGATGAGTACGTGTTTGTTTATAGCAGCACGATCCTCTCATGAGTAACTTCATAACCAACTATTTTGGCCAGACAGGTCGCTCACCTCCCTTTTTCGGGGGGAGCGCGATCACGGGCACAGCAGGCTTCGCTGCACACGTGCTCAGGTCAAACTCACTGGGGTCCAGCATGCAAAAAAAAAAGAGATGGATGACTGCTGCCATAGGAGTGTTTCACTTAGCCTGCCTGCTGTCTCCAAGCGAGCCCCAGGATTGCCTGCCGGCTAGGTAAATTTTCTTGGCAGACAACAAGCAGTGGCATACTGACCATGCCATCTTTGGCACTTCACATGGAATCCTTCCCTAGGCGCAGAGCAAAGGGCAGCTAAAGAGCATCCACACCAAGACGGTGGATGGCACTGCACATTTCAGACTACAGGGCAGAAAGACTGATCAGAATTGTAGGCTAAAACAAGCAGGTGTGTAAAACACACACTCTTACTTAATCAGGTGTAACAAACAGGACTGGTATCATCAAGATTTCTGCCTCACAGGAGAATTGTTCAGAGTCTGGTCCCTGCTGGATTTTTAAAAAACTCTGGAATAGGAGCACAAAGAGCAAATTAATGCCTATTTATTTCAGCCTACTTCTACCAGGGTATGCCTGACAGCACATGCTCCCTATAAACCACGCAGGCTATTGCATCTGCAGCTGTATCCTCATCACATCCCTGGTTCAGAAAGTAGCCACAGCCTGAGAGTACTGTCACCTCCTTGTCACCAGCTGATAACAAGCTTCCATATCTGCAGTCACCATACAGTAAGAGATAGACTGAGGGGCTGCAGCCTCAGCAAAGGCTCCTTGTTTCTCAGTTGTTGTGGTGCCTCAACAAACCACCATCCCTTACTACACACCTTTGCCTAGATTAAAGTTACTATTGGTCATTTTAGCTCTTCTCTTACTCATCTCCTGCCAGCGAGTACATCACACAACACACTCGGTCCTCAGCAGTACAGCAGGCAGATGTTTCATCATTTATGTCAAGGAAGGGATGCGTCTGCTTAAAACAGTTTCATGAGACTTCAACTGCTTCTTCCAGAAGTTGCAAAGAAAACAGTGGCACATTCATCAACAGGCTGGGTCATCACATGTGGCAACAAACCACCTATACACAGGAATAATGCATATAGGAAGGAAGCATATGGCTCTAAACACAAAACTGTTTAACACCTCTGTAAAACAGAAGGTCCCTCACCTTCTTCCTCTCCAACAGCATGACAAGGCTTGCTCCCCAAAACCACACCCATGACAGCTCCACAACTCAGTTCTACACTACTCCCTCCACACACTTTCCAAGACCACTTTTTCCCTACTGGGCATCTAGCCAACCATTAAGAGACAGAATTGCATGTGAACTAGAAAATGTAAGTAATCCAACAGTTTTCCAAGTCTGTTTCCATACATCTTGCAGCTACTGATTTATTTTTTTTTTTTAAGTAGCAGGAATCTTACAGTTCCACCATACAAATGTTTTGACAGTATGAATGTTCACCTTCCTCTCCTCAGCCTATTCCAGATGTGCCTCTCTACTAGTCACAAGTACAGATGTGCAGTAATTAAAGTTATAATACAGCTTTATTTACAAAGCTCTATTTTTCAGGGCTTAAATTGCTACAGTACTTTAGCCAAGATTAAAATCTTGGCCTAAGGGTGAAGTTTCAAGATTCTTTTAAGCCAAGTCAGCCTGGTTGCTTCAGGATACCCAGCTATCGATCATCTCACTTCATCTGGAGGCCCTCTCAGATGCATACCATCAACACTTCCAGATAGCAACACTACAGCCAGCTTACAAGATCACTTGAAAACTTCAGTTAAACAAAACCTAACTGCCTGCTGACTCAATGCATCAAAACACGGTGGAAGTCATACGCATACTATCCAGATTACTGTGCTTTGATGTTTATTTCTAGGTTCAGAGAAAGCCACTCTGCCTTTCAGACCCCTGAATGTTAAAAGCTTTGCAGAAGACATTGCCTTTTAGCAGGACAAGGAAGCCAGCTCTGTGAAGACAACAGCAGAAGGGATGCTAGGACAACGCCTTCTGCATCCTGGCACTGCTTTAGCAGTGCTCCAACACCACAGGGTTTGGTCTCCAAGAGCCATGGAAACACTAATCTTCCAAAATGCATTATAACCGATCCTTCTGCCTGACACTGCAGATTAAATACCTATAACAATTTTTTTTTTCCCCAAAAAATCTACCAACGTATGAGATTCCTTGCCACATTAACAGGCAAACAGCATTAAGTTTAATCCCACATGTCCACATAAGATGACAACACCATCATGATGCTTGCCTGGATTCCTACTTGTAACATGCAGCCTGTGAGTGAGCCGATGCTGCAGCATGTGCATGCTTTGCACAGACTCACAGACCTGATGAGAGGCAGTGCCTCTGTTGGAGCTTATCGATTAAATCTCTCCTTTGACAACAGATCCCGAACCTTACCCAGAGAAAAAAAAAAAAAGCCTTTGCTTTTCAGGGGTTGTTTATAAAATACCGCCAATATAGGATCTATATATGAAAGGAGGGGACAAGGAAGAGGCATACAGCTGTTTGAAAACAATTAATAATTTACTGTGACCACAAAAAGATTTACTGCATCTTTATTTAGGGCAAAGGCAGTGTGAAACAGTCTCCTGGGCTGATTTGTCTCTCTAGGGACCATGTCTCCAGAGCCACCACTTTGCAAGATGACAAAAGCAGTGGCGGTAGTCCTGAGGACCCACGCAACCTTTTGACAACATCACTTCAACTCCTGCTTCTCAAGCAGAATACAGCTTTACTGAATCTGTCCTGGGAGACCAAGTTTCACAAGCATTGCCCACTTAGAGAAGTGCTGGTTTTCCTACACTTTCAACAATACTCAAAACAGTTCTCTCCCAGAAAACTTATTTGCAAGCCTCAGACATCCTCTCAAAGAGTTTAAAGTCTCTGAAGACACGGTTTCTGTCTCTAAACACATACTGCAGGAGTAACAGGCTGCACTGTAAAATATACTATCAGCTTAATGCTCAGCTGCGGACAGAAGATCGAGTAGAATACCATGACAGTAATAAAAAATAAAAATAGAACACCAAATTTGCTGCTGTACTAGCCCAGTTCCTCCACAGTCATGAATATTTTGGGCAAATCTGGACACTCCGCCTCCATTTCCAAGTATACAGTATATGAGTTTCAAAAGAAGGGCAAGAAAAAAAAAAATGATCAGAGGTGTGGTACAAATTCTTCATACAGGTGAAGCAGATTATAAGTCTTCAGCCCAGACAGAGGTGACTTAAGGATATTACAGTGATGCAGAATCAGGATTAATACAGAGAAGTCACCAATCACTCTGTTTTCCATCTATTTCTTTCAGAGCAAGAAGTTTTTCTTATTCTTTTTCTGGGAGAGAGGTTGGGTGGACACAGAAGGGAGGGAAGGTATCAGAAAAGATACTTTGGGTGGCAAGCTGAAGCAGGGAGCATTACATGCTCCTTCTTAGCTTCACTAAGAAACTCTGACTCGGAGTGCTGGAAAAAGCAAAAGCTTTCCTGAATTCCAAAAGCAAATGGACAAACTTCTTGGAAAAGAGGACAAACACCAAGTGCTTCTGCACAAGGCCAGGAAACCCATGAGACAAGTCACTGGCTCACAAGAGAGTGTTTCAGAGAAGTGTCACCACAGGCATGTCCTGTTGTGAAACGTCTCCCAAAGTGCCTCTTCTTGGATGCTGCTGGAGAACAATGGCAATCAAGTTTAAAGACAAAAGCCCACCTACACACCAACCTACAGTCACCAAATCAACTCAACTGCATTCATTAAGTTAAGAAAATACGCAGGTGAACTGGCAAGTGGAAGCACCTGCATGGCACTTGAGTATCCACATTTAAGAAGAACAGAGAACAAAATCAGTTTGAGTACCTGAAGTCTTCATTACAGTTAGAACTGTATAACTAATAATTAAACAGAAAACCCAACCTAATACAGCAGCTGTTACAAATAGCTTCTCACCAATAGTATATTAGGTACATACATGTCACAGTTAGTACAGATCCAGACTGACCAGCCTAGCCCTTATTACTAGGGTATCCCTGCTAAACTTGGTTTCCATATTCCTATATTGCAGTAGCAAAACCAAAGGTACCTACCATTAAGATCAAAAGCTCAACACAATGATTCAAATATACTAACCATCTAAGAAATACAGAAGCATTACCCAGTACTTCAAGGAATTAAAACACAGTACATTTGTTTAGTAAATGCTGACATTTCAATGCCAGCCATTAAAAGTGCTATTCTCACATGACAGCCTAGAGGAGAACATATACTGTGTTTCCACCTCTCCCTTAAACTTCCACTTTCAAATACATGCTGTAAAGATTTATTGCTTATATGCCTACACTAAACATTTTAACTTTGTGACAAGTTTTGTATGGTATAATGTTCAGAAAGAGATTCAATCTCTAACTACATTTGTCCTAAGTGTTAAATTACAGTATATGTGCATTAAGAATTCAAGAATAACCAATATCTACTCTGTATTTACGCATTTCCTTCAGGGAAGGCTATAATATATTGCTAGACCGTCCCTGGTAGTTGCTTTTGGAGCAATCCTGCTATTATTTCAGGCAGTGGCTCGTTAAGCAAGCCTTTGCAATATAAGCAGTGCTATACATGCACTGAATTCACCCTCAGACTTTAAAAGAAAACAAAATGAACAACAGCCACAAATGGCAAGACACTATTAACTAACTGTGAGCTACTTTATTAACACAGAACTAATCCACAGCTATTCAAGGGTAGCAAACCTATATAGAAATAATTAATCTAATTATGTGTAAGAGAAATTCTCAATAAAAATAATCAAGAAAAATTGCCTTCTACAGTTTCATACCCTTTTGCTTCTTTTTGTCAAGAAACACTCCACTACTAATGTCCACAGCACACAGATTCCTTAAGTAAGGCTGCCTTTCCCAGGCTCTTTTCAGTTGTGTTTCCAAGTGAAGTCAGCTGCTCAAACTGATCTCTGGTGGCAGCCATTGCACTTTAGTCATGTAAATCCAAATGCTGAGACACTAGCCCAAACTGAAAACACAGGGTACACTGGTATTTCAGTAGAAATGAAGACTTCTTCACCCATTTCAATGTTAAATTAACACATACATACTATGCACTATTAGAGCTTGCCCCTAGCAGAAGTCTGCAAGTTTTCCTCACTAAGCTTTAAACCAAGGGCGACAATGCAGAATATGCATATTCTGCACAAAATCCTTCATGGTACATCTATAGACACTTTTGCAAATCACCACCTTGATCAACAGTTACAGCTGCTTTGAAAGCTGAAGGTGCCTCCATGTCCCAAAAAGAAAAACCTTAGGTCTTCTTGTGGTCACCATGGAACCCCAAAAGTTTTTGTGCCCCTTCTCCTTCATTGCTAGGAGTCCACAAGAGTACCAACATTAGTTCTACCTCCACAGATTTCACACCGATAGCAATACTACTGGGTAGCTGAAGAGGGGATCTGCTGCTATGTCCTCTCTTTTTAGACATCGACAAGTATTGCTGTTGAAGCAGCATTGCAGATATCTCAAATACACATAGAAGCAAAAAAACAAGGCTTTGGGAACAAACAAGTGGATGACAAGTAGATATAAATCCTCCAATGCGTAATCCAAGACTATGAACAAAAGATCATCTTTAGGAACCTGAGCAAATCTGAAAATACCACCTCATGTTCACTCTGTGGGAGCTCCAATTTAAAGTGGTCAACAGCTTGGAAAAATTTTTTTAGTCAAGCAGGCACACAGCTCGTAGAAGAGCTGCAGATTCAGAAATGCAACTAACTGTGTGTAAAACCTGGGAATATGTAGATTTGCAGGACTACAGAGCCCTCCTTGACTAGCAAGACTCTGGCAGAGGGTCTGAAAGAGCAGGATGCTTCTGAGCTCGATCCAGTTTCTCAGCAAGAGCAGCAAGAACAAGCAGTCTCACAGATGGATCTGCGTGGGAGGGAGAAAGGATAAAAGTCTGCCTCGGGAGCCTGTTCCAGCTGCTACTGAAGCCTTGGAGGAGTCGGTACAAATTGGGCAGAGTTACCTATAAAAATCTACCGTCTTGGCTTTTTCTGAACCCGTCTTCTTCCCCTATCCTATGTTTTTTCCTCTATCCTAGTATTTCTGCATTTGAAAGAGTTCAAATCAGATAGCTGAAAGTAGCGCTTGACAGAAGGTAAATGAATACTGTGAGTTTATGGCCAACAGCCGTCTCATTTCTTCATTCCTTCCTTGTAGATCACCCTAGCTACAATAATTCAGAAGCACAAAAATCAAAACTCCTTTTAACTACTTGACTGAGAAGTGATAAAAAAGTGGTATATTCTTTTCAATCAAAATCCCCCTAACAACATTTTCAGTGCCAAGAAGAGTTTGTGTGACCAGCAGACAGCAAGCTCATCTCACTGACTGAAGCATTCCCATGCAAACTCCAGAACAGCTGAAGCTTCCTATCGATGCCCGTGGTCTAAACACAACACTTCAACAACATATTAAGATCCCCCCCAATTTGTGCAAATTAAAGTTTCAGCAGCTTGTAATATATTCCAACATTTTAAAACTTACCATTGTATCCCTATACTAAAATCCCATTAAAGCATTTCAGCGGCACCGAGATCTCTCTACTTTGCCAAAACCCGTCTTCACTGTGCTGTACCGACGGTATTTGACAAATCCTCTCCCTCCATGCTGCTAGCATAGCAGACACCAAAGGGGAAAAAATGAGATCATGATAGAAAGTTCACTATTCTTCTGTAGACTTGCTCAGTAATGCAGCTTTCAAACCAAGTCTTATTTTCTTCACCTGCTTGTGCACACACATACAATCTTCCTTTCTCTTTCAGAACAGCTTGATATAGCCAAAAAAAGGGATACCAACACCTTTCTGTAATTAGTTTTGGGAAACAACTGAAACTTTCAGCTTGCCAACCACATTTTCACTCTAGCTCAGCTTTCTCAACTGCTAAAAATTAACAACCCGCAATTCTTTACCTGGGTTTGTTTTTCAAATCCTCATATATAGGTAGGGGAAGGCAGAGAGAAAAACATCTACCTTTTCTATTCATGTACTTCAGCTGTTACAGCCCACATCTGAACCTCTTGTTCCTTCTGACAAAGAATCAAAATTACTGGTCACTAGCTGTGCCTAACCCATCTGGTCTACCATCATAAAACAGCTGAATATGTGTGTCATCAATCATTGTTAATTACTTCATTAACTTGGAAAAAGAATATTGACTTTTTTTTAAAGAACAAGCTTTGTTTAAGGTTAGTCTAGTTTTTGTTTTTTTTTTTAATTGAATGCTATCTGATTACCAAGAGAAAATAATTTAGTCTGAACACTAAAGCAACCCTGTCACATAACTCGTGCAATTCTTTTGTCTAGTAAAACATTTCCCCAAGTTTCTTTTGGAACTGACTACATTGCAATGCTAGTTTTAACCAGCATGAAGTTTAACCAGAAACTTAATTATGCATGTTCTCAAATAGTCCGTGCTCACTGCACGATGTTAACCGTGCTGCCATTCACACTTACCACCACCGTGCTTTTTAAGTTCTGACCTTTGTCATGCTCTTGGAAAGAAACATGCCTCAAGGTCTCCACAAACAAGTTGCATCATTTTCAAGTGGACATTTAGCCCTCTGCTGTTTGCTGCAAAACAGTGACACAGATATTACAATGGTTTGTACATTTTAATCTGCAAAATACCCGGATACCCAAATTTTTTTGGCACAGGGAAAAAAGAAAAAAAGAAAAAAAAAACCAACAAGTGTTATCATGCTAACATGCTAACAGCATAGACTGAAATCAGTTAAGACTCATACAGCATGATGCAAACTTCCTCCTGGACTCTCCCACTGCTTCAGACACTGGACTGGCTCACCCCCTGAAGATCTCAGACCTGCTCCTCCACCTCCATCTCCCCATATCCAGCACACAAGCTCACCTTCCTTACAGACGGAAGGGTCCCTCTACACACCCGTGCCTGCTCACCAAGCCTCGTCCAGCCACACTCGCTGGGAAGAACCATTTAGCTTGGTTCTTTATTACATTTTTTCATGCCCCAGTTAAGTGGCTTATACACTTATTGTCAACCTTCGAAAAGCTAACTTGCTTGAGAACAATCCGATGCCATTTTCTAAATCTAGAATGACACACACGCCCTACAAAAAACACCTACTACTACAGCCTATTATGCCACTAGCAGGAACCAACTGCCAGCTACCACCATTCATACACATATCCGCTTTCACTCCTCAACTCCACCTCCTATGAGCATGCCCTACAGAAACAGGGCTGTGCTTACCAAAATAACACTGCAGGAAAGCATGCAGACCTATGTAAGTGCTCTTGACTCTGGCTATTGCCCAGCTCAGACAACAGCACACCCTCACCCACAAGAGCTAGCATCATGGGATCCAAAGTTTACATTTTTATATGTTTTACTACTTCTGTCTTACACTGAATGCTAATACCATTACCAAAACACTGCACTTCCCACAGCAACACAGTGATCCAGACCCCAGTCCTAATGAACTTGTGGTGTCACTCTTCCATTTCTTCTTTTAACATGCCTCTCTTTTCCTAAGCTGCTAAAAACTTGTCACAGTGTGTAACTGTAGTGTATTATGTAGTCACATACCTTCTTGCTCAAAGGATCTTAACCACAGCATCACCTAAACCCAAATTTTACATATGAGCATAAAGGATACTGCACTGAACAGAAGAAAAAAAATACAACTTTGCCTTTAAAGTGCAATATAACTTTTTTTTATTTGTTGCAAAAACCTCTTCTCCTCTCATCATCACCATATGAAAAGTGATGCAGACACCTGTAACAGCATGACAGACCTGGCAGTCAAACACCGAAATTCAGGTAACTGATGGAGTACTAAAAGCTAAGTCAACAGTTATTTTTGCCATGTAAAAAACTTGAAATGGTAGCTAGAATTTTTTTCTTTAAATTATACATAACTTGTTAGTTAGCAGGTTTTTTTTCCTTTTGGAAAAATCCAGAGAACCACCTCTGGTAAAACACGCTGCTTTCAGGCTGAGGTTTATCACGCAGGGAATGCACTGCAGGCAGGACAGCCAGCTCCCCAAGGACCATCCTGCTGCTCATGGGTCCTGCCTGAGGCACACGGGATCGCCCCTCGGGATGCAGGGCAGTCCTGGGCACGCTGCTCAGCCCCTGGCTTATCTGCCAAAGCTGCTGAGACTTCAAGCATGAGTCTGCTGGTAACCGAAGGGTTAGCAATCCCCATGGGAAGCTAAATGTATGCATATGTGTTTATATTCGCAGGGGTTCCAGGTTTTCCACTTGCTCCTTTTTTAAATTACAAGTCACACTCTCGAGCCACAAACGTGGCCAGAATAGAAAATTAACTCAATCATCAGAAAAATGTAAATTCCTGTGTGGTACCCATCTAAGTAGGGTTAAATTTTAATGACAAACATCACCTTTTAATAAAAACTAGAAACTTTGGTCAAATATTTCAAGCTTGCAGCTGACAAGCAAGAAAAGCAAGGAAGGAACAACTGACATTACTCACACTTGAGGGGGTTTGAGCTTGGTTTTTATTTATTTGTTTTATAACACCATCAAAGCAAAAAAGGACAAAGCCCTTTAAAGAAGTACTTGCAGGTTACCTTTAGAGAGACAGAGGCCATCAAACTTTTGAAAGTTTACTTACCAGGTGTTGCTTCCAACACCAGGGCTGTTATTTAACTCAAAGTAAATGGAGCTCTTCCTTCACTCTGATTTACACCACATTTTATATAGCCCATTTTGCCTGTTAGCACAACACGAACACAGCAAGACAAATTGGAATTGTTCCTTGAAATAAGAAAACTGGATTGTAAAGCCACAAAACCCAGGACATATTTCAAGGACTGATACAGTTATCTGCCATAGGTTTTGTTTGTTTGTTTGTTTTTTAAGGTAGGTTTTAAAACACTGTCAGTCACCAGTTGAAAAGACACACTTCAATTCAGTATCCCCAAGGAAGCCTTAGAGCCCTAGCTCAGCTAGGCAAGGATTCACATTCTGTTAACCTTCTATGATCTAGATTAAAATTTATACTGCCGTTTATGGCTTTACACACTAAACAGCATAGACACAATATTCTTCCCTGTGAGACATTGCTTTATTCCTACCCTGAAAGAGGAAAGTAATTTAAACCTGGTTTTGTCCCTCTTCAGCCTTCTCTCTCTATTTTTAAAACACTACAGCCCAAATTTCAGGGTCTTTAATTCACTCTTCTGGGTTTGGGGATTTTGCACCTTTGCACACTCCTACATATCCTCCTGAAACCTTCACGCTAACAGTTTCAGCTACCACACCAGGAGGAATTGCTAAGCTTTCAAGATGAGCTGCCATTAGCCACCAAAGCTCTGCTGTGCAGAATCTCCTTTCACTTTATCACCTGCTACTTTGAATACTCTAAAATAAACGAAGAGGAAGGAATACAAGATACTTTCAAAATCTTTGGTTTTATTGTTTTTAAAATGTTAATCTGGATGCACCTTGTGTTACCATGAACATAATGATTAATAGGTTACATTATGCCAAAGGAAACAAAATGGTCTGATAGCCAATGCTAGCAACCACCACTAGCTAACACTGCGGTCCTCTGTAGGAAGTCAGTGAAAATGCAAAGCTAGCTACGGTGCACTACAAAAGACAAATAACTCCTTTGGATATTAGTCGTCTCTGAAAATTTACATTTCAGCAACAGTTTTAAATTCAAGCAACAGTATGCAGCGACTGCAAAGCAAACATGACTCCCTGTTACCTCAAAACACTCTGCATGCAAAGCACACTCCAAGACTGGGGGGGGGGGGGAGATTGTAAGAATTTTTTCCTGAAATGGAATGGGGAGATAAGATCAAGTGAAAAGCAGCAGAGACTGCTGACATATCTAGATACACAGAAGCCAGTAAACATGCAAACAGGCAGCCATTTCTACCAAGAATGCAGGAAGCCAGTAACATTCAAAAACAACTTCAATTCTGCTAAAATATATTGCATTAAAGCAAGAGACACAAGTCCAGCATGGAACTATACAGAGCAGTTCCCTTTGACCAAGACAGCTTTACTTCTCAAAGAAATACTGAAAAAAAGGTTTCTATTCAAAAAACGTCTCCACTTTGAATATCACAGTATTTATTAATAACTATGGACATTTACCTTTTAGTACTCTAATTTGGAAGTACGGTAAAAAAGACTCTGCATAAAGCTGTAAACCACCCTGACAAAGCTGCATCAACTATCAGCTACAAACCCTTCCACAAACCAGGAAAGAGCTTGTTGCCCTGAAGCCACAAACAGCAAATTTCACACAAGACTTCAGAGAGAGGAGAAAATAAAGGCTGTATTGACCATGCATCCCTGAAGACAGATATTACAGAGCAAGAACTAAAGTTTACGTGACTTGATAGCAGATGATAAAACTCAGGAGAGCTGTTTCAAAAAGGCAATACTTGGACATCCATCTGTTGTCCCTGAAGTTTTGAGACACACACCAAGCATAAATATATATATATGACAATATGAAATATATAAATAATTTATATATATATAAAATATATGTGAAGTAAATATATACACATTAAAACACCAGAGCCAAAGAAAGCATTTCTTTTTATTTTCACTTCAGCTTATCTGCCTACCACCTCTGAATCAGAGACAGAAGCTCAAAGGTCGGTGTTGGATATAGCCAGAGCCATGCATTTTGCACATTTATAAGCAAGAGCAAAAGCAGCTCTTCCCTACTATGGCAGGGACTGAACTCAGCTTCCGTAACTTATTTCATTCAATGAGCCCGCTTCCTAAAAGG
>JANHGO010000071.1:13213013-13240122 GCA_024606505.1 Aquila spilogaster | reverse complement strand
CCTCATAAGAGAGATGTTCCAGGCCCTTTATCATCTTTGTAGCCCTCCGCTGCACTCTCTCCAGGAGATCCCTGTCTGTTTTGTACCGGGGAGCCCAGAACTGGACACAGTACTCCAGTGTATGACACCATATTGAAAACAAACCACTTCCATCCTCAAAGCTCAAGGTGTAACAGGAAAAAGGGGAAAACTACTCTTTGCACAGATAATGCACTAAACTCGTCCAAAACACATAAACACCCTTGTGAATGTCAGCTTACAGCTAAAGGGGGAAGGAAGAAGGGAAAGAGGAGACATCTGCCCCAAAACTTGGCACAAGATGAAGGATCTTGTACTAAAAAAATACAGGGCTTGTCAAATCCCTGCTTCGGACTGTGAACAAGCCACGCTCTCCCTTCTCTCAAGGAAAATGAACTCTAAGTGGACAGCTTTCTCATCAAATAGACACGGATTCTATCACTGCAATTATTCACAAACAGAACTCACACCGAGCCCTGCCCTTTCAGGCTGATGCACGCCCGCAGTACGTTGACATATGCATCAGGATCAACAGCTTGTTATTTTAAAGGACAGAAACAACTTCCCAGAAAGTTAAATAGCAAACTGCTTGCTAGCAGCCGGTTTCTCCAGATTGGTGAAATAACATCCACAGCTTTCGTGCAGAAGTGGCATTTCTAAGAATTCTCCTCCACCCCCTCCACCAGCAGGTTTTGTTTTTATTTAGATACACATTAAGAGAAGGAGGAAAAAAAATAAATACGTAAGTTAAACTTTAAGAACATTCTTGATATTTCTCTGCTATTTGTGCCACAGTGTCTGCACAGCTACGCTGGTCTCCTGGGTGTCAAACGCACTGGTACGGCGGCTCCAAGGCATCGGTCTCACGATCTCACTTTGCTCCTTCTCTGTCTTCCTGAGAGTCAGGAGAAACGCTATCAGGGAACCACTCCACCACCGGCACACTAACACGGAGCTGCAGCACGCGCTGGTTACGAGCAGTAGTGAAGAGGGGCATTTTACTTCCCTCGGAGAGGGAAAAAAAGAAGCTTTGTATTGCTCTTCCCAACAGAAAAGCAACTAGAAAACGTGCACTAGTTTTACCATTCGGCTGTACTTAAAACAAACAGACAAACAAAAGGAGAAAACAATAGCAGTGCCTGGAGTACTCGAAATATGTTGTCATCCTTGCGGTAAAATTCCAGTCTTCGAGCTAATAAGCAAACACAGTCTTCACCATTCCTGAAAATTAAGCTCTACCTCCTCTTTAAAAGCTGCAAAGTTATGTACCAGGTTTCCTCCCATCCATTTCCTGAAGCATTCAGCACCTGATGTGCACACTGAGAGCTGTTCAAGCAAACGGCTTTGTAGAAAGTTCATTTCATCGGATTACTAGAACCCTCCAAAGATTAAGTAACTGTTACCCAATTACTTTGAGCAATTATCCCCAAAACATCCCATTCTTCTGCGTAATAGCATCCACATTCACCCTAGCAAAAGCAAACAGTGCACACACATTTTGCTGGTAACTAACACTTTCTTGGTAAGGAAGTTTTAATGCAATATATATATATATATTTAATAGAGCAGAGAGAGGAGAGGGGCCCAGCTTGTAACCTGACATGCAGCAGCCCTGCTATCCCAGCAGGAACACACATCCCGCAGCACTTTTGGACCTGACCACTTTGCAGCTGCAGAGTTAGCAACCTCTGGCCTACTTTCGGGCACATTAGAGTCCAACTGTATTTACGCTGACAGAGACAAGCAAAGGTTGTGACGACTTATTGACGCAAGAGCTATTCGGTGCTCCGTGCCAAAAATTAATCAGTGGAGGAGGAGGAACTCTCTTTAAGCACCCAGTTAGAAAGCGATTTGGTGAACTGCTTACAAAACAAGCTGAGGTCTCGCATGACAAACGCTGAGAGAAGGCAGAAGCACAGCTCTCACACAGCAGCTCCAGTTTAAGATAGAACCCACTGACCAGACAGAAACATTGCACACGGCCTTGTCATGCAGAAAGAAAAAAGTGGTTTTGATCCTTCGGCAATACAAACCGGTGCTATGTTTGTTATCTACCACATCTCAACTACAATCTGGGTGACAGTTATTAAAGAATACTGATCCTGCAAAGGCAGTGGCCGGTCCTACCTGCTGCAACTCTGGGTGCTAAGAAAGAAAACAAAGCAAGAGTCCAATGATGCATTTAAAACAGCTACTGCACAAAGACAGAAAAAAAAGTCCGAATCCTGAAGGCAGACTCAAGGAGTAGCATCAGCCCTACCTGCCAAGAAGCCTTCACGATAAACCTGTCAGGAGCTACCAGCCTGCAGAACAGGCCTTCCACCTGCTGGAAAGAAAAAACATCTAATGCTAATCAGACACTTGCTGTCAGCAGACAACAGATTTCCTAAGCCCTCCTCCTCTGTTTGCTAAGCTGTAAGGATTGCATGCCTTCTCCCAGCAAAAGCTGCATGAGACCAAGGACACCTTGCTCAGAACAAAGTGCTCAGAAGTTTCACACTTTCTCGCAGAGTGACAAGTCAACGAGTCAAGACTTGGATGGACTACAAGAGCCCGGTCTGTATGCACCAGGCTTTCTACTGCTGTGGGTTATTTTTCGACCAGCAAAGAGAAGGACTATCAGCTTGGTCTCGTTCAGGCTTTTCTCTCTCTCCACAAGAGCAGCTCAGGCACTTTACAGAACAGAAACACGCTACTGTGGGGGGGAAAAAGTTTTTAAAAAGATGCTTCTTTTTAAATCCAGTGTAAAACTAAGGTTGCAGTTAAAGAAGGGGAACGAGTCTAACCAGAAAGCACAAGTTTTAAACGCTGAAACACAATAAAAATCCATCTCAATGGATCATCTTTATGCTTTCCTAGCTTAAGCGCATCTTAGCATTACTGAGCTGCAAGGCTTCTCTGCTCGAAGAATTTTCAGTTGATCAAAATAATGGAACCAACTTTACAGCAGTTTAATAATAACAACAATAAAATCCACAGTCCTCTCTTTGCTCAGCAAATAAGGCGACCGAGTGTGGTACCACCCGCCCAAGGCCAGGCAGCACCCAACCTGACTCGCTGGATGCCAGAGGGACTCCATACACAAATAACTGCACTGATCCCGGTCTATCGATCAGGAGGTGAAACCGGAGAGCAGAGAGTCATTACACAGTAGTTCATGGACAGCAACACCTTAAAAAAAACTTAAAAAACCCAAACAATTAACACAATTCGGTGAGTGAAGTGCCCAGAGAGGCACTGAGCCCCACAGCCCCCGGATCCTGTTAGCTCCCAAAACCCGATGGGGTGACATGACTCCAGCAGCAGCCTTTAGGGACAAAACGGGTACCTGGAGCCAAGGCTAGTGGGTCAAAGCGCACTGGCTACACCTCGCTCCTATTACAATTTTCCCTGTAAAGCTATTTATGTGGTTTGGCAACGTAACAGCTACAAACAGAATGAGTACATAGATTCTTGAATAGTGAAAGGGTCAGGATTGATTTTTTTTTTCTTTCTTAAATGATGTCTTTGAATTCATCTGTCATTCCTCCAACATCCTGATCCCAGCCCTACCACAGAGCGCAGCTGCAGCACAGCCAGAGTTTCCACAAATTCTCTCCACTGCAAACAACTGCATCTTGCCCACGCTTACAAGCACCTAGGGAAGGAGTAGGTGGCAATGGCAAAATCTGACCTGCTCATACATTCAGGTGCCACCACTCCACTCCTCATTCAGCAAAAGGATGCAGACCCCCTTAGGCATCAATTTTTGGCCATACAAGCTCTGAAGCAGTGCCCACGCTCGTCATTCGCGGTGGAGGGATTCAACATGGCACTCTTCACGCGTGAAGGTCCACGCTGTGCTACTCCCCGCAAATGCCAAAGCAGCTTCCAAAAAGTAACCGAACAGATGACAGAAGCAGAAGAAGGGCTGAGAAATTCAAATTTAACACTCCCAATCCCCACCCCCAAAAAGATCCCAAGCGGTGTGTGTTAAAGCTGTTCATAGAGTCACAGAATGGCTTGGGTTGGAAGGGACCTCAAGGATCGCTGAGTTCCAATCCCCAGCCACAGGTAGGGCCACCAACCTCCAATCTGATACTAGACCAGGCTGCCCAGAAGCCTGTTCTTCCCCTCTGCCAGGTCCCCACAAGTAAAGGTGATCAGGATCCTGGTCTACTCTGACTTTCAGACCAACCCTGCACGCTCACCCTTGTAGAAGACAGGGGGAGCCCAGAATTCAGGCTCACAGGATTGTTCTGATGTGGCTGTTACAAAGGTGAACAGGCCAGATGCAAACACAGGAAAGCTTCAGCCTCATCTGCAGATTCCCTGTCAAAGCCTGTGCTGCTGGGTCACAGGGAGGACTGCTGATACCACGTTCACCACAGAGTGAAGAACCTCACACGTGCTTCTGGTAACACCCAAAAAATGGGTGCCAGCAGCGGCACATTCAGGCTTAGCTGCTGCAGGGACACTGGCCGAGAGGCAGGCAGGAGACCATGCTGTGCCACCCTTTCACAAAGGCAATGGCAGCCAAGCAGGCTTCTGTTCCCTCCTGCACTTCAGCAATTCCTTGGGGCACAGAAACAGCTTAGCAGTAGCCTATAAACAGGCTTAGCAGCCAAACTTGTCCACCCGACTGCATTAACTAATATTCCCAATTACTGTCCTCATATATGGATTCTCATTGTGGGCTGGCAGAGGCATGGGTGACAAGTCAGACACCGTGGCTGCGGTACGAGGTTCATAAACAGCAACGTTTGCCTTCCACTGCACTGTTGGTTTCAGCAATAAAGTTTGAATCACGCTTGAAACTGGGGACTAATCCCTAAGTAGTTATAGTCGGTGCACTTTTTTTGTTGTTGTTCGAAAGAAGACATTAAGTAATCTTAATCTAGCTCAGTTTGAAATAGATTACAAGCAGACAGTAACTCCTTAGAAAAAAAAGAAAAAAAGCCTTTATGAATGTTTTCCTGCAGGCAATTCAGATTTCAGCAGCTGCAAAGTTTAATACCATCTTCGGCCTTTTGAACAGATGAAAAGCTGCTTCAACATTTCAGAACTGCAATCTATCAGGTATCATTGAGCCAAACCACGACAGCACCTCTCAAGGTGAACACCACAAGCCCATCAAGCATTTTAAAGGAAGTAAGGGCAGTGCAGGTGAAGCATCTGAAATACTAAATTTTAGCTTTCTTGGGGAATAACTAATTCCATACACCATTCCTCACTGATGATGATGTTAAAGATATCAGCAGAGATTCGCCTGCCTCTTCTCTTCCTGCGCAGTCACTGCAGCCATAGCTCCTGCCCGGCCAGTACACCCATGGACGAGGACAAAAGAAAAGCAGTTACTGAAGTTCAAGGAAAAAAAATTAAAAAAAATAAATAGAAGAGACAACAGAAACCCTTCTTGAGTTACAGCCTAAACAGATACGAGCAGACAGAGCAGGGATGCTCATGAAATATTGCAGCCCAGGGTGAAAAAGAGACTTGCCAAGCCTTCTACTGAAGAATGGGAGAAGTAACTCATCCACAATTTTTCCTTCTCTGAATCTGGTACTCCCTGCTCAATCACTCTTGGCTATAAAGTCAGTTTTTGCAGATATAAGAGATACAAAACAACAGTAAGAAATCCTAAATACTACAGTAAAAGAAGCACCAGCGCAATTTTTTCTCCATCCTTCTCCCTCCCAACCAATACTAAAACCTTCTAAAAGAAATCAAAAAACCTCAAAGCTTTTGACCAAGAGCTCTCAAGAAGCAAGGCAACTTTTTTTCTTTTCAAGCGGAGGCAAGCAATGCCTGCCAAAGCCCAGGTAATCAGATGGCTGAATTCCTATTCTTAAAGGACAAGAAATGCCACGTATGGCTGACATCCATCTGAGAGTAAGTGGATTTTCTGCCTCTGCTCTTGAATCACACTGTCAGAGGAATGACTGAAACACTCCTTCAAGATCAGCACTGTCCTAATTGACCTGACCACAGCAAAGGCAAACAAGCATCATCAATGCGAGAGCCTGGCACTTAAGAAGGCAAGCTGAATAATTTAAAATAAATACTGAGAATATACTCCATACAGTCCAGTAACAAATATAATCTGGGGGAAGCATACGTGAGAAGATACAGGTCAAACTAAAGTTGACCAGAGGTGAATACCAAAAATGCAGTAAGAATACGGAGAAAGGTCTTTTTACTTTCCTAGTAAGATACAAGGGCCCAAGGACTATCTTAAACATTATCATCTGACTTCAAAAGTGCAACCTTTTCTTCTACCCTTTTCCTATCCTACATCTCATCAAAATAATCCGGTTATCTCCCTCTCACCATAAGTACCTGCTTCTCATCTTTATACTGCAGGATACATCACAGGCTAAAAAAACTACTTTAGAACTCTTCAAAAGCCTGCTTTAAAGTGCAAGAACTGCATTTAAAGAAAAAATAGAAGCAAGAGGAACGTACTTAGCAGGGACGCTGACCTAGAAGGAACTTCAACTTGAACCTCAAGTTGAAGCACAGAACAATTTTTCTCTTTTGAGGGTACAATAAAAACCTTATACAGAAAGTCTCCGCTATTTGATGCTCCAGAAAGTAAAAACTTCACAGGTTCCATGGTAGCAGTCTTAACTTGCGTCGTCCTCACAATGATACTGTTCCCGTTAGAGGAAATCCAGGATGTGCTCAGCTTACACATCCATAACAATCTGAGCACGGGTGGAATATGCATTCAGTTATATATGGAAGAAAGAGAAGTGAACGCGCAGTCTTGGTCTTGCAAAGGTCTTTAGCTCTTTTAACCAAAGCTTTCTCGCACAGGCTGGCATCACCTTCCTGAAAAGAACCGTCTCCTTGTATCAAGCACACATTGCTTGGATCACAGAACTCCTCGTGAGCTCTAAAAGAATTCATACCGCTGTCCCTGTGAACTCCCACCATTCTGTAGCCATCATAGCAACGAAATGATCAACAGAACTTTTGCTTCACAATTTGGTGAAATAAAGATTGTTCTCCGAGCCACGTTATTTGTGACAATATACCACACCGCTTTTCACATGAATGACAACCGAACCCAGAGAGACACGTTCTAAGGATCATGAAGCAGCCATTTCTTTTGCATAATGAGAAGTCTGATCTTCCACTGGTACGCCTTTCAAATTTTCTTCCAGAGCTGACAACTTTACTGTAACAGGAGATTCTGCAGAACACCTCCTACCTCCACTCACTGTCAAAATAACATGCAGCCCTTAAAGCAACTTCTCCATATGTTGCAGTTTAAGATAGCTGCCAATGCCTTTTCTTGGGCTGATAGAATATCAACAGTATAGCCATCGTGATTAGCCCCTTCCGAGAAAGCAACCTAGGGCGCCCCCAACCCGGGCAACAGAAAGATTCCCTTAACACGCACTTTCTCAATAATGCACCTAGAGAAGAAAAAGCTGACAAGTACAAAAACAAGAAGAGGATTCACGATGCCAGCTTTGACCAAGACTGACCAAAAGCTCTCCAACAAACGTAGGGAAAAAAGTTAGCTGCAAGTCTGAAGCAGGGATGCCTTCAAAGCAAGGCTCTCGGTGTTTCTTCTACTCATCACCCTCGTGGCCACGCTGCCATACAGCTTATTTCATCCCACGTGGAACAGAAGTAGCAATGAGTATTTCTTACTGGCAGATCTTGCTGCCGAGTTTATTTCTCAATTGACCTCAAGGCCTCCTCCAGGCCTGGGGCATCAGGTTCCTCAGGGCAACAGCTTCAAGACACAGCAATGCCTGCTCTTGCCACTGAGTTCCTGCTCCTCAAGCTCAATACTCAGCGTACTGCAGTAAGGGACAGCTCGCAGTGTCCTTTCCAAGCAGCTCCTGCCATCTCTGCTGGGCCTGCCCACCAGCTGAAGGTTTCCATCCAACCAGCTTCCAGCGAGGCACACGCTCAGCCGTGGGGGAAGAGGGCATCCTAGAAATCCTTCTTCTTCATGTAGAAAAAAGACAGGATGTGAGATAATGAGGTTCTGCCCATACTCACTAGTGCTCTACTTGTAAATAGAAGCCTGGATTCCCAATCTAAAATAACTCAGCTGTAGCAAACTGGAGCACCAGACAAGTAGGGGAAAGTACAGATACGTCATATCCAAATCATCTTCCGGACAGCAGCCACCAAGGATGAACCGTGCCCAAGCCGTGCTGAAGGAAGACTGGAATTCACTCGTACTCTCTTTATGTTTATTGAAAGAACGCTCTTGTCCCCAGATAACTTACAGAAGCAGACTGATTACTGCCAGAAAGTAGGTCAGTGTCATTTAAAGCCAGTTTGAAATGCATCTCCACAGAAACTTCTTAATCTTTAAAAAGAGAATGCATAAAATATTTATTTTATGGTGCAAAATGTTTGAAAGACTAACAGGGAAAGCTCTTACGTATAGTGCATGAAATGGCTTTCCATGCCTCATTAAGCCATGGAATGTGAAAGGAGAGTGGCTTCTTACACTTGGCAGATAAAATGCCACACAAAAGTACTTCTCAGTGTAGCAAAATCACAGCACGTGACTTGCTAACTCATTTTCCTTGTGTTCTGTGATCACGAAGCTCTCTGCTTTGTCTGGTATCTCCTCTCAGCTTTAATGATGGCACTGCAGATTTTTCCACATCAGATAGGCAACTCATTCTTAAATTTCAATATTCCTGATTATCAAACATTCAGCGCTCCAAAATGTAAATAAAATCTGCATCTTCGCGAGAGCAGCTCTGAAGAAGGAGTACAGCATTTGCATTCAGACTGACTAATTCCTGGAAGATAACATTTCATAAACAAAATGCTTCGTTGAGCACGGAGATCTGCAGTTTTTACAGAGGAGAGTGAACTTTAAACAAATACAAATCAGTTGAGTGATTAACTTCAAGTGTTTAGGTTTCTTTAAACCAATCTCTATGTATAACTGGTATCGGTAGAACAATCTTTACTGATTAAAGAATGACATTACAGCGAAACTTAAAGCCGCTGAACATTAGGTGAGAGAGGCAGAAAGTGACAGCCAGAAATCACTTCAGGTCAGTGGGAGGAGAAAAATAAAGCCTACATCCACCCCCTACCCAGGCCAACTTGGTTGTGCACACGTGGTATCAGCACTAAAGGTTACGTAAGGTAAGTCTGAATTGTGGGCAACACAGCAAGTTAAGAAGTGAAACTAAGCATGCTTGTCCCTGCATCCCAAGCTTTGTCATAATCCTAAACGTTATCTTAATTTGACTAATTTTCTTAATTATACTTTGCAGCATCTTGATCTTTTATAGCACAATTTCAGCATTTTCTTCAGCTCTGTTCGAGCACTCAAAGAAGCAGCAACTCCTCTGCCAAAGGGCATGCAATGCCTCTGCACTCTGTCGTGATGAGCTCTAGGTAGCTTCCTCCTCCTGCCTCCCCAGCCTTCAGCTTCAGCCCTGTCCCCTCCCCCTGCCCCCAGCCTGCCCAGCAGTTCCACCCAAAGTGATTCACATTCCTGCCCAGGCAACCACAGAGCTTACCAGTACCTGCAGGGAGATGGATGGTGGTTCATCAGGAGCAGCTGGTGCTTGCAGCAAGAGGGACCCCAGCAGCAGACTGCTGCTGCTTACCCTACTCCTTAAGTTCGTAGGAGCCGATTATCCCAAACCAGAGCTCAGGTAAGGAACTGCAGAGAGCCTCCGGGCCAGAAATCAGAAATAAAAGGTCACAGTCTTTACCCTGCAGCTAGGGCTCAACGCAGACTGGAACACCCACTGGAAGTTCTTGAGGATTCACTTCCCCTGAGGGGAAATCCTTCCTTCTCCAAAGACAATTTCTTATCCTTTTAGCAAAGTTACTCCAAAATGTAACAAAAGCAATGGCGATGACAGGGGAAAAAAAAGTCCTTTTCCTTAGACTACCTAACTGTCCACATTTTTTTGCCTCGTTCAGTGAGAGCCTTCAGTACACAGCTCTTCTCACAAGAGAGCTTTGCAGAGCAAAGGAAAAAAAAAACAAGAAAACACTTTCATTCAACTACACTGCAACAATCTTATGGCACTGCTCCTAAAAAATCCCATTAGTGATAGATTTGGAGAAGATTAGAGAAGAAAGCTTGTATCCACTGAAGCAAAATTTAATAGGCTCTTGAGTTAAACCAGAGCATTCCCTTACACAGTGCACATCATTAGGAATAATTACCCGTAGCTGTATAATCAAAATAGCTATCACGACTGACATGAGAAGTCCAGATGTCATCTCTGGCCAGGTTTGGAAATTGTTTCTAGCAAATATTATAAAACTGAGAGAAACGAGCAGTAAGAACACCATGGTGTGAGCCAGAGGTAAAAAGCCATCATGCCACGCTCTAGAATATCAACCCAGCACTTGGAGATACACTCACACAAAGCCAACACCTAAAACACCATACTGTAAAAATACTGTAAGATCACTTCCTTTGCTTTTATTTTTTTTAAAAGGGTGAGAAACTTGCAAAAATTAAGTGATCTCCAGCAAAACAGCTGATGACAGGAGTCCTCCATCTCAAGGGTTACTGCCAGTATGAAACTTCCTCCCAAACACTGAGGAGTCACAGCTTCAGTTCTCACTGAGCCAACACATACCTCACTCCGAGCTCTTCTGCAACAGTGGGCCGAGAAGTTTAGGAACTGTAGCTCAGGAGACGCATATGTATCCAGAACCACCCAGCTGTGCTGCTGCTTCCCTGGCTTTGAGGCGACCAACTATCCCAGCGAGAACCACTTGTAAACATGTCTCTTGCAAAAGTCTTGCACTGACTTTTAGCACCACAAAAACTCCTCCTGCATGGGTAGATCAATCTATCTGACTACTGTGCAGGAAAATGAAGAAGACCATTAGCTCCTCAGTGTCTCGCGACTGAGGATGGAACACATACAAGTAAGAACTATCCACCTACTTGAAAAACAGACCTCTAGGAAAGCACTGTGTTGCAAAAACTGAATCAAAGCTGAATACCTACACGCAGAATATTACTCATACATATTTAATTCCCCAACTCCCCGTAACACCAGCAACATGTCTCAAAATCTAACAGACTGCTACGCTACAGAATTATAAAACAGATATTATGCAAGGGTCAGATTTTCAGCCATGCTGCTTATAACCTCCAGCGTCTCCGTTTGCTGCAACATTTCTTGCTCCCAGCCTCAGAAGCCACTAATGGACTGCTATAAATCATGCTGAAGCACATATAAAATCCTTCCCCTACAAACACACGGTTCCTTAAATCCAAGGAGATGTTGACTTAACTTCAGTCTTATTTGGCTGTTAACCCGAAACTGATTAAATGGAAGTCACAGAAGTAACCTGTCAAAAGCATAATTAAACAATTAATTCCATGTGCCTCGTCATTGCTAGATTACGTCCCTGTGGTCACTGCTCCTAACCAAGAACTGAAACAACCAGCAGACATACTGGAACACAACAAAAACTCTTCTTCCAGTGCTGAAGCTCACAAACATCCGCCTAACACAAGGTTACCCAACACTCACTATATACAAAAGCAGGTAACTGAACTACAGAACCTCCTGACAAAGAAATGCACAATTTTGTAGCAATTAATCACGTCTTACATTACAAAACACATTAGGGATAATCCCACAGCCAGCACTGAGATGGATTAATGAACTCCTGTTCCAGCAAAACTCTGCTTTCTTACTAAAAAGTACTTCAAATTCACTCCTCATAGGAATACTACGTAACATTAAGACTTATCAGTGCAGTTCTAACAGAATGAATCATCAGGTTAACATCTCAGCAAACACCTAGAGCTTTCAGTTGCGTGTAGCACAACAATCAGAAACCTAAAACAGGCAGAAGTTTCTCTTAGCTGGTAAGAGCAATGCAACTTCCCATCTTTACACAATCCCACTCATGAAGAAAGAAGCAGAGACTGGATTATTACTTTGACATAGCAGCGAAAAGCCTGTTCACGCAACACAAAGCCTTCTCGTTCCACATAAACTACTACATAGTTCAAATACAGCACATTTTTGGCCAAGCCCAGTGATATTTTGCTCTTGTTTCTAAATTCAAAGGGGTTTTGTCCTTACCTGGATGGCTTTGGGAGCTCATTGCTGGTAATGTCAAGTCCTTTGGAGAAGGGATTTGAGACGGATCAGTTTCCACACAAGTAACAGTAGCTCTAAAGAGCTCCTCCAATGCTTCACGGATACATAGAAACTGAAAGTGGGAATTAAATTATGGCCACCTTAAAAAATCCAGGGCACAGTGACATGCTGAGTTGCACACAAAGTAATCCAATATGGTGGCAGAGTATCTTCTAATGGTTTTCAAAATGGGAACCTGTAACAAAAAGATGTCTGCATTAGAGAATTAAGAATTACAACTACTTTCATTATGCATTATGCTTCTTTTTCTTTCCCAGAAGAAGAGATTAAATGAGGATATCATTTTAGGCGTTCAAAGTTGCTGAAAGAATAACTTCCAGAGCTATGGGTGTAATCTTAAATAACCACGAAAATGCAAATATTTAACCTTGTAAAAACAAACCAGAAAACTTTTCAGCTACACATTCAAGTCTTTAAAACCTAAACTTGCATGTTCATTCTGATCCTTCAACAATACCATATGAAGCCACTTCAGTCCAACAGCTTCCATATTTTAAAAGCCATATGTATGAGTGGTAACTGTACTTCATGCATCTGTTCCCCAAAGAAGTCTGAAGAAAAACTTCTTGGTGCCAAGAAGTGGTCTTGGAGCAGGAAGGAAAAAAGCCCACACAATCCATTTCACACCCACTCTGCACAAGCTTCCAGCAGTTTATTGAGAAACATCATCACACTGCCAAGGAAAAATCCACTGCTCTCCATTATTTTTAATCTGCATATTAGAGAAAGAAGAGAGCAAAACACCAAGTCAGCTCACCTAACGTACCCCTACGCACCCCAAAAACAATCCAAGCGGAAGACTTCCTAGCTCACAGAAATCCTCTCCTATGAGGCTCCCACAAATGGCATCTCCAATGCAACCAGCAATTCTTGCACCCAAAGGACCTGCTGCAAGGTGTCCTGAAGTTCAGTTTTTGGGGTTCAGGGCTTTATGGTTTTTTGGTTGTTGTTTTATTTGCAGGGTTTTTTTTTTATTTGGTTTGTTTGTTTGTGTGTTTTTCTTCTTTTTTTTCCTTTCCTTTTTGGAACCATACAAAGCAGCATCCAGTATACCTACATCGTGAACTTTCACATGCAGGGTGCTTCAGAGAGCTTGCTCTGTTTTAAACAGAGAGACCTGCCACTGATACATGCTGTCAGGTAGAGCTACTGAAACAGACAGAACGAGTTCCCTCCTTTACACCAGGCATTACACAAGCACAGATGATTTCCCTTCTTTGCACTGAAAGCATCATCAGCACTCAGCCTCTCAGCAGAAAACTTGTAGACCCAGAGGACACCATGTTAGAAGACAACTGTCCAGAGGAGACAGGCAGCGCTGCCCTCACAGCTTCGCTAGCAAGAACAGTTTATACCTAGGACTCCATAACCCCCTTCACACAGCAAGTCAGCCAGCTGGCACAAACCAGCTAGCCCATCTCCATTAATCCAGCTGATGCTGCTGAAAGCAAAGCAGACAGCACTCACCCCAAGCTGCTCCAGCAGCAGATCTGAGGGTGTGGTAGCCTCCAGCAAATGCAGCAACATTCCCTGGGCGGAGGACAATAGTGATATTAACTACTACTGCTGCTTGCACAATGAGCATCTACCCACAATCTATCGTTGCCGTTGCATTCCAAACAGTCCCATTTATTCTTGGAAGAGCTCTTACCATGCTCAGCTTTACCCTCCCTCCTGTCATTAGATATTGGTGTTCCTTTTCAACAGGGAAGCAACACCAGATCTGAGACTTAAATACCACCACAGCCACCTTCCTTGGGTTCTGCTTTATGATGGTACTCCCCTGGTTTGCAGAACAACGCAAAGCACACGCTGTTTAATAACACCA
This sequence comes from Aquila spilogaster, assembly GCA_024606505.1. Lineage (NCBI taxonomy): Eukaryota > Metazoa > Chordata > Aves > Accipitriformes > Accipitridae > Aquila > Aquila spilogaster. The sequence continues at coordinate 13,226,148 of JANHGO010000071.1, read as the reverse complement.
CCACCAGCACCGCAAAAACAACAAAAACACCTTTCATTGTCCGTTTCTCTCTACCACGGGTTTTTCAGCATTACAGCTCTCCAAGCTTCCCTGCCTACCTTGCATTTTCAGAGACCTGGAATGCTCTCTTACATTACACATTAAATTAAGAGAAAATTACTTAAGTGTCATTTCTAATCCCTGCAGGTCTCTGCCATCTCAAGTGTTCAAGATCTTCCAGTTCCATTAATTTGCACATCCTGTTGAAGACTCAGGTCAGCTTGGACCAGACATTAGCAAATATTAATATCATTCGTTTCCAATAAAAATAGCAGGTAATGTTAAGGCACAAGCAATCTCAGCTGCAGATAAAAATTCAGAACAGAGCTAACATTCTGGAGCACACAAGTTCCATACTAATGCAAAGAAGAACTTCTTCACTGTCAGAGTGACAGCGCAATGGAACAGGCTGCCCACCTTCTCTGGAGATATTCAAAACCCACCCGGATGCCTACCTGTGCAGCCTGCTGTATGGAGCCTGCTTTGGCAGGGGGGCTGGACCAGGTTATCTCTAGAAGTCCCTTCCAACCCCTACAGATCTATATCTGCCCATTTACATGATCCAAAATGAATAACATAGCAGCAACAACGAGAAGGTTTTTTTTTTTTTCCTTCTCCTAAAGAAACTCAACTGACACAGTAGCAGCAAATCCATTTAGCAGCACCACTGGTTTACCTGTTCCCAGCTCTTCCCCCAAAGGTCTGTCTAAATTCAGTCATGCAAGAAAGAGGTCCACATGAAACTTCCACATGTTTGGGGACTACTAGTGCCTGGGGAGAGCAAAGACAACAGAAGAACCACACTCAAATTCAGTTCACCTATACATTTTTACTACCTTTAAAGAAGAATTCCTACATCTCTTATAGAAGATTGACTAAACTACAAGCACAACAGACCTTTCCAGGACAGGCACAGCAGCCATTTCATGACTTATCTCACCACAAGCTTCTTCTTTTCAGTTACCAGTTGGGCTGATCTTAATGCAGTCCAGTGAGAGGTTTCTGCAGCAGTCAAGAGTTGTTTTTAGGGTCCTAACTATGACATTTGCTCTGTAAGTTTGTCATTTTGCCACCATTTTACAAAACATTTCTCAAAATTGGAGAAGCAAAATGCTGTCTACTCCTATGCATCAGATATTTTGAAGCCTACCTGGCTTTTCCAAGAAGGTTCTCATAGAAGGAAAGAAAAAAAGAGAAAACAACATAGGGCTTGTTTTATTCCTACTCTTCTGCCTTCCAAGACAAGGGCCACCACCACCTTGGCTATAATGCCTGGAGTTGTTCAAAGCCAGGCTGGATGCAGCACTGAGCAACCAGCCCTAGTGGGAGTTGTCCCTGCCTATAGCAGAGGGTTGGAATTGGATCATCTTAAAAGTCCCTTCCAGCCCAAACCATTCTATGATTCTCTAAGAAGGAGGGATTCAGCCCACACTGCTCGCCGGCTCTCCCACCCAAACTCCACAGGCACGGGAAAGGACTGGGTCAAGACCTGGAAGAGCTGCTTTGGGGGCCCACCTGGGGATGAGTGGGTATTTGTTTACAGCAGCATGATCCTCAGCAGCTTCACAACTCGCTGTTTCAGCCAGACAGGCACCTGCATTCACTACTTCTGTAGTGCAGGCTCCAAAGCAGCGGGGCTGCTCCAGCAGAGCCAGTGAGGGCTGGTGCTGCTTCAGCTGCACCCTTGTCACACTCCTCAGTTCAGAAGGTAGCTGCTGATTCCTGCCTGTGTTGTCACCTTCTTGTCACCAACTGATAAGGAACTTCTGTATCTGTAGCCACCATACGGTAAGACACTGGGGGGCTGCAGCTGCTCCAGCCCTTCGCTTCTGAGTTGTTTTGGTGGCTCAACAGACCAGCATCCCTTATGACACAGCTTCCCCAGATGAAAGGCGCTGACGGTAATTTCATTTCTTATCTTACTCATCTCATACCAGCCAGCACATCATACAGCACACTTAGTGCTCAGCAGTATAGCGGGCAAACCTTCCATTATGCGTGTCAAGGAAGGCACCTGCACAAAATAATTTCACGAGGATCCAGCTACTTCTTGTAGTAACTAGAAAGAAAGCAAGAGCGAACTCACCAGCAGGTATCAATTCATCACACTTCCCAACAAACCACCTATACACCGGAATAACGCATATGAGACATCCAAGAGAGAAGGCATTTGGCTCTAAACACAAAATCATTTAACAGTTCTCTGTAAAAACCGTGCTTCTAACCCTGAGCAGTGGTTCCTTGCCCTCTTCCTTTCTAAGTGCATGACCAGGTTGGATCCCCTACCTCCAAAACCACACTCACACAGACAGCACTCCACCACTCTGTTGTACAGCACTCTTTCCATATACATCTCAACACGTTTTTTTTACCCCCACTGGCTATCTGGACATAGTTAGGATACAGAATTGCACGTGAACTAGGAAGTCCACATAATATGACTCATCCAAGACTATTTCCCTACATTTTGCAGCTACTGGAAGCTCTATTTGTATTATTTAAAAATAACTAACAGGACTCCCGCTGTTCCACCATACAAATGTTTTGACGGTACAGATATTCCCCTTCCTCTTCTCAGCCCATCTCAGATACGCCCGTGCTAGTCAAACCTACAGATGTGCAATAACCAACAATTAAAATTACGATAGAGTTGTACATGCAAAGCTCCACTCTACAGGGTTTAAATCGCTACGGTATTTCAGCCAAGATAAAAATCTCGGCCTGAGGGTTAAGTACCAGGATTGTTTTAAGCCAAGTAAGTCCTTTTGCTGCAGGATACCCATATCTCAGTGACCTCATTTCATCTGCAGCCCCTGTCAGACGCATACCATCAGCAACCTCAGACAGCGACACTACAGCGAGCTGACAAGATCACTTGAAAATCGCAGTTAAACGAAATCTGTCTGCTGACTCAATGCATCAAAACACGGTGCGAGTCAAATGCATACTACACAGCCCATTCTGCTTTGAAGTTCATTTCTGGGCCCAATGAACGCTGCTCTGCCTTTCAGAGCCCCTAAACGTTAAAAGCTTTGCAAAATAAACTGCCTTTTAAGAGGACAAGCGAGTCATCTCAGCGAAGGCAACACCAGAAGCAATACAAGCATGCAGCAGCACTCCGACGCCGTGGAGGCTTGGCCTCCAAAAGCCATGGAAACACCTTCTTCCAAAAAGCACTAATTCATCTGTATTTATATATGCAACACAAGGCAGAAAAGAAGATTTTCTTCAAAATCTACCAAGGTTTTAGATTTCCTGCTCTGTAAACAAGCGAACAGTTTTAAGCTCAAACCTACGTGCTCTGCTTGAGATGACGACAACCACAGCTTGATGCTTGCTCGGATTCCTGCTCATAACACACAGCCTGCAAATGATCCAATGCTGCAGCATACATGTGCTTCATACAGACTCGTGGATTTGATGAGGCAGCCCCTTAAAAAAAAGAAGTGCTGCTTTCACTGTTCAGGGGTTGTTTTTCAAAGACTGCCAACATAGGAACTGTGTATGAAAGGAGGAGGGGACCAGGAAGAGAGAGGAGGCACAGAGTGGTTTGGAACAATAATAATAATGATTTACTACATCTATTTAGAGTAGAGGCGGTGTGAAACAGTCTCCTGGGCGGACTCTTCTCTCTAGGGACCGAGCCTCCAGGGCCACCACTTTGCAAGACGACAAAAATAGTGGTGGTAGTTCTCAGGACTCGTGCAACTCTTTGACAACTCCACTTCAACTCTCCTCCAGCAGAAGACAGCTTCACTGAAGCTGTCTCAAGAGACCAGGATTCAGAAGCATCATCCAGCTCCAGAAGCGCTGATTTCTTACAGTTTCAACAACGTTCAAAACAGAATCGTCACCGAAAACATATCTGGAAGCCTCAAACAGCATGAGGCATCTTCTCAGTGTGTTTTAATTCTTTGAAGACTGTGTTTCTGTCCCTACACATGTCCTGCAGGAGTAACAGCATCCGCTCAACGCTCAGTTGACACATACGTGTCAGCGTACCACGACAGTAATAGAAACTAAAAATACAGCATCAATTTGCTGCCATAGGAGCCCAGTTCCTCCAAAATAAGAAATATTTTGTGAAAAACTGGATTTCCCTTTCCATTTCCAAGTACACTATATAACCAGAAGTGTGACAAAAATGGGGCAAGCGGACTTTAGGTCTTTGCAGATTTTAAGTCTTCAGCCTGGAGAGCACTGAGGGGCATTACCATGACAGTACGCAGAAGCATAATTAATAGAAGTCACCAATCATCAGTTTCCATCTCTTTCAGAAGTTTTCCCATTCTTTTTCTAGGAGAGACTTCACGTGGACACCTAAGAGAGGGAAAGTATCAGTATACATCAGTTGGCAAATTACAGCAAAGCACTGCATGCTCTGTCTTAGCAGTACTGAGAAACTCTGACTCAAGGTGGTAGGAGAAAGTTTGCATGAATTACAAAAGCAAAAGGATAAACAGCAAGTACTTCTGCAGGAGGCCAGGAGAGAAGTCACTGGCTCACAGGGGAGTGCTTCAGAGAACTGCCCTCTTCTAATGCTTCCATAGGTACAGCTTCCTGGATGCTGCTGGAGAATTGGCAATCGAGGCAAAAGCATGTCACCAACGTGTGCAGCCATCAAACGGCACAATAAAATGTAAAAACTTTGGGTTTAGATGTTAACAACTAACTCCCTGGGATAGTACAGAAGTCTCTCAGCAGCCTTTACTTGGACAAATTGTCAGGCAATAACCTGCTACAGGGCTGGCCTCACAGTAAGAGCCATTCCTAGCACCCCAAAGTTTTAGCAAAGGTATGAAGAACAAGCAGCAAAGGGCTGCTGAAGTTGGCAGACTCTATCAGCTTTAGATTGGTTCTCCAGGGGAAAGGCTGGGAAGGAGAACATACTTGAGCAACTTTTTTTTCCCTAGAATGTAAGTGAGAAATGTTTGCTTCTTTTACCAGTGCATGTACTCTTCCCTCACCAAGAAAAGCCACACACTCAGCTCTGCTTTGCCCTACACTGACATGATGCAGTTCCGTTTTGCAAAATGCTTATTCCTTACAGCTTTCTACACTGCACTAAGATTACACATTAAACTCTAAATTAGTTTCCACTGAAATAGTTAGTAGACATGCATTAAGTTAAAAATACTTGAGTGAACTGGCAGATGGAAGTACCTACATGGCACTCAGTCATCCACTTGGAAGAAGAACAGAAAACTAGTCTGAGTACGTGAAGGTTTCATTACAGTTAGATCCATTTAACTAATAAATGAATGAAAAACCTAAGCTAATCCAGCTATTACAAACAGCTTCTCACCAAAGGTATTAGAGGCGCCTACCTGTCACCATACAGATCCAAACTGGATAGTGGGGCATCACATCTTTGCTCAGCTTCCTGTCCCTATACTTCCAAACTAGCAAAACGAGAAGTACGCACCCTTAAGTTCAAAAGCCCAACACAACCATCTGAATGCACTAACCAGCTAAGAAACACAGCGCATTACCCACTACTTCAAGGAATTATAACACTACGTTTGTTCAGCAAGTGTTGACATTCCAATGCCAGCCCTTACAAGAGCTATTCTCACATGACAGCCAAGAGTAGAACAAATATTGTGTTTCCGCCTCTCCCTTAAACTTCCACATTCAAGTGCACGCTGTGAGGATTTATTACTTACACACGCACACTACACATTTTAACTTTGTGACAGGTTTTGTATGGTGCAGTGTTAAGAAAGGGATTCAGTACCTAACTGTATTTGCTCTAAGTGTTAAATTATAGTATATGTACATTAAGACTACAAAAGCAACTGATACCCACTTGGTATTTACGCAGTTCCTTCAAGGGAGGCAATAATACATTGCTAGACAGTTCCTGGTAGTTGCTCTTGAAGCAGTCCTGCTATTATTTTCAGACAGTGGCTTGTCAAGCAAGCCTTTGCAATACAAACAGCGCTGCACATGCACCGAAATCACATCCAGTGCAAATGGAAATGAAAAGAACAGCAGCAAAAAAAAAAAGAAAGGCTTAACTAATTGTGACTTCACTGAACCAATCCGGAGCTATCCAAGGAGAGCAAACACATGTACGTAATTGGATTATTTCTAACAAAACTTCTCAACAATAATTAAAGAAAAAGTTTTCTACAGTTCCATACAGTTTCAGAGCCATTTACTTCTCACAAGAAGAAACACACAACTGCAAACGCCCACAGCACACGGACTTCTGAAGGAAGGTTGATTTCCCAAAGCTTTTTTCAGTTGTGTTTCAAAGTCAAGTTAGTTGCTCAAATGGATCTCCAGTGGCAGCCCTTGCACTTCAGTCATTTAACTCCAAAAGCCAAAGCACTGGACCAAACTGAAAACACAGGAGACACTGATATTACAGGAGAAGCAAATATCGCTCTTCACCCATTCCAAAGTTAAATTAGCTTGTACATGCCGCTATTATGGCCCTAGCAGAAGCCTGCAAGTTAAACACACTTTCCTCACTACCTTCTACACCGAGGGCTACTTGGAAGAATATTCTTTTTGCATATTCCGCACAAAATCCTTCATGGCAACATCTACAGGCACCTGCAGGTCACCACTTTGATCAAAAATTACACTTCCTTTGAAAGCCGAAGGTGCCTCCTCCGTATCGTAAAAATGAAAGCCTTAGGTCTTCTATAAGACACCACGAAACCCCCCAAGAAACTGTAGCTCTTCTCCATCAGTACTAGAAGCACAAATGAGTATAAACATTACTCCTATCTCCGCAACTTTACACCAAGAGCAACATAAGCAAAGAGCTGAAGCTGGCATATGCTCCATTTCTGGACCATAACAAGTATTACTGCAGAGGCAGTGAAGCATAAAGTATCTTAAATAGATGCACAAGTGGGAAAAAAAAAAAACAAGGGTTTGGAAGCAACAAAAGCTTTTGTAAACAACAGTGTGCCCGGGCAGCCAGAAGGGACAACCATACCCTGGGATGCTCAGGCCCAGCACTGCCAGCCAGAAGAGGGAAGGGACTGTCCCCCTGGTGCGGCCTCACCTCGAGCATTGGGGGCAAGTTGAGTGCCGCAATGTCGGAAGCACATACAGCTATTGGACAGGACCTGAGGGAATGGCATGAAGCTGTGTCAGGTGGGGGTGAGGAAAAGGCTGTGCCCCAGAGGGCGGTGGGCATGGAGCAGCTCCCAGGGCAGTGGGCACGGCCCCGAGCTGCCGGAGCTCAGGGAGCGTTGGGACACCGCTCTCAGCCATAGGGGTTGGGTTTGGGCGGTGCTGTGTGGGGCCAGGGGTCGGACTCGGTGATCCTCATGGGTCCCTTCCAACTCAGGACGTTCTATAATCAAGTACATCACAAAGGCATCTAAATTCTCTGCCACGTAACCCAAGTCTGTGAATGTATCACGTTTAGGAGTCCCAGCAAATCTGCAAATATCACCTCATGTTCAGCCTGCGGGAGCTCCAAGTTAGAGTGGGCAATGGCTTGGATTCTCCCCCACCTCCTTTTTAGCCAGCACAGGTCACAGAAGACCAACAGTTTGAGAAATACAACTGACTGTGTGTAAAACCTGGGAATATGTAAATGTGCAGGATTACAGAACCCTCCCTGACTGGCAAGACTCTGGCAGAGGGTCTGAAAGAGCAGGATGCTTCTGAGCTTGATCCAGTTTCTCAGCAAGAGCAGCAAGAACAAGCAGTCTCACAGATGGATCCGCGTGGGAGGGAGAAAGGATAAAAGTCTGCCTCGGGAGCCTGCTCCAGCTGCCACTGAAGCCTCGGAGGAGTTGGTACAAATTGGGCAGCTACCTATAAAAATCTACTCTGTCTCAGCCATTTCTGAAGCCCTGTTCTTCCCTCATTCCATTTTTCTCCTCCATTCTAGTATTCCCGCACTTGAAAGAGTTCAAATCAGACAGCTCAACGCAGTGCTTAACAGAAGGTAGATTAATACCACATTAAGGACAACATTTGTCTTATTTCTCCACTCCTTTGCAGAGCACCCTGCACACAATTCAATAGCTACAATAATTCAAAAGCACAAGAAGCCAGAACTCTTTGGAAATACTTGATTGAGAAGTGATAAAAAAGGAGTATTAGTCTTAATCAAAGTCTCCTAAACAACATGCTCAGTGCCAGGCAGGTTTTCCAACCAGCAGACAGCAATCACATTTCTCCAACTGAAGCACCTCACCACGAGCATTAGTTTATTTAAGCTCTCTTACATAGGTAGGGGAAAGCAGAGAGAAAAACATCTAACTTTACTATTCTGCTTCAGCTGTTACAGCCCACATCTGAACTTCTTGTTCCTTCTGACAAGGAATCAAAATTACCGGTCACTAGCTGTGCCTAACCCATCTGGTCTACCAACATAAAATAGCTAAGTACATGTGTCATCAATCACTGTTAATTACTTCAAAAAATATCGGTTTTTTCTTAAAGAACAAACACTGTCTAAGGCTTGTCTAGCTTTTTTTTTCTTGTTATTTTTTAACTGAATTCTACCCAATTACTAAGAGAAAGCAATCCACAATCGGAACACTCAAGCAACTTGAGTTGAGTGGAGTCCACATAACTTGTGCAAATCTTTTGCCTAATAAAACATTTCAATGAGTTTCTTCAGAAGAGACTGCAAGGCTGGTTTGAACTAGCATTAAGCTCAACCAGAAACTTAATGAAGCCTGCTCAAGCACTCCATGCTCACACTGCACAACACCAACCACGCAGTCTATTCCCAGCTAACAGCACCATGCTTGTAGTTGCCCCCCTTGTCATGCTCTTGGGAAGAAACGCACCTCAAGGTCTCCACAAAGTGCATCATTTTCAAGCGGACATTCAGCAGTCTGCTATCCACCAGAAAACAGTGACACAAAGAAAAACATTACAATTCTTTGTGCGTTTTAGTCTACAGTATGGATACCCAGGTATCCATAGGTATCCTAGGTATACCCTAACCCTAACCCTACCCTAACCCTAGGATACCATGGATACCATACTTGCCATATCCATGGCAAGGAAGAAAACCCACATGATCACACTAACAGCACAGACTAAAATCAGTCAAGACACTCAATGCAAAATTACCCTGCATGCTGGCTACAGCTTAACTCATTCAACAGCAGCGTGTTCTCATCCACAGAAGCTGGAACTGACAAAGTTTTTGAGTTTTCTTGCTCCTTTCTTGTAGTGAAACATTTCTTCTATTTCATTACTTCATTTCTTCTTACATGCTAATACTAATACCGAAACACACCACACACTGCAAAGCAGTAACCCAGGAGCCTTTTGCATTTGGGGCACAGCTAGAAGACAACTTCTGACTGCAATTGTTCCTCCACTTCTGAAGGAGTAGGCACATCACTGAGCCTGATTATCCCATTCTTCCCAGCAGCAGATCTTGCTGCATTGCAGCTTTGCGCTGTAGTAAGATGGACAAGAAGGCGGAAGTCTTCTCAACGGGCACCACGTCTCTCATGTCCTCCGTCTTCCACAAATTGACCTCAGTCCTATCCAACTTCTGGTGCTACTTTGCCAGTTCTTCTTTAAATGTGCCTCTGTTCTCCTATGCAGTGTGGCACATAATTGTAGTGCGTTACTTGCATGGCTGTTCTCAAAGGATTTTCCAACGTGGCATCACAGAATCATAGACTCACCAAGGTTGGAAAAGACCTACAAGATCATCCAGTCCAACCGTGCACCTATCACCAATAGTTCTCACTAAACCATGTCCCTTAACATAACGTTTACACGTTCCTTGAACACCTCCAGGGTCAGTGACTCCACCACCTCCCTGGGCAGCCCATTCCAGCACCTGACCACTCCTCAGGAAAAGCAGTATTTCCTAACGTCCAGCCTGAACCTCCCCAGTGCAATGTGAGGCCATTCCCTCTAGTCCTATCTACCCCCAAATTTTATATGAAGAGTATACAGGATATTGCATTGATCAAAACCTACAGCTCTGCCTTCAAAGTGCCTTCCTCCCCCCTGAGAAACACAAGGTAGTTCTATGCGCACTGTTCAGTCTCTGGCTTACCTGTCCAAGCTGCTGAAGCAACAAGAATTTAACTGCAGGAACATGCCAGCTACCAATCAGGCAGCAGTCACCATTAGAAGATAAAGCAGAGGTATATCCTCCTATGCACAGAAAGTCCAGGCTTTTCCACTCAGTCCGTTTTCAAATTACAAGTCATGCTCTCTCAAGCCACAAACATGCCCAGAAGGGAAAGTTAACACCATCACCAGACAAATGTCCATTTGCACGTTGAAGTAAAATAGGGTTAAAATTGTAATAACCGAGAGCACTCTAATAAAAACTTGAATCTTCAGTCAAAAATTGCAGGCTCACGGCTGACAAGCAAGAGCTGTCGTAGCATGTGCAAGGAAGGAACAAGTGGCACAAGAACTGGGACATACTTTGTGGACTGATGCAGTGTCTGCCATGGGGTCTCTCTTTTTTATCTTTTAAAACACTGTCAGCTGCCACTTGAGAAGATTTCAGCTCTCGACCCTCATGGAAGGCTTAACTCCCCAGCTTAGATATGCAGGGATTCACGTTTTGTCAAGTTTCTGTATGCATCCTATTTCACCTAAGGTGCTGTAGATTACAATTAATACTGCTCTTCACAGCTTCGTGCACTAAATGACAATTTTCATCTCTGTAAGACAGGGAAGGAATCAAGCAAAGCGATGTAAATGGCTGTTTTGTCTCTCTTCGGTCCTCAGTGTCAATTATTAGAATATCACAGACCAAACTTGAAGTCCCTTATTCAGACTGCTGGGAATTTGGTTTTTGCACCTTTAGATAGCCTCCTCACACCGCCATGCTCGGTTTCAGCTAACGCACCACCAGGAATTGCTTGGCTCTCACGAATTGCAGCCACATGCCACCAAAGCTGTGCTGAACAGGACTGCCTTCACCTTCTGACTTTGTGTGCAATACTCCTAAACAAACGGACACGAGGGAAGGCAAGACATTAGCAAAATCCTCAGTTTTGTTCTTTTTCACGATCACCTGGAAATATCTGGTGTCCCCACAAACGTAACGATCAGAAAACTACATTATGTAAGAGGAAAAAGCAGCTGAAGAGCCAGTGCTAACACTTGAGTCCCTTCTGTAGGAAGTCTGAAGAAATGCAGCGTTAGTCATAGCACGCTACTGGAGACAGACAACTACCTTGGATTTTACTGTTCTCTGTTTTGGTGCCAGTTTTAAACTCTAGCAACCTCAGACACCGCAACGTAAACGTGCCTCTGTCACCTCGAGACATTCTGCATGCAAAGCATGCTCCAAGGCTGGAGCGAGGGGAAGTAGATGGCAAGAATTTATTTCTGAAATGGAATGGAGAGATAAGATCAAGCAAAAAGGAGCAGAGGCTGCTGACACATCTGCATGCACACAAGCCAGTAAATATGCAAATACAAAGACATTTCTACCGAGAGCACAAGAAACCGATAACGTGAAAACTACTTCCAGATACACTAAAATATACTGCATTAAAGTGAGCTGCACAACTCCAACGAGACATTGTACAGAACAGTTCACCTTGACCACGGCAAGCTTCTTGTTCAGGGGAATGCTGAGGTATTTTTGGGGTAGAAAATCTGGTTCAACTCTGAATATCACAGTACTTACGAATCGCTTTGGATGTTTGTCTTTTACTACTCTCATCTGGAAGTACACAAAGGACTCGGCATTAAGCTGTAAAACACCCTGACAAAGCTGCCTCAGGAAAGAGCTTCTTGCCCAGAAGATGAAACAGTGAATTTTGCAAAAGATTTCAGAGAGAGTGGAAAATAAAGGCTGTATTGACTGCGCATCCCTGAAGACTGACCTTACAGAGCTAGTGCTGAAGTCTACGTGACTTGGTAGCAGATAACCTCAGAAGTGAAGAGCTGTTTAGAAAGGTGATACTAGGACATCCATCCGCTGTTCTTGAAGTTTTGAGAGGAAGAGACACCCAACAGGCTTATTATATATTATTATATAGACACATATTATATATCTATAGGCATTGGAGCCAAAGAAAGCATTTATTTTCATTTTCAGTCCATTTTATCTGCTTACTACCTCTGAACCAGAGACAAGCTCAGGAGCTGGGTTTGGATATAGCATGAGAAGCACATCTTGCATTCTGCAAGACAGACAGTGCCGATAAGCAAACGCAGCTCTTCACTATTGCGGTGGGGTTTGAACTTTGCTTTGGTAACGAGTCTGTTTCCTAAGGGAAGAAAAAAGCATTCCAACTGGGATACCTGCTTGACAGCGCTCGGCCTCTTCTGGGACGAAGTGCAGGGGGATGTCAGCTACCTGGCAAGTATAGGGAGCACAGAAACTTCAGCAACTGTCAGTAAGCACATACAAAAGCTTAAGTAAAAAAGAAAAACAAACCTTATTTCCAAGCTAAGTCTCCCACATACAGCACAACAGATCAGAAACAACTTTCCAGCAACATAAATCTCTGCAGAGAAATGAAAGCAGCCTACAGCTCCTCAACAGCAGGAGCTTCAGCCAGCAGCGAGGCTTCACGTCTTCACCTGTAAATCTCTGCAGAGCAGCAGTACACCACAGGTAGCACTCAGCACAAGGCACAGCACTGGAGCTCCAGCAGAAAGCTCAGGACAAAACAGGTGTGCTGTCAGTGAGGCTAAGTGGAGGCTCAAAGGTTTGTGAGGACCTGCTCGAGGAGACAAAATCCACACAGTGAGGAGTGCAAGGGACAAGCAACAGCAAAGTGCAGGACCGCTATACCTGCGCTCAGGCCGTGCTCTATCAACAGCCACCCCAGAAGTCATCACTGGAAGCAAATTCCCTGCTGCCAAAGCACTTGGTGACACGGCCGGCTGTCGTCCTCACTCAGCAGCCTCCTGCAGCTGCAGGAAGACAGTACCTTCTCCTATGTTTGCTTGATTTTCACACCCACACTTGTTGGTTGGTTACAACATATGCTCTGAACTCAGTTATCTGCATTCAGTGAATGCGATAATTTAGGTTTTCATTGCCAGTGTTAAGAACGAGCCTCAGAGCTATACACTGAGGCCCTGGAATTTAAATATACGATAACACTGTAAATAAAAGGAAACAAATTCCTTAAGGAAAACCTTTTTGCATGCCAGATCA
>JANHGO010000071.1:13200721-13212913 GCA_024606505.1 Aquila spilogaster | reverse complement strand
GGTAATATATATACTTCTATCCCATTAAAAAGAAAAACCTGTGGCTGCTGCTTGCATTTCATAGAATCATGAACCATGTACTCCAACTAGGACACCTGCTTGACAGCCCTTGGCTTCTCTTCTAAGACAGAACAAACGGGGAAGTCGGCTACCTAACAAGCACAGAGAACTTCAGCAATCGCTCGTATCAAAAACCAAGTATGTACAAAAGCTAGAGAGATGTAAAAAAGAAAAAATCAGACCTTTCCAGGCTGAATAAGCCTCCCACGTATGGCACAATATAACAATTTACCCAGAAACGTAAGCCACTGCAGAGAGATTAAAGCAACCTACAATCCTCCAAAAGCAGGACCTGTAGCCAGTAGTGAGGATTCAGATATTACCACTTGCAGGAAACCATCTCTAGATCTCTCCATACCTGTGGTAAACATAACAGATAGCAATTTAACAAGCGATCACTCAGCAGAACTCACAGCACTGAAGCTCCTGAAGAAAGGTTATGACAAAGCATGTTTGCTGGCGGGGAGGCTAAATGGAGACACAGAAAGGATTCGTGAGGGCCTGCTCTAGGAGGGAAGAGCCACACAAAGAGAAGGAGAAGAGACAAGCGATTGCAAAATGCCAGACCGTGAAACACCTGTGTTCAATACGTGTTCCTTCCATGACAGCCACCCCAAGCTAATTCCCCACTGCCCAGAAAGCACCCAGCGACACGGCTTGCAGTCTTTCTCATTTAGTAGTCCTCCTGTAGCTGCAGGAAAACATTAGTACCTTGTCCTATGTTTGCTTGAATTTCACACCCACACTTGCTGGTTGGCTACAGCATATGCTCAGAATTCACTTATCTGTATTCAGAGGCTGTGATAATTTAGATTTTTGTTGCCAGTGTTAAGAACGAGCCTCAGAGCTATACACCGAGGCCCCGGAATTTAAATATACGATAACACTGTAAATAAAAGGAAACAAATTCCTTAAGGAAAACCTTTTTGCATGCCAGATCAGTTCCCAATAGTAACTGCTCTGCTTTGACAAGAGATAAATATTTACAGTCTAGAACAGAGAACACCTTGTGTTGCAATACTAGGAATGCAAGCCTCATCAGTCCCCGGTATACTTAAGAGGTTACTTTGATTTATTTAAAAAAAAAAAAAAAAAAATCTGAGTACTTAGAAGCACACACATTTGTCTGCTCATTTACACCACCAAAACTGAAGGTAGTCATACAGAGAAATTGTCAAACATACTGAATCCAGAACAGATTTTCACAAAAGGAGACCTCATCCCCCAGGGAATGTAGACAGTTTACAATGAAAGTCTAAATTATTGCCAAGAATATGCTGCCTTTTTTTTTTCCCTTTTATTTAAATATAGCCTAACATGCTCCTCTTAAAAGTTGCTCTAGTGAATGTAGACACTGAAGATTTTTCTTACTGGGGCAAAAAGGCAGCAAGAAGAATCAGATGTCTGTACCAAACTTCTCAGATTGGGGGTTACCACACTGGGAATACCCCTGGAAGAGGGAAGAGAAAGCTCAGACTCTAGGTCCTTAGGCTATCTCTCAGCTTCCAGTGTGCCTCCAAGCCTCATGGCTTGATCAGCTCCTTCCAGCAAAGGAAAGAATGTGGGGAATGTCATTCATAATGGCACTTGGGAAGATCTAGGAATGGGAAGTATACAATAACTGGATATCCTTCTCACAAGGAAGGGAGATAAGCCCCATGCAAAGAAGATGCTCTCATTTCTAGCATTAGACAGCCACATCTCAAGTTGCTTGAGTTTTCTGCCATTTTAAATGAGGTAAATACCTAATTAAACATGAATGCAATTTTTTTTTATACTGTCTATGCAGTCCTAACTCCAATTTCTAACAGGACCTGCACAAGCACAGCCTGGTTTAGCTGTTACACTACAGGATTTCATATCTGGAGTGTTATATTCCTCACCCAGTTGCTATTTGGGCTTTTATGGTACATACCCTTTGAAGTGTGGCAGTCCAGCCGCCGGTAGGCTTACAGAAGAGGTCGATATCTATCTCAGAGTCTCAGCTTTCTTACTTCCTTCTCCTGTTACAATGGAATTATTACCTTGTGCAAAACTTTCCTGCCTTGACCTCACTCACGCCATGGTGAGCATTACTCTGTGATACCATCTCCGCAATCAGTCAAGCGCTCTGCCTTATGTTCTGTGCACAAGTTCTTCATTTGCTCCCCTGCTTTCAGCATCCCTGTACGTCAGTTTATTTTTAGACCAGCATTTTTATAGCAAAGACCAGAAGCAACACACTTTCAGTGCCAAACTGAATTCAGCTGAGATTTCTAATACTGTTAATAATTGACGCAAGGACACTTCAGTCTGATGGTCATAGAAGACTGGTACTAGCTATATGTCTGCCATCCAGGACCACTGCCGACCCCTCGGCACTCACTGCAGCCCTCTCCCAACTACCCCACACCACCACCCCCAGGTAACCAGCCAGTTCACAAAGATCAGCCCACTATTGCCCAAAAGGGATTCACACCATTCACCTCCTCATCAAAAGAATAGATCGTGCTTTGTTTTTTCATGTGTGTGCAAGCTTTCTGCACTGAGGATTTGACACCCTACCCCCCCAAACAGAACACCACCTCTCTTTACACTTGCAGTGTCACGAACCACACACAAGAATCGGATTCATCACCACCTATTTCTGTTTACAAAGCATAACCTACTACAGGAAACATCAGCAAAAGATACCCACATACAGGCACAGAGGTGAACAAGACCATGTAATCTGTGTAAATCCACCCAAAACCAGCATGGATTGCTCATAAAATTGCATAGTAGAAGTCTTTTCTATTTTCAATAATTCACAGTATGTGCTTATTAAGAAGATTTCAACTTACAAGGCCATCTTCTTCAAGGTATACTGTAGCCAGCAACAGAGCTATACTTTGCCCTGAAATTACATCAATACATTCATCAACATAAGCTCTTCTGCATTATGCTAGGTTTGATAATTTATAATGTAAAAACTCAGATTACTGTTCTCTGTCACAAGTTTGTAGGTTTTGCGGAGCTTAGAGAAAGAAGTTTATTCCTAATGCTAAGATTTCATTCACAATTATGATTAAGCCCATCATCAAATGATGCGTTCAAGGCACAGGGAGCAGATGAGGCAGCAGCCTGTCTTCAGTGCAGTGCATAGCACTGACTTCTGCACAGGGATGAAGAAAAGGCCTATAGAAAGATAGGCGAGTACAACCCCCAACGAAGCATTCGATACCTACCACGTGCAATCAGAATAAATACCCTGCTGTTCGTTTCTAGTCCGCTCCCTCCTCCTTTGATTATGCCTCCAAGCTAAAAATCCTATGAGAGGCAGCCTTCACTCAAATGCACCCTTCAGCCTCCACCAGGATCTGACAGCAAGTAAGAGTTGGGGGAAATAAATAAGGAAACAAAATTCTCTCCCAACCAAAGCATTGCCATTAGATTCAAACAGAAAAATCAGTCTTGGGTAGAAGTGCACAACAGAATCCATATGAAAAATAATTTATTTTGGGAAGCTCATTTACATCAAGTAGGTGAGGAAAAACTGAAATGCAAATGCAGATCATGGTAGCCAATTTCTGTTCCAGTCCACTGGAAGGATCAGTTACTCAGCAGGATATCTAACACTATATTCAAACACACCTAACTGTGTGTGGCCTCTTCATCACAGAATGAAGACAAGACACAAAGTTTTGAGCATACTCGCTACCAAACACATCTGGGCCTTGCTTCATCACGCTGCCGCTGAGTAAGAGCGGCTGCAACAGCACTAAACTTGAAGAAATTCAGTTAATTTGTGACAGTAATCACCACCTACAGCAGAGGTGAGGTTTACAGAAATCCAGGGGTTGGTTTGTTGACTTAACAGCAGAAAACAGCAGCAACAGACCAGGCTTTCTGTGTTGCACATGGAGCAAGAAAGGGCTGTGCTTAGCACCAACCCAGCAAAGATCCTGCTAGCATCATAGGGAGCCATTTCTTTCACTGCCCCTGAAGATCCTCCAGCAGCACAAACCATACTCAAAAACTGCATCACCTCCTTGGGAAGGTGGCACAAGGCAGCAGGAAACTGCACCTTACTTGCCCTCTCCAGTTTTATAAAAGGTGCCTTCGTTCACCCCCTCCAACAAGACCTCCACAAGAAACATGACCCAGTATCTTCTGAGCTATTCCAGAAAGATGCCTGTGCTCCCTTTTTCCGTAAACAATCTAAAGAAACAAGCCAGGCTTCCCAGGAGGGTGTAGATCCTGCTGTGCCATAAAAGGCCAACCTCTGTGTCAGAGTCCTGCTGCCTTGTTCACACCATGACTTGGAGAAGTCCCCTTCTGACTCAGCCAAAGCACTAGGTACAGCAATTTTTTTTTTTTTTTAAAGTCTATGCTGGCTGGAGAAGCAACTCTTTTTTCACTTGAAGAAATGAGTTCCACCTGTGCAGTGCTCTAAAATGCAATCCAGCCTGCAGGAAAGCTCAGTTTTACCTACAAATTCTCCTTCTAGGACCCCTCTGGCCTGACAGTCTGCACCACAGGCCTTCCCTTTCTGCTGGTCCTTGGGAATTAAATAATCTTCACATACTTACTTGTTTGCAGTTTGAGCCACTGCATTTGAAGTCAAGGCCAATAGCCCATCTTCCATCTCATCCCACCTCCTTCCAAATTAGCCAGCATTCACAAATATCTGCCCCACTGCCACTGTGTTTCCCGAGTGGAGACTTTTCCCTTCTCACTGCCCTGAGCTACCAAGCTCACGAAGTTAAAACTCACAGACTATTCAGATTTTTCAGTATCCTCATCGTTTTAAAGGTGTTAATAGTGCAACTTTTCTTCACTTAACACTTCACTTTCACGCACGTTATTTGAACAGAAAAGCAAATCTCACTGCTCTACATTTTATGTGAACCTGCAGCAAAAAGGCAGGCTAGTTTTTTTGCTCACCACAAGAACTACCTGTATTTGGGATTTTAACAGAATCCAGAACAAACACTAACAAAAACTAGGTAACTGTAGCTCCCATGGGGAAAAATGTAACTTTCCTAATACTTTGAACAACACTCTCTTTCTGAATACTTGTTGGGAACAGCATACAACAGAATTAATTCATTGTTTCAGGCTTACATTTTGGATCCTTTTCTTGGAGCGATGCACACAAGACAGAAATTTTTGTCAACACACCACCAGAACTAACCTGAACATTTTTCTACTGAGCAAAAGCAACGTAAGCTATTTTAGCATATTAGCAAAATGGAACACAGTAGAAGTATGTTAACTGACTAAAGATAACGTTGCAAAAGCTACAGGTTTTTATTGAAGTAAAATGAAAACTCAAACAGGAAGACAACTTGGAAAACACTAAGGGAAAGAGGAACAGCATAATGTGCTCATCTACCTTTAATCCGCAAGATCAAATTTGAATAACTGCTTATTCAACATGAAATGCTCAAAGACATTAGCACGGACGCAGCTGTGACGCTACACCTTCCTACTAGGGTCCTTGTGTGCAATCACAGAGAAGACAAAGCAGCACCAGTTCAGGCAAGTACAACACCCTGCAAAATCTTGCACACCAGTACTAGCCACAGGCCAGTTATGAATAACTGCTATTTCTCAAATTTAAGTTAATGCAAATTATATCAGCAAACTAATGCTATCATGTGCGTTTGACAAATGAAATTTGATTATATATAGAAAGAGCCACCGTATACTAATGTTCACAGAATTTAAGGGTAATTAAGTCTTACTGACAGACACCTCATTAAAGTACCAGTTCTTCAGAAAAATTAATAAAGTGAATTATTTCCTACATGTGAAATATCAAAATTCTTCACTACTCATAAAAGATAAATGGAATTAAGGTCAATTGGATGTCAGTGTTCACCAGAATGAGTGGGACACACTTAAAAAGATCATTTAAAACAATACATTGCTACACTGCTAGCACCCAATCTGAGATGTTAATCTTCTATACGTTATTTTATCCTATGATTGCAAAAAACAAACCCCTTACAATACAATTCTTCATCCAACAGCTTACTGGCTTGTTATAAAACGTACAGATACAAACATCCAGGAAAGGTTTATGCGAGATCAAACTTGAAAGAACACAAAAAAGTGAACACAGCAACAAACCCAGACACGATAGCCAGATTGTACCCAAGGCAGAGTCTTCAATTTGCCATTTCAGCAAGTCGTATCTGCAACACGGAGAGCTGAAAAACTTGCCAAATGTCTTCCTAGACATCATCACCTCATGGGCAACACAATGCCAGAGCAACACTTTGTCATGTCCTATGCATTTGTCCAAACTACTGTAGCGATGCCCCAAAGAAAGGAGCTCTTCCTTCCTCAGATCTTGGATAAGCCACATTAGCTGCACACATCACCTTCAGCCTCCAGCTCCTCCCAACACCTCTCTGGCTCCTTTCTGGTCCTCAACCAAACTAAATGGCTGTCTCAGAGGACTCTTAGGGTTAAAGAAAAAAAAATTACAAAACCTTATCTTGACCAAAGGAGAAAGACGTTTCTCATTAGCCTAAGATCCAATTTTAAAATTGCAGCTTTTTGGTTTTTAAATACTTCTTGTATGAGGAACAAAGGTTCAATCACTTGATGAGGGGAGATGGCTAAGCGTGCCCATGACCACAAGTCAACACACATTCCTCTGCACTAGTAGATGGCAATTTGAAGCAGATTTTAATCAAACTTTTCTGAGGTAATATCCTATAGGAAAACATGAAGGGAAAAAAAAAATATGAAGTTGATCAAGATGTGTCTAGTAATGAATGCCATGAAAAAAAGGCCAGAATTTTTATAGAGGAAGGCCAAACTGTAATTCCTTGCAAAGGGAAAACCACAGAAGCTTTCCAAGAGATTTTACAGTCTTTTCCTAATTGTTCCCTTTTTCAACATCATTATGCAACCTCTGTGTGCTTTCCTGCTTCTCTACACCCCTTATTTTACCCATTTACCCTCCCCCCCAACTTCTACTAAATTTTGTGAGGCAGCTCCTTTAAGATAGCCAGAAATGCAGTGCATATTTGTCTCTTCTCCTCCTCTCAGTTTCAACTGCCCAAGTCTTTCCGGTGAAGAAGCATTGCCCAAAATCTGCTTGCTATTCAAGCAGTTCTGGCAATGACAAGCATCACTTCATGAATCATCTGTTATATATTGCCTTATCAACATGGTCCACTGCAGGATAAAGTAAACCTGGCCCACTTCAGTTTTCTGCATAACACAATCAAAATGCAAGTGGCATTAATTACTAGAGTGGTCTGAGGAGTTCCCTCAACCAAGGACTCAAATACAGAGACAACATATATGAGAGACAATCTAAATCGAATCAAAATGCTAAGATTATTTCCTCCCCCACCACACACAGCTTTTACTTTAATTTTTTAGAAGACTCTTACCCTTTTTACTAGTTAACAATATTGCCACATTTCTAATTATTAAAGCAGGCACCTTTAGTGTTTCTGCTGTTTCTCAGCTTAAACAATTTGAGACAAAAATCACGTATTTTCATGGTTTCCCCCCAACCTCCCCATACCTCTGAGATCAGCCAGCAAGCTGAGGAGAACCAGGTTCCTTTCATTGCTTTAGAGCATTAGTATGCTTGGACCTGCGGAACCGGGAAGCAAAAATGAATGGAAAACAGAAGCTATCCATTAGGGAAGTGGACTCAAAACTGAAAAGCAATTTTGAATTCAGTGACAAGACACATCCTGTCAGCTTCTCTGTCCAGTAAAACACGCTTCTACAAAAGCAAAAACTCAAAGGATTCTAGCAGGAGTCTGATAAAATTTAAACCCAACGGCTGGCCTTGTAGACTAGGTAGCAGGATTGAAAAAGATTACAGAAAAGCAATAGGATAACTGGAAACAAGCTAAAGGTGAACTGGAGGAGCAGTGAAGTAGATGACACCATCAAAGAAGCCAGCAAGAAGGGTCAAGAATACTTGGCAAATATTTAATGAATGTCATTACCAGTGTCCAAATAATATGTTCAATTAATATTTCTTGGTGGCTTGTGACAAGCTTTGCCATGTGGAACAGGCTAGCAACAGATACTATTCAGCAAACAAACTGTTCTGGTAATATTACTGTGTGTACTCAACCATAGATGTAAGACAAGTAAAAATATGGTCCCAAGGGTTTGGGGGTTTATATTATACATATACACACACACACAATGCCAAGGAGTATTTATTTCCAGTAAATATAAATACATACAATGCCAAGGAGTGTAACACAATCACTTCTTTAACTGGAAGAGGACACCAAAGAAATATTTTAACCCCAAGATTAAGCTGGCACAGCTGGACAGTGAGGATTCAGGTTTTCAATCCCTGAAGGGAGCATCACGTTAGCACACACTTACGCCACTTGACCCACACAAGACGCATGCTATCCTTGAGAAAACACGAAGACAACTAGTTACTGTGACCTTACAAAGGTAGGTATGGCATGCAAGCATTAGAGGAACGCTTCAAGCAATCCAAAAGTGCCAAAAATGAAGACAGTAGTCTTTCAGCGGAGCATGCACAGTATTCAGCTGATCAAGAACATAAACGCTCCGCATTAAATTGCCAGTTTGTGCTCCTTAAGGTAAGGCTGTGTAGTAAGTTCTAAGAGACATTCAACATACTAACTCCTTTTAGCACAAGTTATTTGATAAGCACATTTGTGAACAAACCATTTTAAAAGCTCTTGCCTATTCTCAGCTCTGAAAGATGAAAGAAATTTGGCCTAGAATATTTGATCCTATCACATACCATATATTTGGTGGCAAGGTTTTGTATCGACACTTTGTTTTAAATGTGTTTGGGCACCTTCACGTATAGAGTAGCTTCCCCAGATTTGAAACCTACAAATGATCCTACAGGGCAAGTTTCTGAACTACAGATACACTTTAAGATGGCTTTAAAAAGTCTATCCCCCAGAAAGCACAAAGCCATTTCAAAGAGAGATTAAGAGGTCAGTCTAATCTAAAACCATGGGCTGCTGCTCAATTTCAGCCTTTATTTTTAACAAGTCCTGCTCCTCACCCTTGCAGTTCAACACGTGATTTAAGGTTGAAGACTGAGATCAACCCCACCTTTTCAGCAGCCTATAAAGAGGCAGCTCCTGTGCTTCCACCTCTGCCCATGGTAGAAGGCAAAGAGAAAAACAAGCGCTCACCATGGGAGCAGAAGGTCACACTTGCCCAAGCTGCTGCTTTCGAGGAGCGTGCAAACCACAAGGCAGGCAAGCTACCTGCTCATGGGGAAAGCAGAAAGACCTGACAGGTTGGACAGAGCTTCCTTCCAAAACCATTCATAATCTAACACAGGTCCACGGGACCTGCAAACCCTTTGCAATCCAGATACTCCAAGGGTTTGGGAGGCAGCCTGGAGTTCAAGCCCCTGAAGATCTGGGCAAAATCTTTTCTTCAAGACACTGCAATCCGCATCCATGTAAATATCTCTTATCAGCTCCTGTTACTAGGTAACTTCTGAAGAAGTTCATCAATCTTCAGGTGTCTGTAAACACATCACTCCTAGTTTAAAAAAAACAAACTTGTTTTAAGTGCATTGTTGTTTTCCCCTTTTCCACATTAATGGGTGGCTGCCTGTGAAACATGAGCACAGCAACACAGAAATTTGCATCCTGACCAACACAAAAATTAACATATGCACGAAACTACTTTTTCTTCTTTTATTCTTTTTGCTAGCAAGTCACCATCGAAAGGCAAGCAACAAATGAAACTAACTTCCACTAAGGAGTTCACCTGCATCACACATCAGGACCTTGGTGTACTCAACCTGCTATCTCCTAACCTGGGGCTGATGGACACTGCCTGGGCTTCTCAAGAACTTCTTCACCGCTTTCTCTTGGTGCTGACCACAAGTTCGGTAGCTCACACCTGCCAGTCGTCTTCTACTTTAGGACAGTCAGTTGGAGATTGCACTATATGAACACAGACTGCTCAACAAACATTTCCTCCCAAAGGAATAAAAGCTTTCATGCCATACATATGCTTTTCTTTCAGGCCTCCATCCCATTAAGTAAATGACAAATTCCTCTGGTATTCTGAGGTAATTTTCAAAATGCATTTCATGCATTTTCTAATCTGTCCGCTTTCTAAAGCCAAGTCCTGAAACAAAACCAAGGAAATTATAGGATGGCAAAGTTAAATTTTAAAGATTTCAAGATTCTGGGATTTTTTTTTTTTTTCCCCTAAGTTCAGACAACCAAGGGCACAGCTTAATATCGGCAACGGAAATCTGTCAGAGGTACATGCTAAAACATGCCATCCAAACATGAAGAAAAGCATAGAATCCTGGAAAGCCGTGTCTTACACATTTCGCTTTATACAGAAAATCTGCAGTCGCTAAAACTTACTCTTTCTAACTGGGTGGCATTTTACATTTCCAAATGTAATTGAGTGAACATGTTGCCATGGTTACAGTAGGATTCTGCAATAACTTTGTTGCCTTGTAATTGCTGTATATTTGTATACAAGCAGCTGAGCTTTCTTAATTCAATGCCCTCTTAACTCTTTCAGAGAGGCTGCGGAGCAACAATGGCAGCTTTTAGGCTGAAAACACCATACAGCAGTGGTGGAAACATCAGAAATGATTAAAACTCAGTGCCGCGACAGACCGCATTACAAAAAAAAAAAAAAAAAAAAGAAGAAACCTTGCCAAGAACCAGATTATTATATAAACTTCAGAGCTCCTTAGCTTTTAAAAAACGTTGCCGTTAAAAAAAGTCCAATTCAGATAATTAACTCCAGGTAGCTTTTGGCAACAACCGAAAGCACTTCGACGGCAGCAAATACAGCACAAGTCCCATTTATTGACAGTACATAATACCAGTAAATCAAAATGCATTGGCAAGGAGATTATTCACTCAACGGTGAAATTCACTGTAGCACAGAGGGCCAAAATAATGCTTGCTCCATCTCTTCAGTCTCAAATTAGCATTATTAAGACAACAGAATACAGCTATTGGAAACAAGCACGAAATAAAGCTGCCTGGATATCCCTGTTGAGGAGAAATGGAGAACACCGGAGAGTGCCTATACCCCGCTCCACCACCCTGAGCTACACGCCCCATCCCAGATTTACAAGCGATTTTCACATCCTGAATCCACCCACACCTTTCCAAAACAGATCCCACTTCTTCGGAACATTTTTAGACCTGTAATCCAGTCTGGAATATCAGGCAAGCCTGTAACATGAAATCCACTCCTATGGCCAGAAAACAAGCGGTTACGGTGACAAGCCTAATTTATGCAAATCTTCCAAAGCAGGCCATTGACAAGCAAACAACCACCAAAAAAATAAACCACCTTCCACTACCACGAAATGCATGCACAAAACAATTACGCAAGTGTTTTGAATAAAGGGCAGGTTTACTTCCCTTTAAATGGTCCTCGGCACTGAGCTATAATGTCAAATAATTGTTATGTAAATACGTTTTCTTGCTTAAGATGTCATGCTGCCTTCCATGCCACAAACACTCAAAATATAACATTTAAGGAGCCGAGGGATTGCACAGCATCTTTCCTGATAAATTCCAGCAGCAAAACCCACACACAACCGCTCAGCAACACCTCACTTCGCGCTCCTCCGAACGCACTATAATTTTTTTTTTGCTGTTGTTGTTGTCCATTGATCGTTGCACGAACCAACGCTTCACGTTTCGAGGCGGCACACGCACTTTATTCACCACCAGCTCCCCAAAAGGCGTATTTTGGGGGGGGGAAGCCGTAGCCTGTGGCCGAGGACGGAGCCCTGCCTCGGCGTGGACCTGTCATTTTCCCTTGTAGCCCGACGTTATCTCAGAACTTCCAAAAAGCGCGGGGATGCTGAGGAGAATACCCCTTCTTTTCTCCTCCTGGTTACAAAAAAAAAGCCATTTTTCATGATTTCTTTTGGAGGGGGGTGGTGCCCGGGGGTCGGGACGACCCCCCTGGCCCAGCCCGGGAGCCGCTGCCCCGTCAGGCAGCCCCGGCGTGAGGCGCGCTCCGGCGGGGCCGCGGGCGCAGCCAGCCCCCACAGAAACTTTCCCCAAGTCCCACGTTATTCCCGGGGCGGGGGAAGAACGGACCCGAGACGGGCCGAGGCCACGAGCCCCAGCCCGCTGCACGGCCACCGAGGAGAGGGTATTTGCAGAACAGGGG
>JANHGO010000071.1:13173447-13200621 GCA_024606505.1 Aquila spilogaster | reverse complement strand
CGGCAGAGCCTCTTTCCGGAAAGGCAAACGTCCGGCTCCTGCTCCCACAAGGAAGGTCCAGGCCCTGAAAGCTGTTGGCCCCACGGTGAGACCCCCACCCAGGGAGGACGGGACTCACCTTCTCGCCCTTGTCCTCCTTGTCGCTGAAGAACCAGTCCGACTGTGGGGAGATGGGAAAGGGGTTACAGACCGGCGAGGAGCAGCGGGAGCCTGGCGCAGCCGGGGACCCCCGTCCCCCAAGCCCGGGGTGTGGATCAGCCCCCTCCTCCAGCCACACCGGTGCCCACCCACCCACCCACCCATGCCACTTACGTGCTGGATGAGGGTCTCCACGATTTTGTAGCGGTCAGGCATGTGCGTCACCATGTCGGTCATGTTGTCCTCAGATGTTCGCACCAACGTGGGGCCGAACACCAGGGCCAGGTTTCGGGGCTCCATCTGCAACCGGAGCCGGGGTTAGCGCCTGCCCGTGGCCACCCCTCAGCGATCGCCGCTCCATCAGGCACCGTCTCCCTTCCCACCCCACCGCGAGCTGCGGCTCAGCCCAAGCTGGGGGGGGGGGGCTCGAGGTGGGCCAGGGGTCTGGGAGAGCCTGCCTGGCCCCGGGACGGTGCCTGGGGCCAGATGCTCGGGGCGGGCGGACGGTACCTTGTTCTTCTCCGAGTGGTCAGCGATGGTCTTCAGGTGACCCACCAAGAACTTGAGTGTCTCGTAGTAGTGACCTGGCAGGTCCCGGATCTGCAGGCAGGCACCAGGTCACCTCTCAGCTCAACCCCTCGCCTTTCCCACCCGTGCCAGCCCCCAAAGAGGGGCTCCGGGCTGTGCCCCCCACCCCAACCCCTGCCCCATCTCCCTACCAGCTTCCGCAGCGTCCTCATCCTCTCACTGGCGTCCTCTATCCGATTGGCCTCGATGAAGTCGTTGTACTTATCTGAAAGCGGGACATGGAGGGGTCAGAGCTGGGCGAGGGGAGAGGGCACCCCCCGGGGCTAGGGACCCCCAGATGCACCCGCCGGAGATGCTGGGCAGGGGACTGGGTGCTGGTGGGGCCCCACTGGGACAGGGCATAGAAGGGCAAGGAGGGACAAAGACAAGGGCTGGCCCAGGGGACTCAGCGATGAGGGGGGTCTGCAGAGCCCCTCGCCTTGGGTGGGCGCTGGTTCGCTCTGTTGCAGGGTCTGGGGACATGTCCCCAACACAAGGACGGGCGGGACGGGCTCTGGGGCTGCCGGTCAGCCTGCTACCGGCCATCGACATGCGGCCATCAGCACGGGGTCATCTGTGGCCACTTTGGGGGCTCCGATGGCCCCCAGGGGAAGCGGACGGCTGGGGCGCAGCGACTTACCGTCAGTGAAAAGGGGCTCGGGCAGCTTTCGGAAGAAGGATTTCAACAGGCTGCTAATGACGTTCAGATCCTGCCACCGCTGCGGGGGAGAGAAGAGGCTGCTCAGAGGAACCGCTCCGGGCAAACCCAGGCACCAGCGGGAGAGAGTCCCCGAGCCAGGGAAGTCCCAGGCCACCAACACCGAGGGGGACACCAACCAGCACCACCACGGCCGTGAGGACGGCAGGACAGTTGTCCCCACCCTGCATCTGGCAAGGAAAGCCCTGTACCACCGCAGGACCATGGCGAGATGCAAGGGGACAAACGTGTCCCCAGGCTGCCGCCCACACTGCTGCCACCAGCCACTAGGCGGCCCTGCCACTCCAGGGAAGGTGACAGCGATGGAGACCGGGATGATGATGGAGACGGGGATGATGATGGAGACGGGGATGGTGATGGAGACGGGGATGGTGATGGAGACGGGGATGATGACGGAGACAGGGATGATGATCATGTTGGAGACAGGGATGATGATGGAGATGGGATGATGATGACAGAGATGGGATGGTGATGGAGACGGGGATGGTGATGGAGACAGGGATGATGATCATGTTGGAGACAGGGATGATGATGGAGATGGGATGATGATGGAGACGGGGATGGTGATGGAGACAAGGATGATGATCATGTTGGAGACAGGGATGATGACGGAGATGGGATGATGATGGAGACGGGGATGGTGATGGAGACAGGGATGGTGATGGAGACAGGGATGGTGATGGAGACAGGAATGGTGACAGAGCCATGGACTAGGACAACAGCCCCAAGAGCATCCCAGAGGCATGGGGACAGGGATGGTGATGAGGATGGGGACAGGGATGGGGACGGGGACATGCAGCCCGCCCTGCCCTCACCTCGTCCTGCAGGTTGATCTCGGTGGCTCCCTTGTTGAGCTGCTCCTGCAGGCTGGACACCACGGCATTGTTCCCGGGCACACGGTAGATGCCCATGTACTCCAGCCCTCGGTCCTCTACCACCTTGCAGCAAGCTTCAACGATCAGCGGGACGTTCTGCGGGAACAGGGAGGAGGTGATGGAGCTGCTGGGGCCATGGGGGGTCTCTGAGGGCCGGCACTCCTGCCGCAGCCATACCTTGTTGTCCGGGGCGGGCTGGCAGTCCTCCAGCCTCACGCCAAAGGCCCGGGGGGCAGATTTCTTGTTTTTCTTCATGATGTTGATGCCCCACGGGGCTTTTTGGGAGCTGCTCTCATCTGGGGAGAAAAACCCACAGGATCGCTCGCTAATGAGCAGGGATAAATGGGAAGAGCATCCCTGCTGCCTTATGGGGACCAGCACGATGGCAGCCCCGGGGTGAGGCTCCCTTGCTTGCAAAGCCCCTGGGTTTGCCATGCCGGGGTGCCCCACGCCGCAGGGGTGGAACCTACCTTTCGTGACGGCCGCATCCTGCCTGGGGGACCGGGGCGCGCTGGTTCCCGTCTGCTTCAGGAACTCGGCTCGGATCCCCAGCCCACGAGAGCCCTTGGGTGAGGAATCGGGCTTGGCGCCCGCGGGGCTGCAGGGAGAGCGGGGGGCTCAGGCGGGGCACGGCGGGGGGCACCAGCCCTTACGCACGGTCCCTGGGCAAAACCTCCCAGCAAATGCCGGCATCGTTCCCGGGCTGCCCGGCATCCTACCGGTGCCCGTGGGGCTGCACCCCGCACCGGGTAATGGGGAGCACCGAGTCGCTTTAACCCTTTTCCTCAGTGCCGGTTCGGCTGAACCGGACCCCGCCAGCATCCCGAGCGAAGCCGGGTGCAGTTGGCACCTCCGGCGCTGCCCCATCAAGGGAGGCACTGGCTTTGCTCCATCACTTTAAAATTGAGGCGAATAAAGCGCTCGGGGGTCTCGGCGCCCACCGCCCCCCCAGGTCCGTACCTCACTTTCCGGTAGTCGTTTAACTTCTTGTTGATAAGCGCTTGGCTGGCAAAACCGGGGTCCTGGGGAGGCAGAGAGAAGAGGGGAAGGGAGAGCTTGAGCAGCACGTCCGCCGGAGGCCCCGGGCAAGTCCACGCTCTGCCGGGCACCGCGCGGAGCCAGGCAGGACCAGGCAAGGGCAGGATCGGATCCCTGCTGCCCCGAAAGCGCCGGCGCCCGCCAGCGTTCGCCGCCCCGCTGCCGCCTCCGGCGCTCCTTGCCGCGGCGCGGGGCGGCAGGCGGGGGTCCGAGCCGGACGCGGAGGCTCGGGGACAGGCACGTCCCTCCGCGGCACGCACACCTCCGTCCGCCCGCGCCGGGCGCACCCGCCGCACCGCGCGGCATCCAAAGGCACGCGCCCGTCGCTGCGGGACGCTGCCCGCAAAGGGTCCTGCTCAGCGGCACCACGACCCAGGTGGGCGCCCAAGACGGCTCCGCGTGCTCCAAACCAGCAGCACCTTCCCTGTGCCGACGCTGCCGGCCCCGCCGAGCCTCCCGGACGCTCCAGAACGGGGCCGTGCCACAGAGAACCAGAGACCGCTCCGAGCTCAACGCACCCTCCAGGGCCGGAGCCTGCCACAACCCTGGCACGACTGATTCGCCGCAACCGAACGAGGCCATCCCGGCGCCGCGGGGAGACGGCACGCGGCCAGCCCGGCGCCGGCACATCCAGCCCCACGGATCCTTGCCTGGAGCCCGCGGCCGCGGGGACCAGCTCTCTCCATCTCCGACCCGAGCCGCCGCCCGCCGCGCCTCCCCGCTGCCCGAGGGAGGGCGCGCCGAAGCCACGCCCCCTCCGGGCTCGGCGCCCAATCGCGTCGCGCAGCGGCTCAAATCCACCCGCCAATACCACGAGGACGGACGCGATTGGTGCGGGGAGCTGCCCGTCACCTCCCCCCTGCGGAACCCTCCGCGCCGCACGGCCGGAGCCCGGAGGAAAACAGCCGCGCGCCGTCGAAGTCTTAGGGAACCGCGGGGAGGCCCGGGCCGGGATTAAAAGCCGGCGGGCAGAAACGCGTGCAGCCTCAAGACGCCTCGGGGCGGCCCGGCCCGGCGAGAGGCGCCGCGTACTGACCTGGGTGACGGCGGGAGGAGCGCGGAGCCGTGCGGCGAGGGCCCGGCGGCGGACACGGGCGGCGCGCGCGCCACCAACGGACTCAGCCCGTGACGGGATCCGCCATCTTGGAATTTTTAGATGGAGAGTCACGTGGTGCAACCATTTTTCCCCCCGGCCAATCAGGAAGCGCGGTTTATTTATAGCCACAGCGCCCTCGTCGTTCCCCCCCCATCCCGACGGGGGAAAGGGAACCAATCAGGCCACGCCCCGGCCCCGCCTCGTAGCGCGCGGCCCATCGCCTAGGTGACGGCGCGGGCCGAGGGGGGGGCTCAGGCCGGCGTCCGCCATGTCGGCGCTGGGCCCGCAAAGCCCCTCAGGGAGCGGCGGAGATGGGAGCCGGGAGCGGGGTTTGGGTCTCCGAGGCCAGGCCGTGGCCCCCCTCCTCAGGCTCGGAGGCCTAGGCGGGCAGGGAGCGACCCGCCGGAGGGGAGCCAGGGCTGTGGTGGAGGGCTTGCTTAGCACCGTCCCCTCCCATGTGGTGACTTTGTCCTCGCCTCTGTGGCCGAGAACAAACCGTGCTTGTGGAACGACCGGCGTGAAGTGAAGAGACCTCCACGCAGCGCTGGGCAGCTCTTTCTAGAAAAGTCACGCAAGTGCGGCAAACTCCTCTTTTCCCCCGTCTCTCCTTGACCCGCTGCTGCCGAGCATTTCCTCCGCAGTTTTGTCCGTATCTAGTAAGAGGTGGAAATGTCACAGAAAGAAAAACTCAAATCTAGATTGATTTGGCTATAGGAAACATCAGGTGGAGGACAGAACTTGTAGAGGAACAACTCCAGGTGACGCATTTTTCTGAAGTTAATTCGTTTGTAGCAAGAAAAGCTACATGTTCTTTTGTATTCTTTCCTTGGGTAGTGTGACATATCTGAAACTACGGATTTTTTGATTCTCAGGGTACTAATGGAGATGGATTGAGTAGAAATACCATAGAAAATGCAAGCCACCATAGATACATAGTATTTTAATAGAATATGAAACTTTTTGTGTCAAGTTTTCCGCATCCAAGATTCCACTCCCAAAATGTTATTTTTTTAATCCATCCAGTATTGTCTATAACAAATGGCTGCTGAGTACACTGCTTTTAATAGCAAGCAGCTGAATCAAGATATAAAAACTGAAAAGGCAAAAACATAGTTCAAAATCTTTGCAATCTTTGCCTGAATTACCAAGAGTAAAAAAAATAATAATAATGAAAAGGAATTGTTCAGCATACTTACCTCTACCCATGTTTTCCTAGCAACCATTCAGTGTTTAATTGATTTTTCTATTTTCTAAAGAATTACCCTATTGAACTGTCAAGTCTTCTCTAGCTGCAGTTTCTTGATTGGCCAAGCCCGTGGCTGGCACAACTCTCATTTCACTTGCGTTTTGTTGTTTTAGCTTTGACTAGCACAGTGCCTGAAACTAAGAAGTCACGCTGCAAACGTTCCCTATTGTGGGAAGCAAAATACCTCAGCATCTGTATTAGCTGCTACAAGAAAGCTCAACTGAGGGATATCTGTAAGCCGCACTGATGGGAACATCCTGCCTGAGATGCATTAGATAACCACCTCAGGCTTCACTGAAGAGATCGCCAATGGCCAAAGAAAGTCTAAGTCCCAAATGCCACAACATCAAATATTATTATTCCCTTTTTTGTGATGGCTGTTAACCTTTTTTTGAAGGTAAGCCACCATGGTGGTCCTAGAAAGAAGATGACCCCTTTTCTGGTGAAGGCAAAGGCCATCTACATGGTGTTCAAACCTCTCCTCTCCCGTCCAAGGACAGCTGTAAGAACATTCTTGTGCTTCACGTAGGTGGAGCCCTTGGCTTGCACAGAGTTAAAGGAGTTGATGGTACCAGCCCTGTGGGCACAGTGGTCTGCTTTCACACCTCTTGCAGCAGTCAGGGTCCTAAAGTGCAGTCACTGTGCCATACTCATAGCCCATTAAATACATGGGGACTTCCCACTTAGCCTTCAAGGAGTTTTTTAACATCTTTGACTAAGACAATATGGAACATAACATTCCTATTTGTAGGCAGCTATCCCAGCACACTTCTGGTGGTTTTGATTAATTGGGTCTTGCTAAATTGTTTTTAAACTTCCAGATTTTCCTTAAAGAAAAATGAGCTCCTGTAGTTCAGCCATCTGGATTTACATAAATTCTGGGACCTGATGGGAATTGCTAGCAACTTTGTCCCTCCGTCAAAATTTAACACTGCTCCTTTTTGGGTTGGTTTTTGTTTTTTTCTTTTTGAGATGTTCAGCAACTACATTTCCATTTGAAAGGGCCACCCATCTAAAAATCCTTGCCATATTGATCTGACCCCTACAGTTGCTTTTTTTTCCCCACGCTGTGAGCTCAGGTCTTGGCAGAGGTCAGAATTACTCTGACAGTTCCATCAGCAATACCATCCCATTAACTTAAGCTTTCCAGTCTTACTTTATTTTTAAGAGATTAATTTATTCCTGTCAACTTACAACAAACATTACACTTTGATTATTCTAAGCTTGAGCATACAGGCAGCATGGCCTGCCTTGAAGAAGGCCTGAAGATTTTGGCTATTCTCCCTGTAATATGCACCTAAAAACACCACTGGCATGAAGAGCACCACTTCTGCATAAAGCTGAAGCCCTTTTTGTTTCATTTTTAGCTTATATTGGCTTGTGGGCTTGTTTGTTTGTTGTTCTTTGGTTGGTGAGGTTTTAGGTTTCCTCTATGGTTGTTCTGCTATCTTTATTCAGGGCCAGTTTGTGTGCTCACATGTACGTATATATGTAGGTGTGTATAAATAATCTTCTAAATTATTTTTAAGTGTCAAGAGATGTATGGGTGTAAGTGCTTTAGGACTAGAAGTTTACTAATGCCGACTGTGTAGCTGGCAAGGTAGTATTTGCAAAGGCTACGAGCTCCTCAGTGGATCTAATGACGGGTGGTCAGCGTAGAACCCTCCTGTGGGCAGCCAGGTGGCTGTCTGCCCTCTTGCAGCTCCCTGTTTCTGGTACAGCTGGGAGACACTTTCAACACCAACATGGGTTACAACCAACGTTTTGCCTAAGTGGTCATTGCAGCTTCTAAATGTAACGGAGCCCAGAGGTACCCTACCTGTGTCCCCTACCCGCGTCCCCTGTCCCCGTACCCTCAACTCTAAGGGTTGGATGTTGTACTGCAGACCCATTCTGTTGGCTACAAACTGCAGAGGCTACTTGCTTGGCTGCATCAGTTGCCTCCAATGCTTTCTGCATTGCTGAAGTAGTTTAAAAAGAGGAAATGAAAAGAAAAATGTGCCCTAAAAGTTGTCATGGAGTGTAAGTTTTATCTTCAAAATTTGATTGATGCAGTACTAGTGGTTGTGGGTGTGAATATGTGTATCTATTAATATCCAGTCTAGGCTAACCTGTGCATAATGACAGAAAATTAAACCTTGTCATTGTTCATGCAAATTAGAGCTGAGAGATTAACAAGAAAAAGTATACTTCCTATATGTTAAATCCAACTGTATATAGCATAGTCTGTTTTTACTGTAATTGCAGCTGAAAAATTTACTCAGAAGCCATTTGAAGTAAAAAATAAAAATAAAAAAAAATTGGCAGAGCTAATTCATAAAGACTTAAATAAAATGCAATTACAGAACTTCCCGCCTACCTCCACCTCATCTTTAGCTGAACTCTACTTCTTGTTTGTCAGGAATGGCTCCATTTTTCATGTTCTTAAGCAGGAAACAGCCATCACAACACTCCAGCTAATTTTCCTCTCTAGTCAAATGGATCTGGTGAAAGTAAAATAGGGTGCCTCAGCTTTCCACTCTAATCCTGCCTCTCCCATTACCTCTGTGGCCAAAGAAAGAGTATCAAGTTAGGAAGAAAGCCAGCAGGAGCTTGCTCTAGAGCCTAGCCACTGAAGAGCTACTCCAAGTGCCAGTGCCACTTGCTTCTTTAGAGAGGGTCAAGCCTAGACACAAGTTTCTCCCTGGTAATTGCTTTTTCTTCTTCTTCCTGATCAGATAGTTGCCATCACTGCTCTCCCTTGATATTTCTCTCCCGCCAGCCACCCTTCTTTGCTTTATCTCCCACTCCCATCTGTTCTGCAGCCTTCCTACAGCACACTTATTTACTCCTTTCTGCCATCAAAAAAAAGAAACCCCAACAAACCAACCAGACTTAAGACACAGCTGTAATGGAACAGAGAATGTTAAATTTACATTGCCCCACTCCTGTGTTTTCCTCTGGCATAACTTTTTTTTTGGTTTTTTTTCCTGCTGAATATTCTTCAGCTGGGACTCCTTGTATCTTCATACAATACTCTTGCAGAGAGAGACTTTTCTTTTTTGCTATGCTGCAAAATCTGTCTTCTGTGCAGAACAGTCCTGTCCGGCTCAATGTGAGCTGTAAAGGAGAACAAGGTGGTTCTCCTCCACTTAAGGGAGTGCCTGTTGAGGCTGAAGAAGCCTGTATTTGGCTGCAGAAGCTATTTTTCCAGCTTGTCTGCAGACCCAACACTTCATCAAGTCTTCATCACTCAAAGACTGAAAAGCTTAAATTCTGAAGCATTAAGAGCCAGTCTCTAAGAAATGAGTTATTGCTGTTGTCTTGGACAAACTCAAGTCCCTGTCCCTCACCTGGAAACAAAAAAAGCTAGTGAAGTTCAAAGTAAAGGTCACAATGTAAAATTTTCTCTCCTCTTCATATTTATGCTTTTTAAAAATCCTTCCATCATATGTGCCGTTTCTCAAATTATTTCAGTAATATCAAATACAACACGATGTCACCAAATGCAAGAATTGGTGACAGTAGATAAGAGAGCCACACAACAGGCAGCGCTTACTTCCCATGCTGGAGGTTTGGTGGAGTCTTGGTGCAACGCAGCTGGAAACACAACCGCGTGTTTGCCACAGAGATGTCAGGTAGCTTAGCTCCAGCATGTTCTGCACCTGAATTACACCTGGAAATAGCCACACTGTGCAGCCCGGATAGCAGGGGCAACCACTTTCTTTGAGCTGCAGTAAGGAAAAGTCATGTTGCTGCTGTTCGAAAAGTAAATCTAAGGAAGATGCAAGCTGAAAAAGTGGAAAACTTACTGAAAAAGTTTACATATGAAGACTGCTAGTGAAGATACGTGGGATTGTCATGGCAGTCATTTTATCATAAGTACAATAAACTTTTAAAATAAGTTTCCTTGCTAAATCTTGGTTTGAACAATTTTTGCTGCAATTTATAAACTCTGTATTTAGTTAGCACTAAGAGGTATGGTCTCAGCTGTGTTATCTAGAGAAGAAGTGTTCTGCAGCCATTACAAACCACTGTCCCAAAGTTCTTAGAATGTCATCATTCCTCTTGATTAAACTGAAGAGTTAAAAGTACAAAAGAAATCTCTTTTCCCTCTCAATTGTTTTTTTTGGTTCAGTCAATTTTAGTGGCACACTAAGGCTTAAATTTAGACATAAACAAGAGATAAGTCTAAAATTAATATGTAATCTTTGTGAAGCTGAGGCTATAATAATTGTTGGATACACTTAGTTTACCAATGATTGTTTGTTTTTTTTTAAATATTAAGAATCAGAAAAGGGGGGAGAAAATATTTGTTATTCATTTCCTTGAATTTTCATCCATGGCAGCTGCTGGGAGAAAAGTGTGTGTCTCTATAGTGGGAACCTTAGAGGAAATATTGATTCATTTTTCTATTCTGTCTCTTTACACCGGCAGGGGAGGGGGAGAAGACATCCTGCATGATACAGGGTGAAAAACAATTAAAATCTAAATAAATGTAAGAAAAAAAAACTGATGAAAAAAGCAACAAGTTACTTTTTCAATAAAAAATTTATGCAGTCTGGCCCCTGGGTGTTGGTTTTAAGTGAAGATATTGACTTCCAGCTGAATGACGAGTAGAATATTTTTCTACTGAAATATTGATAGTAGATTACACTAAACCACAAACTATCTCCATAAAGCCCATCATTTCTAATCCTAATGGTGTTTTCTTTCCCTTGGATGACTACTACATTCATGATATGATGGCTTTATTCTATCTGGGGGAAAAACTTTTTACCATATAGCTAAATTAACTTGTCAAAAGACTTCAAACTTCGGAAGCTTTTACAGCTCAATTCAAAGCTATTATTCAAGATTGAATGAGAAGGCTGTGGACTGTAAAAGCTGGCAAAAAATAAATTTCACAAGCATTCACAAGTTGAATGGAATACTTACTTTTTGTTCAGGTTGTGTGTGTTTCATTGAGCTGTCTCAGAATAGCTGTATTTTGCCTATAACCCCCTTGCTCTGCAAAGAAAGGCAGAATGCTTTTTTCTGCTGCTCTTGAAGCTGTGACCCAGTGCATGCTCTTTCACACACACTTGGTTATATTTAGTTTGTGCCAACCTAAATAAGTGTCAACCAGCTCTCCAAAAATGTGGGGAGCACAAAAGAGAACAGCTAGCCGCTAAATTGAGGCAGAGCAAGAACACAATTAAAACTTATTTTTATCCTTTTCTTTTAAAATAAGATCATAGAGTATCTTGCAGTCAGCTACAGCTTTCTCATGCAAATAAAAATGTCTGGCTTCAGGAGCAGCAACTGCCTTTAAGGAGAAGCAACTTTCAGATTTTACAGACAAGTAGCAGCTGACAAAGCTGATACTTGGAGCCTTTCCTTTTGCAGATCCAATCTACTTTGGGACAAAGCTTGAATAAAAAGCCAAGCCAGCAATTACAGCCCCCGAAAATGAACCCAGGGCTCTTAGACCCAGGATTCTGTGGGAGAGTGTGCAAATAGATTCACAGGCAAAGGATGTGGCAGAATGGGATCCGTAATGGCCGGCATGGCGAGTGGCCTGAATTCAGCACGTTCTCGATGCAGCTGCCTGTAGCTGGTCTATGGGGAATCCTGAGCGCAGGAGCAAGTCTTAAATACAGCTTGTCACTAAGGCCTGCAGGGAGGTTCTGCCATTCACTTGGGACCCACAACTCACTCTCTCATTCAAAAACTGAATTAGAGGCACTTCAGGTTTTTAGAGATGCCTAGAGCTTGCAGCATTTTAATGTGTTCAGAGCACACACCCATGAAAGGGGGGGGTCCAACTTCACTTCCCTCTTCTGCCTGGCAGGTTCCTCCTCCATAAATGACTGTGATCATGATGGCACAGGATAATATCCCTCCTGCTGTGAAGGTAGGCCACCGAGCAGAAGGATGTGCAGGATGCATGAGGTGAGAGAGCAGGCAAGATGTTAAGTTCCTTAGCCACTAAGCTATAGAGAGGATTGAGAAACATTTAGGTTCTGGACCACCATCTGAATTTAGGCTGGTGTTGACAGGATCAGCATAGCACCAAGATGTTTTGGGGAGGAGTTAATAGCTGCCTTCATAATACGGTAACAACCTCCTGAAGCTTGAGGAAGAGCATTTTTGAACTTAGGTTACTAAACAAAAGCTAACTATATTACTGGATCTGGCCTTTTTCCTGTGCGTGCCTTGGTCCTGCATCTGTACAATAGGAATATTATTGTTTTCCTTCCTAAGAACAAAATGAGGATAAATGCACCGGGATTTCTCACCCATTAGTGGGAGACCTGCAGATACAAGTGAGGCAGCAGAGCATCAAAAAACTCCCAGACCATCACCAGGCACTTTTGTGATTCCATGGAAGAAGGTAAACTTTAGGCTGTGGCAAACTAATAAAGCTGCTGACAATTTCTGCCTACTGTAGCTCTATTCCATTAAAAGCAAATGGCAACTCAAATATCTGTCACAGCTGTACAAGATCAATAAACATAGATTCTCTTTTGCCTTCTGTACCGCTACATGTTGACATTATCACTGCTTAGTGCTGCCTGCTGGTTGTAGACGGCCACTTGACATCAGTGCTGAAGAGCACACTTCAGTCAAAGCCCCATAAGGCAGGAGGTTTATTTTATGCACACTGAAGCCAAGACCAATCCAGATACAAAGTACATCAGGAGTGCCCAGGGGCAGGAGCTTGGTGCTGCTCAGGCATAAATCATGTTTTGTGAGACACGGGGTTTTTTGACCAAGGTCCAGAAGAGAGGATGATTTGAGTTTTAAGGAGTTGAGACTAAAAGGAGCACTGATAGATGATGTGTGGGGGTAAAACTGCATGGACCTTTCAAATTCCCAATTTCTTCCTCCTCCGTTTTGGTTTTCTAAGGGTTATTTAATCTCATTTCATATGGACCACAGCTTTCTTATTTAGGGTCCATGCATTTCCTGAATACCTATATCTATTAAAAGGCTCGGGCAGCTGTGTTTTACACTTGGCAAAACCTCAGTCATCTTGTTTTCCCTTTCCTATGACAAAACCAAAACCACAGCTAGTTTTGGATTTGAACCCACTAGGAAGTACTAAAAGACCTCAAATTTTCTATATCTGCTTATGGGGGAGCAATCACTGTGGTGTATCAGCTTTTCAGATCAAACCTTCCTGTGGCACATCCAATAAAGAAGGGGCAAAAAGATGGGCACAGAAAGGAGGAATACACAAACAGAGGTGTCAACCTGGCACACTCAGAAAGCAGAGCATTAGAATAAAATATAGCAAGGAGCAAGATCCATTCTTGCTGAATATACCTGAATGTGCTCACATAAATAATCCAGAAAATTTCTGAAAGTTTAACTCTGGAGCTCACACTGGGAGGCTGCCTGTGGATGTATAGGTCTTGTGTTGAAACATGTCATCTACAGATCATTCCTGTAGCACTGGTTCAGCTCTTTATGCAGAGACACAGAGGCATCTAAAGAGGGAAAATGCTCAGATCCATATCTCTCCTCTTTAAGATTTTTTTCCTAATGCTTGTTCCTTACCTGTTGTATCTTAAAAACTTGTGTTCGTTACAAGCACATTTACCGAGTTCTTAAAAAGCATCACAGCGGATCCATAGCGTGCCAACAGAAGTACAAGTGTCCAGAATAGCAACAGTGAAATGGGCTTGTGGAAAATGGTATCACAATCATGAAAGGAATGTCTTGAAAATCTGAAGAGTTATACTCAGACCCTGTTAGCCACTATTAAATAATTGGGTGGGACTTTTGAATCTAGCACTCTCATTGGCAGATACATTGTTTAATAGAAAGCTAAGACACGAGTATTCAGCCATCAATGTTAAAAATAAAATTTAGAATGTATTATGACGAGAGGTCAGAAGAGTCAAAACCTCTGCAGCCCTAGAAATGTCTGTGTGTGTGTCTATAAAACATGAGCAGAAAGGAGAGTTACTTCTCTCTTCCAGGATCACTAGGCAAGATCAGGCCTCCAAAAGAACCGGAGGTCCCTCTAGCTTTCTTCCACAAAAAAAGGAAGAAAAAAGGCAGACTTCACATTCTGAAAAGAGCAGATAGCAGAAACCCCATGGTGCCATGGACTACATTTACGGAAAGAACTGAATGGGATAGAGTGGAAACTAAAACTGAAGAGTTGTTTCAAAAAGCTGCAAGGCAATGGAGACCAACCCAGAAATGGAATGTAAGTAATTGAGATATAGATCAATAATACCTACACTGCTTAATAAGTACTATATATTTTTCCTTTTGGAAAAGGAAGAGTTTGCAATAGGTACCTCTAGAGATGATGTTGCAACGGGACGTGTCTGTATCGTTCCAGTAGAATTGGTTTAGGTTGTTCACACTGCGATACTCTGGCATCCGAAGAGACAAGGCACACAGATCTTCATTCATCCTTATCAGGAGCTTCCTATCAGGTTAGCAGGTGGCCTGTTGTGTATTAAAGACTCAGTTATGAACACTGATGGGAACTTTTCAAACATCACATGTTAGCAGGCTAATATGGATAACCTCTAGGAAAGCTACTGGACTGACTGGGAAATGCGAGTATGATAAATAGAGCCTCTGCCTTGTACTGGAATGAGGGGCAGGACATGTGCTGGCTCATACACAGAGACTAAGATGCAATGGTCATATAGTAGGAAGCGTAGTGGGGCAAAATCGGGTTGTGCTTCTATACAAGCAAGGAGAAGACAGAAAGTGTTAGAGCTTTTTTTTTTTTTTTTCCTGCTTATCTGGTCAAGTGAACAAAGGACAAGCAGTAATTTGCCTGATTGCTAACCTGACACTCACGAACGAGCTCATATTTTGGATAAGGCAAGTAGGTATGAAAGGGTTATTAGAGTATGGCAACAGAGGACTAGCTGAAGAGTGGGAAAGGCATGTTGCTTATAGTTTCATACTTTCTTCTGAACCCTGTGAACCCTAGCTGCTTATCTCCAGCGCCAAAGCACAAGAATACTTTTTGTCACCTTGCTTTTGGTAAATCCAGACAACTGTTCCAGGGGATTACTTGTTAAATTATCCACAATGCTACAGATGCAAGGCTGTTTATTTTGGTCATAACATTTCAAAGAACAGTTTCTCCAGCAAACAATGTAACAGCTGTGGCTGATAAAACTCCTGGGTATAATCATTATCCTCTTTTTCCTGATAGAGACCGTCACAGATTTACCATTGAGTTTTGGCCTAGTTGCTGGTGCTCTACAGTCAGCCAAAAATAAAATGGAAATGGATATCCTTAACATGACAAAAGCAAAAGAAGAATTTTCAAGGTCACAAAACTGAAGGAATTGCAATTATTGGACCAGAGGAAGGAACTGTGTCCTACACAGGTATAGGAATGCACTTTGGATGTGACTGTATCATTGCAGACGCATTTCTCCCATGCATGGCCATATGGATCTTGCCACAAGACTGAGGATTTTGGAAGGTGGACTCCTGTGCCATGGTGAAAGAAGTTCTCTGAAGATCTCTTACGTATTTCAAAGCTGAATTACCAGGAGCATCCGTCAGTTTTGGGTTACTGGCAGCTCTGTTCACTAAGGGCCTGACTGTCTTCAAAACCATCTCTGAAGTCACAGTCCAAAAATTTAGCCTGAGGTTTCTCCTCATACAGAAATCATAGTCAGACCTGGAAATCACTTTAAAAGCATGGGCATCCTTAGCCTTTAATATGCAACTGTACAGCGCGCAAGGTACAGACAGCTGCACACCTTCGGCAGAAGAGGTACTTGCAGCTCTTCTACCATGTGTGTTTTTGCAAGGCAACTAACCCATCAAAATTCATTTTTCAAGTAGTGAATGCAGCACTCATGCAAGATGCAAAGCCGACAGGCTTTGGTATTGGATTTCCTTTCATACGAGCAGCAACCCCTTACAGGGCAAAGCAGGCTCCCTCTGACTGTCTTGCCAGCCCTTCTCAACAGCTGCCTTGAAGACTCAATCCTAAAACTGTAGGGCTGTTCAGTGTCCTTCTCTGTCGATTCAATCGCTGGTCTGTCTGCTCCAACTTTCAGCGAGGATGCCAAGTGAAGTGGTGGTTTCTGTGATGCACACACCTGACCGCCAGGAACTGGAATGAGACCACCAACTTATTTCATGTTGGTTACTGAATAACCACTGGAGGTTTGCAGCTTTCCATCACTACCACCCTGGACAGGATTCAAACCAGCAACCTCAAGCAAAAATGATCCCTACTCCTGATACATCCCATCTTCTCTATGTTTTAATGAGCAAGCAGGACAGCCCCCTATTACAGAAAAGCAGCCTTACAGTTGGTTTTAAAGAAGCATTTTTGCTTTTCTGGACTTGAGCCCAAAATTCCACTTGGAGTAACTCTCATTCGTGTCAGCAGAACACCACCAGCCAAATATAAACTTCTTTTTTTTTTTCCCCTTTAATTGAACTGCTATTCTCTCAAATCAAATGCAAGTGTTATCATCACTCCAAACTAAGAAAGATCACAGGTGAATGTTGCCAGTGAAATTTTAAATTGGCTGAAATAGCTTTACTTTTAGCAGAAAGTATCTTTTTTTGCTGGATGTTTCCTCACCAAGCCAACTGTTAGAATTGAAATAGGGCAGGGTTCTAGACTATCAACTGCAAAAGATGTTTTTTCTCTGATTTCCTCCTGCCTTCAGAAGAGGTATACAGCACCCTCGTTTCTCTAGGCTTTGTTTAACTCTTCACACTGAGGGGGGGATGATTATGTCAAAAACACACCCATTTGCCACGGCCGCTCACTTCATTCCCAGGACGACTACAAGCTTTGCTGGCAAGAACAATTCTGTCCTGTCACTGCTGAGCAGGTTTGCTAACACAGCTCTGCAGGTAGTGGCGTTTTTAGTATCTTTCACACACAGGAAATCCAAACACCAGAAGAGCAGCATTTACACCCAGCCCAGATGCCTTGAAGTCCTCAGCTCCCAGCAAGCCCTTACCAAAAACGCCTTGCTACAACCCTTATCAATTAATTTCCAGTCTGCATGGGAGCTTTAAAGAGAGTGGGGTACAGAGATGCTGGAGAATGACAAAATACAGAGTTAAAAAATAGAGTGGAAGTACACAGCTACTGCTCATTAACTGACTTCAGATGATACCAGCTTGCTGGGTTTTTTTCCACAGCTCTGGTGGGAAATGTTTTATTTGCTTAGTAAAGTTTTCACATGCAATATGTTGTTGCTGTTTTGTTTTGTTTCTTAAATCCCTTACCTATATATTTATCATAGACGGATATTATACCCTCGCAGTAAAGAAACACTGCAAAGTGCTAGTTAACTTCTCAGAGCTGACTGAATAATACCATAAATACAAGGGTACTGAAATGACAACAATAAGGGGATCTGTACTTTGAACAATAAATATGAACTGTAGCTGTGCTTTGGATTTTATGCATGCTCTCGCTAATAGGTATTCAGCTTGTGTGGGCCACTGACATTTAAATAAACACATGTGCAGTCCAAGGGGGTTGGCTGCAGAGCCTCTTGTCAATTGAATCCAGCCCTGGGAACACTAATAGAGTCGTTCAGGATTGCAGAAATTCCACGCTGGGCTAGTCCTTGGTGGTATCTCTCCTGAAACCATGAGATGTCCTCCATGGGCTTTCCATCAGTCTCAGGAGAGACCACATGTATGGACACAATGGTACTGAACCTCCCTGTCAGCCGCCATTTTTGTTAGGAGTTATCAGACATCCTTACTAACAAAGAACTTCACATGTTTCCCTTGCACAAAAAGTGTTTGAAAGGCAGCTTCTACAGCTGAACAACTGCTGTCCCATTTGCACATTGCCTGTATTTATAGGGCATGGAACAGAAGGCACTGTGGTGGCTTTTGACATTAGGTGACAACTAGAATGTGATTCTGAGAGCATACTGTGGTGACCAAATTATCATTGTTTTGGGAGCTGGGGCCTTCTGCAAAGAAGCACGTGTGTCTAAGTCCTTTGACACTACTTGGAAACTCTGAGGAGGCTGAGGTCCCTGTGATGTAGTCCTCATGTT
The DNA here is from genome assembly GCA_024606505.1 of Aquila spilogaster. Classification (NCBI taxonomy): domain Eukaryota; kingdom Metazoa; phylum Chordata; class Aves; order Accipitriformes; family Accipitridae; genus Aquila; species Aquila spilogaster. Next base: position 13,182,938 of record JANHGO010000071.1, on the reverse strand, counting down.
CTCCTATACTCAGTGGATACCATTCCCTATCCTGTCCTCTTCCTCAGGGCTCTGTTCAGAATTGGTGCCAAATCTTTGACAGAGACAATGGTGGGGAGCAGGAAATGAAGGCTCATTCAAGCTTTGTGGGTCAATGGAAGAATTACCATGAAATGGATGAACCATATGAGCCTGTGAGACAATCTTGCAGTTGGGGTTGTATCAGCTGATGGGAAAATCATGGGATTTTTCTTTGTGGAAGCAGGATGGCCATTTGGGGGAAGTGGGCCAACCTCAACCCCCCCTTCAACATTTAGAGAAAGGTTTTTTTTTAACTGACTACCTGAGAGCAGTGGGCTTGTGATTCAGCTACAACTTCACCTCTTGTAGGTGTTTCCAATTCAATCAGTGCTTCTTCCAGTTGTGGATCCACATCCGTGAGCTCTCCATCACTCTCAGGAAAGGCCAAGTATACAGGCGCATTGGTACTGAGCCTCCCTATCAGCCGCCACTTCTTGTTAGGAGGAGGATCGGTCAACCGTGGTAAGAAGAAAGAACACAAGTCTCACTTGCAAAAAGAGCTGAGGTAGGAGATCTGACCTCAGCCCTCCTTGATTGTTCTGGAAGATATTTATTTCCTGGCTGCCTAAGAGCCATGTGCCTGTAATGGGTCTGCCCTGCTGCAGGTGGCTCCAGTTCAGTCCATTCTTCCATTTGATATGAATCTACCTTCAAGCGCTCTCTGTCTCTTTCAGGCATGTCTACATCCGTGGGCTTGATTGTACTGCTGTTCCCCATCAGCCACCACTTCCTGTTCTGGAGAGGATCCATCCTTCCTCTCTGGATGAATTATAACTGTCGTTCACACATCAGACATCAGACATCAGTGTTTTCTGCTGGACCTGCTTCTCCAAAGTGCTGTTTGTGTTGGAGACCCTATTCGCTCAGCAACTTGTGTTCTTGCCACAGGGTCAGTAGATAAAGCAGTGAAGTGGCTTGTTACATTGGGATGCCATGGTAATGTGATACTGTTTCTCATGGTGACAAAAATGTGGCAGTACTGGGAGTTGAGGCCTATGGCGTGAGAGTTTCCTTGTTTTGAAGGAGGAGGAATGGCAGAGGAGCTGAGTAGCTTTTTCCTGGGAATGGCTTCCTGATGCCTTTTATCTTGCCAAAGGGAACATCTCTTCTTTGATCACAGATACCTGTTGAGTCTCCAGCCTCCTTTTCATTTCGTGCATAGGGTCCCATCAGTCAGACTCATCCCTGTCCTCCCCTCTTCCTCAGAGCTCAGAGTAGAGTTGATGCCAACTCTTTGGGAGGGATGAGGATGGGAAATGGGAAAGCAGGACTCATACAAGCCTTGGCTGTCAATAGAAGAATTGCAAGAAATGAGTGCTCCATGTAAGCATGTGGGTTGGTCCTGCAGTTGGTCCGTTGTACTCATGGTAAAATCACAGGATGTTCGCTGGTTGATGTGAGCTGACTGGGAGAGGTGTACAGACCCCAGTGCCTCTTTGATGGCTGGGGAGAGGTCTCTTTGCAGGCTGCCTGATACTGATGGTGTGGTAACCACTCTGCCCTGATGGAGATGATCAACTACCATTGCTTGTTTGACATCTGGAGGAGAATCCACCTCGAATGGGCTCTGCATCACTCAAGGAGGTCAGCGTTCATACATTCCACATCTCTGCTCCTTCTTAGAAGCTGTAGCTTCTATATGAGAGGAGCATTCATCCTTCCCCCTACAAGGAACCTCCTTAGGTCCTGATTTTAGAAATCCAATAAGTTTTCTATCTTGCTGATAAAGAAATGTAATCACATTCAGAGAGAAGCAATTCTTAAATATTTCACATAGCCTTTCATTTTCTTTTCTCATTCTCAACGCTTTCAAAACAGCTGTGTTGATCAGAGCCTGTTTTTGCCCTGGTTCATTTATGTGGACTTCTTAAGGTTTAGCCAGCACCTTGAATTGTGGTTGGGGCTACTTAATTGAAAAGGTTGCTGTTTGTGCTTGCTTCAATTTAGAAAACACACAAAACATCCAAAATACACATAAATCCATCCAGCCATCACACTGCAAGTGAATGTTTCTCATGGGTAGCACATAGTCTGGTTCCCTCCTTAAAGAGTGTGTAGACCAGCAGAGATGCTGCAAAGCTGAACCCACACCCCAGGGTTGGGACACAGTGCACTTTTGCCTGTTTTTTGGAGGTTTTTAGACCAGCTTCAGCCATGAGAGCAGATAAGGACCATAGAAGGCATTAAAAGGTTCAGTCAGACTAATTACGTCTCCTATAATAATGCATGCTAAATGTTTGTAATGTTTAATGTTACTTAGTAGGGCTTTGCAAGGTAAAAAATTGCTTATCTGCTATGCTGACTTGCTTTTGTCAAAACAGTCACGGGAGAAAAATAATTCACAATGCGATCAAGGAGTGATTGCTGGACAGGCTTAAAAGAGAGCTCTAGAAAGTGGTGTACAAAAGTCTAAGGCCAGGTGACTGTTACAGTGAGCACTTAACACATTAAAACAGTTCCATGACTTCCTGAAAAATAAATATTTTGTTCTCTTACACTACTAAAATGTATTTCAATTTAGTGCATTAAGTTTTTCCTCCAATTTCTAGCGGCATTGTTATCTAATTGGTTTTACCTAGCCTACATAGATGCTACTTATGTGGCTACTCTTCCAAACACACACAAAAGAAACAACAACAAACCACAAAAGCACCTGTTTTGCAGTTGTATTTCAATACCTTGAATGCAAAAACAATAGCCTTTTCTCTTTTCCTAAACCCAAGCTTAAGTATTCCTCCTGTCTGAGTTCTGTAGATCTGCTTCTGCGAGCCTTCTTTTACAGGTGTTATTTAACTCCAGTCTTCACCTCTGTTCCAAATCATATTTCTTACTATCATCAAAGCATTCATTACATATTTCTCTAGTCAGACACACTGACTTCAGGTTTTCTCTTGTGGAGAACACCTCATTCATTTTTCTTTTCTGTAACAATGTCCAATAGGATGGTGATGGAAATAGCTGACACACCTGCCATTTCAGGAGAGAACATTACTGTCAAAGAAAGATTTTCATAACCTGGACAACACTGCATTTATATTTAATTAAACTGTTTATTTATGAAGGCATTCCGCATTATCAAAATCCTGTGCAATTTAGGGGTCAGCAGCAGCATACTTTGTCTCTTCCCCACTGTTGGAAGTGGAGTACTTCCAGATTTAGTCTGAAAGTAATAACCTGGAGGTTGTTTGTAGCTTTGCCGGTATTCATTCTTGCTGACAGCATACATGAATATTCAACAGCTATGAAGAGGTTATCCAGTGCATGTTGTGGCACACACCCAAGCACACTCAACCAAGCAAATACCCCGTGAGGCTGCTGACACATTAAAGGAAACAAAAACAAAGCCCAGAAAACCAACAACCATACATCACAGAGCCAGGCGTAGAGAGTGTGGATAATTATGTAGGACAGATCTGGAGAATTCAATGCAGGCTGCAATTTCCAATTTACTCCCAAACACTTGATGGCATTTCTGAAGCACGAATGTATTGTTTGGAAGAGCTGTGTGGTTAGCAATAGTGAGCTTGTGTTTTTTGCACATGGAATGTGCCTCATGACTTTTCAGAGAAGCTTCTTAACAAGAAGCCAAGTTCCTGATGACAGTGAGTTTACTCTGCCTTGAAATTAGCTTTGCCAGATTACAGAATGATTTACCAACAGTGGTCATGTCAGTGTCAGCAGCTCTCAGCCAGAAGGCAGTGGAGGCTCGGGATTTGACAGAGTAAACTGTTAAAAAAATTAGCTTGGAGAAGAGAAGGCTCCAGGGAGACCTCATTGTGGCCTTCCAGTACTTGAAGGGTGCATATAAACAGGAGGGGGAACAACTGTTTACATGGGTTGATAGTGATAGGACAAGGGGGAATGGTTTTAAACTAAGACAAGGGAGATTTAGGTTAGATGTCAAAAGGAAGTTTTTTACTCAGGGGATGGAGATGCACTGGAACAGATTGCCCAGAGAGGTTGTGAATGCCCCATCCCTGGAGGGATTCAAGGCAAGGCTGGATGTGGCTCTGGGCAGCCTGGTCTAGTGGTTGGCGATCCTGCCCACAGCAGGGGGGTTGAAACTACAGGATCTTTGAGGTCCTCTTCAACCCAGGCCATTCTATGAACTTACAGAAATGTATACGTTCCTGACATAAAGCATTTCTGAAAGGAATTCAGAAAAAGAAATTCTTCAGAAGTATCAAAGACACTGATAGTGTAGTGCCAACTGCTTCCTTCCTGAGGAACCAGGAAATTTAGGGTGCATCAGAACTTGTTTTCACAAGGCTTAGTGGTGAAGAGTAAGTAGGAATAGAAAGGAAAATCAAATTAGAAGATTCATTTAGGCAGTGTTTGCTGCGATGGTGTGGAAATCAGTGCTCCAAAGGGGTCAGGTCCGGCATGGTTGCTCCGTAACAACGTGAAAACTTATACTGCAGGCATAGTGTTTGCAGTTACCTGTTATCCTACAAAGTGTTACTGTGTGGCTAGCAGATGGGGAGAAAAAACAAACAAACAAACAAACAAACAAACCCATCAAAAGCTGCAGTCTGGTGTCTGTGATTCTTTTCCTCCAGAGCAGCAACAATTATCTAGAGCTCTTTGAAGTTTTGTTTCTAGTCTTGCAGTGTCAACCTGCTGTTCTTCTTACAAAAATAATACTGCTCTCCCAAGCATATGGGAAGCTAGAAATTAATTTTTTTTCTGCTGGCTCTAATACCTGCCATGAATTCTATTAGTTTATTATCTTAGGGGGCTTGTGGGTTATTTGTTTAGAGTGGAATCTTAGAAGACATATTATTTTTACTCCCTGAAGAAATAAATGCATTTCTTTTCACCATTTTAAAAAGGTAGTCTGAGGTCTAACTGTGCTATCTTTTTGTAGCTTTTAATAGCTCTGCTATTTCTTGACTGCAGTTTTACTTGTATCTTGTCCTAAGATTGTCTAGTGACTGCAGTGCAGTGACTCAAGGCTCCCTATGCACTATGGAAAAGCTAGCAAGATTCAGCATTTCAGTGTTTGGTTTTTTTTTTTTTTCCAACCAGGAAAACACTTCTGTGAACCGGGATCTCCGCTGTTGGACAAGACAGAAGGATAAAGATTTTAACTGATTGTGGCACAAATGAATTCACCATAGAAAAAAGGCAAATGCAACCCATATACGAAGAAAGGCTTGAGAAAGATTAATGCTTTCTTTCAGTTGCTGTCAGATCATTGTATTCGATCGTGCTTCTTCTGAGGAAGATGAATTTACAACAGGTGTAGAAAAGGCTATGGGAGATCATCAGTGGTACCAAGATCCTATTTTTGGGAGAGACTGGCAGAGTCTGGTTAGTCTAGCATAACAAAGACAAGGAGGCAATTGTACTGTTTTGTAAAATTAGTTTGAGAGTAGAAAAGGAAAAAAAATGCCTAGAAAGATGAACTAGTTGCACTACAGGACAGAGTTAGTGCAGACAGTTATAAACAGTTACAGCACAGCATGCAAATGTACATTTCTTATTTATGAAAACAGTGGGGTTTTGGGGTCCTAGTAGAAGAAACCAAACAGTAAAGCCCAGTAGCCTTGATCAATTTAAGAAAGGGATTTCACTGTTTACGAAAGAGTGATGTGGTTGCCTGTAATAGTAGGGGCATGAACTTGGTGGAAGACAAGAACTACTTCCACTGTATGTCTCCAGAGCTAGTTAGTTTCTGTTGGGATTTTGGCTTTTATAAGTGTTCTATACCAAACATTCCACACTGGGATGAAGTTCTTCTGACTCAACGAACTGGAGTGGAGCCTGAAGCAGGCTAATTGAGAAACATTTCTCTGCTCTTGAACAATGATCATTAACCAATGACTCACTTTCACCCTCTTGCATCTAGAAGTAAAATGCTCCTGATCCACAACTGTCAGCATATTTTCCCAGTCTGATCATGAGGAGAACAAGAAACAAGATACCCCAAGGCTTTTCGTAGCATCATTTTCCTACAGAATACATACGTTGATCAGGGTAGAACTTAACTGGTTGATATCAACTTTATCTGTTGGTGAAGCAGTTGCAGTTTGGCTGAAAAGTGCGTGCTGCCCTTCTTTCACCCAGACTCAGAATGCAGAGCCCTATTCAAATATTCATAAATACTGTGTCATTTCTTAACACAGGATGTGCTTTCTCTGCTGACTGAGCCCTGCCCAAATGTACCAAGACCTTGATTCACTCAAACGTGTTGGGACCAGCAGAGGGAGCAGCAAACAGCCTGCAGCTTCACATGAAGGCCAACTTCACGTTGGACATCAGACGTGAATCCCTAAAACAAAAAGGGCAGTGACTAATCTTAAGCTATGCTAGTTTCATATACAAATGCTTTAGCAAACCGTTTTGCAGGAAAGTTTCCCTAGAGGTCAGCATAGCAAAGAAGACAAAGCTTGGAGTCTGAGTTAACACCAGTACTTGTGCTGCAAAATGTCTTTGTTCATCCTCCAAGAACTCTTGTGGGCATTGCCTCAGACTCATTGCCCTCAGCTCTCCAGGCAAACTAACACCATTCATACTGTTCTCTCTCTCAATCTCAGGGATGAAAATAACATTTTTAACAATTTGAAACTTACTGGGAAGGTGATAATCCTACACCAAACTACAGACTTCTGCCTCAGAAGTTGTTGGGGTTAATTTTTAGAGGTGCTAAACATTTGGTTTTATAAATGAGGGTGGGGAACCATAAAGACATTCCTAGCTTTATAGCAGATGTCCTGTATTATGTGCGGTAGGTTGTCTCACTGCTTTGTCTTGCTTCCTCCACTAGTAAATGAGAGTTGCAGCCTGCTTTTTCCCAGGACCAAAACCAATTTTTAATTTTTAAGATATCTGAGCTTACAGGACCCTCCAGAGGCTACGTCAACAAAGTACTTCATAAATTAGAAACATGGGGTGTTTTTGCAGACACCGTTCATCCAAGTTTCATTTCAGAGGCGGTCAGGAACCTCAGACTGCAATCAGAAGCAGAAGACTGCTTCAGTTTTTTGACTGCATGAATCATGAACAAAGAACCACATATAGAACAGCCTGCAGCCATTTAGCACTCACAGAATGCTAAAACAGTAACAGGTCATTTGTCAAAAGAGTAAAGAGATGTAGGAAGTTGCAACACAAAATACAGAGATTATGATAAAAACTGTTACTAATATCTCCACTGCACTAACATCAAGTCCCAAGAGTCCCTCACCAGTGACAAGTGGGAAAACCACAGGCAGCGCAGAAGCAGAGGCCCCAGTTTTAGGCGAAAGGGAATCAGTCTCGTGCTACACATTCTCATGGCGCGTCAATGTGTTGTGCTCAAGAGAGACCCTGACTTCCAGCTGTATCACTGTTAAAATGTGCACTGAGTGAACACTGTGCCATGCGTGCAGCAAAACCCCCTGCGATGCACCCTTCTGTGCCTTGCTCCTATGGGCCTGTGAAAACGATGGTGTGACTTCAGCTAACTTTCTTCTGTTCTAAAAAGGCACTTGCTTCAGTTTCCTCACAGTGCATCCTTTTTCTGCAAGGCTGGAATAGTTACTACAACACGGTCCTTGATTTCGGCCTCTCCTCTCTGTGAAATGCATCATCAAAGAGAAATCAGCCAAAGCACTGCTTCAAGCTTTTATTCTTTCTACTAGCTCAAACCAAAAACAGTTTTTCATCTGTTTCTTTGAAAAGTCCCAGGCGTGTGGAGCAGTAGCATGCTCGCTTCTCTGTTCTTGCAGCTGATGTTCTTTCTACATTAGCATAAAAATATTTTGTTTCACAGTTGTGTTGTTTTCGTTTCACGTTTCTCCATATTTCACTTGCGTGGTTGCAAACAGGCTGAATGATATATCACCTTTACACAGATAGCAGTGACTTTGGACGCAGTCACTTCAAACCAAGATGAATTCTGCTCATCTATGTGCATACCAACATAAAATCATGTTATTTCAGATACCAAGAATTTTTCTGAAAAGAAGTGGAATTGTGGAGAACATTTTGTTTCTGCAAAAGGGCCATTTCAATAAAGCTGGCACCCACACTTAGGTGCAAGGTATTTCTATATACTTTTAAGATTGGGTTCTTTTCTTGGAAGATAATGGGCTGTTGCCAAGAAGTTGACTGTCGTTAGTTGCTTTCATAACTCTTAGAGGTAATCCATAAATAAGTGATTAAAAGCCATTGAACTGGCATTTAAATGCATGCCTCTGTCTCCAGTCTTGTAAGATCAAGCAAACACCCACTACTCCCAGTGAAGGTGGGAGGTGCCAATACCTACTGTGAGCAGCGGAACTTGACTGATCCAACCATCAACTGCACACCAAGGTCACAGAAGTTATGCAGGTCCTTCTTAGGTCTTCAGTTACTTTGTGAAATTAAGCTGTAATATTTCCAAGCATACACATTATTCCAAGTTCCCTAATGGTCCTGAAAAGTATTTTGCTCTGTTATCTGACTTTCCATTCCATTTCTCAGGGCTGTCTCATTTTAGTCCTGATGCAGATACTAGATCTGCTGCCTGGTGCTACCACAGCACCCCTGTATGGTCACACAGCTCTGATGTGAGTGACCTGGCTGCAAATCTGAAACTTTCAGCAGAGTTTGTGGGGTTACCCAATGCAAGCAAGCACAGCACTCAGGTTGCTGCCTGGAAAGACCATCAGCCAACAGCCGCAGCTTCAGGAGGAGCAGGTCTGGTCTATGCCATTCCCACTTCAGATCTTGGTACTGTGCTTCCAGACACATAGCAGGGGAAAGGAACTGTCAGCTGAAGGAACATCATTAATTTCCACCTTCAGATAAAAGCACCTGACTTGAAACCTCCACCAGAATATGGTTAGCACTGGCTGGCTGGTGTAGCACACTTGTCTGAGCCATGTGTTAGCTGCAGGAGATGCTACCTGCAGCATCTAAAGGAAAGAAAAACAAAAGTAGTCAGCGGAAACACCTAACCCTGTGGCTTCTTCTTGCTGCTGCTTTTCTGATTTTGCTTAAAAAATAACCACAGCCAACTACGATAAGCATTTCTGTGTGCAGTAGGGATAATCTAGTTGCATTACGGAAGGATTAAATACTTTTGTTTTTAATCTCACTTTTCACACAAAAGGATCAAGATCTTAACATCAAAATGTAATGCAAGGTAATGAAAAACATTCTTACATTTTCTTCTGCACTCCATCGTCGTAAGTGTACTCATGTGACTGGAGGATTATAAAATATTTTAAGAAAATACTTATAGCAAGCAGCTTGTACTAAACATGGTTTCTACCTGCTGATGCATCAGCAAACTGAAACATTTAAGGAGCCATCAGCATTGTCCTGTTCGGACTTGGGTATTGCCCTGGTGACTGCAGCAGCCATTGCTGACATGGGAAGCAGTATGCCGCAACCTTTCTCTAGTGCAACGACAGGAGCTAGAATCATAGAATTGTTTGAGTTGGAAGGGACCTTTAAAGGCC
>JANHGO010000071.1:13162317-13173347 GCA_024606505.1 Aquila spilogaster | reverse complement strand
TGGCAACCTCTGGGGTGGGGAAAATAGCTAAGCTACTTCAGACTTTTATTCTAGTACAAGGACACAAGAGCCATGAAAAGGCCACCATGGGAAGTACCTCTCACATTATCCATTATGTCTCATATCCCGCTAGTTTATTCCCCTTCCAACAGATTCTCATTACAGACCAGCCGCACAGACAGGGGTGGAAAACCCAAAAACATGTGGCTTCAAAGAGATTTTGAAAATACTGCAAAGAAAAATGTCTGCCAGCCTGCCCTTTTGCAGACTGAAGGAGAACTCTGCTTCTCTGGAACTGAGCTAGCTTGTCAACCTTAACAGTGTTCTTATACCGCATCAGAAAAAAAACCACCTTTTAAACAGAGCCATTATTTTTTTCTTTGCAAAGCAAGGCCACAGAGTACAGTCATGTAAATCCATTACTGATATGAAAGGAACAGGCACCTGGGTTACCAGAAGGATCCTGAGACAACAACTTTCTGCACATGAGTTCCTCAAGCCATCTCTGCACCTGAACACAGGTTTGAGTATGGTGAAATAAGCTCAACTGCATTTCTGGAAAGGAGAAGGACTAATGCTGTAAGTCTTTCTTTACCTGTTACAGCAAACCAGTCGGTAGCCCTAGAAATCAAAAATAATTTGGCAGCTTCAGACAAACTGAGGGGCTATAGGCACAATGTTAATCCTCAGCACCTCATTCCAAAGTAAGAGAAAGACTGTGAAATGTCCCGAGCACTTGTTTTGCATGGCGCACATAAACCACAGGTGATGCCTTGAGTGTTTGTGGGACATCAAATATTCTCCCTCACTGTTGTAGAAAGCATAGTTTCACATCCAGGTGTTACCTTTTCTCAGCACCAGTGCATAGTGGTGCAGATGAGGGATAACCCAGGAATAAGACGACATCAACTCCAGGGCTGTCAGCCTCTGAAAAAGGGAAGTGGGCACTTAAAAAGAAAAAAACCCAACCAAAAAAAATAATCCAAAGGGGAATTCATTGAGCTACTTATCACCGAGTTTAACACTGAGCAAAGCAGTAGAGGCTATGTAATAGCATTATAGATAATTAGAAAACTAGGATGAAAAAACATGCTTTTGGTAGCTGGAATCATGCCTCCTGGGGAATTCTTTGTGGGCATCAATGCATATGTAAGTAGGGGCAATTTAGTTGATACCATGTACTCTGGTTTCTCAAAAGCTCCTTCACCAGGGGCTCCTAGGAAATTAATCTCTCCTGGGATTAGAAGAAAGGTTCTCAAGTGACTTCAAAACTGGTGGAAAATAGGAAAGGACAGGTAGAAATAAATGGTTATTTTTCACAGCGGAGGGAATCCCAGTGGAATCCCACAGCAATTTGGGCTGTGACATGTGTTGTTCTCAGAGCCTAAAGGATCTGGAAAAGGGATGTAGAAGCAATTTGCAGAGGATAAAGAAAAAAAATATTAAGTAGCAGAAATTAGTGGTATCTACAAAGAGCTGCAGAAGGACTGAAGGACATGGCAGTAAAACAGAGTACCAGGTGCTGATAAAAAAGCAGTAGCACAAAAGCAAACTGACCTCACCGTAGTCCCTCCATTAGTTACTACCACTCGGGAAAGAGAGAATTCAAATCAACAAAAACATCAGTTCATTCCCAAACAGTGAGCAAAGAGATGAACAGACTGTAAGGAATTGCCAAGGAAATGGCTTGATAAATCCCTCCCCTTAAGTTATAGTTTACATCTGGCCAGTTACTTCTCTGCCTGAAAAAGAGGTGACTTCTGGATCTCTGTCACCTTTTCCATCAAATCAGGAGGTGTGTGGTGGTGGTGGCGAACGCATTGTCACTCCTCCTAAGAGTACAAGAGCACTGTTTGAGGGACATTCTTAAAATGATGCAGATTAAAAACCAAAACAAAGCACTTTTTCATGCAAATCCTGGACTTCACTACCATAGACCATTGTGGGAGCCAGAAAAGTGAGCATGCTCCAAAGGCAGTGAGCCAAAATAATGGAAGGTAAGCTGAACAAAAAGATCTAGGAAACATAAAAATAGAGAAAAACCTCTAGCTCAGTAAGCTGTTATGCTGCAGTTTGCTAGGAGGGTTTGCTGGAGCCAGCATAACGCCTGTTTTTTATGCTCCTTCCATTAAGCGTCTGCTACCAGCCAGTGTCAGAGATAATGCACAAAGCTAGCTGAGCCTTCGGTCTGCCTTCGTACAGCTGCTCTTGCGTTTCACAGATTAACTTTGGATCCGGGCATAATTGGTACAGAAAGGAAAACATTGAAAGAAGTCTGGGAGAGAATGTCTAGCATGCGTTCCTAATGGAGCCAGTGCTTTCAAAACAGTTCATCTAAATATAGTTTCCAAAGAAACACTGAAGTCAATAGGATTTAGGCGTGGATGTAACTTCTAAAGCATGCTACTTGGGTAGGAAAAAGGAGTATTTGGAGCAAGGGGAATTTTTCCCACAACAACCTTCTTGATGGGGGACAATCAGAGACAGGACCCTTGTGTGTGAAGTGTCTGAGGAACAGACTAGACAAATAAAACAAACAATCACAATAATCGAGTGTCACTGGAATCAGTTACTTCTCAGCAGCAGTTGTCTATACCTTGTAAAGGAAATTAAAGAAGAAATAATTGAACTACCAGCCAAGCTTGTAACCTGCCATCCTAAGCTGGTTTAGTACCTGTTCTTGAATTTTGCATTTAAAAAGGGAGGACATCATATAGATGAATAAGGATATGGCCATAGAAAATCAACATGATTTCTGTAAGGGGAGGTTTTGCCTCACAAAACTATGGTCATTCTGTGAAGGAGTCAGCAAGCATGTAGGTAAGGGAGACAGTTCCTCTAATCTTGGATTTCCCAAAATGTTCCCAGTATTTTCCTTCACTGAGCACACTGAGATGCCATGCGATAAGACGAAACATCCTTGCATGGATTAGAATTAATAAAAAGCAAGAAAGAACACTAAGCAGAAGGTACAAAGCTAATGTCAGCCGAGGTTGGTGATCCAGAATTAACTAGGATATTTTAGTACGTGCCCACTTCTGCTTTTGCAGGAGCAGAACGGCACAGCCGCCGTCTCGCCGCAGCCCACCACCGCAGCAGTGGAGCCTCTTCCCTTGCAGCAGCCAGAGCTGCCCGTTGATTTCACTGAAGTCCTGGCTCACCTTCCTTGCCAGCCAGCCAGCGTCATGGATGAGGCTACTTTCCAGCACCTTTCACAAGCAGACAATTCACAAGCATCACTTTTTTTGATTAAAAAACTTTCATTTGCTAGACATTTCCCAGAGGATCCATTTCATGGAGAAATATTTCCAACTGCAGCAATGTCTGCAATCAGCATGCATGCATGCTGAAAAACTTTACGGGTTGCCACCAAGCCTGTCTGATCCAGGGGTTGCTGAAGGCAATGCTGAGGCCGATGGATGCACCTGCCTGGTCTCATTGCTCCATTTAGCAAATCTGGGATGCTGGTTTGGGTGGAGCTGGGTGCTTAACTCTGCCTGAAGGTTGGAAAGGTAGAGGTGCTGCTGTGAGCACAACACAGAGAAAGAAAAAGTAGTATGTCTTGGGGTAGAGGGCTGCCTGAAAAAGCAGTCTTGAGCTTCAAGGATGATGTTGCATTTATTTACAGGAAAAAAAAAAATCACACAGTCCTGACTCCAGTATTGTCCTCCTCCTTGTGAAAACAAACCTGGAATAAGATACAGCTGTATAGAAATACATTCAGTGTTTTCAGTTAATGGAGGGATTCCTGTTGATGTCAATAGATATTGGCACAGCCCTCAAGTGAATCCATAAAATACATTTAGATCCAATCACAGAGGTAACCACAGGGGTAGTTGAAGGTGCTCGAAGTCCTCGGCATAATTCCCAACATAGCTAGCATGCGGACAGCAGCATTCCCAAGTGTCCTGATCCAGCCACAGTACTGTGCTCCCAGCTGCCCTACTCAGGAGCAGGGACCCCATCGGGTTATGGGTTTCTCTGAGGGATGAGCATCACCTTGCTGGAGAGGCCAGGAGCCTTGCTGGGGGCATTGCAGATAGAGGATCCAGCCCCAAATTCTCACGCAGTGCCCGCCAGGAAGCACAATTTCAGGTGCCAAATCTAAGAGTGGTCTTAGGGAATATATGCAAACACCTGCCTAAAAAGCAACTGAATTGAGACCGCCAACTCATTTTGCACAGACTACAAAATATTTACTATGATTTCCATTTCCCCAGCAAGCGAGGCTCAGATGTCATATTGATTGGGTGCAATGTAAGAAGCTTGACAGACAGAAACGATGCAGAGCAATCTGGAAAGCATGGGAAGCTGGGCTCCACAGAACAACACGTATTTTTCAAGACAACCAAATGCAAGTATCTGCATGTAGGAACAAGAGCACACGTTGCATTTCAAGGACAAGGGACTGCATTCATCGGCGACTGAAACCAGAGTCCCTGGCAAATAACTACCTGCACAGGAACCTGCAGGAAGAGGGGGAGAACTCATTTCAATACTTGGATACATACACGGCAGAAAATCAGCCAAGCACTTCGGCAAGACCATGGCTGGAAGAGTGCAGAAAGCACATCTGGAAAGCAGCTATTCAGGGAAGAGGCACAGATCTCAGCTGAAGCCTGGAAAACCTGTCCTGAAGACCAAGGCTGAAAAACTCACCTCGTCTTGGGCTGGGGTGATGGTCTGACAAGTCCATAACAACCTATATTGGAAGAGCAGGAGGAGAGATTTCTAGAAAAAGAGGTCTCCTGAATTTAGGAGAAATGGGAACCCAGTGGCTGAGCACAGCAGGACTCTGTCTCTGGACTAGTAGTGAAACGTTCATGTGCTAACAACAAGAGTAATTGAAACAACCCTGCCATGCAGCAGAGTCCTCCCTAGCCACCACCAGACCAGTCTATAAGTCCAAAAGAGATATTTCCCTAAAAAGCTGGGTCCAAAGGGAACCCCCAGGAAACCTATTGTTTAAAAACCTGCATCCTTCTTGAACATTGCAGCAACACCTACTTTCTGAACCAAGATCAGATTTTCTACCCTTAGATTTTCACATGCTTAACAGTATAAAGTTCCCAGAGTGGCTGTATTATTTTCTTTCCATGTGTTACTAGACAATCTTATGTTTTCATTTGTCTGTAGTTACCAGGTAGCTGAATTTATTTCAGTTAGGGGAATATTTCCTTCAAGAACTGAAGATAGCCAAATGCCCAAAAAGATCTTTTTAATTCTGTGAGAAGCTGTTCTATGATATTATGATAATATCTGCTATATATTTTGGTGATCTACTGCTATGCCTTAGGTTCTGTGTTTGAACAGCTGACTGGTGTTACGGAGCATTATGTGGATTTGTTTACACTTACCTGAGTTATTGCTAGCAAGAAGTCTTTGTTAAGCATCATAGGACTATATTTCTTTGTGATGGAAAGGTGATACCATTACACTGCAAGCAAAACTAACCCTACATTTTCCTCTGATGGACTGATTGCTGTTATCAGGGAACCCTGTGATCCCTTCCCGCAGCACAAGACGCTGCTATGCAAAACACAGGATCCAAGAAATTAAAAAAACAACAACAACAACAAAAACTATCCACCCTTTAGACAAGTGCCCCTCTCCATCTTCAACAAGATAGCAAATCAAACTTAATTCAAATCAAAATTACCTCAAATAGTGGCTGCAGTGTGCTTGTGACTGTTCAGGAAATTATGCTGGAGAGGAGAAGGGCTTGAGAATTTGGGGACAGGGAAACATCTCGTACAGGATTGAGACAAAACCAAGGACCTCCAAAAGACTTGGACGAAATGCACAGGATCAGCAGGGCCTGTCTGGGACCATGCCTCTAGCCCAGTCCCACCACAAGCTTTGTCCTGCAGCAAGCGGTGAGTGTGCTGATCCCACCTGGGTGACCCCAATTCTGGTTCTGCCTCTGGAAGATAACCCACCTATCCAACAGAGCTGCAGCAGTTGCAGCTGTTACAAGCGCCAAGTCTTGGGCTATGAGACAGAGAAACCTCTATAGAAGCTGAAAGGTGCAGAGCAGCATCTTCACTTCCCTCCCCATTAATTTATTTCCAGCTTTTTTAAGATGGATTCTCTTGTGATCAGTTATTCCTTGACAGTACTGCACTTTCAGTAAGAAACCGGTCTCCTTCACCAGTCCCAATGGACGTGACTGAAAAACAGCCTTTCCCTTGCAAGTTAATTATAGGAGAAAGCTGTTGTCTGCTTAACTCCTTCCTCAGGCAGCCTACACCAGAAGCGTGGCCACAGGAATCCCCTGTGCAGTCAGTCTCGCTTTGGAAGTTGATAAGAATAAGAGAGAGATAAATCAGGGGATGCACATGGGAATGTTGTCCTCACTGCTCAGCTGAGCTGTTAAGCCCATAGCCACCAGCCCTTACTATTTCTTTCCAGAGCCTCTGGCCAAAACCACTTGTGATCTTAAAAGATATGTGCCTATACCAGTTAACTCTTACATGGCCCTTGCTTCTTATTAATTGTACATGCCACCACGTACACAGACACTCCTGACTCGGTCCCTTGAGGTCCTTTTGCACTTTCAGGCACTGGCAGTTTTTATGTTTGCTCCTTCTAGATGGCCAAAGCAGCAGTAAATCCTAATCCACAGATTCTTAAAACTACTAGGATTTGATTCTTTTATTACTGGATACCTGCTGAGAGCTGCCTGTGTTGATATTTTATTGACAACAGAACAGTTCATACACTGTTATTACCTGAAACCACTTGGAAAAATAACACATCCAGAAGGCTGTCATGAAGACAACCTGAAGATGGAAGCTGCCATCAATGATGCCGATGTTTCAGGATGTAATCTAGGACACCATTCATGGTTAGACCATCTATGCTAGTTTAAAACAAGTGCAATTAATCATATCACTCGTAGCCAGAGTACCGTCCAACAGGTGACGATGCTTTTTATAAACAGACAGTACAAACAGTACCTTTATGACCACCCAGATCGCATAATGCTTTTGTCTTTAATGTGCTCACAGTTTCTTACTGTCACTTCTCAGCTTGTTATATGAGCTGTAATCATAACTTTCTTGTAGTATCCCCAGTAAAATTGTCATATCTGAGTGCAATTTTCTATGAGCAATTTCTATGAGTTTAAATTCTTTTAATCTGACTGGCTGGGCAGCCTTTCGCAGTTCCAATAATGTCCTTAAATAAGCCCACTAGTCCACATCAAGGAAAACAGCTGCTTCAGAAGTAGGAAGCAATTTTGCACTGGTTCACAGGATAGGAAGGTACAAGTCCTTAGAAAGACAAAGGTAAGTGTAAGCTAAACCATGTGTTGAAAAGGTAATGTCAATGTTTCCCCCCCCCCCCCCCACTGTTTATAGTGCTTCCAAAGTACTCAAACTTAATTTTTCTCCTTTTGTTCTCTCCCGCAGCAAACATTAATCCCTCCCTTCCCCACCTAGCCCCTTGCCATGAGCAGAGATGAAATAAACAGCTGGGTTATGCCTGCCAACAGCAATTTTGCCTCCCAGCAGTGCCAAAAACACCGTTGTCTGCATCCTGGCATCAGCCATTTTAGCATAGCCTCAGGAACAGGATTTGCACAGACAGCAATAGAAAGAACTTGGCTTTTCGTATGTCCGACCAAAATAATGGCTATTTAAAAATATCACTGGCAAGGGAATGGCAGAGAGTGCCTTAAAATATACATCAAACTACTTAAAATCTGCAGGGACTCAACAAGACATCAGAGGAGAGCGGTTTAACATTACAGACAGAAAAGAGGGTCATTGTTAGAGCTACACGGAAAGAAAAGTACTTCCTTTTCAAAGGGCAGTCGGAAATAGAGTTTAGTTTCAAGGGGGTTTTTGGTTGGTTTGAGGTTTGGATTTTCTTTTTTTAACCTTCTCTGTGGAAGGGGAGGCAGCCAAGCACCAGGACGGCACTGCCAGTCAGCTCGAGAAGCGCCTTGCCCAGCAGCAGGGAGCTTTGGAAAGAGATGCCAGGTCAGTCCTGTCCTCTCCCCAGCAGGCAGCCAGAAGAAGAAAAGCAGTGAGAAAGTAGGTAGGCATCCAACGGAAACCTGCTTGGGTTCCCCTGCAGCTTCCTTGAAGTCAAACTGAGCCTGTGAAACATTTCAACATCAGCACAAGGCGGGGGGGGGGTTGACCCCATCAGAATTACCATTTACCTGGAGAGTTTCTCATGGTTGTTACAAGCTGCGAGGAGCAGGTAACACAGCAGAGGTTGTCTTGGCAGGTGCCAGGAGGTAGCCCAGTCACATACTGATCTTCAGGGTGCTCCTCTCTTCAAGAACATGCCAGTTCCAGCCCCTGTGAAAACACACAGGGAAGAGTGGGTTATGTAGTTTGGGGCAAGGGAAACTGGTAGCAAGAAGGCACTTGCATGAAAGAGCATGCTTTCTGCTCAGGCTCAGCTTGCAAGAAGCTTTTAAGAACTGTCTCTTTCCTGGGGTGGAAACTTCATGGACCCCGGAGCAACAAGCAGAATATTTCAGGAGGACTCAGAGGCAGTGCCAGGAAGGCAGCCTGAGATCCCCTGGTTACAACACCAGCAGCATCTGCAGCTTCACCTGCTCTGCTGCATTTTACAAACCTGGAACAGTCTCCTGCTATCGCCTTTCTGACAGCAGTCACTCTAGGGAGCCTGACAGCTAGGACAAGCGCTTATTAACACAGGTCAGCTCAAGAGTAGCCAGGTTCACAGAGACTGGCTTCCTGCCATCTCCACCTTCTCCAGAATGCTTCTGCTCCTCTTTTCTGTGTCTATGAAGCTTCTGGGCTAAGCAAGCAGAACAAAAGAGCCAGCAGAGAGAGCCTGACTCCCCAGCACCAAGGATTTCTACAAAAGGCCCTACTGCAGAAGGGGCAGAGTACAAAATGTATACAGAACTGGCCATGAGCAGTAGAGGTATGGAAAATAAGTACTCGCTAGGCCTGCCAAAGGGGTTGGAATGGGAAGGGATGCTATTGCCAGGATTACACCTGAAGCAGCCAACTGTAGTAAGAACAGCCTAGAGTGGTAGCCAGGACAGAGCCAAGCTGCAGGGGTACTGGGCTTTACTGCGCCAAGAGTTAGGAATGGGGTTAACAAGGTGTAGAGCGGAAACACGCATGGTTAATTTTGAATCTGTAACAACATGTTGGCTTTGGGGTAGGATTCCTGCAAATGGAGAAAGCCATGGACATCTAGAGGTCTAACTCTAGAGGAATGCCTCCAAATAGCCAGGATAGGAGAACAAGTTAAAGAGCAGCCACTCATGCAGAAGAGTCAAGGCACAGAATGACCAATGTGGAAGGAGAGAGACAACTCCGCTGGAGTGAGCATCATGTTTTCAGTACCAAGACGTCTGGAGAAAGGTGCCTGCAGCATAGCTCAGGCAGATCTGAAGATGTTCATGGACTGCAGAAGAAAACCAGCACCAGGTACACTGCCAACATGTTTGATCTGCTAGAAGCAGAGGAGCCCAGAAAATACTTGTGGTTTGATGCAGGACAGAGAAAAGAAATAAATTACATGAGCAATAAAGAATAACAGAGATTTGCACATGGACCCACAAGCTTCCCTTACAGCAACCACACACAAACAAGTCGGAAACTGGTTCAAAGACCGCAAGAAATGAGGAACTACAAGATCTAACAGATACATGAGCTAAGATAACCGTTTCCTATGCTCCAAACTACCCAGTTCTCCTCTGCTGAGGAGTTGACCAGAGAGACTTCAGGCAGATACAGTCTATTTCTACATGGATCAGTAGTGCTGTACCAGAGCAGCAGGTTCATAGAGCGAAACTGTTGCTCTGTATCCAGGCTATATATGTTTTAGCATTTAACTTTGGATAGCTCTAGTCTGCTCCTGTGACCTGGATGCGTGTTAACAGTGGTCATGCATTACATGCCTGATCTAAAAGAAAACGTTTCTCTAAATGCACCCATAGTTAATGTGGTCTTCTGCAGGCAGGTGCCAAGCAAGCTCTGCCCCCAGGCTGAGCTCATGCTACATGGGAGCCCACAGCAGTGCAGTTAGCACAGATGTTTCAGCATCTGCTGCGCTCATCGCTGGGATGGTGCCAGCATCAGGACAGGAAGGGGCTTGGGGAACATGGGTCTGTATTTGGGTCAGAAACCATTTGCTCAAGTGAGTTTCCAGTTTCCAGGGGATGTGGCAATAAGCAGAGAAAAAGGTCTTCTTGAGGGAAATAGCACATGTGTAGCTTCTGCATAGCACACATAGCTTTATCCAACTTTGAGCCTTTTGAAGGGCAGTACATCCTACACTATCCCCCCTGTTTCCTCAGCAGATCTTTCTCTCTGCTGGTACCTTAGCCTAATCACCTGCCTGTGCGCTACCTCCTTAGGACTGGATCACTGTGAACATGAGAAGAGGACAAACAAGCTTGTTACTGATGTGTTTTGGCATTGCTCCATTTATTATTGATGTAGTGTGTAAATGATGGCCTGCTGTCCATTTCCTCTATTGTAAAGTGTTAATATCAATTATTAAAAATAGTCTGAGGCACGAAATATGGGGCATAAAAACACTTGCCCATGAGTGATGGACACGCAGCTACGATACAGCTACAACCTTAATGTGACAGCTCTGAAGGCTGGTGCTGACTGCTCATGCAAGCGATGGCAGCCTCTGCAATGCCATTTCCTTCCCCTGCTGAGGCACAGGGGTGGCACTGCTGGAGGGGTGCTCTCTGGAAGTGAGAAACTGCCAGGATGCACATTACACGTAGAACTTTCCAAGGTGGACTGAAGATGCAACACTTGACATGGGCAGGGGAAAAAAAAAAAAAAGGACTGATATCTTTCAAAGGGAAGTGCTGTCCCACTGAAGCATGGATTGCATGAAGCAGAAGGTCTCATGTCCTCTCATCCCACTGCAGGGCCCTAATTCTATAGCACATCAGCTCCCAGCACCACACAACCACAGGGAACAGCTCACTGTAACGCAGGGAAATGCTGCACATGCCGGGGCGGGGAAGGCGACGCGGAGCGGAGCGGGCTGGACCGTAGTTGGGCCGG
>JANHGO010000071.1:13121915-13162217 GCA_024606505.1 Aquila spilogaster | reverse complement strand
GGGGGGGAAGTCACAATGGGAATGAGGGAAGTGGTGGAAAACCCCAAAAACATCAGGCTTCAAAGAGATGCTGTAAATACTGCTATCAAAGATGTCTGTCCTTTGCAGACTCAGGGAACACTCAGTTTCTCTGGAACTGAGCTGGTCAGCCTTAGTAGTGTTCCTACCCTGCAGCAGGAAAAACAAACCACCTTCTCATCAAAGCCTTTTTTTTTTTCTTCACATAGCAGGGCCACACAACACTGATGTAAACCCATTCCTGACATGAAAGGAACAGACACCTGGGTTACAGGACACAGAGGGATCTGGACACAACCACCTTCTGCAGTGCGTGTGCTCCTCTCCGCATGCAAAGAGGAGTTTGATTACAGTGGAGTAATTCTGACTGCATTTCTGAAGAGGCAAGGACTGACACCGAGTCCTTTTTTACATATTCCAGCAAACTATTCTGTAGCTCTTAAATAACTTGGCAGTATCTGAGCAGCCATGGGCTTGGTGCTAATATTCAGCACCTCATTCCAAAATAAGAGAAGATAAACATTCTCTGTGCCCCAAGCACTTGTTGGAAGCGGTGCATACAAGCTGCAGGTGATGCCATAAGAGTCTGTGGGACTTCAAACATTTCCCCTGTCCGCCCAGGAAAGCACAGTTCCACATCCAGATGTTGCTTTGTCTCACCACCAGTGTGTACTGTCATAGGTGAGAAGTAGCCCAGGAATAATATGACACCGACTCCAGCACTGTCAGCCTCTGGAAGAAGGAAGTGGACAGGAATAAATCTGAGAGGGAAATCAGCAAGCTAAAGTCTAGATGTAACGCTGGGCAAAGCAATAGAGGCTATGTAACAGAGTTAAAGACGTAGGATGAAGAAAGCATGCTTCTGGTAGCAGGCATCACGCCTCCTGGGGAACACTCTGTAGGCATCAGTGCATATGTAAGTAGGGGTAGCTTGGCTGATGCAGTGCTTTCTGGTTTCTCAAAAGCTCTCTCACCAGGGGCTCCTAGGAAGTTAATCTCTCCTGGGATTAGAAGGGAGGTTCTCAAGTGAATTCAAAACTAGCAGAAAACAGGAAGGGACAGGTAGGAATAACATTTATTGTTCACAGAGGAGGGAATCCTACATCAACTTGGGCTGTGTCATGGGCTGCTCTCAGAGCCTAAATGGTCTGGAAAAGGAATACAAAAAAAATCTGCTGAGGTTGCAAAGAAAAAATTACTTAAAGTAGCAGGAATTAGTGCAGTCTATAAGGAGCTGCAGAAGGACTAAGGGGCATGGTAATAAAACAGAATATCAGGTACTGGTAGATAACAAGCAGTGCGTAACCAAGCCGACCTCACTATAGTTTTTTCATTTGTTATTATGCAGTCAAGAAGGAGAATTGAAATCAACAGGAATATTGGTTCTTTCCCAAGCAGTGACACGAGAGATGAACTGGATGTGAGGAGATGGCACAAAAAGTGTTCCCCAAGAAGGCACAGCTTAAGCCCGGCCAACCTCCTCCACTGCCTGAATAGTGACTTCTGGATCTCTGGGACATCCCCCACCAAATCACGAGGCACATGGTGGCAGTGGATGCATTTTCACTCCTAACATTACAAGAGCCAAGTCCGATGCACATCCTTCACCAGGCAGTAGACGGACAACCAAGCAGAGGCACTTTTTCCTGCACATTGCAAACTTTGCTACCATAGGTGGTTGCAGAGGCCAGAAACATAAGCTTGCTCCAAAGGCAGTTAGCCAGAATAAAGGAAAGTAAGCTGAACATAAAGGTCTAGGAAACATAAAAACACAGAAAACCTCAGCTCAGTAAGCAGCTGAACTACAACTTGCAGGGAGTGTTTGCTGGAGTTGGTTTAACTCCTGGTTTTATGCCATTTCCTCTAAGCACCCCCTACCAGGCTGTGTCAGAGATAGTACACAAGGCTTTGGTCTGCCTTAGTACAGCTGTTCTTGTGTTTCGCAGATTAACTTTGGATCCAGGCATAATTGTTACAGAAGGAAAACATCGAAAAATTCTGGGAGAGAATGTCTAGCATGCATTCCTAATGGAGCCAATGCTTTCAAAACTAATGCTTTCATCTAAATATAGTTTCCAAAAACCACTGAAGTCAATAGGGTTTGAGTGTGGATGTAACTTCTAAAGCAAGCTACTGGCATAGGAAGAAAGAACATTAGGAGCAAGGGGAATTTTTCCTAGACCAACCTTCTTGACAAGGGACAAGACCTAGTGTGAATTTTCCAGGCAAGAGGCTGGTCAGATACAGCAACCGCGATAATTAAGTCTCCAGATTTAATGACTTCTCATCAGCAAAGTCATTTGTGCCTTCTAAAGGAAATTAAAGGGGAAATAACTGAACTACCAAGCCAAGCTTGTGACCCGTCATCCTAAGCTGCCTTAGCACCTAAGGATTAGGTATTGCTGAAGTGAACCACTCTTTAAACGTGGAGATCCAGGCAAGTGAAAACTATCAAGACTCTCACCTATGTGGGACAAATTGGTAGAAACCATGCTCTGTTTTTATATTTACAAAGGGAAAACGCACAGATGAGTAAGAGTATGTCAATGGAGAGTCAGCAAGGGAAAGTTCTGCCTCACCAAAATATGATGGTGTGGGAAAGGAGTTGGCGAGCACATGGATGTGGTAGGCACAGTTGCCTTAACCTACTTGGATTTCCCAAAAGGTTTCCAGTGTTCTTCATCAATGGATGCTCTGACATGCCACGGGATAAGAGGGAAGATCCTCGTGCAGATTAAAACACAGTAAAACCCAAGAAAGAACAGCAAGCAGAAGGTGCAAAGCAAGTGTGAGCTGAAGCTGGCAATCCAGAATTAACTTGGATATTTCAGTACGTGCTCACTCCTGCTTTCACAGGAAAAGAACATACCTCAGTGGCTGCTCTGCAGAGCTTCCCTGCATCTCCATGAGCCTTGTTTGAGCAATCTGACCAAGCAGGCAGCGGTTTTGTTGGAAAGATATTCACACAGCCAAAGTACTTTTGAAGCAGGCTAGAAACCCACAGTCTTTTACATTTTATTTTTAGCCTATGTCCTGGGTGAGGCTGCTTTCCAGAGGATTGCCACCAAGCACACCCCATATAGGGGCAGCTGGAGGCAATGCTGAGGCTGATGGATACACCTGCCTGGGATAATTGCTCTGTTTAGGAGAGCAGGGGTGTCAGTTTAGGTGGTGGTGCACTCTTAACCCAGACTGGAGGTTGGAAAGCTGCAAGCATAACACAGAGAAAGAAGAGGTTGTGTCAGGGAGTGCAGAGCTCACTGGAAAAGGTGGCTTCTCTTCCGCAAAAATGCTGCAAGGAAGAGGATGCTGCACTTATATGTACTTATCTACTCTGAACACAGCCCTGACTCTACTCATCCCCTCCTTTCAAAAACTAACCTGGAACAAGATACACATACAAAGAAATACATTCAGTGCTCACTGAGAACAATAGAAAAAATCCTGTTGATATCAGCAGATATTGGCTCTGCCCTCAAGTAAATCACGTCACAAAGTCAACCACAGGGGTACCTGAAGATAGCTGAGGTCCCAAGCTTAATGCTCAGTGCAACCAGCACATTCCCAGCACCCAGGGGGCTTGGAGTACAGGATGCAGCCCAAATCCTGCAGCAGCACCCACCAGGAAGCACAACAGCAGGTACCAAGTGTAAGAGCAGTCTGAGGGCTGATGCAAACACCTGCCTAAAGGCAACTGCATTGGGAGCGCCAACTCATTTTGCACAGACTACAAAATATTTGCTCTGATTTCCATTCCCCAGCAAGTGAGGCTCAGATGTCAGATTGATTGGGTGCAATGCAAGAAGCCTGACAGGCAGAAAGGATGCAGAGCAATCTGGAAAGCATGGGAAGCTGGGCTCCACAGAACAGCACGTTATTTTTCAATACAACCAAATGCAAGTCGCTGCAGGTAGAAACAAGAGGACACATTGCATTTTTAGGACAAGGGACTGCATTCATCAGGGTCTGAGCAAGAGAGTCCCTGGCAAATAATCAGTTGCATGGGAACCCACAGGAAAAAGGAGGGAGAGCTCATTTCAGTGCCTGCATAAATACAGAGCAGAAAATCTGCAGAGAGCTTTGGCAAGACCATGGCTGGAACAGTGCGGAAAGCACATCTGGAAAGCAGCTAGGCAGAAGGAGCCACAGATTGAGGCTGGAGCCTGGAAAACCTGTCCTGAAAGCCAGGGCTGAGACAACTCATCTCTAAGGATGGAGATGTGATCTGACCAGGCTATAGCAGTCCATAGCGGGAGAGCAGGAGGAAAGATTTCTAGCAAGAGAGGTCTACTCAATTTGCACAGTAAGTCTCAGACTCTGGACAACCAGTGAAAGTGCTGATGTGTTAACAGCAAGAGTGATTGGAACAACTCAGCCAGAGTTCTCCCCAGCCACTGTCAGAAAAGCCTGTGAGTCCAAAAGAGAAGTTTCCCCAAAAGTTAGGCCTGAGAGAGACCCCCCAGAAGGCCTGCTATACGGGAATCTGCATCCTCGAGGTGTTACCGCAACACCTTCCTTCTTGAGCAGGATCAGATTTCCTACCCT
Source organism: Aquila spilogaster (assembly GCA_024606505.1). NCBI lineage: Eukaryota > Metazoa > Chordata > Aves > Accipitriformes > Accipitridae > Aquila > Aquila spilogaster. Next base: position 13,157,654 of record JANHGO010000071.1, on the reverse strand, counting down.
TAGATTTTCACACACTTGGCCGTGTAATGTTCCCAAAGCGGCTACGTTACTTCCTTCCCATGTATTATTACTAGACAATCTAATTTCTTCATTTGACTGTAGCTATCAGATAGTTGAATTTATGGCAGCTAGGGGGACATTTCCTTCAAGAGCCGAAGATAGCCAAATGCCCCAAAAGATCATTTTAATTCTTCGAGAAGCGGTTCTATGATATTATGATAATGTCTGCCATATATTTTGGTGATGTACTGCTATGCCTTAGGTTCTGTGTTTAAACAGCTGACTTGTGATAAGGAGCACTATGTAGATTTGTTTACATTCAGCTGAGTTATTACTAACAAGTAGTCTTTGTTAAGCATTGTAGGACTGTATTTCTTCGTGATGGAAAGGTGGTGCAATTGGACTAGAACCAAAACTGCAGCTCTGTGCTTTCCCTGATGGACTGACCGCTGTTATCAGGGAGACCTGTGATCCCTACATGCAACACAAGACACTGCTGTGCCAAACACAGGATCCAAGAACTGACAAAAAAAAGACCTCAGAGAACTGCCCCTTCCTGTCACCAACAAGACAACAAATCTAATTTAATTCAGGTAAAAATTATTGGCTGCAGTACTGCTTGTGGCCATACAGGAAATCACACTGAGGAGGAGAAGAGCTGGAGAATTTGAGGGCAGGAAAACATCTTGTCCACAACAGAGACGAAAGCAAGGAGCTGCGAGACTTGGATGAAGTACTTGGTTTGGTGACAAAGGACTAAAAATGTGTCCCAAAACCACATCCTATGTGAGTGGGACCAAGCACATAGCCTCATCTCTAGCTCCCTCCATCCTGCAGTGAGCACCTGGGTAACCCCCTAACCTTTCTACCTCTAGAAAACCTTCTGCTGATCCACCAGATCTGTGGATGTTACAGGACCAGGGCTTGGGCTGTAAGGCAGAGAAACCTCTAGAGAAGCCATAAGTACAAAGCAGCATCTTTGCTTCTGTAATAGCCAAAGGGACCAGTGCAAATAAGGAGACGTTACAAAAACAAGGAAAGGAACACTCACCTGCCTCCAGGGAGCCAGGTTTGCAGGAAAGAACTCCAAGAGGAGGGATCTCCAATGAGATAGCCTTCCTTAATGGCAGTCAGCCCTTAAATGAGGTCTGAGAGGGGCGCAGCCTGGCTCCACCCCTTCTGGTTGCACAGGTGAATTGCCTTCACCTGTGCTCCCAGGGCTGACTGCATCTTTTCTCCACGTGCTCAATCAGTGGTTCAGGCCGTGACTCACCAGTTCCCATGCAGCTTCCTTCCCAGTTCATTGATTTGCAGCTTTTTTAGATGGGCTCTCTCATGATCAGTTATCCCTTGGTTACTACACTTTCAGTGGAAAAGTCACCTCCTTCACTGATCCCAGCTGGCCCTGCTGGAAAACAACCTTTCCCTGGCAAGGTGAGAAAGCTGGTGCTTGCCTGCTTTATCCCTTCCTAAGGCAACCTGCATGAGAGCTTGGCCACAGGACTCCCCTGTGCAGTCAGGCTCATTTTGGAGGCTGATAAGAGTAAGAGAGATAAATCAGAGGATGCACACTGGAATGTCTCCTTGCGGCTCAGATGCTAAGCCTGTAGCCACTGGCCCTTACTATTTCTTTCCAGAGCCTCTGGCTAGAAACACTTGTGCTCTTAATAGCAGTGCCTATGCCAGTTAACCCTTACACAGCCCTCACATCTCTGCACACGCTGCCATGTACACAGGTGCTCTTGGCTAAGGTCTGTGGGGGTCCCCAGCTCTCGCTTAAACCTTTACTCCAAAATACATGCTCAGCAGCCAAATGATTTGTCTTCATTTCTTTCAAGCAGCAGCCTCAGAAAGGATGGGAAGTATTTTAGGGGAAGGAAAACGTTTCAGCTGAATGAGCTGGAAAGGGGAGGAAATACAGAGGGGTTTAAGCTGGCCAGCATAGGAGGACAGGGACACAAACTGGGGGTCTCAGCCAGGTGGAAAACTCCCTCCCTTCACACCCTGAATTTTCAGGCACCGATAGTTTTAATGTTCGCTCTTTCTAGTTGCCAAAGCAGCAGTAAATCCTAATCCACAGATTCCGCTGCCAGCATGAGAATCTTTTATTACCAGCTACCTGCTGAGAGTTGCCTGTGTTGATATTTTACTGACAGCAGAGCTCTTCATACCCTGCTATTATCTGAAACCACCTGGAAAAATAACACATCCAGAACGCTGCCGTGAAGACATCCTGAAGATGGTAGCTGCCATCAGTGATGCTGACATTTCAGGATGTAATCTAGGACATTATTCATGGTTAGATCATCTATGCTAGTCCAAAACAAACCCCATTAATTGTATCACTGGAAGCCAGAGCAGCATCCAACAGGTAACGGTCTTTTTTTATAGAGAGACGGAATGAACTGTATCTTTATGAGCACCCAGACTGCACACTACTGTTGTCTTTAATGTGCTCACAGTTTCTTACTCTCACTTCTCAGCTTGTTATATGAGCTGTAATCATACCTGCCTTGCAGTACTCCCGTAAAATTGTCATATCCGAGTGCCAGTAGCTCTGGGCCTGATTTAAATTCTCTTCTGACACGCTGGGTAGTTTTTCCCAGTCCTAATAATGTCCTGAAACAGTTCCACTATTCCAGAGAGAAAAGCAGGCTGCTTCACAGCTAGCAAGCAATTTTGCACTGGCTCACAGTATAGGAAGGCTCGAGTCCTTTCAAAGACAGAGGCGAACATAAGCTAAACCATATATTGACAAGACAGTGTCACTGTTCCCCCCCACCCCCCAGCGCACACTGTTTATAGTGCTTCCAAAATATTCAAACGTTTGCAGCAAGCATTAATCCCTCCCTTCCCCACCTAACCCCTTGCCATGAGCAGAGATAAAAGCAGCAGCTGGGCTGCTCCTGTCAAGAGCAATTTCACCTCCCAGCAGTGCCCAAAATGCCGTTGCCTGCATCCTGACATCAGCCATTTCAACACAGCCTCAGGAGCAGGATTTGCACGGCCGGCAATAGAGAGAACTTGGCTTTTCATGTCTCCCACCAAAATAATGGCTATTTAAAAATACCCCTGGCTAGGGAATGGCAGAGAGCCATATACATCAAGCTACTTAAAATCTGCAGGGACTCAATGAGACATCAGAGCAGAGCAGCTTAACTTTTCAGACAGCAAAGAGGGTCATTGTTAGAGCTGCATGGGAAGAAAGGCACTTCCTTTTCAAAGGGGAGTCGGAAATCGGGTTTAGTTTCAAGGAGGGATTTTTCAGTTGGTTTGAGGTTTGGGTTTTCTTTTTTTAACCTTCCCAGTGGAAGGGGAGGCAGCCAAGCTCCAGGGCCGTGCTGCCAGCCAGCGCTGGGAGGAGAAGCGCCTTGCCCAGCGGCAGAGGACTCTGGAAACTAATGCTGGGGCAGTTCTATCTTCTGCCCTGTGGCCAGGCAGAAGGAAAGCAGCAAGAAAGAAAAGGGTAGGCATCCAGTGGAAGTCTGTTTGGACTCCCCAACACCTTTCTTGATATCAGACTGAGCCAGTGAAACATTTCAGCTTCGGCACAGGAGGATTTTCCCCCCAGCAGTATTACCAGCTGCCTGCAGAGTTTCTCATGCCAGTTACAAGGAGCAAGCAGCACAGCAGAGGTTGTCCCAGCAGCAGCCAGGTCTTCCAGGTTCTCTTCTCTGGAACGTTACCACTCCTTTTTTTTCAGATCTATGAAGCTTGTGGGCTAAGAAAGCAGAACAAGAGTTAGCAAAGAGGCCAAGTGCCCCGTACTGAGGATTTCTACAAAAGGTCCTGCTACAGAAGAGTCCGAGCACGAAACAGGTACAGAACACAGAGCAGTAGTGGTATGGAAAATAAATACTCGCTGGGCCTGCCAAAGGGGACAGAGAGGGAGGGATGCCATTGCCAGGATTACACCTGAATCAGCCAACTGTGGTAAGAACAGTGAGAGTGGTAGCCAGGACAGAGCAAGGCACGAGGGGCGTTTCGCTTTGCTTGGTGCCAAGAGTTAGGAACGGGGCTAACAAGGTACAAAGCTGAAAGTCTCACAGTTAATTTTGAATCTGTAGCAATTCCTTTAGCAGTGTTGGCTTTGGGGAAGAATTGCTGTAAATGGAGAAAGCTGTGATCAATGGGAAGTTTAACCCTAGAGGAACGGCTGCAAGTAGCCAGAACAAAACTATCCATGGGAATCGGTTAAAGAGCGGCCACTCATGCGCGAGTATTGAGGGACAGGGCACAGAGTGGCTGGTGTGGAAGGAGAGGCACAACTAACTCAGCTGAATGTCGCGCTTGCAGTACCAGGAATCCTGGACAAAGGTGTCTGCAGCACAGCTCAGGCAGGTATGAAGATGTTTCCTGTACATGGACTGCAGGACAAAAAGCAGCAGTAGATGCATTGCCAGCAAGCTCAGTGGAGGTCAACAGCAGAAGCAGAGGAGCCTGAAAGAAGCTTTCTCTTTGACAAAGGAAAGAGAAAAGACAAACTGCATTAGACCAATAAGAGAACATTGCACATGGACCCACAAGCTTCCCTTGCAGCAACCGCACACAGACAAATTGGAAACCAGTGCAAAGACCACAAGAAATGAGGAACTACGAGGTTTAACGTGAGCACAGACTATCAGTTCCCATGGTCCAAACTATGAGTTTCTCTTCTGCTAAGGAGTTGACCAGAGAGCGTCTACGTGAAGCAGTAGTGCAAAATGACAGCAGTGAATTTGAAACAGTCGCTCTACATCAGTACTATCCATGTTTTAGGGTTTTTCTTTGGATAACTACTCTGATCTTGCAGTATAGATGCCCATTAATGGCAGCCAGGCATTACACCCCTGATCTGGCAGAACACATCACTATAAATGCATCCATTGTTAATGTGGTCTGTCTGTGCTACATGGGAGCCCTCAGCAGTGCACTCAGCACAGATGTTTCAGCATCTGCTTTGCTTGTCACTGGGATGCTGGCAGCATCGGGAGGACAAGTAGGGGCCTGGAGAGCGTGGGTCTTTGTTTTTGTCAGAAACCATTCGTGAAGTTGAGTTTTCAGTTTCTAGGGGATGCAGCATTAACCAGGAAAAAGGACTTTCTTGCAGGAAATGTGTGGCATTCATGTGGCACATGGAATTTTACCCATCTGTAAGTCTCCTGAGGGTTAGTGTTGTGTTACACCATACTTCTCTGTTTCCTCACCTGATTGATGGTAGCTTAACCTGATCACCTGCTCATGCTCTACCTCTTCAGGTCTGGAGCCCCGTGAATACGAGAGGAGGACAAACAAGCTTGCTATTGATGTGTTTTGGCATCTCTCCATTTATTATTGATGCAGTGGGTAAATGATGGCCTACTGTCCATTTTCTTCATGGCAGAGTGTTAATATCAATTATTAAAAATAGTCTGAGGGATGAAATATGGGGCATAAAAACACTTGCCCGTGAGTGATGGGCACGGCTAGGATGCAGCTACACCCAGGCTGCATCCTTAATGTGACAGCTCTGAAGGCTGGCGCTAACCGCTCAGACAAGCAGCAGCAGCCTCTGCGTGCCGCTTCCTTCCCAGGGTAAGGCTGGGGGTGGATCTGCTGGAGGAGCACTCTCTGGGTGCGAGAGGCTGTAGGCAAAGCTTTCTGAGGGGAACTAGAGGTGGAACCTCCGTGCTGGTCTCTAGTTCTGCTGCACATCTGCTCTCAGAGCCACACACAGTGCAGAGAGGCGAGACCCATGCCAGAACAAGGGGAAAAAGGAAAAAAGTCTGACTCCAGCTCAGCCATTTCAAGTCATCTGTTAAGCTTAGGGAGCCCAGGTACCCGACAGTCACTTCGCTGCTGTGCTTGGCGTACTGTTTTCATGCAGACGAGGGATGCCCAAATCCTGCCGCTGCCTCTGCGCTACAAGCAGGACCACGTGCTCCCCTTCCTCGAGCACCGCTGTAACTTGCACTCCAGCAGGGGAAGGAGCCTTACAGTGCACATCCTTGGAAAAAAGAAGCACAAGGTGAGGGCCACCAAAGCCAGGCTCGCAGCGGCCCCTCAACCTTCATGGCTCCAGGAGGGCCAGTCACGCGATGGAGACAGATATTTTAGCAAGTTTCCTTAGCTCGATAGAAAACAGTTCCTAAAAGTGCACTCGCGGAGCCCAGTTTTCCCTCCCTCTCTCCTCCACCCCCCTCTTTTTGGGTTGACAGGCGAGGAGCAAGCGCTGGGTTTATTCATCCCCTCTCCACCGATCGCAGTGTGCGTCACCGACTGCACAAGTGTGGGAGGTGCGAGCGTGCCTCACAGTCAAATCAGCAGCCCTTCAGCGTAATAACACCTCAGGGGATGCAGGCGCTCTTCCCCTTTTCAAAATAAAAACAGGAGAGGAAATGTTCCAATAATATCAACCAAAAAGAAGGGGGGGGAAAAAAAACCCAGCCCACACAGCAGGAGGTGAGGGAAAAAGCAGCGCCTGGAACTTAAAAAAACATCTCGTTTTCTTTCGCACGAGGCTGAAGAGAGAAGAGTTAAGTGTAAGGGATGGATGGAGCGTAGTGAGGACCCGCAGCAGGGATGCTGGGCCTTACAGGACGAGGCTGCAGAGCTGCACCAGCCCCGTGACATGAGCACGAGCCCAGGCCTGCTGATGAGGCAGACAAGTATAAGCTTTTATTAGCGAGGAAGCATTTTGTTTGGTCAGTGATCCAAAGCAGCCTCTGCAGGCCTGCTATGTCCTGCAGCCCTGGTGGCTGCGCAGTGAGGTTCACTGCCCACTGCTTCATCACTCAGCAGCGATCCCAAAAACGCAAGTGCTCGGGGCCACGGGAGGAGGAAGATAAGGGGTGAGGAACAGCGGGTGTCCAGGTCGAGGAGAGGGACCTGGCATCCACAGGCACAGCAGCCACGTGCCGCCAGAGCCCACGTTCCGGCAGGAAGATGATGTTTTTCTGAATGCGTCCCCATTTATAATGAGACATTACTCACAAGCTGGAGAATAAAATAGAATAATAGCATCTATCAGCGTTAGTCATGTTTTAAATACTTACCTTTCAGAGCAGCATGGGACTTGATAGGATAATCTTCCCATAGACATGTAGGAAGAGCTCATTGAGGTACACGGCCCTGTTGGCAAATGACAGCTTGCTGCTCTTTGTGCTGCTGCTGGGGTGCTTCTGCCAGGGGGCTGAAAGCAGAGCGAGGGGAGCCCACAGCTCCTGAGGCACAGAGCACAACAGGAGGTTTCTGGAGTTCTCTGAACCCTAAGTACATAAGCTCTTTTGGCTTGTGATGCCATACCCCATCAGTTTCAGAAGAGCTTTGTAGTCCCCGTTGCCCAGTGTAGTGTTTTCGCCTCCAACATACTCAGTGGACACATTTCCCAGCCCAAACCGACCCTGCGTTCCTGGAAAAGAGCACACACCAATTTAGGAGGACAAACTCATTTTGCACACGTGGAACCAGGGCTCAAACTTCTGTGAGCTGAGGAATGCCACCGCCTCCCACAAGCTCTGTGCTTGGAATGCCTTACCAGAAGCGGCTGGGAATTCTGCAAGGAAGCGGACTAAGCTGGGAGAATGAAGTTTTGTCTCAAACCCCAAAGTGCTGCACCAGCGCATCTGTTCTGAAGATCCGCTGACAAAAAGCAGAAGCCCACTTGCTCGGAAAGCCCAGCTCTCCAGCATCCTATGTGGGGTCTGCACCAGGACTGCTGCGCTTTGTTTGAGTAAATTCATTGCAGGATTTTAGCTCTCTGAACAAGTGTTTTGTTGGTTTTTTTTTTCTTTAAAACCCATGCTTGAGGGGTGGCAAAATCTGCCGCACAACCTGTATGCTCAAGGAGATGATGGAGAGGAAATTTGGTTCGCAGTCAGATGCTCTTAACCAATTTCAGCAGTGGCGAGACACGAGAGAGTAGCAATTTTGCGCAGCAGTGCAGTGATGTTCCCTGTAGTCTCCTGCAGATCTGAGTAAGGCTTCTGTGATACATTAACCAAACAGAAGGGAGGAGGTGGGAGAAGGGCTGGTGCCTCATGTCCTGCCCCTGGACAGACCCCAAGGAGCGGGCTGACCTGGAATAAGGGCGCTTTGTCCGGTGAAGGAGGTCACCTCACTCTACACCAATAGGATGGGAGATGGAAAGTCTTCCAGCCCTGTTAGAAAATCTAGGCAGCCTTCGGGACCACTAAAAGTCACCAGCTGCCCTGGTCTGTGGGCTTCTCTTCCTGAAAAAATGGGTTGAGGAAAGGAAAAAGGGGAAGGGAAAGAGGCCCAGAAGGATGCTGCTCTTCACCTAGGCTCATGCAGTGAGGACCAATGTTCTCAGGCTGAGAGCTGCTGTGCCTTACCGGTGATGTCTGTCACTGCAAGGGTGAGCCATCAAGCACCCTGCTCCTATGCAGAACAGGGGGTAGGTCTGAAGCTTCTCCATCCCCAAGAGAGAGACTGGAACAATCCAGCTGTCCCATGCTGCCACAGCGTCAGCAGCAAAATCAGGAGTAACAGAAGCGCGACGCTGTCCCCCATTTTGTTTTGCACCCAGAAGCACAACGAAATTAGGAGAAGAAGCAGAGGATTGACAAGAAGGAGTTCTTAACGGAAGCGACCCGCTCTGCGGAGAGAGGGTGGGAGAGCAATAACTTCCCCTTTAAACTAAATTGGGGTGAAAAAAAATGAAAAGAGTATTCTGCACGTTTTCAAGCATGAGACTCCCATACAAATGGTCCCCGCAATGTTTAAATCATTTGGGCTCCTTCCTTATGCTGTTTCTAAGTTTGAAGAATGCCTGCTGGGTATGATTAATATTCCTCCTCCTACACTTACCCGTTACTCCTGACAGCAAAAATTAAAAGAGGAGCTTCTCTTCATTCAACCCCAACCCACAGGAACGTGGCTACATGGGGAAAGTTGCTAATATAAAAGGGGAAGGTTTGTAGATCGGCTGAATTCACAGCCAGGAGAGGTGTAGCTCTCATTCAGCAGCCCTGATGGATGAGCGATCCCTCGCCTCCTCCCGGATGGATGCTGGGCACGAGTGCTGGGGGAAATTCGGGTGCCTCTCTCACTGCAGGGACACCCGTGGGATTGGAGCAGCCTCGCTTGCTCCAGGCAGGGTTGCTATGGGCAATGCTGCTAGGAGCAGCCAACAAGGCAGAGTATAAAGAAGAGCCATCCCAGAGCCTTCAAAACGCAGCTGCTTACTATGCTGCACGTGTTTCCCCCCCTCGCCTTCCCTCTTTCTGCATGTTTCAGGTTAGCTTTCACTGTAAAATAAAGCTCTATCCTTAATCAAAGCACTGTTGGTAATTGTGTTAATTCGTGTGTTTAAGCAGATGTTCAGCAACATGGGGGAGTGGCAGCTCGGTATAAATCATTATCCTGAGCACCTTGTTCCGCATCAGCTGTGCCCTCCGCATACGTCCCTGCATGCAGCGTGCAATGATGTATGAGCCTGCTGATACCTGCTGTTGGTATGTGGAATGAGAGCATGCAGTTTTGTGTCTCACTGCATGAAGGACAGCTGAGCGGAGCAATGCATTGCCCCCTCCCACCTGCAAGCAGGCTCCTCCAGAATAAATCCCAAAAGGCAGGGGAGCCACCAGAGTCCTGTCCACCCCATAGGAGAACAGCATTTCTTAGATTCTACCCTCAAACGTTCAAAGACCTCCGAAGACTTTGTGAGGCTGGGCAGCACTCTGAACTAAGGGACTGAAGGTACCAGACATTTCTGAGACACACAGCATGGACCTATGGAGCAAGTCGTCCTGCTGTGCTGATATCAGAGGATAAACCCACAGAAGCCCATGCCCAAGTACTACGTTCACCGTCATGATACTCACTGCAAGCGGACCAGCAGCTGGATCCAAGGGCAGCCTCCCAGAATTATTCGTCTGCTTTTCCTGTTTGGTCTGTAGGTTGTGTGAGTGCTGGGTAGAGCAAAGCAAACCTCAACCCCTTGAAACAGGCACCTTCCGGCTGAGAGAAAGCTTGAAGTCACCCATGCTCACGGGCCTCCTGTGGGCATTCAGAGACACCCTCTGTCCCAAACTCTGCATGGCTATGGCCTGACTTAGAGCCACCAAGGACATCTTGACTTCGGAAGAAGCTTGGATGGGGAGATAAACACGCATTGCTCCTTCCCACGAACCACACAAGGCTGAGGGCTTGTTCCCACTGGGCTCAACACCCCGATATCTCATCCCAAGTAGCCCCACTATGACCTCGTGGGCAGTTCTTTTTAGCTGCAAGCAGTGGCCCCAGGCCTCAGCCATCAGCTCCCCCACACAGGTGCTACCCCATCACTTTGCCCCATGTAGTTCTGGCCTTTCCTTCATCATCTCCTTGCAAATAAAGGGGTGGGGAAGCCAATTATTTCCCTCTTTCCTCACCATCAGCCTTGGCTGCAGCAGATCACTAAATAGCAGGGGTAGAGATCAGCTTTCATTCTGGAGCGCTTCAAGGGACGTCGCACAGGAGACAGCTACACGATGCTAATGAGCCAGAGATTTCCTTAAGGAAAAAAGAAAATGACAAGAATCATCTTAATTGCAACTCTTTCCCTTCAATTAGCCCCCTCCCTTGCTTAGAAGCGGGAGCGAGTCATCAGGAATTGGAGGCAACCCTAAGAAAACTGCTGCTTTCTGGCAGTCTGAGCTTCAGATGCGGGCACTAACACCCGAGTGCTGGGTGCTGGACCAGGGTAGCTGAAATCACAGTGCAAGAGGTTCGGAGGCTTTCCCCCTGCCTTCACACCCTAGCTAAGGCTGGAGAAGCGTTTTCAGACTCTTGAAAGTCCAGAGGAAAGACAGGGCAAGGCTGGGCCGGGCGGGAGCAGAGATCCAGCTCCATCACCGTGACAAGCGGGAAACTCCAACGTCATGAGTCCGCTGCCATGATGAAATGAATCCCTGCCTCGCACACTGCACCTTCACGGGGTGGGTGCGGAGGGGGAAGGAGCAGCCAGCAGTGAGGAACAGCTACATCCCACTTTAATGAGGCTAAAGAGCAAAACGGAGTCAATTAACTCTGGTTCTGGTAGCATTGTCTAAGTACATACGGACTGTTAGAAGCTGAAGCAAGGCAAGCTGTTTGAACTCCGTGGGCAGGCTTTTTCTTTCTTCCTTTTTGTTTCAAAATTAGCTTTTCAGGACGCATTTCAAACCTTTCCTCCGTTACCGCGAGGTTCAAAGGACACGTGGGACAGATTCAGCTCAACAGTTTGTAAACAGCTGACGTGGGAGGGAGAGGGCACTGAAGTTGTTGGAATTGTTTTCATTCAAAAAATGGTGTAAATTAATTCCTCCCCCAACTGCTCGCTATAAACACCGCATAGCCGCGTTCCTCCTCTTCAGATGGATCATGCAGACAGATGTGCCTTCTGTTCCTCCGCAAACACCAAGGCTGCCTCGCTCACTGGGTAAATGTCAAGGTGCTAATTAGTTGTAACGGGAGTCAGGCGGGGACAAGTCACAGCAGCGGGAACACGACGGCAGAGACGCGGCGGAAGGGACCACCGCTGGTTTTAAAGCGGCCCCTAAGCAGCAGCACGGGCGGTACCACGTTATGGGGACCGGGTTTCGGGGGCTGGCAGCACATGGGGCTAAACGTGGGGTGCCCCTTCCTGAGGGGTGCTGGGGTCGTGCAGCTCACGAAGGACGCTTCTGCTCCCCTCTTCATCACACTGCTGTGTTTTAAGCCTTCAGTCTCAACAGTGCCTGCTGAGTATTTAAATGCGTAGTAATTGCCACACAACACCACGGTAGTTACGTGGGAAATACTGTTTCATGGCAGGTGAGTACTCCTCTCTTCATACCTTTGATGCTGGTTCATACCTTTGATCCTTCTGGTTCCAACACGTGTGACTTGGGCCATCATCTTCCCAGCCTGTAATTGCCAAGCTGTTCCCGGGTGTTTACCTGGCGTGCCTCAAAGTAACATTTAGGAAATGAGAGAACAGAGAGTGGTACCAGAGGGGGACCTGTTGGAGAGGAGCAGCCCTGCACAACACACAACACACCCATGGCTTCTGCATTGGAGCTGCAGAGGAAGGGTGGTAGTAGGCTGACAAATGGAGGAGGCGGTTGCTGGTGGGTGGAAGAGCCCTGGTAGGTTTGGCAAATGCTTCCAGGTGTCAAAATGGCCTGGAGCCAAGGCATTTCGTTTCAGCAGCAATCAACTCCCTCATTTCCTTCAAAATCTCCTTCTCCATTACTCAGGCTTGTTCTGTACCTGAGCAAGCAATAATCAACCACAGCCAGCACGTGGGTCCCCCTGCACCAGGCATTAGAGGTGCAGGATTTCACTAGGAGGAAGCATCAGAGATCTTCTTTCCCAGACTAGTGGGAGTGAGAATTAAATGTTATTTCTCACTATTTATTGCTTCCCCTGCCTCTGTGAGCAGCTGTCTCCTGGCTCTCGCTCTCATTTGGAGCTCGCTGGAAGCATCCCTGGGCTGACCCTTCTGCTCCACAGCAAGCTGACTTCCCCGAGGACTCCCTTATGCACTTCCCTGTAAGAAACAAAGTACTGCCTCCTCTGCCAGTTCATAATCCTTCACTCAAACACACAGATTATTTAAACATAAGCAGGGATTCCATACCAGGTTTTGGAATGCAAGCAATTTGAGAGTATTAAATTCCACCCTTTTATCTTTAGCATGCTAAGTCCTAGCAACCAGCCATGCAGAAACAGAGCAGTGGATGACAAGTGGTGGAGAAATAAATGCTCTTCTAGCACCACACCTTCCTCCGAGTGGGGAAATGCATGCGTTGCAAAGCCGAGGCTGCCCACCTCCTGAAAGCAACGTGGGGAGCACCCAGAGGCAATGCTCATGGCTGCACCTGCAGCGTTCAGGTTTGAGTTTGGCTTCTGGAGGAAGGCAATGATTGCCTTTCCAGACCACAATAAGTAGCAGTATACCTCCGGCGACCACCAAAAGTGGCCAGGAGAAGAGCCTGTCAGAGGGTGATAAAATGGGAGAAGCTGCAGCATCGTGCCCGCGCCGGCCGGGAGGGAGATTGCAGGTGCAGCTCCTGGCTTCTCCATCAGCATGGCTGCGGGCTCCCTCTGTGCCAGCACATTACCTCCTGGCACGTTTTATGCCACATTCCTCAAAGTAGGCTCAGCTCTTTGATGCCAGAGGAACACCTCTGGCAGTGAGGCTGTGCCATGCGCTGAGCTCACATCCTCCTTCTGCTTGGCACGTGGGCTTTGCCTAGGAGTCTCCTGAAAACCAAATCTCTGCTGTGTTTGTCAGTCTGCTAACAGCAGAAGCCCCACTGCAGAGGGGTAGAAAGGTGGTTTGGCTGCCATGGCTCCACCTTCTCAATGGGAGAAGCCCCAGATACCGTATGGGGGTGAAGGACATCCTGAAATAGGGGGATGCCATAAATTGCTGTGCCATGCTGGTGTCCCCATGCATGGAGATCGCTCCCTGTGCTTCGGTGCTGGGAATGGGCATTGTGCAGCCCCAGGGCCACACGTGGGTCCCCCCAAAGTGCCGTGCCCTGCTGTCTCTGTCTCTTTGTGCCCTGACTGGGGGCAGACAGGGAGACGGAGCAGCCGTGCGAGCACACGGGAGCCAAAATAGTGAAGCTGTGTGGGAGTGAGCCCGGCTATGACTCACCCACTGCTCTCAAATACCCTTTTCTCCATAGGAAAAGGCTTTTTTCCTCTGCTCCTTGCTTTAAAGAGAGCTTTGAAGGGGCCCCAGCCTGCAGGATCTTACTGGTTGTGTTGCTGAGAATGAGGGCCTGTGTGCCCCATGGTGCAGCACAATGCTGCTGTTTGAAGACCAAATGGGGAACAAGTTCTGTGCTTCAGATGGTGTGATCGGGGGAGAAGGGGTCTGTGCCACACAGTAAGGTTGGGATGGGCACAGAGCTCCTGGATGGGCGGTGCTGATAATTCCTAACTCCTGAACTTGGGGGAAAGGAGGTGGATGAGAGCAGCATGCAAATGGAGTGAGGTGGGAACCCGTGGGAGATGTAACTTGTCTCCTCGGTGAAATGGCAGCCCTGCTTATCGCAGGGCTGTGGGGCTCATGCCAGAGCTGCTCTGCCTCAACACCATCCTCTTCATTCCCCATAAAGTCCCTGCATTTTCCTTATAGAGAAGTATTTACGTAACTGGGAATGATAGCTCCCAGTTCAATGTCTGTTCCTATGTGCCATCAGTCCCTCTGTTTTTACCTTTCCTTCCTCCTTTGATCCTACCCAATTAGCCTGTCACACACAAGCCGTATTTCTTCATCAAAAGAGGGAGCATTTATTACTGACTCCATCTTCACCACCTGTATTCTCTGTGTTTTTTCTCCTGGCTGCAATGGCTCTGCACCACGATTGCTCAGCTTGTTTACTGATCTGTGACTCTGAAAGTTGACACTGTGCTCAGAGAAACCTCCCTCCAGCACTTCTCTCCATCCATTACAGCTTGCTAACTTTGCCGGCCTCGCTTTTGGCACAGCGATACAACAGCGATCCTATAATATGGTCATTTTCACACAACTTCAAACCGAGCATCTTTATTAGCAGGTGCTAAATTGCTGCTCCAGCTGCTGAATGGTAACAATTAACTCAATTAACATCTAAACAGATGTAATTTTTGAGGAAACGAACAACATTAATAACCACCAAAAGGGGGAAAAGGCTGCAATTACAAACGTGGAGAAAATCATGCACAGCTACAGACAGACATGTGCTGCTTCCAGTGTCCCCTGGAGAGCCGTTAGAGCACGGCCCTTACTCCGAGCACTGGCAGTACACGCGATCCATAATGTGCGCCGTGCTTGCTGCTATGGATGGGGCTGTATCTGCAGCGGATGCAGTGCGGCTTCTCTCTGCAAAAAGGGACTGGGAGGGCCGGGCTTTGTTTGCAATTCTGAGCCCCCCCCGCACATGTTGCAAACACACAGAGATGAACCCTTTCCAGCAACAGCAGAACTATGGTAAAAATGCTCACCAAACAACAGTGCAAGTGGGTGCTCGGAAAAAAAGAGAGAGCTCACAGATAATCCTTGCATGCCTCTCTCCCCTTCCTGGCTGTCTTTGGGATGCAACGATGAGGCACTGGAAGCACAGATGTGTTGCGTGATGCACTGAAACAGGGCAACCTGTTATGGAATGGCCATGTTCTGCTGTTTCTAACCCAAAGCTGCCTGTGGTCTCTCGCTGTTAGCTGCCTTCTCCACCTGACAGACCTCCTGAATGGCAAAGCCACAGAGTGACCAGCTCAGCTCCTCAGCCTGGTGTCTGTGCGGTTGGCCTGTCGTACCAAAGGAAAGCAGACATGAAGCTGTGAGATGCCAGGCTTCTGCGCGGCTCCAGCTCCAGCCCAGTGACCTCTGTGTACCAGGAGTGACCTCCTGCCCGAGCTCCCTGCAGCACGCAGAGACATCTAATGGCAGAGGAACAACACTGCGAACGGCGCAGCTTCAAAATGCGTTACTGCACCAGGGGAGAATAGAGAAAATATGAATTTCCCGCCTGCGTTATCACTGCACACCGAGGTATTGGAAAGAAATGATTTGCAATCTGGAAATGAGCCTTGGCATGCGGAAGAGATGCTGGGGGATGGAGGTGGGCCTTTCCCCAGGGAAAAGCAGGGAGCTGGGGCGATGCCACCACGCTGGGACGCCGGGAGAAGCAACAGCAGAAGGTTCATCCACGCTCCAGTCCCTGCTTCAGTGCGTGTTTCCCGCTGACACCAATAACCCTGCTCCCCGCTGCTTTTATTTTCGTATCCACAGCTGCTCCCTGAAAGCTCCACTCTTCAAAGTGTCATTCGGGTGTGCTGGGGCTGCCACAAGGCAGCTCTCGCACAGAAGGCATGGCCCCATTGCTCAGGAAGCCCAGGAGACAGCACAGGGAGAGGTGCTCCCTGGTAGCCCCAAGCTGGTCATGACCCTGGAGGAGCTTCCCCATGCCCAGTTCCCTTTGCTGCAGGGGTTTGTGAGGCAGAAGGCCCCAGAGCTCCCAATTATCATAGAATAATAGAATCACAGAACATCCCAAGTTGGAAGGGATCCACGAGGATCACCGAGTCTGACCCCTGGCCCCACACAGCACTGCCCAAACTCAACCCCTATGGCTGAGAGCGGTGTCTCAACACTCCCTGAGCTTTGGCAGCTCGGGGCTGTGCCCACTGCCCTGGGAGCTGCTCCATGCCCACCACCCTCTGGCCCTTCACCATCTTTGTAGTCCTCCTTTGGACATTCTCTAACAGTTCTATGTCATTTTTATCCCGTGGCACCCAAACCCATGTACAGTACTGTAGGAGAGACCGAACCAAATTAAAACAAGGACCGTGACATCCAGCTGCTGGGGATGCCCAGGGCCGCGGAAGGACTCCACATCCAGAAGTCCCATGGAAGAGAACCCCTGCAGGGCTCAGGGAACGTATGTCCTGACAGGCAGGAAGATACCCTAAGTTGAATTCTCTGCTACATTTAATGGCTGGGTTAAATTTTCAAGAGCACTTAATCGTCCATCACTCTGCTGCCTCCATTTATTCACTGTACACTTCACAGCATTCACTGGAAACTCCCAGGTAGGATGGGGGGGGGCTTTCCCCAGGAAGCAGGGAGCAGGGTTTGCTCTCCACATTGCAGAAGATGCCTCTCACAGAGTGAGCACCGAGTCCCACCCAGCACAGGCAGCCCCATCCCACCCAGTTTCCCCACCGCTGGTGAGGGCTGGGGGCATGGGTGGGCACGAGAGATGAGGTGATGGAGGGCTTCGACCCGGATCCCTCTGCTCTCAGTGGTTCTGGGTGGATTCAGGAGAGATTTGTCGTATTGCTTTATTGTAGACTGCTTTCGTAGGGCCTTTCTCGTTCCGAATGTCAGCGTGGAGCAAGTGAAACCCCTTCTTTGTGTCATACTTACGATGCTGGCATCGCCATGTTGGTTTTCACTGAGTTCAGGAGGAAAAAGAGATACTTCAAAATTCCCCACAAAATGCGGCGCAAACGAGAAGGTTTTCATTCAACCCATTCTCAAATGTTTTGTAATTACCGTCCAGGTGAGGGGTTGTTAAAGACAGCAGAAGTCGGGTTCCTGTGAAATGAAAAATGGCAGCGTTTTGTTCTGCTAGCGAGGACCTACCAATAGTTTCCTCCCAAGAGAATTCATTCTCCCCCACGAAGAGGGTCCATTTTGACTCAGCAATGTCTTTCAAGGGGAAACGACCAAGCTGGAAAAAAGTTTGGGGCCAATTATTCACAAAGGAGCTCAGTTGGTTCTGGTTCTCTTGCAGCTTTAACTCTGCTTTTGTTTCAGCCCAAATGCAATCTCTGGAGCGACTCGCTCGGTCACGGAGCTTGCGTCACGCGCAGCTGTTGACCGTGCTTACCCACCGCTCACTGCCTGTCCTCTCCTTTAATTTTTAATTTGCTGTAATTAAGAGTCCTACTGGAAACAAAGCAAACTTCGGGGATAAAAATCCTCACTGCACGGGGCCTGGCAGGCCGACGGCTTGTCCGCAAACTGCTCCGGGAAAGGAAACGAGAAGAGATTCAGAACCTCTCCTAATGCAAATAGGGACATCCGTCTCCATTTAGTCTTTATTTAGTCTCTCGTTCAGTTTAAGTGTTACGCACAGCACTGCGATGGCCGTTTGCAAACACACACGCTCAGGCTGCACGGATTTCCCTCCCTGAGCTGTGATGCTGGCACGGTGCCCCCAGCCCTCCCTGTCTCATGGGGCTGCAGCAGGTACGGGATGCACAGTGGGGATGAATGCATCTGCAGCCGAGAGCTGGCAGCAGGGTCTGCCCTGCGGCACAGCTGAGATGAGCAGGTTATGTGAGGGTGCATCAACCCATGGGGAAAAGAAGAGATAAATAAAGATCAGGAAGGCAGTCCTGATGACTTGTCTGGAGATATTCAAGACCCGCCTGGACGCCTACCTGTGCAGCCTGGTGTAGGGAGCCTGCTTTGGCAGGGGGGTTGGACTAGACGATCTCTGGAGGTCCCTTCCAACCCCTACAATTCTGTGATTCTGTGATTCTGTGATCTGTGAGGTCTGTGTCAGAAGAAAGCATTTGTGGTAATAATAATTTGCTCTCAGGTGGCACTTTTTGCGGATGGACCTTGCAACTTACCGACACAGAGGGTGTGCTGTTATCCCCTCCCTAACACCCAGTCTCTGGCTGCAATCAGGGCAGGTTGCAGCCTCTTTTCATGCAGATCATTAACGTAAAATGAGCTGGTTAGAGGATTGTACAAGCCTCCTTCCTGGACAAAAGAAATGAAAGAATTTTAATTCCAGGGCTGCCTGGTGCACCGGGTAGGAGCTGGTCCTACCTCCTGGGGAGCTCTGCAGGACAAGGACATTGGCCACTAGCTGCACCCTACAGAACAGGGAGCTGGGGAGCACTGAGCCCTCTGCACAATGCTTGTCACACTTTTGGGCCATCAGTCCCATAGAAAAGCCTTTCAAGTAGGGCAGGGTCTACACAACTTCGTGGCGTTTTCAGGCTCCGAGTGCGTGCCTGTTGTTTGATGGGGTTTATTCGTGTCAGTGTTTCTCAGTGCTCCGTGCAATATCTGGACAAAATAACCCCATCCCTCAGTGGGAAGTCTCCAGCACAGTGGTCTACACAAACAATAACAAATCTTGGTTGCTTTTTCAAGCAAAAATGAAAGTCATCCAGGATATGAGCCAATTCCCTTCTCTTTAGCACTCGGTCTCTACTCCAAAGCTTTTTGGAAACCCTTAACTGGTAGCTTTGAAGCATTTGGAAAAAAGAAATGGTTTCCCTTCTTCATTGATGTACTGTCTCTTTTTTCTGCCAAAACCCACACTTTTTTTGCCAAAATAAAAACCCACTGGTGTATGAAAGCAGAGCTCATCCTCCAGGGAGGGGAAAGAAAGCTAGCAAGTAAGATCTGACAGAAATAGAAAATCTTCCAGGAAATAATATCTTCAGTGCTGTTTTTTTCTGCTTCATCATATTGCAGTCAGGAGAAATTTTACCAGGGTCCATATGAGCCCAATTAGAGCCCTCGCTTTCTGATTTTCACAGACCCCTCCAGAAAATATGCGGCAAACAAAGGCTACGAAGACCTCGTGGGGACTGTGCTGCTCTTCCCGCTTTCTGCAATCTGCTCGCTGATCAGAGGCGGCAGATAGGCTTGCTCTCTCTTCCTCTCCTTCCTCCCATGGCTGTGGCAAGCCTGGCTGTGAGCCCTGCGGTGTGGCTCATGCCAGGTCTCGCTTTGTTCCCATGAGCGCGGAGCTGGCCATCAGACAACGGTATCTCTGTAATGGACCTTGTTGGTGAGGTTTTCAGGAAAGAGGTAGTGGATGCTGGAGTGGATGGTTGTAACTTGGTAATCCTTAAGATCCTTCCTACTCAAGCCATTCCATGATTCTATGATTTTAAGTGACCCAGTCTGGCTGGAATTTGTGGCCAAGAAAGCCAAGGCATTAGGGGCATCCAGCCTCTCAGACCTCCCCTGCTCTGCAGAGCAGAGCGTCCTGCGGATGTCCCCAAGTGCCTTGTGACCAGCAAACCATGTCAGTCAGCCCCCTGACACCCAACCACCATCACAGGAAATCTCAGGATCACAGCCTTGGTTTCCAATTAACATTTCCCACAGGGAAACCCACCAGTTTCAAACCTAACAAGCCTGACTCAGAGACAATGCTGGCTTGATTCACAAGGTGCCAAGTGTGCAGCCACTGCTCAGTGTTACCAGAGCCAGGAGGGACGCGCATGTCAGCCCTGTGCAAGCCGGGCTCCCCCTCTGGAAGATGCTCCTTGGGGAAAGCAGCTGTGGGTTGGGCTGCGAGCGTCCTGCTAGACCACGTGCCATCCTTTATGGGTCCAAGGGGAACATTTCTCATTATCTCTCCTTGCAATTTAATTAATCTGCGTTCAGTAATGAACCTTGAAATTTCAATTAAAAACATCATTACTAATCAGGACAGGATTCAAAACAGTCAAGGGGCTCTTGATAGCTTTACAGTAGCAGGAGGCTCGGGTTCAAATCAGGACTTTTGGGCACTGTGTGACTGATCTCTTTGTTTTGGACGTGGATGCACAACATTTCACACTTGTCTGTGTGTCTCCCCCCATCCTGCCCAGCCCAAGGGAGATGCATCTTGTCAGCAGCACCAGAGGAGATACAGCCTGAATTTCCTTCAGCTTTTGACAGAAAATCACAAGCCTCAAAAATGAATCCAAAAAAAGGGAAATCACCAAGAATGACAAAGAAGCAGCAGCTCTGCAGCCTGACCGTGTTACTTCCGAGATGGTTCCTATCAGCACCGAGGCACTTGTCTGCATATTTTCTGGCAATTAAAGCCTTGGGAAGGAGATGTGTGCATCATCAGTGCCTTGACATTGCTGAGCTGTTCTGCCTGGCAGCAAATAAGAGAAGCCACTGAAGGTAATTTCTGTCTCAGCAACGTCATCATTACCTGACCCAAAGAGGATATCCCTCCCCGTCCCATGGTAGAGCCTCCCTTTTGGGGCCGACTGTTCATCCAGTGCAGTGTGTGCCCTCCTGCGCCCAGCACCATGGCCATGCAAGACAAGTGCGCATCTACCATGCATCCAGAACCAGCGCTTTCAGAGAGCTGGGCTGGAGATGCTGTGAGCGCACCCAGGCACAAAGATGCAGCTAACGACCTGCACTGGGCCAGAGAGGCACTGCGATGTGCACTGCCATGTGGAGGTACTTTCTTGAGCAAAAACTTGGGCAGAAACTCAGGAGAGAATTATCTTGGAAATCCAGCAACAGTGAGCCGTAGAGCAAGGTAGGAGTGGACAAAAGGGGAACCAACAGCCTTGCAAAAAGAAAATAAATACAATAATGCATACATTCAACAGAAGAGGATAACACTGAGCTCCTTATCGAGGAGTGCAGACTTCAAAGGGAAAACAGGCAAGAGTTTTATGTTTTACTTTATCCCACAACATTTAGACTGTAGTTTTCTAGCCTGGGCATCCAGAAATTATTGAGCGACGCAGCACGTGTTTGTGATTTAAATAAATTACAAGTGGCATTTTTCAGAGTGGTCAGTGCTCGCATTTCTGCGTCTCTGTAGAGTTGCTCTGTGTCGGTCTCTGGAGCATTGCATGTGCTTTATTTCCCAGATACACAATTGAAGGCTGATTGTAGCCTTTTGTAAAGAGCCCAGCCGATTAAATTATCCAAGCCAGGAGGTATCTGTGTAATGATGCTTATTTTGTTTCCGGCGCTACACAAGACTGAAGCTCTTGTCAACCACTAAACTCCCATGTAGGCCCATAGGACTGGCTAGAAGCAGAGCTGAGGGCTCTGACAGACACACTCAAGATGCGTGGGCTGTTCCAAGGGCACTTCATGTCCCCGTGTTGGACAAACAGCAGCTCCAGGCTACGTGTGCACCTGTATCAAACCGCAAAACCTTCTTTTTTGCATCCTAGTGACAAGAACACTGAGGTGAGGAGCACCGCTGGGAAATTGGCCAGGACCAGTTTAAGGAGGGCGATGACTACAGCTGCTGTGTTGCCAGGGGTAAACCAATGCCTGCGCCAGGCAAGGGATGGACAGATGTGTGGATAGAGCAAGGGGTCCTGCAGACAGTTTTGAACTGCAGAAGAAAGACTGAAGTCTGTTTACAGCCCCATGAGGCGTGGTTGCTGGTACAAGCCCTGCCATCCCAACTGCCTCTCTGGGGAGAATAAGATGACAAAGGGTAAATGGGAACTCTACAAAACACTCTCTCAATTCATGTGCTGCTTCCAATGCCTAGCTGGCCTACAGCTTGGATAATTAGATTTCATCCATACAGGCAAAATTCGCAGAATAAGTTATTAATCACAGATTGTTTGCCCAATATCGAGCAAGAAAGAAGTGAGCATTCACAAAGCCGGCAGCTCAGCAACATTCCCTCTGTCACGCTACATGAGACACAAGCACCAGATCCCACAGCTGGGGGACACGTCTGTCCTGGGTGCTCAGTCACCGCACTTCCAGCCCAGCATGGGGAGCATCCTGTGAAACCCAGGTGACAGAGCATCTCTCCATCTTCAGCATATTGCACATGCGATGGGAAACGTGATGGTGCCTTGGCTTTGCAGAAGGAGATGGGATCTCTTTCCACCTCACCAGCCATAGGCATTTCCCAAGCACCTCCCCTCAAAGCCCATTATCCCCTCCCGCACCCACTGGCACGGCCACAGAAGATGCTCAGCCCTATGCAAGGAGTTCTCACTCCAATTTGTGGATCCTCCGTGCTGCCAGGCTCGCTCTACAAGCTTCCAACCTCCCTGAGCCTGGGCGGGCACACGGCTCAGAGATGCTCTCTGGCACAGAGCGCCGGGGTAATTCTGCTTGGGGCCCACACCCAGGATTATGGCTTTGAGAAAGGAGGAAACATGGGAGCTTGGCTCAGAGGAACACAATAATTACCTGAGCAGAAAACAGAGCCTTTTCTTTCCTGGTACAAAACATCTGATAAAAGCTTGAGACCAGCGATATTTATATTAGCAGATTTTACATCCTTCTTGTGTGTACTTGGACTGCGAGATACAAATCAAAGCAGGGGTTCATTCCAAGAACAGTTTATTTTTATCTGAGTTAAGTACGTGCTGGCAAACCAGATATTGGTATGCTGATTCTGTTGGTTTGGTGTGATTTATAATGGTTCCTATTGTTTTATACTGTGTTTCGCTCCGGAGTACTTCATTTATCCAAGTTGTGGGTTTCATTTTTTTCTGTTTTGCTTCATATAATGTATATTTTCTTAAGGGTGGTTTTAGGTTTTAGTGGTCAGCTGCAGTGTCGTAACGCTTTAATGCAAAGGAAGAACGTAAAACCATGAAAACTAATTCTAAATGGGCCCTCAGTCACATGTATCCCTCTCTAGACCCACCCACATGAGGTGCAGAGTAGAGCAGCATGAACAAAGTGCCACTCAATAATTCATAGCTTTCAGCCTTGGTGGTTCCTCACCTGAGCCTGGAGCCTTTTGTTGGCTGACGTTGGGCTCAGGCTGTCCCGGGAGGGTGCTGGGACCAACCATTGACAACGTCAGCTTGAAGTATTTGCACTCTGATGATAAATCACGAGGGCTGTATGGATTTAGCAGAGAGGAGGTCGTGGGTCCTCGCTGGATCCCACGTTGCTACCACTGTTTTGATGCTACCTTAGGCATACGGAGGAGGGGAGTCGCGAATGATCTGTAATCCTCTGTTTGCTGCCGTAGTGTTGCCACCCCTGTGCAGCATGGCAGAGCCCTTGGTGCTCTGCCATAGGGATGGGTTTTTGGCAATTCTGCAAGGGCACCTGCTGTCAGGGCCGTGCTGGTGCATAGCTGGCAGGGCAGGATTCGTGCTCAGGACAAGACAAGGAGAGCATGCCCTGCACAGTGCTGTTCATCAGTGCCATGCCTGCGGCTGGTAATTAAAGAAGGGAGAGAGAGAGGGAGAGAAAAAAGAAAGGAAAAATCACCTCCTTCAAGATTTATGAGAATATAAACTCAGGAACTGAGATGTTCCTATCACCACCTATGAGAGCCAAGGGACAGCTTTGGCTTAATGCAGAGTCGAATGCTCATCTCAGTTATGAATTCAGAAGGTGATCTGGAGAGTTTGGAGTGGAGACATACGAGTGCTTGAAGAGGAGCATGCAAGAGGCTCAGTGCTGCCAGTTATTTCCACTGCAGTACTCAAAGCTGTCTGGAACCTATGGGGACAGTAAGAAGTTTGGGAAGGGGCAGGTGGGCAACAAAGACTGATGACCACCTTTCCAGTGGAGTACAGGTGCCTAATGCAGCAGCAACCAGGATGCAAAAGACCTGCTTAGGACCCAGGTCACCATGACCCTCCTCCTTGGTTCCCCTGTGCAGGTGGAATTTCAGAACCATGTTTAAGGGGAAAAAAGAAAGACACGTTCAAAGCACCTAATATTATGCCTGCGTGCAATCAGATATTTTTAACTTGACATGCCATATGTTGGAAGCAACATCGTCTGAAGCTATCTCCTTGCCTTTCATGACTCTTCCAGCTGCCACAAGTGGGAAATCGTGTTGCTAGCTCAACAAGATATATGCCAGCTCCAACGCAACGGCTGAGAAAGGACAGTGGGTATGCAACAAGATCTCCACCGTCCATCCTTGGATGTGGTTACTGGAAGAGCTGAAGAGATGACAGCTCCACCAGAGAGGGGGATACTGTGATAGGTTCTGGACTCTACCCCAGGGGGTGTGCAAAGTGAGGGTGTGTACCCTCACTTTGTTGATCTATCTCTCAGGAAAGTTATGGGGATGTTTCATCCCCCTCAACTCCTTTAATTCTAGTGGCATCTGGTGAAATTATTCATGGGAGAGTTGAGATGGGTCATGGCCCTTCTCCAGCAAGCAACTCATAAGCCAGGTAGGGCAAGGAAAAGCAGTGCTAAGGGCTTAACCTTGGGGCACCCCAGGGCTGTGGCCAGCTGGACTCCATACCAAGTAGAGAGAGACCCTACAGGATTTTAATAAGGCTATTAAATACTTCAGTAGATTTTAATAAAAATAAAGGTGAAATAAACATGCTTCCAGCCAATAATAATGATAATAATAATAATAATAATAATAATAATGCAATGCCAAGTAGAGCTTTTGGGAGGAACTTATTAAAAAGCAAAAATGAAAATATCCAACCTGAAGATTTTGCATCCAGTCTGGAGCAGGACAGAGCGATCAGGAGCAGAAGTTTCTGTAAGCTGTTGCAGGCTTCCTGTAAGAGGCGGGGAAAGCAAGGAGAGCTTTACAGTTTCGGGTTTCTAAACCTCCACGGGAAACCTGTCTGCTCCTCAGAGCGATCCCCAGCTTCACTGATGGAGCAGCCACATACATTCCAGTTAAGGTAATCTCCTTCCTTAATAATTCATGACCTGCTTTAAAGGAGAGATTGAAGCTCAGAGGAAATCTGAAAGCTGCTATATACATTCTAATCAGCAGCACTGGTCAGGGCCTATCTTTATAAAAAAATAAAAATCAGTGTGAGCATTTTTATTAAACCACATGGCCAAGTAAGAGCTCCTTCAAAGCGACAGAAATCACAGCTGGCTTACTTACACTCTTTTTTTTTTATCTCTTTAAATCATATAATAAAGGCATTATCCCAAAAAGAAGAGAAAGATCTTAAGATGAAAGGAGTGCTACATGGCAAATATACTCTCATCAGCCAGGCAATCCGGTGCCTCATGGAGAAGTTTGTTCTCAAGAAGCTGTCCTTCAATGCAAACTTCTCTTTAGGCGATTCGCATGCCTGCTTCCATGTTGCCCATCATTATTATAATTATTATATTGTTCAATTGTCCTAATTGCATTAGCGCAAGTGAATATTATTCCCCTGGGGCCCTGAATCTGATGAATATTCGATCTCTGGACTTGTGAGAAGCTGAGCTTCACCAAAAGGTGATGATGCTCTTGGGCATTTCAGCATGCGTCCTAGAGCAAGGGTGAGGGCTGGCTGGCACACAGAGCTAAACTCAACTTTTCCTTCACCCACAGAATCATAGAATCATAGAATTACCAAGGTAGGAAAAGACCTCCAAGATCTGTCCACCTACCACCAGTATTTTCCCACTAAACCACATCTCTCAGTACAACATCTAAATGTTTCTTGAACACCTCCAAGGACGGTGACTCCATCACCTCTTTGGGCAGCCCATTCCAGCGCCTGACCAATAAACTGTTCCCAGTATCCAACCTGAACCTCCCCTGGTGCAACCTGAGACCATTCCCTCTCATCCTATCGCTAGTTATGTGCAATGCGTGGTCTTGTGAGTCAAACAAAGTATGCACACAATACAGCACGTGAAGAGCCATGATGCTGCCAGTAATCCTGCAGCATGTCATCTTCTTTGCTTGCATGCATAACCATTTGTGGCCTAGCTAAGAGAAGCAAAGACATGGTCAATCTAAATAAATGTGGTGCTCCACAAGAGTGAGCACCTCTGCTCCCTCTGAGCGACACCATCTTGCTGCTAAGATGTATCTAAAGAAGCCCTGCCTGAGACAGCTACTAGATAATTTGCTTCAAACCAGAGGTTAAATCACAAGTCAGATCCCTTTCAAAATCTCATGAGTTTTATGTACGTTTGCTTAAAAACATGGGGATTCTCCATTGCCATAGATTCTTCAAAGCCAGTTTTGGATTTCAGCATCACTTCTAGCCTCAGTGACACTTGGCTTTGGGATGCTCAGGCTGATGGCATATTGGGTGAAGAAAGCATTTAGCTGATCAGCTTGTGATTTACCTTCTGTGAGTGTCATCAAGTGTCCCTTCTTCTCTCTTTGTCCACCCTCTCCTTCCTTGTTAAGCATACAACTCTACAAACAAGATCTTTTCTTCTTAGCTGAGACACTCCTCTTTTGATTTTCTCACTACATCCACCTATTTGCCTTTTACACACTTCCTTGATTTTACAAGGAGTTCTGTCTTTCAGCGAGGTTTTGTAATCCTTTATGAGCCTTGGCTGATTTAACGTCACTCTCAGAGGTGATTTAGGGGCAAGAGGCAAGCAGCTGACTGTGAAAAAAAATACAGTCTTGAAAAACAGCTTCTAGGTATATCAGAAGCTGGTCTGAATACCCTGAAGACATGGACACGGTCTAACATGCCGCTGGGGCTCTGGGATCTATCTTCCAGGAGTTAGAAAGATCCCAGATGGCTATATACAGTTCATAAGGTCTCGCATCATGGAGTGCACGCAGCCTACAACTGCTGCAGCCATCAGGCAGGACCTGCACTGCCAGCCTTTGAAGTTCGTGGGAACTCCTCTGGTGCTCTCACAGGAGGTTTTCCCTGTCAAGATCCATCTCCAGGACTCACTGCCTGAAGACAAATGCCATCCTCTTACAGATCTCCGAGGCTTCCAGTCTCCAAAGACCTTGATTCTTTTCTTCCAGCTCATGATTCGAGTGCTGAAGCGCTGCCTTGTGCCACCTGGATGGGACGGGCTAGTTACACCAAAAGACTCAATGAACACTGCAGAGTAGATGTGAGTCCCCGTCACGTTCACAGCCATTTTGCTTTTCTTTCAGGAGGTACAGAATAATCTTGCAGTCAATTACTCCCACTTTAGGGAGTAATTGTGCACTGTCAGGTGTTTCAGACAGCATGAAAGATGCTCTTAAAATATTCTGAATGAGTGCTCCAGGCTGTTGCAAGCGAACACTTAACCCAGTGCATGGGAAAAATACATCCCTCTTTTCACTGAGGGAGTCAATGGGCTGCATCTGTGATGAGGCAATATCTTATTCTGCAAGGCACTACAACTAGAGCAGCAGTTTGGGCTCAGGACAATGGATGGATGCAGCTGAAGCCATATTTTTTGGCACTGCAGAGTTCAAGGCTGGCCTAAATCAGGCCAGTGATTCTCCTTTTTAGTTTCATCAAGAGAAAAGTCAGTAAAGGAACCAGGAAAGGAACAAATAACTCAGAGGCATCTGGGGCCAGAGAGGAAAGAGGCAGAATTTGTGTAGCAATAGCTTAAAAAAAACCATAAGATTGCTCTTTACCCCAGGTTTCAGTTGTTAAATACAACTAAAATTGAGTTCCTTTCTCAGGGAAGGGAAAGGATGCGCACAGAGCCTACACTGGACATACAAGGAGCAGGTGTAGCAGAACAAATGCATTGTTTAGCACAAGATGAGCCTTTAGCTGGTTGGTTTAGTACCTATGTTAAAGCAAAGCTGATAGGAGTCAGCAGAGGTTGTCAGTCAAGCTGTATTAACACTGTATAACTAATTTGACCAGGACTGCGGTATGCACACTGGCTCCGTTCAGTTATCTCCCCATTGAACTCCACTCCTCAAAGAGTCGTAGAATAATAGATTCATGGAATCATAAAACCATAGGATCATAGCATGATTTGGGTTGGAAGCCCATCCAGTCCCAACTCCCCTGCCATGGGCTGATTGCCCCCCACAAGCTCAGGCTGCCCAGGCCCCCATCTAACCTGGCCCTGAACATCGCCAGGGATGGGGCATCTATAGCTTCTCTGGGAGACTATAGATCCATCTGAACCTGCTGCAGGCACTCCAAAGATGGGGAGAGCCAGAGGCAGCTTGGGAAGGTGACGTGCAGACAGAGCTTGATCCAGGGCTGTGTTACAGAGCAGCACTAAACATCCTGTTTCAGACTTCACACCTTTCTCTTGCTGCTCATGCTGAGGGTACAGACCAGACACGTGGCGTCGGCACCCTGTCCTGGTGCAGGTCTGACCCCAAGCAGCTATTCTGTTCAGTATTCCCACACACAACTTCTTCCAAGTAAAAAATACTCAGGCCAGCAGAAGAAGAGGTTCTTCATACTGATAGAAGATGAAAGAATTCAGACACCTTGCAAACTGGACAGAAAATGTCCACTTTGAAGTGTTTCGTACTGTCACTTAAAGGAAAATGCAGAACTGTTACAAGCAGCCCCAGCTTATGCCCAAATGATACCCTTCAGCTCCGTGGACGTGTATGCAGATAATCTCTCTCACCATCAGAAACTTCTGACTCCGGCTCTGAGACACTATGAATAGCTGCGTGCACAATTAGCAGGTTTCAGGGCAATCTGCAGAACATCGTAATCCACATAAGATCAATAGGATCATCTTTCCTGTCTGTAACAGCAAAGGTCAGAGGGAGATCACAGAGGCAGGAGATACGACCCCTGGGATGAGCAGAGACAGCAACGTGGGTCCCTTCTGCTTGCCCGGATGGCCCTGAAGGCTGCAGGAGGCTGGGGATGCAGAGCAGCATCTCCTCGCAGCACGAGCTGCCCCACTGCGTGGCGACACGTGTTGCTGTGATTAAAAATGCATGGTATCAACCGTGGCTGAGGTCCCCGCAGCCATCTATTTAATAATTTATCCGTGCTGGCTGTTTGAGCGCAATGAGCGCATCACCCGCTTTCCAGCTGGACGCTGACCCACAGCTGAAATGACACAGCCCAACAAGGAGTTTTCTCCTTTCTCAGCCCCACAGCACTCTGCCAGCAGCAGCAGCAGCCGGGATGCTGCCTGCTGACCATTGCTACAGCCCCTGGTGCAGGCGGCCTGTGTGTGTGCAGTGCATCATCCAGCTCTGAGCTCACTGCTGGCCAAGGCGAGCGGTCTGGAAGGCAAGCAAGTGTCCTGCTGGCTCAGGTTAACTTTTCAGATGCATGCAAAGCAAAGCTTGATCATCCACTGACAAAGTAGCAGCAGAACACTGGTTCCCACAGGCCAGCTGTGTCTCACTTGGCTGCTGCAGATCCTAGGGTTCGCGAGATATATGGGGACAAACCGTATGTGCTGCTGGAGCAGCTCATCAGCATGGGAGGGACCAGGGGAGATCCTCTTCTTCATGGACCTCCATGTGACTCTGAATGGGGGAGTGATCTTCACATCTTGGGCAGGAGCATAAGGGAAGCAGCTCGGCAGCTCATCAGCAGTCTCTGCAGCTTCCTACCTTCAGAGTGTATGCTGCTGGGCTCCAGGTTGGAGCTTCTTCTCAATGCACTTGGCAAGCAAACCAGGTGCAGAGATGGAGGGAGCGGGGCTGAGAACGCCTCCAGGACCCAGATGAAAGAGGTTGGAGTTCAGCCCACGCTCTTTTTGGAGACCGTTAGAGACATACATCCTTTCGCAGAAAGAAAATAAGACGTGTTTTTTAAGTACGATAAGTATTTCAAAAATGCCTTTTCTTCCTCCGAGCATGGTTGTGATGGGCCTGCCCACTGTATCTAGCAGTTTAAACGGCTCATTGCATGCGGGGCTGTGCAGGAACTCACCCTCAGCTCTTCCTTCCGGGCAGAATTTCCCTTTCCATATGTCACACAGGAAATTGTTTCCCCGAGAGCTGTTCCGCTGATTTGACACAGAGAGCGTGGCGTGTGCTCTTCAGAAGGCTTGTCATTGGGAATGACTGTGGAAAAACGTGCGGGAGTGAAAGCCTGAAAAAGGGAAGAAAATACTCCGCATAACAAACACACCGGACCTCTCTGTTGTTGATTCCTTAGGAGCTGCACGAGTTTCTTTTCACAGCCTTGCAAGCAGCAATCCAGCGCTCTTGGGTTGTACCGCCCCAAAGGCCATGACACTTTGCAGCCATGTCACCTCCAAGGCAGCTAATGTTTGTGCAAAGCTGTTTTTGACCAACCACCATCTCAGGGCCCCATTGATAACTGCACACTTTATTTTGGTTGGAGCTCTCTATTTTTATGCTTCAGTCACATCATATTTGCCCTCCCCTTTCTAAACTTCTAGTCTTCCTGCTATTCCAAATAGGCCACTTTTCATCTGAATATCTCCATTCTTTCATGGCAAAAATGCATGAACCTAATGTCTAATGAGCAATTAATGCATTAGAACGCTACAGTTAACTCTTCTTTACATCATAAATACTCACAACAAAAGCACATTACCCATCCCCACTATAAGGCATGTTATCCTCTCTTTTTCAGCTTCTTGATGTGTTTTTTTAGGTGAAAAACACAAGCTCATCCTCATTTCTGACCTTGACATACATGTCTTATTCAAGCTTTGCATGAGAGAAGTGACCCACAATCAGAGAGAACAGATGCTTATTCCCCAGCCAGAAGAAATTATCAGGAGAGACTTGAGCCTTTGATACCATGAATAAATTGTCAAGCAGGAAAAAAGGATACAAAAATGCCTATGGAAAGCATGGCTTTCCATGACAGGGACCTCTCTTTGTCAGACAGTGGCAAGGACTTACTGTTTGCTTTTATTAATTTACACACATTCCTGATGTTATGACTGAATATATCTATGCTGAGGGCTCTAACAGCTGCTTTCCTCCAGATGCTGGTGGGATACTTGGCTGAATGCATTGGGAGGTGCATAACTTTATGATGGGTGGGACTTTTGGACTGGAAAGTGGAAAATAAGGTTCCATGCTTGGTTAGAACTTGACCGGGCATGGAAAGTCAACTGCAAACTTCTAAACATAACTAATACTTTTGTGTTTCACAACATGCTCTGTACCATGAAGAGCAGCACGGCAGTGAACTGCGGTAATAACTGGAGTGGCCAGAGGCATGTGCTCCATATCCTACAGCAAACTTACTCCAAGAGACCTCTTGGCATTCCTGGTTTCCTTCCCAGCATTTCTATTCAGTGTTTGAGCACCTTGGTGGAGAAACTGTGCCGCGCTGGGATAACAGCCTCTCCAAACCACTGGGATGCAGGGAAAACACCTTCTTAAATACCACTGAAGTAACTTTGAAGCCAAAGTCTGGTATCCAAAAGCCTGTTAAGCAATCAACACATGGGGACTGTTGGCACAATACTGTGGGCCAGGTCCTCTGGAGGTGAGGCTCAGTGCTGTTCCATTGATACCGTTATCAATATCTGGCTGAGGTTCTCACCAGCACATCCTCCCACAGACCCTGCAGCAGATCCTGCACACGGACAGTGCAGACCTGGGCAAAGGACTCCTCTTCATCATCACATCACAGTGTGCTCAGGGTTATCTGCGCAACCATGTGGATTCATCTTAGATAAATGTAGTGGGAGCTGAAGTTTTGGGAACTCCAGCTTCTACCATAGACCCGCACCAGGAGGAAGCATCACCAGACGCTAACAGATGTTTTACTGACTAAAATCACGCAGAAGAATCACACAGTCCTCTCTAAGGGTCGCATCTACAGGGGAAAGTATGAGGAGTGAACGTTCCCCCTCATCAGTCTCCACCACAAAATCCCCCAACACAGTTGGAAGAGATTTTGTCACGGTTGTATTTCAGATAACGTGAGATTTCTCAGTCATTCAGTGCCCCTTCCTCCTGTGATGCTGTCCTTAAACGTACCCTGTGCCAGACGACAGCTTTAGGAGCTATCCGTATCTTTCCTGCAGAGACTTGGGAAAGCCCTATGTACTGCAGCTGATTCTGGTCCTGTTGCTCTGCATTCATCTGAAGGTTTAAAGTAGATAATAATTTCCTTTCCAGCCTGAGGCAAAACCATGTTAACATGCAGAGCAGGGGGAACACCTCTGGTGGTCCCTTTCCTGCCTTGTTTTGAGTAACCTACAGCAGAGTAACCTACAGCTGAGCAACTTGGTGCCCATTTGCTGAGGGATGATGTGGTATTTCAGGTCGTGTCTGCAATTTATGTGGCTGAAAAAGAAAGAAAATTGGGCTGCACATGTCAGGTCCTCTGCTCCTGGATCCCAGGCTGGAAATATTCCTGGCAGTGTAAGAGAAACACAACAACAAAAATCTAATTACACTGTGGATTACTGCATAGAATAGGAAAACGTGAAAATGTGAAACTGTGGTTGCACTTCTTACCCTGGAAAACTATCCAGGATGTCTGTTTACAGTGATAGATATACATAGCTCTGCAATATGGTGGCACAGCTTCACCAGCAGGAACATCTCTGGTCATAACACTCAGCAGGCATTTTCCCTTGCAATGCATTGCAAGGATGTAAGAATTCATTGGATCCATGTAGGCGGCAAGGCAAGGCTTACCTGGCAGCACTGCCCAGGCACTTGGAGAAGCTCTTCTGCCACTCATTGGGAACTCCTTCACTGACAACCTCAGAAAGGTGGGACCCTTGCCAGAGCTCCTTTCCTTCCCCTTGCCACATCTCAAAGGGCAACCTTTGTTCCTTTCCCTTGACGGGACCCAGATGGTGCAACCAGGAATTTCTGGCTGGCAGGACTGTGTTTGGGAACGCACTCAAAGAAAGCCACGAGCCTGTCATAAGATTTTCTTGAACACAGCTGGGTTGATTCCTGCAGTCTAGTGATCCAGGTGCCCGCCATGGGCCTGACCTGCTGTGGCACTGCCCATGGCTTGCTACTGAACTCAGAGCCCAGCAGGACTCTTGGGGCTTCTTTCCCCCAGCCAAGGAGGAAACAAGGGGCTCTGACCCCAGACCAGTGCGCTGACCTTGCTGAAGGGTCACCAAGGCTTGCATATTTCGTATGTGCACAAGTCAGTGTGCAACAAACATCTGATATTTAAGTGCATCGGAGCTCAGGAAGCAGGGTGATATACCAACTTCAACACCTACGCAACATCCAGCACCGTCACAAGGTACAACGCTGAGCACTTTAGTCAACACACAGAGATTGTTGTGTCTGGACAGGGGACATAGGGGCAAGGAGCAACCAGTCCGTACCTCTGCTCAGGAGAGATGACCAAAGGAACGGGGAGAAGCAGAAAGATATTGCAAGGTGGGATTTGATAATTATGGTAAAACTAATTCCATGGCACCCTCAGCCTGCCAATCTGTCCCCAGTATCACAGCAAAAGGTGATGCTTAATCTCACCCGAGGCACCTGAGGCAATGAGGAAAGCTTGCTTTCTCAGCCTTGTAAAATGAATGTTGTTGCCTAGAATTCGCTCAGGGCTGGAGCAATGACTCAACAAGCCAGAGAGGGGCCAGGGAGCAGAGGGAGGCAGAAAGATGTGGCTGTCCCACCCGGGGCTGGCAGGCAAGCTGGGAAAACTTGCAAGGAGAGCGACCTGTGCCAGCCTGAGAACAAGTGTGCGTCTCCAGCTTACACACTGCAGTTGTGCCAAGGGCCTTGCTTGCTGTGGCACGCCAACTCGCTGCTGACCCTGAGGGAAGAAGAGGGTTTAAAATGCAAGGTTAGGAGAGTCAGGCTTCAGGCTCAAGGTACGAATAGTTGAAAGATATTTTGGGTTGTGAGAAACCTAACACACAGTGTAGCTGTACCCTTCCTTAGACATTGAAACAAAATGGCTTTACTGTGAAGAACTGAGGTGCTTAAAGGAGTTATGACCTGGGATATTCTGTGCAGTGACCACCGAGCTGAAGGGGCAGTGAGTCTAAATCATAGACTCGCAGAACCATGAAAGCTGGAAGAGACCTCTAAGATCACCAAGTCCAACTGTCAGCCCACCCCCACCGTACCCACTGACCACATCCCTCAGTGCCACAGCTCCACGGTTCTTGAACACCTCCAGGGATGGTGACTCAGTCACTTTCCTGTGCATCCTGTGCCAATGCCTCACCTCTCTTTTGGAGAATAAATTGTTTCTAATATCCAACCTGAACCTCCCCTGGCACAGCTTAAGGACATCATCTCTCACCCTATCACTGTTAGCCAGGAGAAGAGGTCGACCCCCCACCACACCACAGCCTCCTTTCAGGGAGCTGTAGAGAGCAGTAAGGTCTCCCCTGAGCCTCCTCTTCTCCAGAGTGAACAATCCCAGTTCCCATCATTCTGGTATCCATCATACCCAGCCAATGACCACAGTGGCATGAATGAGAAAGCATTTTGGAGGTTATACAGGGGCACAGAGCGGGGAAGAAGCAAATAAGCCACATGGCATTTCAATGTAGAACCCAAGACTCAATAGCAAGAAAGCAGCCCCTCATACCAGAAGGGACATGTACGTTTCACATGAGAAACAACATCAGCACTGATGATACCTCTCCTGCTTCTTGAATGGTGGTGATTGAGAAGGAGGTACAGGGGAATGGAAAAAGGAAAACACAACAACTGGTGCCAGCCCAGAGAGAGCTGATGATGTCCCCATGGACAGTGTGAAGGGCAAATATCTGCAGGGGCACCAACTGTCCGGCCCTGTGGCTGGGCCTTGGGACAGTGCAGAATGGTGATGGGTGAACCTGATCACCCAGAGCTCAAGGTGGACATGAGAGGCATCTCTTGCACAGGCTTGGATTTCATTCAGAATGGGTTGTTCACCTTCACAAGGAGCCATACCATACATTGCCTCGACACTCTTCCCTGTGCACAGCTAGTGTAGCTCGTGCTGTCCACGTGCCAGGGTCAGGAGCATTCTGCAAAGGTAGCAGGATGCCTCCAGCTTTCTTGACACAAGTTCATTCTTTTGGTTCCATATAGGAATTTTCCATAATGCTTTGATGCTTAATCAGACAGTTATTCACCTCCAAGCTGTACAGACAGCAGAATGTGACTCCAGCAGCTTGCAATGGCTTATTAAACCCAATGATCCTTAGAAGAGAATCTTCTTAGAAGGAAGGGATGAGAAGAAACTCTGTCTTCCTGCATCATTAGGCTTGTTTTTCTGGGAGGGCGTGATGGCTGGTTGAGAGATTGGGCAGATTTCCTAGAGTATTCCCCATCCTTCCCTCAACCTGCTAAGAACAGCAGTTTGGCTGCAGACCTCATCTATACAGGGTCCCCCAAACCAACCCAGAGACTGCTGACTTGGCTACACTCCCCTGCTCGTTCAGACTGCTGTGCATTGCTCTACAGCACCTTTCTACTGGAGGTCCACAGGCATGTTTGGATATGTGGCAATTTGCAGACACCCATCGCTTGGCACTGGAAGATTACTGTGAGTCTGCTGCAGGGAATTCAGCTTTCCACTGCAGGTATTCAGGGAGCATGCAAATCTAAAGCGTTTGGACACAACTAAACTGGGGTACAAATTCTGCTGTAAGGATTCAACGGATGGAAAGACTTTTCCAGCCTGTATTCCTCCCATTCATCCATTTGGAAATGTGACCTCTTAAAGGAAAATGTGAACGTGCAATTGCTTCTACAGGAAAAAAAAAGTACAAAAGAAACTCAAAAAAACCCAGACTCGTTTATTACCATGAGTGATCACTCCAAAATGTGGGTGTTCAGCACCTGGCAGCCTGATTTCTAAGGACACGCAGCAGTACAAGGCAGGACTGGCTTCGGAGACAGATGAAAAGAAGTGTCAGGACCAGGCTGCACTGAAAAAGGAATAAGAGAAAGGAGAAAATGATGAGGAAGAATGGCAGGGCGTCTAACACTTTGCATCTAATGCCTCCACATGGCTGCAAGTGCCGTGGCAATTTGGCCC
>JANHGO010000071.1:13110531-13121672 GCA_024606505.1 Aquila spilogaster | reverse complement strand
CTCGAGCTGGTATTTTGACAAGCATTTCTGTTTTCTTGACACAATGGGCAAAGTGGGCACAGATCTTGCATGCCACTTGTAATATGTCTTCTGTGCCATGATTTGCATCCTTTCTGGAGGATGCCTGGCACAGCGCTGCACAAAGCAGAACGAGCAGCTTGGACAGTGGGTTTAGTCTGACATGTAAATGTACCGCTTAATTATGTGCAATTGCGTTAGGAGAAATGTGAAGAGGACGCTTTGCAGGCTGTGATGGCTACAGGGCTCTGATGAGTTTTGGTTTGGGGGCGGGGGTAATGGAAGTGGCTTTGGAGAAGGGAGAAAAAAAGGATGGAATAATATCAAAGCAAATGAGTTTTCATCAGAACTGCACAAAATGGTGACAGCCATTTGTGTTAACTACTCAATGATATTCTTGGCTGCAGGAGACCCGAGGGTCCCAACTGATAGAAGCTGCAGCCCCTCAAAGGCACTTCCCCAGAGGACAGGGGACTTATGGGGCATCTGTGCTTTTGGCACAGTCTCAAAGCCGGCTTTAAGACCTGCTAGTAAAATTTCAGTTTCAAATGAAAGCGATCAAATAAAGCCCAGTGGCAGCCTGGTCACCAGGAGTGGGGTAGGTGAACTTCATCCCCTGGGGCTCCAGACCAGACCATGTCATCTCTTCCAGCCCTTTCCAGCCCTGAATTTTGGTTAATCTCTGCCTTCTTTCCTGAGGATGAGCCGCTACCTTTGCAAACACACAATGTGTTTACACCTAAAATAAGAGGCCAAGAAGGCAGAGGGACTACTGCAGAAGAGATTTAGACACATCAGACTGTGCAGATGATCAGAGCCAGAATCTCTCAGGTATCACACAGGGCACAATCAGCTCTCCTCTATCCTCATCTTCCCCAGGCACTCCCTGCGTGCCAACCATGCTGCCAAGCCTCATAAATTTCCCTCTCTGAGCACTGCTCAACAGAGGGATATCGAAATGTGGTCCAACTGCATAATCCTACAGCTGCCCAAGGGCACAGCAGCCAGCACCGCTCAGCCTTCATCCCAAATATAGACTACCTCCTCTTTCTGGGATAACCATAGAGTTAAAGGACAGCTAATTTCATGCCTTATAAACCAGCTTCACTTTAGCACAAGAAATAAAAAAGAACTTTCTTATCTCTCTGGGGAATGTCTTGCGACTCAAGCTGTATTATTATCTGGGTTAGTTTGACATCCGAGAGGACAAGATTACAATCTGAAATCTGGAATGGAAAGGGAGTTAGTCAATATAATTTCCTATGTTCATAAATAAATGACCAAGAAGAGATATATGTCACTCTGCTTTCACTTACTGGGCTGAAGGTTCATCTTTAAAGCAAAAGATCAGGAATTTATTGTCTTAATAAATATCTCGAGGCTTTTAATAAGGTACTTTGACCATCTTACCCTTCTGTAATTTGATTATCCAGTCTTTCCGGTTCTTAATTGATAATTAATTTGAATAACGTGCAAAGAATTGAATGATGGAAAAGAGAAGGAGAAACAGATGGTTTGTCTATGCAGCTAGAAAACATTTAATGGGGAAGAAAGGCTTTGCATTTTGAGCATAACAATATACTTTGTTCATCTCTAAGAAGGGAAAACGGCATATGCTGCAGCTCATGTCTTCAAACTTCTGCACTGGCAAAAGAAAGGACAGAAAAGTTATTGAGACCGTGCCATATAAAGGTGGATAGTAAACACGCAAGGGTTAGAGAGCTAGCAGATGTGAAGCCTAGCATAGCCTTCACTGGAAACAAAAGGGATCCAAGACACAAAATTTGTTGGAGGTCACGTTGTTGTGGACGATCTTAAAGCTAAACTTTCCTTCAGAGGCAAAACATTTGAAGACAGAGGGATGTGAGGCCACAACATAAAGGGTTCCTTGGAAGACATCTGTGTATTTTATATTCTGAGATGAATTCATTGCATCTGACTCCATTACAGAGAAGATCCAACTTTAGGAAACAGAATAGAAATCACTGAAACAATACAGTTTTTCCAAATGCCCTCAATGAAATGTTCTTAAATAATCTTAAAGTTCTTAAAATCTCACTGGCTGTTATTGTCATCTTCAACGTTTGCACCAACTAATGGATCTTTGGGTAGAGGCTGGGGATCAGAGTGTCTGAAGAAGGCATTTACTGAGGGGTTTTTTTCCACTGCAAACCATCAGCAAACCCACCAGGCTCCTCCTTGTGAACATTATGCTGATGTTCCTCCTTCTATAGGGCATTTCAGAACTGAAACTGACCGTGTATTTTTCAAGCCATGGCCTCTCATTGCAGAGCTCTTCCTCTTGGTGTTTCTAGCCATCACGTGGCTAAGTCTCCTACAACGATGAGCTTTAAGCAAGCATTTGTCCTGGAATCGACACCCACATTTTTTGTAAAGGATGATACTCAGATGTATTTGTTTCTCTTCCAAGAACAGTCTATACCTACAGAGACAGGATAGAATAATGGCTGAAGGTAATTCTGGCTCTGACTCCAGGAGGGTAAGAGGAACAAATAAGCAATATATTTGCACCCGTGCACCCACAGATTTCAAAGACTTTGTGTGGAGCAGACCAAAGCACTTACATCACTTGAAAAATTAATCAGACTCCTACAAACACCGTTGTTTTTGTCCCTTGGTTGGTGCCATATTGGTTCCTGATCTGAAAGAAATCACCATAGCACAAAAGAGCGTGCAACAAAGGGCTCTACAGTACTCTTCCTTTCCTTTTGCAAGCTAAAAACTGTGATGTTTTGCATGTAGAATATGTTTATGAGGAATAATCCCCACGCTCTCATGTTGGAATCGGTGCCACACACTAAACCCTGAAGATCGCATTTAGAGTGTGGACAATACGGTTTTGAGAGGTGCCAGAAAGCCTCCAGTGAAAGGGGGATTTTTTAAGGGGTGTGGTGAAGTTCAGCATTCCTAGCTGATGGATGTACTTGCACATGGGATGACACGCTGGCAGGTAAAGTCTCTGAAGAGTACACATTTGGTTACTAGACCTCTTCTTTTTCCAGGTCACGCGATGACTGGGAG
Source organism: Aquila spilogaster (assembly GCA_024606505.1). Classification (NCBI taxonomy): domain Eukaryota; kingdom Metazoa; phylum Chordata; class Aves; order Accipitriformes; family Accipitridae; genus Aquila; species Aquila spilogaster. The sequence goes on along the minus strand of JANHGO010000071.1, from coordinate 13,118,612 downwards.
CCAAAGGCAACGTTTCAGGCCGGTGTGGCTAAAGTAGAAACTCCTGGATCTGTATTTATGAAGTGGAATTTCTGATGCGCTGAGCTGAGGTGAGGAGGAGAAGCTCAGAGAAGGACAAAGTGGCAGAAGAGGCAGTGGCACTCACCAAACCTGACCCAGGCGGAGCTGGCCCCCACCGCTTCCTCCCTAAAGGGAGTCTCTATTCCAAGCAGAGTCCCCCCAGCAAAGCAGGGTCTTTCTTTTCCACTCCCTCCTCTCTGAGAGGAGCTGAATCATTCACCACCACCTTACTAGGTACTCATTTTACATGCTTCTGCATAGATATCTTAAAGGCTTAAAAATGCCATTCCACCTGCCATTCTGCCCCTGTGCGGCCGGTGCAGGCTCTGAGATGTTCCCAGGTGTGCTGACAGATCCCAGAGAGCCAAAGATTTGTGGATTTGATCAAGAGAACCAGTGCTGAAACCAACAGGAGCACATATAATTCTTGAAGTAAAGATGCTGTTCGCCGTTTCCCACTTGCCTCCACCTTTGCTGCGGCACTTGTAAGGCACTGGGTATTGATAACACTGGGGATCGTAGCTTTCTCTGCTCAGCACAAGCTGAGTGCTGTGTGTAGTACGACGATGAATAACAATAACCACAACTGCAGCTATGACATGACTACTCCTTGCAGCCTTCCTCCAGTGTTCCTAAGGAGACAGAGTGCCCAAGGTCAAACAACAAATGCAGTGCATTTTGATAGGGCCTACAGAAATGGTTCCTTTCATTTCTTCCAGTTTTACAGCCTCTGTGATGGAGTAAGGAACCAAAAACTGTGATTAAAGAGTACCAGATGCAAATGGCTTGCAACAGTTTTTAAACCAGTTAAATTTGCAGCCCGAACTGCTTGGCACAATCTCTCTGATAGTTATTCTTTTATTCATAGCAGCGATAAATAATAATAAAGCTAAACATTTCCATGGCCCCCACACCTCCTGCATCTCCCTAGCTGCAGATCTCAAATATGAATAATAATTGCAGCTTATCAAATCAGCCCATGATTAGAGACAACAGAAAGACATTTCGTATTGTTAACTTCCTTGCACAAGAGGGAAAGAAAATCAGGTCATAGGGGTATTAAAAATTTATATCATAGCATTTGACTTGACTCGTCTCTTAAACAGAAAAAAAACCGAGCATGTATTATGTATTTAGGCAATTCCTTTTAAACCCTTCTAGAATGAGCAGGAGATAGGCCCGTCACTCGATAGATGGACGGCTCTGTCTGGATAGTGCACGTATTTTATACACACACACGTGCATACACTTCATGTGCAATCACACCTATATATAAAATCATATCCATAGAGAGAAAGGTGTAAATCTATTTGTATCTCTATGTTGAAGACAGATACAGAGCTAATGTTACAAAGAATCTGTGCACAGATAGCATCTTACTTAAAGCTGGCAGCCTTAGAAGAGTCTCTTTTTTGCCAATTTCTGTAGCGTTGCAGCAACCTCAGCAGAGCTTGGTTCATAACAGCCTTGTTCCTGTTTATGTTTGGTGGCTGGATTTTTTGGCTTTGTTCTGTTCTCTTTGGCCATTTTTCTGGCTCCCATACTCAAAAAATGCTTTGGGGGAAAAGTCCTTGATTCCTGCACGATGGCTGAAGCACAGGTGACCGGAATACATCAAGTCCAAAGAGAGGCTAAACCTTCAACTCATCGCTCAGGAGATTAGCAGAGGAAATCAGCTGCTGCTTGAGTGGCTTTCAGGACCCACTCTGTGCCCTGTTTATCAGTCCCACTGCTGGGGCTGCAAATTTGCCTCAGAGTTCCTCCTGCAGAGGCAAAGCAGGGCACTTGATGAAGGGCCATTCTGTGTACGCAGCCTGTATGTACATATGCAGCAGTCCTCTGATAAGCAGGTTGTCCAGAGTGAAGGACCTCCCAGAAAACAAAGAAAAGGCATTTGTTCTGCTCTGCATCAAACCTGGGAACGCAGCCACTGCTCAGGGTGGGCTGCATGGGGAGCACTGCGGGGATGGCCTTCCCCAGGCACGTCCGGTGGTGCTGGTTGTCCCAGTGTTATGTCCATGGGTTCAACAACCAGGCCAGTTTAAGGGAAGGGAAAGTAATTTCAGTCCCCTGCTGACCAAGGCTGCCCTGATCTTGGTGCCCACTACTCTCAATGGAAGATGACGTCTCCACAGATCTCTGGATGCCTCCTGGCTGCTTAGGGCCTTGCTTGTCATTTTCTTCCACCTCCAACCTTTAAAATGCAACACACATCCTCATGGCGATCAGAAAAACTCTCCTACACGTTTCCATGTAAGATGTATTTTTGTAAGAGATGTGGTTCCATGTCCGAGGTTGTCAGCAGCTCATGTTTCCCTGAAGATGCTGGAAATCTGGGAACGGCAAAGCCCGCAGAGAGCTGCAGTGAGCACCTCTGTGTGAACGCCCTGACATCAGCTCGCTGCTTTCAGGAGAGGTCAGCAGATTTACATAGATGCGTTAATAGGGCAGCCGCCAAAATCTCCTCTAAGATGTTTTGAAAGCTGTAAAAAAAAAAAGGCCCTCAAATATATTTTTTTTCAACATCTGCAGTCAATGAAAGGAGAGATGCAAATCTGCTGTCATTTGCATGCAAATTTTTTTACATCAAATCAGAGACAGAATGCACAATAAACACGCTTTAAATTGAAATATTCCGCATTCACTTCCTCCTACCCTTGCCTGCAGCTGGGATCTGATTTTCATGCACGGCTCCACACAGGTGACCATCCTCCAGCGGCTCCGAAGCCAGGAAGAGTGCAAGGAAGATGGAATTACAGAGGCAAAATAATTGCAACCAGCTCATGACTCAAAAACCAGCTGTCATGAAAGACAGTAGAGATGAAGGTTCTTCAGAAATAAATGCTGTTAGAAGAGTTTGAATCTGTCTTAGACCCTAAAGTATCTTTGTGATAACTACTATCATTTTGATCAAGGGGAAAAGTGATAATTAGTTACCCTGGAGTCCACGCAATCAGAAATAATAGCAAATATCTCTGTAAGGCTTATTTGCTACAGACTTTAGGCAGCTCATTTGATGCGCAACACCCCTGCAGGGGAGGGCAGAGTTCACAACACCAGTGCAGAGAAAGGCAAAATGCATGCATTAGGGCTTAGGGTTTTGCTCAGGTCATGTTGAAAGTGCAGCAGAGCTGCAAATTGGGCTCCGTTCACTGTCATGTTTTTGTGTCCCATCTCCATCCCCTTCCCTACGCTTTTTCTTTCTTTTCTGTATGGGACACTGTGGCCCAGCCAGGCTCTCCATCTCCAGTCTCACATGCTGCTGATTTTAGGATATGCACAAAAGCACTTCAAAGCCCATGTTTCTTGAATGCCTCCATGGATGGGAACTCCACCACTTCCCTGGGCAACCTGTTCCAAAGCCTGAACACTCTCTCTGAGAAGAAACTTTTCCTAACATCTAACCTGAACCTCCCATGATGTAACTTGAGGCCATTCCCCTGGGGAACACCTCTCGTGACCAGTTGTCAGCTGGATTTATGTCCATTCACCATCACTTTCTGTGCATGGCTCTCCAGCCAGTTCTTTTCCAAGTGCACCTGTCCAAGCCACGGGCTGCCAGCTTCTCCCGGAGAATACTGTGGGAGACAGTGCCAAGGGCTTTGCTGAAGTGTAGGTAGACTACATCAACAGCCTTTCCCCCATCCACCAAGTGGGTCACTGATCATAGAAGGAGATGAAGTTGGCCAAGCAGGACCTGCCTTTCATGAACCCACACTGGCTGGGCATGATCCCCCAGCTGTCCTGCACATGCTGTGTGATAGCACTCAAGATGATCTGCTCCATAACCTTTCCTGGCACCAAGGTCAGGCTGACAGGCCTGTAGTTCCCCAGGTCCTACTTACGATCCTTCTTGTAGACAGGCATCACATTAGCAAGTCTCCAGTCATGTGGTTCCCCTCTGGTTGACCAGCATCCTTTCAATGTCTAATGGCTCCTGCAGTGTACTCAAAGCTATTTTCTTCACTTTTCCTACTGATAGAAATTGTTTCCTGATGTCTGACTGTAACTTCCCCATGGCTTTGGGCAGCTCAATCTTGATGGTGGGTGTTCCCCAGCAGAGCTCTCTGCAATCCCTTTGTCCCTACAGCCCTGACCCACTGCAGGGGACAACTGAGGCTTCCCCAGGGAACACACAAAGCCAGCAGAGCCCGTACTGGTAAATTAAGCATTTAAAATCCCCAGGCTGGTCTTGCAAACCATTGCACTGCACGTTGCTCCTGGTACCTGGCGAATGGATTTGCCCAGGCTGAGCCCTGCCAGGTCCTGGCTGGAGGGTTCATGGCGTGGGAGCCTTCAGCAGTCCCTAGGTCAGTCCACACCCTGCAACAGTTCAGCTGCTTGCCCTCAGCGCAGACATGCCTCGCTCTGACTCACGAGCTATTAAAAGCCGCATTACCCCCCCTATCTCTCTACCTAGAGATATAGATAGGCACCCAGAGAGGGCTGTGAAAGTGTTTAGGCTGGCTGGTTAGATCTCACTGGAAGTTAAACACCAAATTCACCTGCCTGTTGGAAATGAAATGCCTTTTGCAATCAAGCCCCAGGCATTTCTATAATCCTTGTGCAAGCTGGAAACCTTGGGTCACCGAGACACAGGTCAGCAAGAGCATGAGCTGCGTGCAATTCTCTGTCCTCGCCTCTGCATGTGTTAAGGGCCATGAGTCTGGGGAGCAGGGAGAGCACGCGGCAAATATTGCACAGAGCCAAGCATCATGGGCCACTTGGGTACACGTTTTGGAGGCAGGCTCTCAACAGCACCACAGGAGAGAAAAAATGGACACTGAAAGAGCCACAGGTGTATCTGTTTCCTCTTTGTCTGCAAAACTCCCTGCAGAGGAAATGTCGATGCAAAGGGCAGAAGGGTGGGATGCAATGTTATCTGCCCACAGTGGTGTTGGTGTGCAGGCGCACATACATACACGTGTCTGTGCTCTCCTCTGGCTTCCTGAAAGAAAACAGTTTGCGTGTGCTCTCTGAATGGCATTTCAAATGCAGAATCACTTCGTCACTGCATTTCTCCTTTCCTTTTTTCCAAGAAATAAAAGAAACTATTTGAGATCACCTTATCGGGTAGGTGACAGGATAATTGGATATGCCTCAGTGTGGCTGACATGTCCACAGATACATAGAGGAGTACCATGAACATCTCAGCGACAGGCTCAAACTTAATAAGTGTTAGGGACAAATCTAATAACCGCTCTGCCGGTCTCAACAGCTCTTTAGCTGATAAAAGCACCACGGGCTCTTTCTCGGTGCCTTCACTGTTATTTAACCCTGAGAGAGCATAGGTTCTGCAGCAGCAAGCCCAGTGCTTCCCAGGTGGAGCTGAGCACCCGCAGAAGGGCTGGGGTCACCTCGCTGCCCACTTTGCCGAGGCTCTGCGGGTGCCTGGAGAACACCCGTGCTCGGACATGTCCTAACTCAGCAGCACATCTGTCTGAGGCTTCCTTGGCAAGCCCTGTTGGCCACCTCTGGAGAAGCCCAGATGTTGTCAGCTGCAGGATGGAGATCCAGCCAGCAAATATTTCCTCCCTGCTTTGTGATGGAGACAACTGGTAGGAGGCTGAGAGATATGGTTGCCCTCGGATAGATACAGACAAGTAGCAAGCTTGCCTTGGATGAGTTGAGAAGGGCATCCATGAGCTTACAGCCATGTCCTAACCCCCTGTGTCCTGCAGGGAAGCTGCATGATTTCCCAGGTGCTCTCAGGTTGGATATCTGGAAAAATTTCTTCTCATAAATTGTAGTAATGCACTGTCATGGGCTGCCCAGGGAGGTGGTGGAGCCACTGTCCCTGGAGGTGTTCAAGAGCCATGGAGATGTGGCACTGAGGGATGTGGTTTATGAGCATGGGGGGATGGACTGATGGTTGGACTAGATGATTTTGGAGGTCTTTTCCGACCTCAGAGATTCTATGGTTCTATGATTCAGAGCACAGCCAAGACCAAGGAGTGGGGATGTCTCTGTGCCGACCCTATGGGCACATCCCACACCCCACACCCCACATCCCACTCCTCTCCACTTGAGGATCACATCTGGTGCATCAGACTAAGCCCTTGCTCCAGACTAAGTGTGCCTGAGCAGGTAGTTATCCTGGGAGAGGCATAATAAAAACAATGCCAACTGAATTTCCTCATGCACAAGCAGGTTTACCTGCCCTTTGGCTTACCATACAGCTTGTATTTTATGGCAAAGCCTTTAAGAAAAACTTGCACAACCTTATGCACTGGCCATCAGCTGGCTTGGGGATGGTGTGACTTACCTGTACAAAGACTGAGGAAATTCCTGCGTGGGGATTGTGGAGCAAATGCTAGGCCAAAGTATTAGGTGGCCTTTCCCATCCCAGCGCCCATCAGCACTGCAGCCTGTCCCAGCACCTCTCTGCACCAGACTTGTTCTGCTCAGCAGCAGGAAAATTTTGGCTGGGAAGAGCCACTGGAGGGACAGATTCGGTCCTGCAGGATGCATGAAACTGAGTCAGGTTCATAAAATCACAGGATTTTTCAGGTTGGAAAGGACCTCTAGGATCAACTAGTCCAACTAAACCCACCAACCCATCCCCACCATGCCCACTAACCTTGTCCCTCAGACGGTGACTTCAACATCGTCCCAAGGTGAGCATGGGGCATCACAGTGAGCTGGGGCTTCTAGGGTCAGGTAGCTCTGTAGGATGCTTTCCAGGGTTAAACGGAGGCACAGTGGGACACATCAGCAGGAGGAAGGGTAGCAAAGTGCATGTGCAGAGGATGTGCCCAATCCTTCAATGCCTCCTCCATGCCCATGTCCTTCATGGGGAAGAGATGGAACTGGGCATGACAGAAACTCAAGCCACTGAGGTATCCGGTGAGAGCACATCCGTGGTTCTGTGAGATGGAGCCAACTCTGTCCCATAGAGGATGAGCCACTGCTGCAGCAAAGCACATCCACCGCTCAGCCCAGGCTGAGTCACGGCCAGCAGGAGTGGCTTGACATGAGAAAAGAAGCTGAATGTGTGAAGACAGACAGACAGCCTCCCTCCCCCAACAAAAAGACACTGCCCGTTTTCAAAAGTGCTTTGCAACCCGATTGCTCTTGTATGTGTTTATTAAACAGAGGTTTTGGAAGGAAATAACACATTTCTGAGGTTATCTGGGAGCACAGAGCAAGAAGACAGCCATTTTTCATCCCCATATTTAGAGAAATCATATTAAGTGCCGAGCAATATTTACATACAGTAACATGGCTATGGGATGTTGCGCCTAATCAAATTAAGGGCCATGTTGCTCACCCACCCCTGCAGCAGGCAGGATATAGCACTCCTCCCTGGGGCTTTCAGCACCCAACCCAAAGTCCTTCCAAACCTGACTGCGAGGTGTCCATTGGCTGCCACCAGCTTCGTTTCAGGTATCTGCTTTCCGTGCTGCTCATTGGATCACGGGGCTCCTTCGCAGTGGTGGTGTTAAGGCCCATGTCCCTCCGCAGTTTGGATTTCCCAGCAGAGGTGAGCTGGATTTTATTTGCTCACCACTGTGTAAATCCCATCCTGGGTCATGCAGGTCTTGCTGGAAGGGTTTCTGTTGTATTTCAACCACAGCCACAACTAGAGCCGGGCAGGAAAACTTCACTGGGAGAAGCCAGCAAGATAGCCAGCGTCATAGAAACGCTAAGAATTTGGCATGCTTTTATCACAAAGTTTGTGTTTTCCAGCACATCAAAAAACAGCTTTATCCAAGCAGAAAAAAATACGTATTCCTGCTGCACCCCCACACTGGGAGCACCCCCAGCTTCCCTACGCATGCAGCAACAGAGCCACCAGCAGCATCCCCGGCAGGCTCCAGCACAGAGCGTTTCCAGGCTCACCCTACCACCTTTGGTGAAAAGTTAAAGTTGAGTTTTCAGCAACCCCCACCCCCAAAAAAACAGAGAGCCCAGCCACTCCCAGCTCTTCCATAGCCATTTTCGAGGTTCACACACTTAGCTGTTGAAGGCTGCAGACACATTTATTATCTTTTTGCAGTGCCATCTGGCATTTGTGTATC
>JANHGO010000071.1:13085900-13110431 GCA_024606505.1 Aquila spilogaster | reverse complement strand
TGGGGGTGCTTGTTGGCAATGCTCAGAGAAGGAGAAAGTGGCAGAAGAGGCAGTGGTGCACACCTGACCTGACCCAGGAGGAGCTGACCTCCACCACTCCTTCCCCGAAGAGGCCTGGGGGTCTTGGGCCAACATCAACGAAAGTATTGCTGTGTATTTACAGCAAAGCCCCCTCAGCGAGACAGGGTCCATCTTCTCCACGTTCTCCTTTACCTAAATCACAGCCAACAGATGTGTTCCCCATCACCCCCAGCACCTTGCTAGGCACCCATTTTACACATGTCCTCTCTTTTGCGTAGACATCTCAGAGGCTTAAAAACAACCTTCCACCTGCGCTTGCCTTTCCACCTCCATGCAAGACGGGCACTCAGTCTAACTCAGTGCAGCTACTGAGACATTTTCAAGGACACGGATGGTTCCCAGACGACCAAAGATTTATGGGTTTGGATATAAGGACCAGTGCTGAAATCAACACAAGCACATATTGATCTTGAATTGAAGATGCTGTTCGCTGTTTCCCGTCTAACAAACTCCTTCACCTTTGCCAAGATACTTGTAAAGCACTGGATATCCATAATAACAGGGATCACAACTCTGTCTCTGCTCACCACGTGCCTTTGAACGCTGTATCGGGTAAGATGATGAATAGTTATAACCATAACAGCAGCTGTGACATGACTACTCCTTACACAGTCTTCTTCCAGTGTTTCTAAGGAGACACAGTGCCCAAGGTCAAACAACAAACACAATGAGTTTTGACAGGGCCTACTAAAATCATACCTTCCATTTCTTCCAGTTTTCCAACCCCTCCAATGGAGTAAGGAACCAAAAAAGGTGACTAAAGAGACATCCAGCATCCATAAGATGCAAATGGGTTGCAATGGTTTTTAAACGGGTTAAATTTGCAGCCTGAACTACTTGGCAGAATCCCTGAAATCATTATTCTTTTATTCATAGCAGTAATAAATAATAATAAACCTAAACATCCCAATGGTCCCCACACCTCCTGCATCTCCCTAGCTGCAGATCTCAAATATGAATAATAATTACAGCATATCAAATCAGCCCATGATTAGAGACAACAGAAAGACATTTCATATTGTTAACTTCCTTCACAAGAGGAAAAAAAATCAGGTCATAGGGGTATTAAAAATTTATATCATAGCATTTGACTTGACTCATCTCTTAAAAAGAAAAAAAACCCAGCATGTATTATGTATTTAGGCAATTCCTTTTAAACCGTTTCTCGAATGAGCACAAGATAGGCCAATAACTTGATAGATGGATAGCTCTATCTAGCCAGTGTGCATATTTTATATACATATACACGTGCATACACTTAATGTGCACTCACACCTATATATAAAATCATATACATAGAGAGAAAGGTATAAATCTATTTATAATCTCTTAGCTGAAGACAGATGCAGAGCTAATGTTAAAAAAATCTCTACACAGATAGCATCTTATTTAAACCTGACAGCTTTAGAAGAGTAACTTTTTTGCCAATTTTTTGTAGAGTTGCAGCAACCTCAGCAAAGCTTGGTTCATTAGCTGCCTTGTTCCTGTTTATGTTTGCTGGTTGTTTTGGTGGTTCTCGTTTTTTTATTCTTTTTCCCTTTGGTCATTTTTCTAGCTTCCTTGGTCAAAAAACATCTTGACAGGGGAAAAGAAAGTCCTTCATTCCCGCACAGCAGTTGAAGCACAGGTGACTGAAATAAATCAAGTCAAATGAGAGGCTAAATTTTCAACTCATCGCTCAGAAGATTAGGAGAGGAAACCAGCTACTGCTTGGATGGTTTTCAGGACCCATATTGTGGCCTGTTCACCAGTCCTGCTGGGGCTGCAAATTTGCTCTGGGAGCTCTTACAGCATAGGCAAAGCTGAGCGGTACACGCCGGATAATTTTGTGTACACAGCATGTATGTAAATATGCACCAGTCCTCTGATAAGCAGGCCCAGGTTTTCCACAAATGAGGGCTGCCCAGAAAAAAGAAAGGGTGCTTATACCTGCTCTGCATAAAACCCAGGGACCACAGTCACTGGTCTCCAGAGGCAGCCCTGCTTTGGGCACAGGCTGGGCAGGGGACCCCTGCAGAGCTGGCGTCCCCCCGAGCAGGTATCATCCCATCCCCTGTCCTGTCAAAGATGTGCTCAACCACCTGCCTAGTTCAAGGGGAAGACGAGCAATTTCAGTCCACTGCTGCCAAAGGATGCCTTGATCTTGGTGGCTGCTACTGTCAATGGAAGAAGATGCCTCCAAAACTCTGTGGATGCCTCCTGGTTGCTTAGAGCCTTGCTTAGAATTTTCTTCAACCTGTTATAACCATTATAAAAAACAACTAAGCATAGTCACGGTACTCAGAAAGATCCTTCCATGTGTTTCCATGTGAAAATGCATTTTTATAGGAGACACGGTTCCGTGTCCAAGGGTGTCAGCACCACATCTTTCCAAAATGATGCTGGAAATCTTAGAAAGGCAAACACCACAGAGTCCTGCAGTGAACATCTCTGTGTAAATGCCCTGGTGTCAGCTTGCTGTTTTCAGGAGAGGTCAGCATATTTACATAGATGTGTTAATAGGGCAGCCGCCAAAATCTCCTCTAAGATGTTTTGAAAGCTTAAAAAAAAAACCCTCAAATATATTTTTTTTCAACATCTGCAGTCAATGAAAGGAGAGATGCAAATCTGCTGTCATTTGCATGCAAATTTTTTTACATCAAATCAGTGACAGAATGCACAATAAACACACTTTAAATTGAAATATTCCACGTTCACTTCCTCCTAGCCTTGCCTGCAGCTGGGATCCAATTTTCATGCACGGCTCCACACAGGTGACCATCCTCCAGTGGCTCTGAAGCCAGGAAGAGTGTGGGGAAGATGGAATTACAGAGGCAAAGTAATTGCAACCAGCTCATGACTCAAAAACCAGCTGTCATGCGAGAGAGTAAAGATGAAGCTTCTTCAGAAATAAATGCTGTTAAAAGAGTCTGTATCTGTCTTAAACCCTAAAGCATCCTTTATGGTAACTGCTAACATTTTGATCACAGGGAAATATGATAATTGGTCACCCTGGAGTCCACACAATCAGGAATAATAGCAAATATCTCTGTAAGGCTTGTTTGCTACAGGCTTTAAACAGCTCCTTTGATGTACAACGACACTGCAAGGGAGGGAAGGGCTCAGAACATCAGTGCAGAAATGGGCAAAGAATGTCCAGGGAGGCTAAGGGCTTTGCTTGGGTCATGTAGGAAGTGCAGGAGAGCTGGGAACTGAGCTGTGTTCCCCCAGGCCTTACAGTTATGCCTTTGTGTCCTATTGCCATGCCAATACCCAATCCCGTCTCCATCCTCATCTCCATCTCCCATCCCCAACCCCAACCACATCCCCATCCTCATCCCCAACCCCATCCCCATCCCCATCCTCATCCCCATCCCTATCCCCATCCCCATCCTCATCTTCATCCCCATCCCCATCCCCATCCCAGGCACTTTCTGTTTCTTTTCCATATGAGACACAGCAGCCCATCCAGGCTCTCCATCTCCAGCTTTGTGCCAAGTAACGCCGATTTTAGAATTCACACAAAAGTGCTTCAGAGCCCGTCTGCAAGGGTGAGCTCAGCCACAGCTGCACATCGATCTCCTCATGCCATGACTAACCTCACCACCGCACCAGGCACGTCCCGCTTTCCCTTTCAGAGTCCGTTGGTTTCTGTGACGTACTCAAAGCTATTTTCTGTAGCTGGTGCTTCACTTTTCCTACCGGTAGAAAGTGTTTCCTGATGTCTGACCAAAATCCTTCCTGCTGTAATTTAAACCTGCTCATTCTTGTCATAGTTGGTCAGCTGAATATTTTTGCTGGCGATTCCAGCAGCTCCCGGCGAGCCTCGTGCTCCCCCCCATCCCGATAGCAGTGCGCCTCTGTTGAGTTCAGCCTGCGGCTTTCCCAGGGAACACGCATTCTCTAGGAGGGCAAACCAAAGGCAAGGCTGTGTAAATCAATCATTTTTTTTAATAGCCTGAGGCCGGTTTGCTAGCCTTTGGATTGCAGGATGCTCCTGCACATTGCTCGCCGGTGCCGTGGGAGTAGGACAGGTTCGCCTGGGCTGGTTCCGGCGAGACGGCTGGTGGTGTGGGAGCGTTTAAAAGTCACCTGGGTCTGTCTCCGCCGTGCAACAGCCGCAGCTGCTCGCCCGCAGCGCAGGCATGCCTCGCCGTGACTCACAAGCTATTAAAAGCCACATTTCCCCCTACATTGCTCTACCTAAAGATATAGATAGGCACCCAGCGAGAACTGTAAAGGCACTTAGGCTCGTTAGTTAGATCTCACTGGAAGTTAAGCGCCAAATTCACCTGCCTGTTAGAAATGAAATGCCTTTTGAAATCGAGCCTTGGGCACTTCTGAACTCCTTAACCAAGCTGGAAACCCCAGGTCACCCAAGACAGAGGTCAGCGAAGCAGAGCTGCATGCACCTTCCTGTCCTCATTTCTGCATGTGGCAAAGCCTACAAGCCTGGGGAAGCAGGGAAGGCACACACAGGAGAAATCCTAGTGAAATTCTGCACAAAGAGCCAATGTTATTGCCCACTTGTTGCACCCCTGCACATATATTTTGAGGGGAACTTCTCCAGACTGTCAGAAGCACTGCAGGAAAGAAAAAAAACCACAACCCTGAAAGGGTCCCAAATTTATCTGTTTCTTTTTTTGTCTGCAAAACTCTCTGCAGAGCTCAGGAAGAAATGTCAAAGATAGGGCAGGAAGGTGTGACGGAGTGTTATCTGCCCAGGGTGTTGTTGGCCTGCACGCATGTGTGTGAGCATGCACACGCACGTGTGCTCTCCTTTGGCTTCCTGAGACAAAGCAGAGTTTGCATTTGCTATTCAAAGGCCATTTAAAATACAGGATTGTTGAGCTGCTTCTTTTGTCCTCCCCCCCCCCCCCCCCAAGAAATTTAAAACCGGTTTGAGACCACTTTATCTGGTAGGTGATGGGATAATTGGAAATGCCTTGGTATAGCTGACATGTCCAAAGATACACAGAGGAGCAGCATGAACGTCTCAGAGACACACATGAACTTAATAAACGTTAGGGACAAATCTAATAACCGCTTTGCCATCTCAACAGGTCTTTAGCTGATATAAGTGAACTAACATTTTTCCCAGTGTTTTTTGCTGTTATTTAACCCTGTGAGAGAGCAGGATCTGCAACCACCTGTAAAACACCCATGGTCTGACATTTCCTGAATCAGCAGCACATCTGCCCAAGGTCTCCTTGGCAAACCTTGTCAGCTGCCTCTGGAAAAGCTCAGATGTTGCCGGCTGCAGGTCAGCCAGCAAATACTTCCTCTCTGGCTTATGTGCCCACAGGCAGGAAGAACACTATTTGTGGCAATCTCCCACCTTTTCTGTTAAAAATAAAGTTTGAAAGCAGTTCAGAGCTTCCTGGCAAATGATAGGAAGAGTGATGGCACCAAGTATTTACAAAGAAGCAGGCAATGTCATTCTGGTGCTTCACTCCTTTTTCCATTTCCCCTCACATTCGGTGGTCTAGAGAGCCTTCAAGGTTCATATCCAGCATCAGGGTGCAATGACCCCATGGCAGAGGACCCCCTCACTTCAAGTGTGAACCAGGAGAGGTGCAGCTATCAGAAAACCCAGCAGAAAAATGTGTAACTTGAAGCAGAACCGATGGCAGCAGCTGGTGGGAAGCTGGAGAGATACGGTCACCCTCCGACAGATGCAGATGTCTAGCAAGCTTGCCCCGCATGGGCTAAGAAGAGCACCCGTGAACTTGCAGTGATATCCAAACTTGCTCCATTCTGCAGGAAAGCTGCATGGTTTCCAAGGTGGTCTCAGGTGACAGCAGAGACCAAAGAGCAAACCTCCTCCTGCATACATGCAGCCATGCAGGAGATCTCCTCCCACCTGGGGGGGGCTGCAGCCCCATGCTCAGGCACATCCCACGCTCCTCTGCTTGACACCTCCCCATCAGAGAGGTCACATCAGGTGCATTAGGCTAAACCCTTGCTCTAGAAAAAGCATGCCCACACGGGCATTTATTCTGGACTAGGCATAATAAAAGCAATGCCAGTTAAATTTCCTCATGCACAAGCAGGTTTACCTGCCCTTTGGCCTCTGATATAGCTTGCATTTTATGGTAAAGCTTTTAAAAACAGTTGCATAACCTTATGCACAGGCTATCGCTTTGCCTGGGGATGGTGTGACTGATTATCTGTACAAAGGCTGCGGAAAATTCCTTGATGGGGCTGTGAAGAGAAGGCGGCTGGCTGAAGAGGCGGGCAGCCTTTCCCACCACTGATGCCCATCAGCCCCACAGCTTGTCCCAAGCACCTCTCCACAACAGATTTATTGTGGTCATCAGCAGCGGTATTTTGGCCAGGAAGGACCTCCGGAGGTCTCTAGTCTAACCTGTGGTCAATGCAGGCAGCGCAATGGTGAGCTGAGCTCGTTGCAGGTGTGCTCTGTCCCAGGTGGGCACCATGCAATAGGCGACGTGTGCTGCTGGTCCTGAGATGAGGCTGGAAACCCTTCATTCTCCTAAAAAATGGGTTTGTGGAGGTCATCAGCTACAGCACAAGGGCTGGCGGGGGCAGGCGGCACTGGAAGCTGCTTTCTAAAGATAATAGAAAGAAATGATGGGATGCTTCAGCAGAGGGACGAGTAACAGATCGCGCGTGGGGAGGTCCTGCCCGATCCCTGCCTGCATTCCCCATGGATGGTAGGGAAGAGGCAAAGCCCAGTGTGGAGAAATCCAAGCAGCCGGAGGGGTCTGCTGGTGAAAGCAGCACTGCAGCTCTGCAGCGAGCCGGCAGCAAGGTTGGCCCTGGCGAGGACGAGCCACCTCGGCGGGAAAGCACATCCGCTGCTCGGCATCGGGAGTGAGTCACCGCGCCAAGCGTGAAAAGGAGTTTAACACGTGAAGACAGACGGCCTCCCTTCCCCCCTGCAGCTTCAGCAGAGAAAAAAATTAATCTGCCCTTTTCCAGGAAAGTGCTTTGCAACCTGATTGCTCTCGTATCTGTTTATTAAACAAAGGTTTCAGGAGGAAATTCCTTGCTGCAGTGACAGACCGCGTTTCCAAGGTTATCCCAGAGCACAAAGCAAGACGACAGTCATTTTTCACCCCTGTAATTAGAGAAAGCATGTCAGTAGATTAACATTAAGCAACATTTACATATAGTAATATGGTTACGAGATGGTGCTCCTAACCAAATTAAAGACCGCCTTGCTCATACACCCTTGCAGCAGGCAGAACTGTGTTCACAGCACTGTTCCCAGGGGATTTAAATACCCAATCCAAAGTCTATCCAAACCCAGCTGTAAGATGCCTGTTGACTGCAACGAGCTTTCTGTCATCGGGCTTCTGGAGTTTGCTTTCCCTGTTGCTCATTGCATCTCAGGGCATCTTCCCAGAGGTAGATTTAGGAACAACAGCCCTCCACCACTCAGGTTTCCTCGGGTTTGCTCACCACTGAAAGCAGCACAGTGCAAATCCCAGACCCGGATGCCTGGCAGGGCTTGGGCGTGGGGCAGACACAAAGTGTTTCCAGGTTCTCCTAACTTCCTTTGCTGAAATGCTCCATCTTCAACACCCACCCCCCCCCCCCCCAAAAAAAACCCTTAGCCCAGCCACTCCCAGCTCCTCTGCAGCCATTTTCAAGGTTCCCAGACTTAACTGTTGAAGGCTGCAGACACATTTATTATCTTTTTGCAGTGCCATCTGGCATTTGTGTATCAGAAGAAGATTACATATATGTCAAACAGGGGGAAAAATATCTTTTCCTGTAACAGTTGTAGAAGCAAGGGGAGAAAAAAATATAAAAAAATTAAATCCTGTGGACCATATGGAAGGTTTTTTCTTAAGCAATCCATCTTGAGCAATTAGGAAGTGTCACAGCCAATATGCAGATCCTGGGCTTGCTGCGAGTGCTGGGACAGGAGCAGGGTGGCAGGTCAGGCTACCTGAGACGCTAATAGTGCCACTGCCTGGGAACATGAAATGCCCCCCTCCCCTCTCCCAAAACGGGGCAAGAAAAGAAAAAAGAAGAGAGGCAACAAAGCAAGACAGCTTGCAGCATGCTAAGTGAATCAGAGCAATGGCCTTTCTTTGCCTTTCGGGGTTTTATCATCGCACGTCTTGCGAAAGCAATAGGTGTGAACCCGCCGTGGAGCCTCGCCAGGTTTTCAGTGCTTGCTCTGTGCCTCCCGATGCCGGGGATAGTGGAAAATTACTGGCTTCTCCTCCCAGCACCACCACACAAGCAAGCTTTGGCAGGGTGAAGGAATCAACCGCTGGCATGACCCAGGAAACACCGAACAGAGACAGCATTGCCACTGCATCCTATAGAGAAGGAGCTGGTGAGCATGGTGTGCTCACAGTGCCCTCTTCTCGATGGGGTGAGCACTGTATCTGCCTGCTTGGCAAGGTGGCCGCATGGTTGCAACCTCACCCTATGCTGGATGGCCAAGAGCAACCCCTGCAACCCACCGGCTGCACCCTCCGCCTGGTGACTGCAACCAATGGTATATCACAGGGAGGAGAAGCACAGTGTTGGCCAGGGAAAAGTCTTGGGTGGAGGGTGGAAACGGCAACTGGGGATGTGTAGGTCCTCCTTTCCCACCCCATGGCTTGCACTCACCCTTGTGCTGGGCTCCAGCGTACGGGAGCAGCTGCAGCAGCCAGCCCCCATCAGGAAGACGGGCAGTGGCCGCCAGCCTGGTGGATGGTGTGGGAAAGGAGCTCCCCCCGCACCCTGGCAAAGCAAACAGGCTCACACCAGCACCACACAGGCAGCCTGGCCCCATCCTGCTGGGTGGCTGGAAAACAAAAGAAATACCACAAAGTCAAACAGCATCACTGCCCAGGGCAAAGCCATTTTCCCCCACTCCTCTTGGGAAAGGCGTGCTCGTCCATTCCTCCATTTCTTACCCCTTTGACCATTTTTGCTCCTCTTATGCAAACTATCAGTGAGTGAGAGGACCAGAGGTCCTCTGTGAATCAGTTTAGCCCAGTATTTATTTTTCTTCCAGCCCCAAAAACTTCCCCTGGGTTTTACCAGTGTCAACCTAAGACGTTCCCCCTCCTTGCCCCCAGCCTCTGCTGAGTCACGCTAGCCCAGGCAGATGTTTGCTGATGTGGCAAAGGGGAGGGAGACAGACCCCGGCTGCTCTCTATCCTTCCTCCCGTGAAAGTTTATGCCATGAAGTTATTTTTACCAGGAAATCCAGCTGTGGTCATCCCCTTTCTGGCAGCTACCCAGCCCTGAGGATGAGGAGCACCGATAACCCGCTGCTCTGCCACCACCATGTGCCCTGCTGACCTCCCTGCCCCTCCAGCATCCCCCACATCAGCAACAGTTGCAAAATGTCCTGTGGTGCGGGGCTGTGCCAGCAGCAAGGCAGCAGGACCCTGCGGCTGCCACCAGCACCCCTCTCCCTCCCCGGCCCGCGATTTCCCGTGCAAACACCCGCAATGCCATTTCTGTGCTGGGCCATGTGCCACTCATAACAGACAGCGGGCCTGAGTCACCAATAATGTTCCATTAAGGCTTGACTGTATCACCCCGGATTTTGGGGAGGGAAGCATGAGGGAGGGATGGAAAGTGGCCAAGGGGCAGAGAGGCAGCTGAACATCACCAGGATAATTTAAAGGACTGGGAGTTTTAAACTGAGGAGGAAGCACAGTGGAAGCACATCATGCAGGAAAGGCTTCACCTAACAAATATGGCCCTGACAGCCCCCTGTCCCCTCCAGCAAGGGCCATGAGTGAGACGGGGCAGCAGGGAGGGATGTCCAGGAGACAGCGGTGCTTCAAACATAGCCGAGACAGCAAGTGTGAGCACCCTCGTGATGCTCCAGACCCCGGCCTTCTCTGCTTTGCCCCAAAAACTTGGTGAAAGTGACAGTAGCCACCCGCACTGAAGGGTAGCCCCATGCCAGTGCACTATTGCCCCTGTACTTAAAATGACACAGAAGTCAGTCAGATGGGGGAAAAATTTCCATCGGTGCCTTTTCATTGTAAAAATCCTTTTTAAAATGAAGAATAATCATAAAAGTCTTTCCCACCAGTGACAGAAAGCAATTCTTTACTCAGACCTGCTTAGCCCATGGTCCTGTCTAACAGCAACAGCTCTAGCAGCATCTCTGCCAGTTATGGTCTATAACAGGGGTGTACATTTAGGGAAAGACCATGAGGACCAGACGAATACACAGTGATACTTTCCCAAGTAGATTTGCCTGTGCTTTAGGTCATTTGTGCTTCCTCCAGCTTGAATGACTTGTGCAATTGTTTTCCATGAGAGGTCTGCTCCAGTTACTGCTTCTGAGCCACCACTGCCACGCAGCTGGGACTCCAGCAGTTCAATTACACACAATGCAGGAAAATGCTTCCACACAACTTACCTGCACTGCTGATACCTCAGCCTGCTGTTTTTGTCCTGCTACTGAGCCAAGGATGGCTGTGGTCCACCCTGCTCCAAGTATGAGAAGAGCCTTGCTGTGCATCACACCCCTGGGGGCACCACATTAAAATTGCTCCCTGCAGGTCTGTGGCAGAGGAAGCAGAACTGCCAGGTTTGCTTAGTAACGTTGATAAGAGGCTCTCAAAAATAACTGTTGTTAGAAAATTCACTCAACACGTGTCCCAGGAGAAACGTTTCTGAGGTTGCTTGTGGCTTGCTTGCTCAGGCTTCCTCGTTCTTCCCAAGGATGTGCCTGGAGACTGCTCCAGGCTCCAACTCCCCCCTCTTCAGGGTCATATTGAAAGCTCTTACTCTTGAGAACAGGACACTTCGCCCTGCCTTGACCTCTCTGCAGAAGCTGATGTGCACCCCAGCACTGTGGAGCATCCCCAAACTCATTCATTCCTTTCTTTGGCTGCCACCGTGAATGTTTCCAATGTTTCCCATCCCCAGTTTGCTCTGGCAGCCGGAGACCTGCCCAGCAGTGAGCTCCCTGCCCTTCTGCAACCAGTTTCTCCTTTTCTCACCTTGCCCCTTCGTTAGAAAAGCCCTCTCCTCTGTAAAGTCCCACCTGGCTTCTCCTCTCCCCTGCTCAAGCTCATCAGGAGCTCCTCCATCTTTGCAGGTTTGGGCAGAAGGTCAACCCCCCCCAGCATCCTTGCTCTGCATTGGGGGAAAGCCCTGTCCTGCACACCCAGCTCTATGCAGGCTGCAGAAAATTGGGAAAAATCAGCATTGCCTACTCCCTGGTAAGAGCAGTTCAGCTGCCATACCTTTCACAACAGAGTTTTGCCAAGCGGACACACTGGCACCACACTCCTGCCCATTCACCGCAGGATGCTTCAGGCAGCATAAAATTAAAGCTAGTCACCAACATAACAATTACCTACATAAATACCTATATAGCCACACTGGAATTCATAACCTGCGTGCTGTCAGTTATTAAAACCCAGGCCTGTGAGTCCCTGCCCTGCGGTGCTGCCAATCTGCAGAAAAATAAGGGGATGAGAAAAATAAAGAGGTGTAATAGGAGGCTGGATGTCAAAGCGGGAACATCTGAGCAGAAATGAGAGCTGGTAGTCTGCAAGGATCCCAGTTTTTTTATCTACTATCCATTTCTTTAGATTTTATTCCTGTTCTGGGAAAACTGGGAAAAAGTGTATGTGGGGTCAAATGAAACATTTTATTATGCTAAAACAGAAAGATTTCATCTCTGTCTCACCATTAGAATAATTTCCATTTCAAAACTAGGCTGTGATTTTTGAAATGAAAATTCAGACCATCCCATCCCCAAAGGCTAAAGTGGGATGTTTTGACAGACCTTTCTTTTTTTTTACCCCTAGGGCCCTTTTGCCTGAAATCAATATATTCTTGCAGCAAGCTTTACATTTGACAGGCAGCAACTTTTCACCAGCTAAGCATCCCCTTAAATCTTCATCAGTCAGGGGCTGAGCCGTGGACAAGCTGCAGAGGTATGTCCTTCTTCTCGAGGTCCCTCTGCCCTTGGATGCAGTTTACTCCATCCTTACTGGTTATTCCTTGAAGATGTCATCTGGCAATCCACACACGTGCCTCTCATTAGCACTTAATACATAGCAAGAGGAGATTATACCTATTTCTCCCATCCAAAATAATCTTCTAATGTTTGAAAATAAATTGCAGTAATATGTACCAGCAGGTGTTACCTCTTCAATGTTGTCTTGTTTGTAGCCAGTCACAAGACAACATTCTCATAACATCAGAGGTAAGCAGATGGCACTTATTAATTTACATTGCAAATATACTCTAATATGTACATTGAAAAGCCAGTTCTGTGGGAGGCAGCTTTACCTGGCTCACAGAGTACATCACAGACCAGACACTTCACCTGAGATCAGAAGCGGTGCTGGAAGAGCACTGTCCCATTGGCTTCACTCATGCTGAAAAAAACTGATTTTCCTAGCCCTGAAATAGTGCTTTTTTTTAATTTTTTTTTTTTTAATTGTGTCTTTTGGTGCAAACTGTTTTGCACCAAAGCTGGTGAGCCAGGCGCATACAGCAGGACAGTGCCACAGAGCTGGGGCTCAGAGGACTCCCCTTGGAGCATTATTCTGGAACAGCACTCAGAAAGTGTGGAAAATTGGAAAACCAAACCAGGATGCTGTGCTCTTTTTCTGCAAGAAGAGATGCTGTGCATTAAATGCACACCTCCCATCCACCCAGGTGACTTCCAGGTGCAGAAAAGCTGCTGTCGCCGAGACTCACCATCCCTGAAACTAAGGTTAGATATTTTATCCTTGGCAGCACTAATCACTCTCTGTGAGACACATACATCTAGCACTCCATGTTAGAACTATATATATAGACACACGTATACACATGCAGGCAGGTACACATCGATACACATAACTCAGGCTCCCTCAAGCTTCCTAAGGTGGTGAAGTGCAGCATGGTCCCATCTCCTCCTATCTCCCTCCTCTGATTTCCCATGGAGGATCCATGCCTCAGGGGCAACATGTGCCATTTTTTATAGCGGCAGTAAAGGAGTTACACCAGAGGAACAAAGACATTTTGCACCCCCTTGGAGGCCTGTTTCCACAGGTGTCAATCAGTGCCCCAGGCACCAAACTGGAGAAAATTACACCCAAAGTTATTAGAGGCAGCAAGACTCCAGGCAGCATGAACACAGCATATGTCCAAAAGTAAACAGATTGCGTGAAACTTTTCCAACATGCTGAGGGGCCATCAGTGCCGAAATCGCTGTTCCTGAGATGTGGAGCTGATTGCAGGGAGAGGAATGTGTGGTGGGAAGGAGCTGCTGGCACTGTTTGTTCCCCTTGCTGTGGAGTGGTGTCAGCATTTGCAGCTCCACTGGTGGCTCTGTTGAAGCACATGCTGACCCACCACGCTGCAAGCAGAGATGCATGGACATGTGGAGATTGACATGCTTGCAAAGCATGCAAGGAATTTTCTTGGCCAGGCCACCCGGCAAATCCTGCTCCAGTAATGATTGGGGCTGGATGGAGAATTATCAATGCAGATGGACTTAGACTAAAATAGCTCTGTCCCGTCTCCCCTTCCCCCCTCCCCCACTCCTATCTTCTGCAAACTGACACAGTTGAAAATTGTCGAGTAGCTTTCTGGAAGAGGCACAAATAAATTCGCAGCAAAGGGAACCCAACATCACCAAGAAATCAAAGAGGTGTAACTTTTGGTTAAAGGCATCTCAGAGGTCCTGGGATAAGGGAGCAGCAGCCCAGCCTTCTCACTGCGGACACCATGGCTGCAAAACTCAGCCCAGCTCCAAAGGCTGCGGCAAGGGAGAAGGACAGTCCAAGGACTGCAGCGTAGCCTCCGACACAAAACCTGCCAAGAGCATCCAGCCTGTCCGGCAATCTCTCTCTGTGTTGACTAGTGCAGGAGCTGATCCCAAAATCCGGCTCCCACCCATCCTGTTTGAAGACCTTGCCACTCAGGTCCATACCTGGCTTCAGCCTGGGGAGGTCAGGGACCCGGTCTTCCACTATACCTCGCATGCTGCAGCTTGGCTTGCTGTCTTCTTGGCAGGACCTCATGGCAGGATCACGCCAGGCTGCGGGAGCCCACCACTTGAGGTGTCCACATCACACACACCCTGCTCCTGGACCCTCTTGACAGCTCATGGTGCAGACACGGGCTCAGGGCAGCCGCAAAGCGATGGCAAGGGCTCTGCCCTGCCTCATGGGTATCTAGCAGTGCTATGTACTGCAGATGCTGTGGGGTACACGGAAGTCATGCCACGGGAAGGGGAGAGGGTACTGGGGGAAGTGGGCCCTGGGGAGCTCTGAGTTGAACCCAGCGGGGAACAGCACAAGACAATAGATGCCTCTGTTCCAAAAATAGCTGGCAATGTGGATGCTTTCCAAGAAGGAACCCAAATCTGGAGAGTGCATGAGGCAGGCAGCAGCATGTTGGATGCCAGAGGAGCTGGACAGGCACATTTCAGAAAGCCAAACAAGCACGCCAACAAATAGGCAACGTGGCAGCCAGAGGCCTGAATGAGCAGGTGGTGAAACTGCATGTCTTGCTGAAAGACATGCTGGGCTTGGAAACTGATCGTGCAAGGCTGGCAGGGCAGCCTGCAGGCTGCCAGGGAGCCCGCCCGGCACCCTGCTTCTTCAGAGAGCCTCAAACATGCTCCTTTCCCCCACGGCAGGACAGACTGGTCCCACCACGACCACCTTGGTGTGCTCCACTCCTCTCCCCACCGGCCTTTGATGGGTTCCTGCAGCGCTTCCAAAAGGGAGGGATGTGCAATGGTCCCACTCCCATAGTTGAGCCTCTTATCTATTTCCCAGGCACCGAACCAGGAGCGGTGCCAGATGGCAGGGTGGCCTCGTACCTGGCAGGGCGTGGATAGCTTATGGAGCTGCTGCTTATCTTCCGTGGGCTCAAGGCTTGAAGCTGCACAGCTCCCGTGTTTGAAACAGCATCTTCCCCTTGCCGCTGCAGAGCAGTGCCAGAACTGGGGCTGCAACATGCCCTCATGGCTTGCATCCCACGACACCAGGCTCAGTGGGAGACCAAGGAATAGATGGAGCAGAAGTGCCAGATGCCATCACTGTGTCTGATTCTCTCCAGACACATTGGACTGATATTCCAAAACAGGAGCAACAAGAGCATCCCAGCCGCCTTACACTGTCACCATGCCTTGAGAGGCTGCTTCTTCCCCTCCCCATACTGGCTCCCATTCTCTCCATTTCCACCACTGGGTGTTCACTGGGTGTTTGGCCACAACCTCCAGCTCGTACCTGTGACGCTAGGGACTTCCTGACAGTCACCTGCCGAGCACTGGCAATGCCCAGCCAAAGCCAGGTAGGTCAGCACAGTGAAAGTGTTGCTTCTAGCCCATGTCACCTGTGTTCAGCAATTGCTGTGACCTCCAAGGGAAAAAAAAAACAACGTCAGGAAGCTGTGTTAAAAAGCAGAGAAGTAAGACTTAAAAGATTCAGAAGTAAGACTTGGGTTCATGTGCATTTTGAAAGTTTTCTGCTGTTTCAGCCTGCGTGGGTCCCAGCTGCAGAGTCTGTCCTGCAAGCAGAGGAACAGAAGTGCTCTTGCTTGCTCCTTTCTTTCGGACAAAACCATGGATGGAGATGGCTCAGCAAATATTGCAGAGTTTGGGGTGAACATGCAATCTTCTGCAGCACGACATGCACAACGCAGTCTGCCACCCTACAGTACAAGTGGGACAATCCCTAGTGCTGCTGGGTTGCTGTTGGAGAGATTGTGCAGATCTAGTTTTTTTCCCTGAGTTCACAGGACAGATGCAGCCATGTGAGCAGCTTCCTGTTGATGCAGATGCTCTGGCTCTTTACTGAAGTTGTTCTCCAACAAATATTGTTAAAGCCTGTTCAAAATCTACGTGCAAAATTAAAGTGCCTGGGCATCGTGGCATAACATCAACCCTGCATGATTTAAAAACCACATGCCATCAGATCCGAGCAAGGCGAGCCCGAGATCTGGTGCAGCATGTGCCTGCTGTCCCCTCTCTGCTGCAGCCACCCTGGTGCCCATGGCGAGAGCTGGATCTGCAGGACCAGAACGATGGGAGAACATCATCCATGCTTGCAGAGTCTGCACTCAGGAGAGGAAATTCCCTCCAGTTGCCAGTTCTGGGTGATAAGACAATCTCCCTCCATCTCTTATTGCTACTTGCTCCACCCCTTCATTCTTTTTTTTTTTCCGGTTGCACCCAAAAGCCTGCACTCCCCAGAGTTTTGTACCCTGCTCTGTGTTCTCCCCTGATTACACTGCGTCACATTGACGTCAGGGAGGCAGCGAGGGCACACTAATGGGGCTTCTTTCATAACCTGCCTGCCCTGGGGGCACTCATTAAAAGTTGGGGCTGCGTGATACACAGGTAACGGCATTGGAGACTGATTGCGAGCAGTCCTGAGGGAACCCACACTGGTTTTTCCGCACAGCCTCCCTGCCAAACCAGGAACAGAGCAAACACACTGAGAACGGAGGCTGGCAAAGGGCAGGTACCTGTCTTGGCTGGCGGGGCTCAGGGTGCTTGCACAAGGCAGTTTGTAGCAGTGATTTCTTCGTGCATTGCTGAGCTGGCAGCACCCATACAGGGGGAATCAATTCTAGAAAGTGAAAAAAAAAAAAAATAGTTTAAAACTCAAGTTGTTGCAGACTTTGGAGCTTGGCATGGCCATTTTTGCAGGGTCAGGATTTTTTTGGTGTTGTCATGATCAAGTGAGGTCATGGGAGATGACAGCTTCTGTGGTCAACGGACCACATCATGGTCTGGGTTTCATTTGGATGGACTGTAACAGAAATTCCCCATGAGAGGTTACGGGCTGCCAGGAAGGGGCATGCAAAAAGCTGGAGGGTGGGGACAGGGCTATCCATCCAGAACTGTGGGGCAGATCCTCGCTCCCAAGCTCAGGGGGGGTTGCTCCAGGGTCTGCACAGGACCCTCTGCATCCATCCTGGGACAAAAGATCGGGGGTCTGGCCACAAGCCTCTGGCTTGGGCAGTACTTCTTATTTATCCATACCGGTCTGGCAGCTCAGTGCTCGGCTGTGGGTATTCACACCAAGCATCAGCCCTGTCAGGAGCACTATCCTGTGCTCTCAGGTTGGACATGGCCCCATGGCAGTGAGGGGGACGGGTTTTCAATTTTTCCATTTCCCTTTTGCTCGAGTGTCTTCTGAAAAAAAAAAAAATCAATAAAAAAATCTTTAAGAGTTCCCCAGCCCTGCCTCCTTCTCCTTCATGCCTGCTCCTCACCGGAAAACAAGAAGGATTACCTCAGCTGCTGGATTTCTTTTGCTCAAGGAGGGTTGTTTGCAGTAACTCATGGCATGGCTATATGTTAAATGCTGGCCCAGCCTGGGTTTCAAAGAGCCTGGGTTTTGGGAAGAGGGCATAAATTTGGGCCACAACCCTAATTTTCAGACTTTGATCTCTTCTTCCCGCGTAATGAAAATCCATTTCTTGTCTTTGGGGAGTCTATTGTACACAGAAGAGACCGGCATGGTTTGCATATGGAAAAGAATTACTATGAGTTGCTTTTTAAAACATTTTTTATTGATGTGCTCCCGGTCTCCTGTTTGCTGGTGGGTAATTAAGTCAATTAACAAGCATCTGTTTATTTATTTCCCTCATTTATGGATGTAAGCAGTTTGGGTAGCAGTTTGTAACAAGGGCCTGCTGTAACTTGCCTGCCGATACATGAATATTCAGGCAATCGCTTGCCTCTATCTATGGGGACCTGCCTCCTCCGCCTCGGGGAAGCTGGGCACAAGCTCCAGAGTGGGCAGTGACAGGGCAAACTGTGCTGGCATGGGGCTGGGATCCTGCCCTGGTAGCATTCGGGAGCATGGCAGCAGCATGGTCTGCAGAAGATGGAGCACCGCTGCTGCTGGCTCCCTGCTGCATTAGGGCCCGTCCTGCAGACAATGCCTGCATTTGGTATTTTTCCTGGGTATAGGCACCCATAAAATAAGTTCCCTCCTGATCTGCATTTTGGCAAAGCCCCTCAGACACTCTTGAAGCCCTGTTGGGCTTTTGTGTCCCTCCCGCAGACCAAGGCTTCAGCATCCTTTGAAAAACCAGGCTTTGGGTACCATGCTTGCAGGAAAGCCTGCAGAGGCTGGAAACCAGCGCCCACCTCCCCTCTGCCCGCAGAAGGATGGCCTGACATCACCCCAGCACACCCATCAATGGCCTAACACATCACCACAGCCACGGCACCCCTCTCCTCCCCAAACCCATGCACTGTGCTCTTCCCGGGTGGCTGGGAGAGGAAGTACCACCAGGCAAGCAGCGGCTCCCTGGGAATTCGTCATCAGTGGGTTCATGTGGGGCATCCGGGTGCATCTCTGACAAGCCCACCAACCCTCCTGGGCAGCTGGGCTGGTCCTGACCTTCTGGTGGAGGTTTCTCCCTGGAGCACTGTGGGGTCACCAGTGCATGCCAGGCACCGCTCTCCCCAGCTCCCTTGCAAAACAAGCTCCGTACGCCCAGAGCCAAAGGCTACAAACCTGGCAAGCGACATTCCAGCGTGCAAGATTCTAGTGATGTCTTCAAAGAGTTATTTAATCACAGGGAACACAATTAAGGAGGCCTAGGAGCAAGAGAAAAGGGATTAGCAGTATCTGGGAAGAGCATTCATCACGGCAAGCAGTTTGCAGGGGCACATCTGCTGCTGACTCCTCTCTTCCAGATGCACCGGTTTTATTGCCATGTCAGCAGGATGAATGTTTACTCCTTTTTAAAGCCGTCAGGCAACTCAGATGCCGAAACCGTGTAATGCTAAACATTCTTGTTTTCTAGAAGAGGGGGGAAATGATGCTTAGTTACAAGGGAATTGCCAGAGCAGATTAGACTGGCCTTGCATCTTCTGCTCCTGATGTGAGACGCCATCAGCAGCTCCAAAAGAGGCTGCAAGAAAGCCTGTGACTGGCAGTTGTGGGGCTACCTGTCTCCCTGCACACGTGCTTGGGAGAAGGGAGGGCAGGAGGCCTAACAACCCTTTCAAGATTCTTTGGGTTTGATAATTTAATTAGTTTAAACAAACAATTAGAGCTCAATTTAGCACTGTCTCATTGCAGCATCCACTGGATGGCAGGACTTCCCCCCCTCCTGCTCTTCAAACATGATGGCAGAGTTTTGGCGTCTCACAGTAAAAATCATTGGGGCTGGCAGTGCCGGACCAGATGTGCAATCAGGGATGGAGGGGTTGCACGCCGAGAAAATGCAGGTGACAGTGGGTGAGGGAGGGCATGCATGGGCATGTCGTTCCAGGGTGTGGGGAGCATCAGGGCACTGCAGGGCCCACGCTGGAGATGTGCATCTCGCCATTTGGCCAAAGATCTCCAGGGTGACTGGAGTTGGCTGGCCCCTGCTTGCAGCTGGGACTACACCTGCCATGTGGTGCCGGTGAATTACTGCCACTTGTCTGAAGGGTGGGCTGTTTTATGCACCACCTACGGGAAGCAAATGTGAGGAATGGATGTGACTGGAGATAGAAGGTAGAAAACCTCAAGCAGAAGCAGCGGCATGGCTGACTACAGATGGCCTGGAGCAGGCAGAGTACCTCCAGCATGGTCCATGGCGGTTCCCAGGCAGTGGGGCTTGATTTGCGATACATGGGGTGTCTGGGAGCTAGCACAAACACATGGAGAGGCTCCTGCCATGAGCAACATGGACAGAGGGTCCCCAAAGAGGCAGGACACTCACTACCACTCATTTCAGAGCTCTCAGAAATTTGCCATCAAGTTTTGAGACAACTCAATTTAAAAAGTCAAACCAATCCATTCTCTATTTCAATGCAAAACAAGGTGAGAAACATCCCGGGGGAGTGCCAGGAACGTTTATCTGTGCATGCAGGCTGGTAGGGACAAGAGGTCAGACTCCTTTTGCTGCTCAGCCATCGCCTTGGATGAACCAGCCCCTGTCACCAAGCCATGCTGCTGGCCAAGGCTTTGCAGCATCAGTCTGCAAACTCCCAGCTCAAGAAGCAGCATCTCTCCTTGCTCAGCTGCTCATGGTCTGTGCTCCTGCCACCACCCAGGAGGAACCTGCAGCCACCCATCATCACCCCAATATATTGCTGTCCCAGGCAGAAGAGCACAGCGGTGCTGGGCTTGCCTGTGCAATTCTGGGCAGAGATTCACACCCGTCCTGCTCCAACAAGAGACCTAGAAAAAGCCTCCAATCTTATTTATGGCGGAAGCAGGAGGTATAGTAATAATAATTGGATGAAAGTTTGCCGTAACGGAGAGTGCACTGGCTGCAGCCCAAAGCTGCTTAATAGATCCAATTTCCATGTGACAATTCAGTGAAGGCACCAGAGAAATTCACATCAAATGGCTCTGGTTGATAAATAAAAGATACCTTCGGGACAGTGCGGAGCTAAGACCTTGGGTGGCAGCCCCCTCGCCATGCAGCGGTTTTGGGGTCTGCCCGGTGGATGTGGTCCTGTTGGGGCAGTCCCTGCCAGCTCCCATTTTATGGCTGGCCACGCTCTGCCAGAGCGGCCAGTCTGCTGGCTGGTGGGAGCAGATGGTCTCTTTAAAATACAACCAGTGCTGCCAAGGGTTGGCTTTTATTAGCTGCCTCGGCGTGTGCAGGCTGCGAAGTGGCACCCATCCATCTCCTCTACCACCCAGCCTTGCTGGTGTCCCGCTTCCCCCTGCCCCATGAACGCTGATGGGGATCACAGCTGACAGGAGAAGGCCTGCTGTTGGTTTTTTGCTTCGTGTTTCAGCAGGGGGAGAATAAAAAGTTTTAGTTTCTGTCTTAAATTAGCGTTGCGAGATCAGAGGCGGTAGCAATATTGCACAGCCTGGGCCCACCGGCTAATGAGAGTGCATCAAAGGCTCTCAGGGAGCCTTGCCGAGCCTTGTCGTCCTCACCTCCCTTTTTCCAGCACGGGGGTATAGGGAGGTGGGTGCAGGCTGTACGTGTGCCCCATAACCACGCTGCACAGAGCTCCCACTGACCACGCTGCACAGAGGTCCCACCAGCCAGCTGGAGCTGGAACACAACATGCCCCCCGCCCCCCCCCAGCCAGCATCGGGCTGCCTGGGGTGACCAGGGCATGAGGAGGGTGACAGCAAAGCCACCTCTCAGCATAGGGAGCGCTGGGGTTAGTTAGCTCTTGCCCCATGCCAGGGCTGCCACCGCAGACCCACTGCCAAACATTGCCAATTGCTGGCTGACACCAAGTGTGGGGTATAGGAACATTTTTTTGGTAGCAAAGCTGGATTAAGACATTCTGCCTGGATAGCATCCCATATTGGGTGGGATCTGATTTTAAATGTTAATAATAAATTGCTCCTTGCCAGATTTTGGTATCTGGCCTATTCCAGTGTTTCATTCTGTATGTGCATTTTTGGGGGCTATGGTGTGGGGGACAAGGAGTTACCAACATGACTACAGAAGCAGTGAACTGCAGCATTAGGGCAAGTATAAACCTCCAGAACACAGGGGAGGAGGGAAATTTTTTCCACCCGCTTCACCCCCAGAGAAACCATGCTCATAATTGCATCCTCTGACCCCTCATTTAATTCTTTTTAAAGTCTCTGGAAGACACACATGAAGACAGCATATTATTTTTCCTGGGCAAATGAAATGATATGCTTTCCCCCATGGAAATTATTTCTATTCTGCACCTTTTCCTTAACCCCACACAATTTGAAAGACAGCTGATTTATAGATTTTGAAGGCTCTCTTTTTCCCCACTGCTGCCAGAAACGAAACAGATCGTGTGTTAGTTTAGATCCCGCACTGGATGAGGTTTCTCGGCTGCAGACTGTCTGGGTGCAGGGCTTGCTGCATGTTGGAAGGCAGCGTGTTTGCTGAGCACTCCCCATCTCCCCCACGGACAGGGTGTATAAGGATAGCGGTGGTAGAGGCTTTTAAACAGCTGCCCCTGTGCAGATGCAGGAAGGCTGCGGCAGAGGAGCATCCCTGCCTTCAAAGGATGACAGAAATGCCTCTCTTCTGTGAAGTGGCTCTTGAACATGGGACACACCAGGGATTGCTCACCTGAAAAATGTGGCATACCCGTGAGGTCAGCTTTTTGGTAGTCAAGGTGAACTTTCTGAAGGCAGCTTGGCACCAGCCAGTGGAGGAACCACATTCAGCATCTGTCCCAGCTGGGGTCCATCCCACTGCTTAAGCAGAGATTGGCTTCTCACACAACTCCTGGCTTTTGTGGAGGCTTTCTGCCACCTGTGGGTTGAGCTGGGGGTGCTAAGAACGAGCGTCCCCTAGCAGAGAGAGACAGAGTCTGCTGCGAGGACGCTGGTGGGAAGCATTGCAAGCCACCCTCTGCGTGGGGAGAGAAAGAGCATCCTTGGCAGGACCCCTTCATCTGACCCACCTGGGATCAGTGGAGTTAACAGCATCAGAGACTGAAACCTTGTAATGGGGAAGCTTTGGTGTCGGGGAAGCTTTGGTGTCAGGGACCTTCCCAGGCCCTGGGAGAGAAGGGGGATCCTTTTTCCTCGCTGCATGCCCCCAACTGACAGCCTTTAACAACTGTCTCCAGCCGTCGGAGCTAAGCTACACATCTGTGCTACCACTTTATGTGGCTTTTGGATCAGAAGACCCAGTGAGTGGCATCAGAGGGCTCACAAGGGATTAAAAGAATTATTATTCCCCCCCTTTCTCTTTACACAGGACAAGGTAGGAGGAAGATGTGGAGGAGGCATATCATGACCACAGAAAGGGGCACTTGATCCAGCTTCCAGGGAGTAGAAAGAAAAATGTGAAGTGAGTTAAGTAATTGGTACACAGGAAGATGAAAGACAAAGCAGAGCAAGCAAAGAGGTTACTTGGCAGGGGTGGGTGGTTTCAGAGTGTCTTTGTAATGCAGCCCAGGTAGGGTCCCTCACACAGTTGTTCTTATTACCATTAATAATTACCTCTAGCTAATGCTTTCCTCTTCCAAGCCCTTTACAGGCACTTGCATACTACAGATGGAGCCAACAAAGATCCAAAGAGCACTAGAGGTAGGATCCAGCAAGAATGAGCCCTTTGGAAAACACAGCGAGAGGGAGAGGGGGAGAGACACCCTGTCATCACATCTGTGCTAAACCCTCCTCCCTGAAGGGGCAGACCTGCATTGTAGCATTCATTTTGGGGAAAAACACACAAACAAACAAAAAAACCCACCCAAAACACACCACAAAAAAAGCCCCAAACAAAAAAACAACAGGTTTTGCTTGGGACATGGAAAGCTTTTTCTGTGGCGAAGGGAGATGCTGTTATTCACGTAAGATACCATTTAGCTAACCTTCCCGACAGGCTATCCTGGGGTACCATCTACCCTTTGCCAAATTTTGTGTGTGTCCAATGCACCCTGGTTTTATCATCCATTTCAGCACAGCTTCCTCCAGAACTCCCCGTGACAAACAGCTCAGGAGCTGAAAAATCCCCCCATGGCCATTCCTCTGGGACATCTTGTCCTTCCCAGAGTGTGAAACTCTCCAGGACTCGCATGTGTTTGTGGCCCCTGCCCTGCGATGGTGTAACAGCCCCACACAGGAGGGTTTCACTGACAAAGGGACTGCTCTGGGCTCTGGTTCAACAGGGAGATGAAATAATCCTAATGGCATCATCTCATTGGCCTTTCTTTTGCTCCAGCTGTTCCTGCTTCTCCTCCCGAGATGCAGCTGCCTTTGAGAATGGCTGAATTAGAGGAGGAGAGGTTTTGGCATCTGTCTCCGCAGTGTCCCCCGCAATTTCTGAGGTGGCGGGGCTGTTTTCCTGAGGAGACCTGTAACACGAGCAAGACAAACGTTGGCTGTCTTGTGTGGTCATGTCTGGATTTCGGGGCAGGCTTTCCTGTTTGGACAAACGCAAGGCCCAGGGTGAAATTCAAGAAGGTGAAAATCCGCACACTGCACATCCAAGAATATATCAAAGAGAATGAAGCTCCAGCAGCAATTTCCATGCAGCCCTGGACATGGCCACTGGCTCACCTGAGGATCCTCACCTTCACCTCATCTGTTCTGGCCTCCTATTTCTTGCAAGAGGGGCAGAGACTCTGCAGCTGCCAGGGGTGCAGCCCAGCCTGCAGGTGAGGGGCTGGGGCACGGGGAGATCACAGCAAAGTGCAAAACAGTTTTCCTGAATTTCCTCCTAGAAAGGACTGAGTTAAGGGTTTGGGGAGGTTAAACTAAACAAACAAAAAAATATTAAAAAAAAAAAAAAAAAAGGCAAGCTGGAGGCACCAGCACAACTGGATACAGTGTCTCCATGCGTGCCCAGGTTTTAGGCTGGGTTAAAAGCAAACAGGATTACAAGCCTATAGCAGACTCAGTTTGCTGCTTCCTCACCTCCTGCCACAACTTTGGTTCAGACACAAGAGCTACTCAAACAGCTCACGTTCCTCTGGGGAGTGTGGAAGGCTTGGCTGCTTTATAGTTTGTGGGCAAATCTGATCGTAACTCATTCCTCGTCCTGCTCTTCAGGGAGGTCTTCTCCATGGGCTTTCTTACAAACTGGGAAGGGGAATGAAGCCAGTGACAAATAGAGGTCCTAAAGCAGCCAGGAGACTCCTGG
>JANHGO010000071.1:12988577-13085800 GCA_024606505.1 Aquila spilogaster | reverse complement strand
TGGGCTTTCTTACAAACTGGGAAGGGGAATGAAGCCAGTGACAAATAGAGGTCCTAAAGCAGCCAGGAGACTCCTGGTCTCACTCCCAGGCTGCGAGGCTTATTTCTCTGAATCTCTTCCTTCGAAAACTTCTTGCCTTTACTAAGGACTAACTGGAACTCCTGTAGTTCCAGTGAGGAGTTTAACCTGAGCTCACCTGAGGCTGGTTACAGGCTACAGACACTTGCCCGTGCCAGAAACAAGGATGCTCTTGTTTACCAGCAGTAAGTCAGGAGGTAGCCTGGCAGGGAGCCTCCAAGGGTCTTGCTGAGCCCATCCTCTTGCTGTAGAGAGGATGCTCTCTGCATCCTCCGCTGAGGCCAAGTTTTTGGCAACAGGCTCAGCGTTTGCTGGACCTGGGATTTCCAAACAACTTGGCACTCAGCAGCCACCTCAGACCTTGCACTGCTTCCATGTGTCCCAGGGTGCCAGGTTGTTGCCACTTTGGTCCTCAGTCACCCTTCCAGCCACTGCAGGTGCTCAGCCTGGAGCAGGTGTGGAAGAAACCCAAAGAACCTGGTGGCAAGCTGGTCTCCCACCCTCACCCCAAGCCCACATCCCACATGCCAGCAGACAGAGAGCTAGGGGAAAAATGAATATGGGCCAGGCCTGGGGAAGAAATGATTTGCAGGGCAGATTTGTGAGAGGCAGGGAGGCTGGGAATCATTTTAGGAACCAGAACAAGAGACTAAGCCATTTTCTCCTTTCTGTGCCCTCATCCTGCAGACTTGCTCCTGTTTTGTCCATGCCCAGAAACTCTTGCTCACACAGAAGGTACGGACTTCCCCCTTAAATCAACACTACCATGGAGACTTATCTCAGATAATTTACCCAAATGGCACAAAAATATGCTACTGCTGGAGAGACTCCTGAGGCTGGCCTGGCAAATACAGCGCTGAGCTTGGAAAGGAGAGAACAGAACTGTCTACTTTCATGGGAAAAACAAACAAACAAAAATTCCTCTGACATTCATGTGTTTCCCAGAAAAAAACCCTCATGTGGAAAACACCCAACACACACACACTTCCAGTACAGCCCTGCACTTGCAGTGGCCTTTGTTCACTAAAGGATACCCCACCTTATTTTGTACAAGCCAAGAGAGCCTTTCCAGGCAACAGGACAGTGACAAGACCCACAGAGCTGGCAGGTAACACCCAGCCCCGTGGCGTCCTGGCATCCAGCAGCAATGCCAAGTGGGAATATCAGCCTCCCTGCATGCTCAAGAGGTCCTTCCCAATTAGGTACAGGCGTGATGACAAGGGAATTTGGGCCACATTGCTAAAGGTTTTGAGATACCTATCTCCTCTCACCTCTGTGCTTGTGGGAAGGTAACTCCCAGCACTCCTTCCTTCTCCCCCAGCTCAGAGCAGGTGCTTATGCATCTCTTTGGGACACTGGGTGCTCAAAGCTCCCTTCTTCAGCCACAGGGATGAGCTTTGTGGCTGGCTGCAGCCTTCAGTGCTGGGTAGAGTACAGTGCAGTGCTTCAGGACTGGGTGGAGCTGCAGCTGCCTCAGGACCAGGGTGCAAAGGCATCTCCACTGGGAGACAGGGGAAGCTGCAGGAGAAGCATTGCACAAAGCTGTAGGAAAATGCAGGCAAGAAACACAGCCTACAAGAAGGGGTTTCCAGATTGCTGCTGATGTAGACACTCACCCCTCTTCCCTGGCAGGGATTCACAGACATGCTCCTGACAGCTGTACCCTCCCACCAGAGCTTCAGACATGATGTCCACCTGGGTCACAAGCCCCACAGTCCAAGGATGAGAAACCAAGGAGAGATGCAATAAATAACTCCTTCCTGTCCCAAAAGACTGTTAAAAAAACGCACATACAAAGACTTGCAAGTAGCTTTGATGAAAGGCTGCAGACAACTCCCTAATCCCAAGAAAAGAGTGGTGTGCTCATTTTCAGAGGCACAGCTGAGAGTCCTACCCATCTCCTGAACAGGTGAAAAGCATTTCATCCTTCACAGCAGCCCTCATCACTGCTGGGGAAATTTCACTGCCTTCAAGAGCATCCTTGCTGGGAAAAAACACAGCTTCATCAGTATTTGGTACCGTGGGCAATGGTCTGCAGCTGAAGTGTGCCACTGCCACTGTCCTTCCTCACACAAATCGCTGCAAATGGCTGAGGGATGGACCAGCCAACACGCAGGGTGAAAGGAAAAAATGCCCAGGACTGCTGCCTGCTCCATGTTGCCTGGAGGAGGGAAGCGACACAATGGAGAGATTACAATAAGCCCATAAATCAATGGGGGGAAAGCAGGGAGCATAAACACCGAGACGATCACTGAATACACAGGGGAAGTGGACATATAAGCAGAGGCAGAGGTTTTAATAAATATGCATTCCTGGGGAAACTCTGCCTCTGGCACCAGCAGAAGGTTTATCTGCAGAGAGGAGCCAGTTGGATAACTGGTGTCCCATGGGCAGGACCAGCTGGGCATGTGCAGCCACTGAGGAGAAAGGATGGAGCTCATGACCTGCACCCCATCACCCCAGCCCTACAGCCCTGCCTGGCAGTGGGTACAGCTGAGGTGGGATGTTGGCTGATGTGGACAGGGAGTGTCTGTCCCTTCCTGGGGAACCCAGCAGGATTAGCTGCTAGCACACAGCATGATATCTAACCCTGCGAGGAGTGTCATGATGGGGAAGCGGCTCCAAGGACAAAACATCCTGCATCACTTGCTGGCAGCTTTTGCCTGGGCTTCTCACATGCTGGGATCCTGTTGCATGGCATCGGCGTTACCTCGCCCCTGTACCACCCATGTCCACTCTTACCACAACCCTGGGCTTGTCCTGTACCCTGGCAGCAGCTCTTCTATCTCAGGGGCACCAGTGCTTCATGTGAGGAATGGGGGGCATCATCCCCACTAGACCAGGGACTAGTCACAAGCCAAGGGCACACCCTACAAGGAGCCCATAAAAGTGCAATGGGAAGATGCACTTTTATGGGAAGTCCTGGGGCACTGACCTTGGGGGAAGCATGGTGGAAAGCCACAAAGCAGCTTTGTCCTCAGCCCTTGAGGTGGTCTTTGGCTTGGCCATCAGACGAGGCCGCTCCAAAGGGCACCCTGAGGGACATGACTTTTGCTTGCAGTCCTTTAAGTCCAACCACTTGGGACTGGGGTTCACCAAAGCTGCCCGGTGTTACTGGGGGCTTGACACCACCTTTAAAGATGTGCACATTCAGGGATGCAACTAAGCAGAGCCAGAGCGGGGAGAGGGAACATCAAATGTACCAGGTTCTGCCAGCCATGGCTGCTAAGGCAGAGAGGCTGCAAGGTGAGCATTGCAGCTGGAGGAGCCTGAAGACACAGAAGCCACGCTTCGGGTGCCTGTGCAATCACCTTTTTTTATAACTGTGCCTACTTCACAGTCCTCCCTTCACCTCATGCTGGATTAAAACCAAAGTGGCATCTCAAATGACTGCCCCAAACCTCCGTCCTACCTGCAAGCTACGTTTTCTGGGCCAGAAATGTCTGACAACATATTCCCTGAAGGATGCAAGGAAGTCTTCAAATTTGATGTGGCAGCCTTTCCTTCCTTCATTGCAGGCAGCACCTCCTCAGGGATGACCCCCATATTTACGCCCTTAGCTAGAAGAAGATGCTCTAGCAAGTGTGGAAACAGCCTCCAGCTCTGCAGAGGGACCAGGACGGACTCTAGCAGGCAGTTGGTAGCGTAGCTGGCATCTGACTCCATCCTACTGCCTCCTAAATCCCTGACTCTTCAAAATCGCCCACCTCCTCAAAATCCCCTTGCACAGCTGGTTGAAAAGCTGGGCCACACATGGGGTGAAGGGCCTGGAGGGTGCAGAGAGCAGGCAGCAGGGCAAACTCAAGCCCCTGATGTCCGCAGAGGCAGCTCTGCAGTGTGCGAGAGGAGATCCCTTCCCCTGCAGCGTTCTGCTTGCATAAGCAATGTTTATGCTATTAAATTCAGAAAAGCAGTAACATCCCCAGCAATAGATGCCGCTCACGATAGCTCAGGGAACAGATAAGAATCCCAGAGATATATTATTCCTCTTCAAAGTCTTGGTCACAGTGACCTCCACGGATATTCTAAAATCAAGCTTTTTTAACTCTGGTTCTTTATTTGTTTGTTGTTGCATCCGCTTTTTACAGAAACTTTCAAAGACCCTAAGCCCTGCTGTGTATCTACTGTTCACTAGGTTTCCTTTTTCATTTAATGAGGCAAAGACCAGCTAATTAAAAAAAGATCTCCATCTCCCAGCTGACATACTGCCCTTGGCCCAAGCGATAGTGCTCCCCCGCCCCATGCACAGAGCTATTGCTGCAGCCACCTGGGCACAATGCGAACTGAAATGGAAATAAATGCAAAGCAGAGGCTGTGCTGACAGAGACTCACAAGTGTCCCTTGGAACTCACTGAATTTGGAAGCTCCCACCAAAATGGGAAGGCAAAGCGCCAACCACAAAGCAAACCTGGCAGAATGAAAAATCCCTCTTCTCCCTCCTCCCAGGAGATGAAAACCGGCCCTTTAAGGGGATGTGTTTGCACCGTACAGGGATCCAGTAAAGAAGTGACAAAGACAGACAAACAAATTAAAAAAAAAGGAAACAGAGTCAGTTTATTTCCCATTGAACACCGAAGCTTGGGTGTGTTACTGCTTTGGGGTGCAGCACAGTTCTGCAGCATCCTCATGCTGCACCCCTGGGTCAGCCCTGGAGATGGGACCTGTGCCTGTGCATCGGCACTTCTTCCAGTGAGGTCTCCATCACGAAACAGGAGATGCAGCTCCAGACCCTAACCCTGCAACACATCCTTCTTGTTCAAGCTCCTTAAGTGTGAGCAGGAGGCAAAACTTGCTTTTCCCAAAACAGGCTCCTTCCTTCCCGCAGGGATCCTCTGATGGCAAGACCTATTTGGCACTCCCATGTCTCCTCCCGGACGGGACAAGTCCTGGCGAGCACAGCCAGGACCAGCCTGTCTCCTGGAAGGGGCAGAGACCAGAACGGGCAAAAGACAGGCAGACTGGGGAGCCAGCAAGTGAGCATCCCAGCTGGTGAGAGAAAGGATGGGTGCTCTCATGTGGAGCCCACAGCCCACACTGAAAAGCTCCACATCCCTCTCCCCACACCATTTCTAATGCAGAAGGGCTGCTTCTGAAGCAGCAGACACACAGTTTCATTCAAAATCTCTCTGTGTAATTACAGATCCATGGTTTCTTCTGGGCTTCCACTTATTTAATCATCCTTTCTCATCTGCATTTAATACCCTGAGCAGAGGGCAAAAACACAGCCTTTACATCCAGAAGGACAAGAGTTCCCTGCAACAGCTGCTATATTTAACAAAAAATACACTGGGTTGTCACGGCAACCCTGGTTTCTAAAAATAGAAATGCCATATACAGCACAGTCGAGAGCACAGGCAGCACTAACGGAAGCTGCTTTAATAGAGTGCTGGGAGATGGAAGTAAACTTTTATTCTTCGTGGGAATTGGTATCAAGCAAATCATGCAAAATCACACAATCCTTTACTAATTAAAATGTTGATTCAGTGCAAAGGATCCCCATTTCCTTTCGCTCAAATATTGATCCGTGCTCTCTAGTGCCTCGGCTAAAGTGTGCTTCGGGGAGGGGGCTGAAGCAAGCTGGACTGGCCGAGCAGCGATGAAGCTGGCATGCTGGCGCTGGATGTGGTCGCTTTTCCTCCTGGCACTGACATGCCTAGGCCCAGCGTGGCCAAGCAACCGGGGCTTCGGCATCAGTGCAGGTTCTGGCTGCCCACAATGTTGGGCAGGTTGTCAGGTCACCCCCAGCCAGCAGATCTGTTTGGGTAAGGCTGTTTTGGTAACCTCAGTGCTTACAGCTGGTGCTCAGAGGAGCATCTGGTCCTGCCTTGCTTGCTTTAAATGACCTACAGAGCAGGTATCAGAGCCATGCCCAAGATATACGGGTTTCCAAATGGCCTTTTCCCCCTCCACTGACAAAACCAGGTCTCCGGGCATTAAGTCAGGCTCCCCCCAGGGGAGCCTTCTCCTTTCTTGCTGAAATACAGACCCCAGCAGCACGGCGTTGTTAGCAAAACATGCAACAAGCACCCTACAGCATGAGCCAGCTGAGCATCTTCTGAAATCTGATTAGCAAGGCTGAGTAGTCACAGCCTGCTTATGAACAGCAGTTGCTTCCCATTGCAGTTTAAGTCTCCAGTCATCTCACTAATTCTCCTTGACATTTCTTGCTCCAAGTGGAAGGCACACGTTGCCAGATGGCAACCCCCCAGCGTGGTTTCCAAGCCCCGCTTCCCTGGATGAGAGGATCAGCTGCACGCTTGCTGCAGAGTCCCCTGTTTTAGCTCTCCCCATGCAGCACTGGCTCCTAGGAATCCTTGAGCATTGCTGTTGAGTGCTGTGTGATTTCTGGATGATGCACAGCTCTGCTTGACTTCTGCACCATTCTTTAAAGGAAGGCGTTGGATAGCGAGGAAGGGCTCTTGAAGAGGAAAATACTTCATGTTGTTGTAGCAGTATGTGTGAATGTTCATTTTTTTTGCCCCTTAAGAAAAAACAGATTGACAGTTCTGATGGAAACCTAAGTCAATCCAGTGCAATATTTTCCCTATTTCATGGCTGATAGCAGCAGCCTTGGAGGAAACAAGAAATCCTGTGTTGTGCATTTGTGGTATTACCTACAGTGGTTTGCAGCAGTGCCAGCACTTACCCAGCACTTAGTGTCTGCCTCAGTTTTCTGCTGCTTTTGTGTTTCATAGGTTCTTCCCATTGCCTGTAATATTTGGAGTTTTCTCAGTACCTTTCAAAGTAGGATCTTGAAATGGACACATTTAGGCATCTGTATAGAAAAAGGAGGCTTAAGGTACTTTGTGATCTCCATGGACAAATTTGCCTGTCCAAGGACCAGAGGACTCATATGTTCTGAAACCAAGAAATAATTTTACTGCAGGTTGAAATAGCATTGAAGGTGATGTCACCTGGCTTAAAACCTGGGTTACTCTATAGCCCAAACCCTGAGCTGCTAGCTGCAGACACTCAAGGCAGCTCATGGTGCCTAGCAAGTATGCATCCACCAATCTCATACTTTTACAAGTGCAGATGTGGCTGTTGTTTCTAGAAGTGTAGTTTGTCGTACAGGGTTTAAGTGACTGGAGCATGTCACATGCACAGATGAAGCCTGCAGCTGAACCCCAGGGACAGGTAGTCCTTGATAGGACCCGGTAGAACAATCCTGATGGACTTCAGACCTTCTGAGCCTGCCCTTCAGACCTTGTGGCTGAAGATAATTGCTTTCCCTGAGAAAATGCAGCATGATTAAACACTCATCAGAAGCATCACTTGCCTCGTTGGACAGCTTGCCAATGCCATGTCAAGCCCACAGGCCCTCTCTGTGGGCTTACATGCCGATTCATCGTGTAAAACTAAAGCCCTTCTCTGTGCACACTTGAGTACCAGACCTTGCCAAATGCATGAATCCACCTTCCCCACTGCTCATGCAGGAAGACCAAGGGGGTGAATACTGGCAAGCAGCAGGGGCTCTCTTGACTCATTGCATCTCACACCCATGGTGGACACATCAACATTGCCTCCCCTTTGGCTTGTGGTAAGGGAACACCTCTCCCTTCCATCAGCTGTGTCTCTGCCTCTGGGTTTGCTAAATACACTCGCATGACACAAGCAATGCAACAACCCATTCTGTGACCCAAAACTGGACAAGATGAAAACCTTTATGTGGGTCATTAAACTGATAAGTGCCCAGAGTGTGTTACTGTGTGATAAATATCACTCTTCCCATACATACTCACCAAGTCAGGGTTGCAGGCATATCCAGCTCGCAGAGGCTGGCCCTGCCACAGTGCTGTGGCTGCTGAGAACCTGGCCGGAGGGTGCTGCAGCAGGAAAGAGTGTGAGAGCATCAGCGCAGGCTTGGCGGGGGGCCTCGCTCAAGGACTTCAGGTTTTGTTTGCTTCATCCCGCTTTATCCTGACCCAGTTCCTGGCCAATCCCAACTTGCCGTGAGCCCACTGCAAAGGGTATATAAATAATGGATGTTTCTTCAACTCCCTCCACCACCTGTGCTGTCCCACTACAATCTTTACTCAGCATCTTTCTGCAGCCTCCCTGGGTCTCTGGAAGCAGAGCACACTTGCCCTCCTGTATTTTACCTCAGGTCTGGCCCACTTTTACACCTGCCCTGCATCCCTTCCCCCTGCAGTGCCCAGTATTCAGACGGATGGTGTTTCTTTAGCCTACAGCCACTGAAGGCCACACACTGATGGCTGTATCAGCATCACAGCAGCACCTCCTTGTTACTGACAAGGGCAGTAAATTCATGGCACTTAGTTACAGTGCACCAATAAATCCATACCTTTGTGATGTGTGAAAGGAAGGGCTTTAATGGTGAATATTCTCCAAAACTGGCAAAATGGAAAAGGGTGTGGATGGGATTTAAACTAAATGCCTGTGTGACGGCAGGTGGTCCAGATCCTCAGTCCAGCACTGAGCTGGACCAAGAGGATAAAGCAGAGGATGCTTGCTGCTTGGAGCCGGAGCTTTTAGAGCAGGGCAGGGAGTTAAGTGCACAGATCCTGTTATTGCTAATGGTGTTTGTGTTTAGAGCTCCCCAGGTGTTGCTTTGGAAACTGCCATGCCCAGGCTGTTAACCCAGTCTCACCTGCTGTTTAGCTTTTGGTACTCAGATGCAAAATTGCATTGTGTTTGGATGTGCGGGGGGGGCATGTCGTGAAGTGCTTGCTGCAAGTGCCGCAATTTGCCTCCCATGCTCCTGCCTTTCAGCTGCTTGAAACAAAGAGGAGATTGAGCGACAGCATCTCAGGAAGGGTGGACAAGCAGGCAACAGCCCAACCTGCTCTCCTTGCCCAAATCTCACTTACCTTATGGGAAAGGGGAACCCAGTGGCAGTGCTGAGAGGTCTGACGGGTGGAAATGAGAGCCCCTAAAGAGACTTCAGCTCAACTCCCAACCCTTCATCCCCACTCCAGTGACCCCCTCTGGCAGCCCACCCAAACAACTGGTCACAGCCAGCTCTCAGCACTGGGTACACATAGCACCCCACGAGGCCATAGCAGCAGAATTATTATGGACAAAGCTTAGTTGCTTAAGGTCCTTCAGTGTCCCACCTCCTCAGTGGTCAGTGCACAAATGAGCCATGCCTTCATGCACGAAGTAGGGGGAATTTCTTATGCTAACTTGTGTTAAAGAGAAGAAACGTGGTTCCCCTGCTGCTGGGCACTGCAGCATCCCCTTCTGGGAGCTTTGCCTCCTGGCGTCTTTCTCAAAAGAGATGAACTGAAGATAATAAAAGATTTCATGAGGGCATCCTTCCCTCCCCAGGAGGATTTCCATCACTCAGTGAGGCCAGACCACATGTATATGTGACGGCAACCTTTTGGACGCTGCATGTACAGACTCATCCAAGCGATGCTCACAGTCAGGTAGGTGCTTTCTCAAGGAAACGTGGCTTCTGACGGCACTGTCCCAGCCTCGACCTGCTGACATCAGCCACAGGTATGCAATAATAATCCTGCACAAGCCCACAAGGCTTCATCTACACAGACTGATAAAGCATTTTGCCAACACATGGACTGTGTGGCAGTTGTTCTCTGAGAGTCGAATGCAAGAGAGATCATGAAAAGTGCTCAAGATTTACAGGGATGAGGCAGAACAAGCACAATAAGGTGCTTAATTTTGATGTGGATCTGGCCAGATTTACCTCCTATGCTTAGCTGGGACCCCTGGAAGAAACTCTGTTGGCAGCACACTTCCAGCCCCAAAGAGACCAAGGAGACGCATCCCAGCAGGGCCAGGGCACCAGCACATCCAGGCAATGCCTCCAGACAGGAGGTTGACACAGCTCACCCCAGAAAGCTGCATCCCAGGATGTCTACCCATCACAAATCCTCACTATCCTCCTGATCTCATGCCACCAAGCTGGCTCAGGTTTGTGCCCTGTCCTTGCAGACCTCCCTGATGTTACGGCATGTGTCCCTCCACGCCCATGGGCTCGATGCGGTGGGCAGAGCCCTCTCCCTTCTCAGTGCCGTGGTGAGGAATCGAAACAACGGCTCAGCCTCGGTCTGGGATTTCTCGCAGACCAATGAGTTGTGGCTACTCGCCAGCACTGGCTTACATGCGCAGCATCACTCGAGACACCATGGCTCCCTTGTCCTGCTGCTGGCTACCCGAAAGCAGCTGAGCTCTGCCTGTCTTCCCCTCCAGCATGGTTTGCTGTGTCCCCTCCAGTGCAGCTCCGTAGGCCACCAGCAGCAGAGGCAGGAAACAAATTTTCACTGCCCTCCTGAGGGTCTGTGCTTTGGGCCCCTCACTCTCCTCCTTTTGGCTTTTAGACTCTGGCTTGGAGAAACAGCATGCCCATATCCCCACACACACCAGCACTAAAAAGCCTCTGTAGAGGAACCAGGGATGGTCACGGGCAGCACAGCCTCTGTGCTTGTAATAAATCCGACCTGCTCTGTACTTGCCAACATACCCTGTGTGATGAACATGCCCACTTCTGGCAGGCAAAACCGGAGAAAAATCACAGCAGGACTTGCATTTCATTAGGAGTCTACAGGGAACCCACATTACAAGCCAAAGGACACTCGGGTACATCCAGCCTGCTGGAAATTATATGACCCCTTCAATGACAGGTAGATCTGCAGAGATCCCCAGGATGCTCAACAGAGCTCCTCTATTGAAGGAGCGTCCACTCAGAGATGCAGCATCTTCTGGTACAAATTTGGCCATGTTTCTTATTTCCA
Organism: Aquila spilogaster; assembly: GCA_024606505.1. Taxonomy (NCBI): domain Eukaryota; kingdom Metazoa; phylum Chordata; class Aves; order Accipitriformes; family Accipitridae; genus Aquila; species Aquila spilogaster. Next base: position 13,075,004 of record JANHGO010000071.1, on the reverse strand, counting down.
GGAGTTACAGCTCAAGAAGGAAAGAACATGATTCATTATCAAGCCTTCTCATTGGCAGGCATGCCCTCTAAAATAACAGCAGATGTTTGCTTCTCCCTGTCCCAATCTGCATTGTGTGCATTTGTATTTCTAAGATGGTTTTTCTTCAAGAGACTTTAACACTTCCTGGGTCAGAAGCAAACAAGAGACACCATGAGCCAAAACTCACTATGTTAGGGGCTTCCTAAGCATCTCAGTGCACAGTTTCAGCACGTAACGTGAGATAATTTCATGCACTACAGGAGATCAATAAACCTTCAAAACAATGACCAGCTACAGCAAATCCTCTCCAGAGCACCCAGCAAACACAGATCACAGCTCAGCCCACAAAAGGGGCATTGCAGCTTCAGTGTTACACATCAGGTGAATAGCAACCACATGCCAGTTCAGCCACCGAGGACAAAAAAAACACATCAGCCCTAAAATTCAGGTTTTGGGGTCTGGCAGGCTGCAAGTTAGGACCTGCAAAGCTGTAGCATGGTTTCACTATTTCCCTCTGTTCCCTTGTCAGATTATTTCCCATGTAGATCTGCAGGCACACACCTGCCATGTGGCTCCACTGCTGTCCCAAATGCAATGGCAGGAGACAGCACCCTGCACAGGAACTTCGAGAGGGGTCCAGTGGGATGGGAAGCACAAGCTACGAATCCAAAAAAGCACCACGGTGGCCTTGTAGGGGACAAAACCCGCACTTCAGCCAAACAGGGATTTTGATAAAAATCCCTTTTTAAAATGCCTTCTTCAGAGCAGGGCATTTTGCATGTGCAGATTTTCCACTGAGGAATTCCTCATTTTAGCTACGTTTTCATAAGAGAGAAACAAAAGGGGACACTTTTCCAGTCCATACAGGTTGAAGGCTGTATGACCAGACCTGGCCAACAGAGTAGAGCCAAACAAGCACAGAGCTGGGACGATGTATCTCAGTGTAACCGCTCAGTCCAGCCTTTTCTTGAACAAAACCTGATATAACCATCCTGAATTTTGCCTCGGATTTCATTTCTTTGCTCCAAGTTCAGCTGGGTCTATCTCCAGGAGCCAGGAATCAAGTAGCATAGCTATTCCAAAGTAAATTGCTCTACAATTGCTTTTCCATAACAAGACGGTTGTTTTCTTAGGGCAAACCATTTTTATTCTTGAGGAAAGTGTCAGCAGGAGGAATAGCCAGAGAAAACCTGGCTATGCTGCTATTCTGGAGCTATTATCATCAGGTGAAAAAGCCAGTGAGTTTCCCCTCTACAGTGTTTGTGACCAGGCCAAGCTGGCAAACAGGAATGACCCACTCTTTAGCTTTCCCTCAGCTCGGTTGAGGATGTCAGAGTCGGGGTTCCCTATAAATACACACAGCTTGGGCGAGGGTTGTGGGTAGAATGCTCTGTCTCCAAACTGAAAGGGCAGAGAAAACGTGGAGCTGCTCCAGCAAGGGAGAAAACGTCTATAATTAATGTAGTGGGAAAATTACACGTTTATATAGCCCCCCCCAACACAATAGCAGACAGCCATTTCCTGCAGGGCTGTGGACGCTTGCCAGCCCGCAAATAAATCACAAAAACACAAAGCCAACAAGGAGGAAAAGAAAGGGGAATTATCACATAGGATGCAGCAGTCTTTTGTACCAGGAAAATAATCAGCGTCTCCACCAGACATCTATTGTTTATCAATAATATTCTCTAACACTCCCGCCATTTGAGTCTCAACTGGGGAGTGATGTTCAAACTGAATGATAGAGGTCTCCTTGGATTTTGCAAGCTCCAAAGGCACAACAAAGTGGTAGCTTGGGAGATGTACTGACCTGCCCTGAAGGCATTTGTGGGACCAAACCCAAAAAACCACAGTGAACCTGATATTAGATAGACTTTGGCATGGGTGAAAAATGGAATAAAACCAAAGTTCCCCATTTTTCTCCAGGAAGAGGGTGCCTGGTGTACAAGGATGGAGGCACTCAATGGTCTGGCAGCACCTCCAGAGGGACCATGTCCAGTGATGCTGGAGATTAAAAATAAAGGAACAAACAATTTTAGTGAGGACTTGCAGTCCTACTCCCACACATTTTCCTTTCCCTCGTCTTTCCCCATAGAGGTTTAATGGCACAAGGTCCAAAGTCACAGCACATTCGAGTCAATGAGAGCCTCTCCATTGACTTTCAACTGCCTTTGGCTCAACCACTGGGATCATGACACCAGTTTTATGACTTCCCCTGTGGCTTATGAAGTTGGGCTTTATCAGCAACAGGAGACTGGAGGAGAAGGTCCATTAGTGGGTTTCAGAAGGGCAGTTCCTGTTTTCTTCTTAGCCTGGGGCTGTGTTAAATGAATTACGTGTGTGCGCCATACTTTCCAGAATATATTTTGGCTACAGCAACACTGGCAAATGCATGAGCACTCCCGAGTGGTTTTTTTTTTCCTACCTCTGCTCCATGTGCTGTAGGGTGAATGCTGCTGGCCAGATTCCTTGTGGAAACTGTGCTGGGGCACCCTGGGGCTCTGGCTAGAGGGGTCTCATCATGCAGGTCTCTCTGCCTAGCCCTGGTACCTGATCTCAGGGGTCCTTCACAGCACAGCATCAGTCATGGGTTGACTGGCTTCCTCTGAGCTCAGCTGCAGCAGCTGGACCTGCTTTTGTGTGAGATCCGTGAGAGGGTCCCCAAAATGTTTTACTGAACCAAGCTTTAAGTTGAAGTTCTTTAGGTGGCACCCAAACCCATCCTCTGCTGCTCACATAGAAGCTTCTCCACCACCTCTTTACATGCTAGAGGAACATTCAAGTGTGATCTCTTGGGCTGAGGTTGGTTTATCTCACTGAGCACCTTTATTTCACTGCCTTGCCACCAGACCTCTGTAAGGACCAGAGGTCCCATGACCTGGAACAGCTAAGATGAAATTCCTCCCCCAGTCCAGGCTTGCTGACCCCAAATCCTCACACTTCCTGCTCTTGTCCTCCCACTCCTGGGAGGCAGAGGGGAAACACAGCTGGCACTTAGCAATGTCAGGGGATAGAGCAAAATGCTTCACCACACCTCAGGCACTTAAGCTTTTCCTTTCTTTCCTTGGCCTGCTTTAAAAAAAAAAAAAAAAAAAAAGAGAAATTGTATATGTTGACACACACACAAAAGTGAAACATTTGTTTAGGAGAAAATCGTGTTTCTCTCGCTGGTTATTGGCTGCCATTCAGGAGGGAGGGAGAACAGCAGCCCTTAATGTCTGCCTGTTCCTCAGTGATTTGTGCTTTTGTGTTTTGAACGACATATGTAATTCTGATAAAGGTATTAGTGTATCTCCTAGACTGAATAATAAATTACTAAATGCAAGGCCCTCTATTTATGCACTTTAACGCTGAGAACTTAAATGCAAAACACTAAAGACATTCAACTCTCAAGATCCCCACAGTAGATCTCTCTACACTGCACAAATGAAGTACCCAAATTGATTTGACTGTATTTATGCAGTGCACATTTCAGGGATGAGGGCAGGGCCTAGGGCAGGAATGGACATTTCCTCGATGTTTCTACAGCACTTTGCTCAAAGCTGTCTCAAGCCCACCCTGCAGCAGTGAGCAGTATCTGAGAGCAGTGGCTCCTCAGTAATATCCTCTGAACTGGGTACATAGCAAGCTCCCTCTTGAGCTCATTATGACTAAGTGGCACACAGGAACCGATAAGCACATTCAGGATAAACACATCTGGAAGCGGCTTGCTAGCTACAAAGAAATGCTTATTAACACACTTTTTTAGGGTAAAAATGGAGCAAAACTAAAATACGGCAAGCACAGTTTAGAGTTTTCATTGAGCAGGGAGGGAAAGCTGTCCTCAAACCAGAGCACTCAAAGCTGCTTTGACTTTTTTCAAACAGCAGACTAAATTTTTTTTTTATTATTTGTGTTTCCATTTTCTTTTAACCAATACTACTCCTATTCTGGCTTTGGCTTATTGAAAACCGTCATTTCTGAACTGGAATGAAGTGATGAGATTTCCACAGCATGAAGCCCCGCCTTGCTCTTTCCCTATGGCTCTGCCTCGCCATCAAGTGGGTTTCAGAGGGGCTTGGCAGGGCACAACTTACTCCAGAGTACACTGGCCCTTGGACCCACCTATGTTATCTTTCTGAAAAGGTCTTGACTGCTGTCCCACTCACTCAACTCATCCAGCAAATGTGCTGGACCACAGCTGGAAGTGGGTGAGCCATGCTGTGTATTTGGGAGTGCCATCTGCCAGCACCTGCCTGCCGGCAGCCCTCGGCATCCACCCTCGATGGACAGGAGGTGAAGGGGCCAGCATGACCCCAACCCACAGCTCTGCACCCCTCCTGGACGCAACCTTCCCCCATGGGCATGGGGAACAGCTACCCCGTGTTGACCGTCCTTCAGTCAGAGCTCCTTCTTTCTCCAAAATGAAAGCTAGGCTCACTCCAGCGCAGATATCAGGAGCCGAGGTCCTGGCCAGGGGGCAAGAGGTCCTGCCAGCCCCATGGCTGCATCCCTCTCTGGGCTGGGCAGCTCTCTACAGCAGGCATGGGTTGGCCAATGGCTAGCACTGCCGCTCTCCAGGCAGCTATGATGGCACATACCAGACGACACGTTCCCCACCAGTTCTCCCTCCTCCCCAAGCAACAACTGGGGTGTTTTTTTCCCTCCTCCTTGAATATTCTCTTTCACGTTTTGGCCCAAGCTCATTCTCCTGCTGTTTTTGGAGCTGCTGTCATTTCCTTACCCCTTCCCCCACCCAAGGAGCTCCTGCGGATTCACCATTTCCTCCAGCTGGGAATCCCTATGGATTCACCCTTCCTCCATGTGAGAAGGGAGACTAAAAAAAACCCCAACACTTCAAAACCCCAAACCAAACCCCGTCCCATGACTAAAAGTCTCCAGACAAGTAGCGTGCTGCATTCAACATAACTGCATAAACTCAGTTTAAAGGCTGTGTTTAAAGAAGTAGTAGGATGATCCAGAGTCAGAAAGTGCTTGGTAATTCAGGCAACAGTTGTCAGAGCCTTCTGCCTTTGTTTAGTGTCAATATATTGAAGGGGAGAATTTTAACAGGGTACAGCTCCAGCAAGATGCAGCACCCTTACATTAGCTGAAAGCTATGTGATCCTAGAGAAATGCAGATGGCACTTGTACACATGGCACCCAGGGCATGAAACTAATGAAAATAATAACCAAGGTGGACCCTGGGCTGGGCAGGTGGAAAGAAGTAGAGGATGGGCACAGAGGAGAAAGCTAGGTTAGTCTGTCTGGAGGGAAGGTGGAACGAGGCGTTTCAAAGAAGGATGGGGTCCGTGAAAGCCAAGGGTTGGCAGAACCCCGCAGAATTGGGTAGCAAAAGCAGAAGCCCTTTGTTTGCAAATGCCAGGCCAAGGAGAGGGCAGTAGAAAAACCAACACAGCTGGAAAATCCAATGCTTAGTGCATTGGTCATCAAATGCAGTGCTCCTAAACATGACGGTTACCAAAGGCTCCGGTGCACAGGCCTGGCAGGGCAGGGGATGTGTGACGCTGCTCCTGCCTGAGGCGTAGGCACGGATCAAACCAGCCAGCTGCTGGGTCACGGAGCAGAAAGTGAATGCTGCAGGGCCAAGGGATGCAGGGAGCCTATCCAGGATGTGGGCAGAGTCAGCTGAGCTCTAATAGATTTCCACTGCAAGACCCCTTCACAGAAAGATTGACTGAGAAGCATGTTTGGGTCATGAATGAATAATAAATAAACCAACTTAATAAAATGCAAATGTGAAGCCTGGACACAAGCATAAGTTACACTAGGTCTGGGGTGGAGCCTGCTATGAGGAGACCAGCAAAGGCACCCAGAACCTCCTTTCTCCTCGCAAATGTGGCTCGGTCACACTTAGTTGTGGAATCTCAACACCCCACCCATGTCCCAGGTCAAACACAATGGAGGGAGCTGCATTACCCTAGGGACAGGGTGGTCTGGGAGGTTCAAACGTCTGCAAGGATTTCACCCCTCCACCCCAGGCTGAGCCTGCCAAGTTCAGAGCAGTGCTGAGCTGCAGCCTGGCACGCGCACCTACAGAGTCACACAAAAAAAGAGCATCTTTTCCCCTTCACTTCTATAAACAGGAAGAAAGAAAACCCTCCAAAAAATTGGTTTAGGCTAATCCTAAAAAAGAAAGTCATATTCTTTAGCTAGATTTCAAAAACAAAGTCTCTGTTTGACCTGCAATCTTTAATTTGACCTAAAATCTTTTGCTTTGCTTTTAGTTTCTTGGATACTTTAAGGAAATGTACCAATTTTAAAATCAAACAATAGTTCAACTTCTGGATTTTTTTTTTTACAGCCCCCTATAATTTGTTTTCTTTGTTTTTTAAGTAACTTTAAGCAGGCACATCATGAACACTTCGGCACAGTGAGTCTAGCTAACCAAAGCCATAGGACATTGTCCAGGCCATGTCCGTGTCACTCTGTGTAGGCAGTGGACCGGAACTGGGAGAGGAAGGGCCGTGCCACAGTGCAAGGTGGAGGGTCTGCCTTTGGCCGCCTTCCCCAGCTAAAACCACAGCTCAGGCTGGAGGCTGCTCCATCCATAGCCCAACAGCTACCCTCCCTGCGGGGCATCACTTGGGGATGCTGGGGCAAAGACCATTCCCTCCAGATGCCCTCACTCACTGAGAAGAGCCTGAGTGTCTCAGCCTGGGGACCTGTGACAGGATCCTGTCTCCTTAGGCCATGCCTGTGTGGCCCGTCTGCTCCATTCGGTTCATAAGATGTTTTCAGATGCCCCAGTCCTCCAAGAAACTTGCTTGCTATCGGATTTAATAGTTGACCAAAACCAGCTCTCACCTTGATCTTCAGCAGCTCTCCCACATCAAGGGGGTTTAAAAGATTCCCTAGAGTAAGGGTCTGACATTGCCCCAGTAACAATCCAGGAGTGTTGGCTGACTGTGAAAAAGAAGATCAAAGCCCTGCAGCAGCAAGTGGCACTAAGACACATTCCATTGAACCCTTGGTTTGAATAGGGGTTCAAGAAGAGTTGAAGAAGAAGAAGAACCCCTGAAGAAGTTCAAGATGTCCCAAAATGGCACATTCTGGGATGACCTGCAGAATGAAATAACAGTCTGCTGCACTCTGGAGTTGCATTTTTTTGATTATAAAATGTTATCAGAGAAAAAGCCCCAGTTTAAGCTATTTCAGAAAGTGTAGTGTTTACTCAGTCAGATGGCTGTTTTTAACAACAGAGCAGCTTTCTTAGTTTTAAGATCTGCCAGGGCCAGGGTAGAAACAACCATTTCCCTTCGTACCAAGTGCCCTTCAGTTGTAAAACAACTGCCTTTAACCTCATTTAAGAACAATAATACCAGTTGCGCTATGTTTTCTTTTGCTTTCCTGGTTTTTCCACTTGGGAGTCTGATTATGGCCTCACAAAAGAGTATAAGGCTACTACTAACCTCTAACTGATACAGTAAAAAATAGGTATGGGGTATGTATGGCAAGTAACTTCTCTGCATAGGGCAGCAAGTCCTTTATAAACTTGAAAAACTCTGCTATACCATGCAAATGTCTTTGCTTTTGGCATGACAGAAAGCCAGGATCAAATCAGCAGAAAGCAAGATATACAAGGAGATGCATCCAAACCAGAGATGCTTCACACTGCATCCAGAAAGACAAACAACCCAACTTGTTATTTCTCCTTTTGACTGAGCCTTGTTGCTGTCCCCGAGGTGTGTTGTGCTCCATCACACAGCATCCCAGTGACCACGACCAGAAACAGCTGAGTTAAAAGATGTAAAGAGGCAGTTTGGAACCTATAGCAGCTCAAAATGTGAAGCACAAGTGCAGGCTACACTTATACTCATGCTTCACTTGCATGTGGGACATTCAAAAGGCCCCTGGGTACCACCTAGCCATCTGCAAGTGGAGGCTGTGCATCCCCTGCAGGCTCCTTAGAGCAACATACCGGTTCCAGACGAGCTTCTTAAAAAAGAAGCTTTTCACTCAGGGAATCTGCTACCTTATAAAACCTCACTCGCATCTGCTTAGCCCAACCAAAAACATGTTTCTAGCTAGAGGTTCAGCCCAGCTAGGAGAACAAGTAGGATGCATCATTTCACACCTCTCTGCAGGCTCCCCAGGGCTGGCAGTGGAAATTTCAATTCACATGTGATACGATTTTTTCTTGTTAACTGCTCCAAAGCTCTGACAAAGCACTGGCCTCACCCTGCCATCACAAGCACTAACTGTGTCCTTGTCCATAATGGTGCACAGAAATAAAAACTGCTGATTTTCTTTTCCTTCTTCAATTATGTTGTCCTCAGTCCAGTCCCTCTGAACTCCAGGGACTTCTCTCCAAGGAGAAACTGCTTTTTGATCTTCATCAAGACATTACAGACATCGGTGAGCAGCAGGACAAGAAGAGAGTAGGCTACTTTTTCCACATGTTTTGGGAGGGAGTAAACTAATGTGAAACACAAGCATTGTTTGTAAGGGTTTGGAAAGTCCTTTGCAGATATATACCAAATTGATTTCACTTGAAAGAAAAGCACTTAGGACAAATTAAGAGTGTTGTTTTCTAGATAAAAGGTCTTTTTATCCTGTTCTTCCAGCAGTTTCCGTACCATTGCGTTTAGCTGCCCACTTTGAATTTTCAACAAGTGTCAGAGGCAACCCAAGTCTCGGAATGGATTTCCAAGGCTGGCACCAGGCTTGCCTTCTCCTTTGAGCACATCATTAAAAAGCAAGTAACCTTGTGTCCTGCTGTGCTACTGGGGAGACCATTTTCAAATGATAGCCCTGTTGGGAAACCACATTTCATGATGGGTGGAAGAAGGGTTGGCAGAAGCCACTTAGAAAGGAGGGGACTGCACAGCTCATTTAAAAAAAGCACTCACACGTCTGGGTTTGAGGCAGGTGACAATAATAAGCAGTGATAAATGAACATCAGTCTGTGTTCACATAAAATGTCTCATCTTGGTCATGTGCCAAGCGCACTACCAACAAGGATGCATTAGTCCCTGTTGTCAAAACTGCTCTATTTTAAAAAAAAATAAATAAAGTTAAATATTCCCTCAGCCAAATGGAAAGAGTGGGTGATGCCTGGGTAGGAAATGGAGGCCAGTGTCCCAGCCTGGACCACTGAAAGCACCTCCAGCTTTCTAGATGTGAGAAGGTCCTTTTCCACCTCTTGCTGTTCCCCTACACCATGAAGTGACTGCCTGTGCTCAGCTGGGCTGTGGTTCCTACCAGGCACTCAGAGACCTAACATTTAGCATCAAAAGTAATTATAATACAGCAGTACTCTCTAGGAGACCTGAACTGTGCAGTCACAACAGTCCTGCCCCAGAGGGTAGAGGCAAGACTATTTTTTCAGGCTTGATTAACAGCAAATAGCACCTAACTCACAGTGATCTGGCTGGCATGTCCAGCCTTACCCACAGAGCAAGGGGTGGCAGATCCACGGTCATGCACAGCAAAATTAGGATAGCAAAGCAGACTCCCTCTCTGATAAAACTGCTGGGCAGTAATGGCCTTTCTTAAGGGACAAGGCTGGTGGTAGGCATGTGGGACATTACTGATGTGAGTGCACTCATCAGATACTTGGAGACATAAGCATAAATGCTCTCTTCAACTGATGCTTGCAGAAGTAAAATCAAATGAGCCCTGATAGCAAGATGCAATGAGACACAGATGTGAATAGGGAAAGACTCCCACAATATCCTACAGGACAAGGGCTTGACTTCAGCAGTTGCTGCTTGATCTGGAACAGCCTGGTGTCCACCATGGCTTATGTTTTCACTTGCTAGAGGAGGCTTCCTGGGGAAGCCTGTGCGTTAATGGCTCTACTTCATCTCCCACACTGCATTTTCCTCTCAGCCCCTTCCAGCATCCCAGACATCAGCTCATCACTTTCCCACCATTACTTGTCCATCATTATTACTAAGAAATAGGTGTATGACTGTATACATCTGGCTGTAGCTCCAGCTGACATGAGGAGTTTATTGTGCTTGGGTTTAAGAACACTTCAAAGAGCTTATGCCCCACCATCCATCCATTTTCTTGTATACTTCTGAAGACTGAAATTTCCCTTCATTTGAGACTTCTCTAACTATCCTTAATAGAACGAAAAATACATATTTCTCCCACTTAGTAGCTTGCTCATGTATTTTGCAGGCCTCCTGGTTCTTGCCTATGCTTAGTGATAATGACTCAATAAGAAAGCTTTAGCATGTTACAAGAGCAGACTTTGGTCACTGGAATTTTTAGCCTGTGTCTGACACATGGCTTTTGGGGGCAGAGGATCTCATTTGTTGTGTCTGAGACCATTGCCCTAAATACTTCCTACTCCTCTCAATTTTCCCAGACATTATGTGATCCCGGAGGGCATTTCACATTCCCTCCAACTTAACTGCAGTAGAGTCCGAAACTTGCACTGCCTTTTCCAGTGCCTAATAAAGTCTCCTGAGAACAACAGCTTTTTGTGTGTGGTTACTTTCTATATCTGAAGGATACTCCTGAACTTTAGCCTGACTTTTGCATTTGGCTCCTCTCCTAGGACTTTGAACCAAGAAACCCTCTCAACATGTTCCACTTGCTCAGCTGGGGAATTCAGCACTGCGGTATCTTGCATTGCAGATTATTTTTAGGGATGATCAAATCAAGACAGATAAAATAAGAAACAAGCTGAATCTTTGCTAGAGCTGAATGCAAAAATGCTGTGACTTACCAGCACTTGGTCTCATGGCCAGAGTGGAATTCCTGATCCAAGAAAGAGGAAAACATATTCCTGATGGACCTGATTCAGAGCAGGGCCTTGAACTTGGCAGCCTGCAGACCACACTATCAAATTAGTCTCTCCCTCTCTGGTATCTTGCTTCCTGGGTATCAGCTATCTCCTGCTTATGAGCTAGAGAATTCCCATGCAGAGGCAGCCTGTGGCCTCTCAAGGGGAGCTGCAACAGCAAACAGAGGTGCCCTGAAGCACAACAGCTCTGAATTTGAAGCTGAGGTGAAAAACTGTGACCAGGTGACGTGCATGCTGATGCACAAAGGCTTAAGCTGGTATGATGCAATAGGCAGCCCAACGTTCCAGTCTAAAAAAGCACTTGAAAGAAAGCACACTTAACTGGGATCACATTCTTGGTCAGTGGTGTTGGATTGAGCCACAGTTTCTCACTGAGGTAGTCCTTTCCCATTATGAGAGACCATACTACCTACTGGAACAACAAGCTTCCACCTGGCCAAGCCTCCTTTCACTATCTTGCTGTCCATAAGCGACAGCAAGAGCACACCTTCATGTAGAAGCAGCTGAACAGGCCAAGGATGCATCAACAGACTTTGATGGCTCAGTTGTGCTGCCTACCAGCACCCAGTGAGCAACATAGTTTTAGGACAAAAAGGAGAGATCACCACAGGTCAACACAGTCGTCTGTATGCCAAAATACCCAAATGAAATCCAATTTTCATTTCAAAGTCGAGGAAACATCATCCTTAGCTGTGAAGGACATCCTAAACAATGATGGCCAGCAAGACTGGTGATGCACTGCTGAATTTCACTTAAGCCCTATAATAAATGACTATCAGATCCTTAATAAACTCAGCTGGGCTGTCTAACCACAGCACTCATCATCTAGCACTTGGAAAGAAAAGAGTAGCAGAAAACAGTGAGACATACCTCTCTGTGTCATATGCCAAGCCTTCAGAAAACTGTTTTGGGGGGAATTCCAGAGCACAGTACAGTAAAAACGTTAAGGACAAAAACTGATTTTTTTCACTGATGTGAGGAAACAGGCTTTGCTTTTAACTGGTCAGTGTTGCCTGTGGAAAGAAAAGAAAAAAAAAAAAAACAAACACCACTGAGGGACGAAGCAGCTAGTCTAAACTAGTCCCCTAAAGGTATTTGTTTTTAAGAAGGGAATTTTCCCTTTTTTTTGTCAGGTTGACTATTGCCAACAGTATTTTAGCTTATGCTGTGCCTGCTGACCTACCACATTTAGCCTACTTACACTAATTAAACTTTAATTAAGTTTATTAGGTGTTCATCTAACATCAAAAGTAAGTCAAAGGCTTTGCAAAGTGTTGGCTGAGGTCTTAGCATGACTAGGCAGTTTGGGTTTACATAATTTTATTTATATATTTATATAAAATGGTTTTTAAAAGTGTAGGTCACTTCTAACCTACTCACCATAACCTTTCCTAAAGCCATAGCAAGCACTTGGTCTACAGTTTCATTTAGAACCAGCATTACAAGGAGTGGCACTTCTTGGTCTGCTGTTACTCGTGGTGTAACAGAGACCTCAAGAGATTGACTTGTGTTTTAGGATGCTCCCATGAGTCCAGGTCCATCAGGTACCCCAGGTCTCTCCTCCTAGGCTACCAGTCATGTCTTGTTGCATTTCTACTTCTTTTAAAAAAAATCAGGGAAAGGACTCTTCTTCAATTCCACCCCGCCAGTGCAGGGTGAAGTCTCTGCTTTGTGCATAGACAGTTGTTTTCCAGTCAGCCTTACACTTTGCTCAAATAACTCAAGCCAAGTTTCCTGACAAGTCAGTCATTTCCCCATTTCCTCTCCTCTCTGCCTCCAAAATAAATTCCCTCATGTCCCAGGAAACGTGCTGCAACCACAAGTTTCTGAACTGAAGGAGGCAGTATCAGAAGTTTCACATGACACCTGGAACAAGTGTATCACATCCACCCCTCATAAGCCACTGATGAATCAACCAGTGGTCTGAAAGATCCCATTAAAAAAGATCCTGGTGCTATCCTCAGTTGAAAAGCATTGCTTTTCTTTAATTTCTGTAAGATTAGCTGGGAAAGTGAAAGCAAGCTGCATGTACATACCTCAAGGATCAGCAATCTGTTGGCATCCATAATTGTCCTCTTATACAGTTCACTCCCTTCTCACCTTTAGAAAAATTGGTCAGCCTTTTATCCTGGGAAAGCCACTGATTTTAGAGCTATTGCTCTAAAACGGCTTGAGCAAAACTCCCAGAGGAGCTGGCCCACCAGTCCAGCACATCAAGGGAACACAGACTGAGCCCAGCACAGCCCATCTTCAAGTCCCAATTCCCCACAGCATCCTCAGAGCAGGGCACAGGGCACTGGCACAGCATTTGTCTCCAGAAGGTTTTCAACCCAAGGTCCTTCTGCAAGTCCTCTGCCTTTCGTCTTGCCACCTGAGTCACACAATGGCACCGGTGCTGCATGTGCACCCTCACAAACTGAAAGCATAATTTGGTTTGTGTGGGCCTTGGGTCTACTCGCTCCTCCAGGTTGTTATGGGCATGCCACCAGGCAGCCAGTTCCCCTGGGGCTGGCATCGTCCTCAGCTGTCTCGAAAGACCCCCTGTCATTAGACTCCCCACCTCTATCCAAAACCTTTACCCACAGACACAGCCAGAATAACTGCACAGCCCATGAGATCACCCAGCAGCATTAACACAACCCACAGTTTATTTTGCTATCGTCAGCCATATCCGCACTTGTTCTTTGTTCTTTAGATATCATGCCTGTTCCCTGGTTGACTGTTCATTGTTAATGCTGAACTGATTATTCGATGGGGCTGTTCAGGTTGGTAACTCCCTGCTCCGACATGGTGCAGCACGGAGAAGTCTCAAGGCCGGTGTGGGAATCTGACACGGGATGCCGGGAGCAGCTGCTGGCTCAGGCATCGCTTTGGGTGGTGTGTCTTTCTCCATGAGACTGCGGACAGGTCTCCCAGGCAGCCACAGAGCTGAATAACAAACCAAAATGCTCCAAAAGCAGCCAAAGGGCAGGATCAGGCAAAAGTCTGTCCCATCACCCTGCCATCAATTAATGAATCACTTGTCCTATTATCAAAGTGCACTGATCTTTGCCAGGCAATAGGGGAAAAACTTCCCCGCCACAAAAAACACACCTTGAATATGGATGAAAATCATGAACATTTTCAAATGGAAGGAAATAGCTCTTAAAACAAGACACATTTTCATTTTGGATAAAGCTTTCCAGACATGCTGTGATAAGCACAGCATAAGAAATTATGCAGATAATTTTCTGAATAAAGATGCAGGGGGAAAAATGCCTTGGTTTTTTCTTTTTTTTTAAACAAGCACCAACTTTAAAAAGGAGGTTTTGGAAAAGAATATTTTGGCAACAAACCTTTCAGCTTAGTGCTTAGCAGCCACCAAATATTTAGCTTTGAAAAATAAAAATTTGTTCAGAGCTTTGGATTTTGCTTTTTTTCCTTTTTAAATGAGAGAAAGTGTGCATTGGCACTGTGAGTGAGGAGGTTCTGACAAAAAAAAACCCGCACCACCAGTGAATTTTCAGTGACTTCTAGGTAAAAAGATACATAAATCTGAGACTAAATCCAAATACCTCGGAGGACCACACATAGCTGCACAGGCTTATTTCCCCCTTAATGACAGATTCCTCCCAACTAGCACCAGAGGACATTCAAATGGGTGTTAGAGACCCACAAAAGCAACATCTCATTGGTTTCCTCTTCCCTGAAAGACCGCTTGCCCAGCAGCAGTTCCTTCGCCTCCTCCATCTCCTTCCCCATGCCACAGTGCTTAGTCCCAGGGCATGCTTCTCCTGAAACGCTCCACAACACCCTGGAACACTGTTGCCTTTGCAGCAGCGATGAATGATTCAGGGCCTCTTTTGGCTGCCTGCAGCTGGATGATTTGACAGAGAGAGACTCCAACTTTAAAGGAAAAATACTACTTTGTAAACAAAGCTGAGATGAGATTTATCACAAAACAGGAACAGGGAAGTCGTTGTTCCAAACAATAGTCACCTATTTATTTTATTTTTCAGTCTATCAAAAGAAAAATGCTCATGGTGAACGTTCTGTGCACAAACATGATTTCCTAATGAGACATTCTGTACATCAGCTAAGCCGAGCAATGGAAACTGCAGAAATGAAATGGGTGCATATGCTGTCTCCAGCAGAAGTAAAGGTCTGAGAAAACAGATGCTCCTTGCACACATCTTGGAGTCAATTCTCCTGGTATTCTTTGGCCTGCAATGTATAGAATAGAAATATAATCTCTTTGGGCCTTTAAAAGCAAAGCCAAAAAGCTATGATCTGTCCTGAGGATTAGATAAATTCACTCCCAGAATCGAGAAGTGCTCTCCAAGTGGCCTGCTGCTAAACCTCAGATGTCATCACATGGAAACATCCAACTCAGAAGCATCAGCTCACCACAAGCATCCCAGCAGGGTAGGACCCAAGTCACGGAGGGCTCTTTTTAGCCCTGGATGAGCTCCAGGCAGAAGGAACAAGCAAGCAGTGCAAATCAGAGGGGTACCGGGAGGTCTATGCTGCAGGTCCTTATGGAGTGGGAGGAGAAATCCCGGTCTCTACCTGCACTGCTTTGCAAGGTAAGCGCTCCCCCTTGCTTGTTCTGTTCATACCGACATTGATTTGCAGCCTTTCGTGGAATATACGCTATAAATACATATGCCAGTTTCCAAAATAACCTTGCAGGGTTACACTGTAAACAGTGCTGCTCCCTGATGTTTCCTGTACCTATTTTAGTAGCTCTGCAGAACCTACAGCAAGTCCCATTTTTCTGGGATCCTCTCTCCCAGGGACCCCTCGCTCTCAGCTCATGGAGGGCGGAAGGACTTTGGTTCCAAACCCATTTGCTCGATGGCATGGGAAAAAAAGCAGAGAGGTAACTAGAGAAACAGAACATTTGGCAAATGTGTATTGAACTTCTCACAACAAACCCATTAGTTCAGGCGGCCCATCTCTATGGCAACCAAACAGCACAAAAACAAGACATTAACACCTAAATTTATTAGTGTGCAAGTGCTTAGTTATTATCATTCCAGGGGTATATTCCCCTCTCTACCCCCACACCTCGTTTTCGTTCATAATGAAGACAACTCGATTCTAGTTCAAATGCCAACGTAAACATAGGCACACAATTTACAGACAGCAGAGCTGAAGCTTTCGTATTTTTAATCACTGTTTGAAAAACAAAAAACCCAAAACAAAACAAAAAGGCTGTGTGTAGGGAGTTACCCAACTTCCATTTTATTTTGCGAAATTGTTAAAGATTTGCAAGTCATGGGTACAGGGGGAGAGATACTATCCATCCTACCCTAACATGTCTATGAAGATCTTCATTAGGTGGAGGAATTGGGAATATATACTGGTTCTCCCAAAATAATTTCAAAGCACCTTGCCTTTATTTTATATGGACATTACAAGCAGCTCCCTAGGAAAATGTAACACAATCTCCACTGTGCCACAAGGCTTCAGGTTATGTCACAGGCACTGGGGTAAGTGTGTTGCTGTTTGGCTACGTTCACTCCAGAAATAAGCAAGGAGGGGATAAAGATGCTGGGAAGCAGAGACTATGCGCAGCATCGTGGGGTTTGGCAGCCAAGCTAATGAATTCAGACATTTTTGGAGTTCCAAGTGTGCCTGAGGGTCCCGAGTGAATCCCAGTAGCCTCAAGAGCAAAGACCATATGGGGACAGCTTGCAGAAGACAACAAGGTGTTACGTCTGTATCTTTGCAAGTCAAAGTGAAGCAGGAAAACATAGGCTGTGCCTCTCAGCCCAAGGCACATTTGAAGTTGTGTTGGCCATTCATGGGGCTAACAACACTCTTCACATTTTATTAAGTGTTCACTGAACTTCTCTTTTTCATCTTTGCTTCAGGATTTAGACTAACTTTCATTAGGAATAAGGATCTGGCTTT
The DNA here is from genome assembly GCA_024606505.1 of Aquila spilogaster. Classification (NCBI taxonomy): domain Eukaryota; kingdom Metazoa; phylum Chordata; class Aves; order Accipitriformes; family Accipitridae; genus Aquila; species Aquila spilogaster. Next base: position 13,058,326 of record JANHGO010000071.1, on the reverse strand, counting down.
CTTGGGGTGGATAGTCTTAAAGAGTCTAGTCCTGGTCACTGTCAGAGATGGGAAATGGGACCAGGCAGACTGGCAGCCTGACCCTGTCCAGCAATCTCTATGCTGTCCAGGTGTGCAACAGGCCTCATTGCTGGGACAGAACTGCCCTCCCAACAACAGCAGTGCAGATAAGTGAAATAAGGAAGAGCCTTCAGGGGCATGCGAGAGTGAGCCTTGCCTCAGGATCAAAGAGACTTTATAAATAAGTGGTTACCATTTCTGGAATCAGAGCAAAGTAAATATGTGGTTAGCGATAAGACTTAAACACAAATGGATCTTGTAGGTTGGTAAGGACTGCAGGCAATGGATCAGGTTCGTCAGTGCTCCATGTATACTAATAAAGATTGATAATGTTAAACCCTCCATCACTGTGGAGGGGAGGGTAGAGAGAAGAACAGCTCTGAAAGCCACCAGAACCATTCTGATATTGGCAGATTGAAGACAACAAGCAACAATTGCCCCAAACTCTAACATAACACCTCAAGGTATGTGTGTGTGGGCAGTGTTAGGTTACCCCATCCCTAAGGAACCACTTGGCTCCATATACCAGACTCAACAGGTCTGGAAGTCCTTTTCTAGATGGTTTGGCATTTCCCCCCTTCCATCATGCACTACTGTTTGCAGGTGAAAGGCACCTTGTCTTGGGACTAATTCAGATGTAATCACTTTAGGGTTAATTCAGATGTAATCCTTCAGCATTCTGTGTCTTTGTACAATGACAGCAAAGAAAATCCAGGCTAAACACTCAGGAAAAATCTTTAGTGGGAAGAGCAACAACGTACTGGGAGATGATGCCTTGGAAGAGCATGGAGTCTCCACAAAGACCTGTCAGGAATTACTTATGTAAAATTGATCCTGCCCAGGGGCAAAAGGACTAGATGCCTGCCCAGGACACCAAGGACAGTCGCTGCATTAATGGTGTTGAGAGCAGTGCATTCACCTCTCATGCAGTGCTGCAACTGCAGATGAGATGTCTCACAAAAAGTAAGATTTGCCACTGTCACAGGCATGATTTGCCACAGTATGGAGTGGATATAAAACGCCAGATCTGCCTGATCAGAGCCAGAGCAGACAGGCTATGGATTTTCACAAGGTTTTTCAGCTCTTTAAGGGCAGATGCTAGCATGAAAAGGGACTGACTTCCCTTCAGAGGACCATGCGCAGGACATATAACACAATACTGCTTCTCAGCACTGAGAGCAAATGGATTACAGGGGACAGATTAAAAAAAGCCAAACCAATCTTCTCCTCCAGCATCCCTCAGGTAGAGTCAATAGAGCATTTATGAACTTACACCAGTGAAACCAAGAGCTAGATTTAGCCCATCACTGTACAGAAGGTCTAATGGCAAATTGCTTGTCATCTAATTTCAGGCATGTGATGAGAAAATGTTTAACATAAAGGTTGCAATACATTAACCACACTCCCATTAGCAGTGGAACAATCCATTACTAATATCCCTCCATCCTCAGGCAGCACCTCCTCCTGAAAGCACACTGCCAAGATTTAAGCTGACCAGGGCCCCAGTTTCCAGGCCCTTCAGGCAGGTTACAAGAAAGCAAATTAACAGGTTGAAACCCTGACAATTTGCTTCTGAAATAAGGTCACTGAGGATCCTGCAAGTCCCTAACTATCTGGCTTGCTATCAGCTGAAAGACATTTCAAGAACATTAGCATTGGTGCCAAAAATATCTGGGCTTGTCCCTGCGGCAAAACAGCAGCAGGAGAAGGAGGCTGCGAATAAAATGTCAGTGTCTGAATAGGCAGTGTGATGGGTGGAGCTGAGCTGTTGAGATCTTGTTTGTTGGGGTACCTCCACTGCCAGGAAGAGTAACAGCTCCGGCTAGGAGGGGATGTGCCTCAAGAGCAGGGCAAGGATGAATGCACCCTTGGGAAATCACTGCTTTGCAAGTCCCTGTAGACCTCCAAGAACAGTTCAAAAAGGTCCAACAAAAAAGCTGCAGACTGGTTTTCCTGCTGTAGGCAGGAAAACATGGCCAGCCACACTCACCTCATACCACTATAGCAAGTGTCTTCCTTTCTGTTAGCCAGAGCTAATACTTGGTCACCATGACACTCCATCAGCTGAAGACCTCTGACAATAGATCTAAGCAGGCAGCAGCAAAGCCAGCTTGAAATAAACCTTCAGCATGTCCAGCCCCTAATGAAGATGCAATTCCACCACAACAAAATGCTTGGCAACATCATGCCCACTTCACCAATGTTCCTCCTCTGCAGGAAAATCTTTTCCCATCTCCAGTCTCTCCTTATGGTCTTTTCAGAAGGAAAGACTTCTGGTTTTCACCAGTGAAGTAACTGCTATATAACAAAATTCAGCAATTATAACAAAACTCATGCCCCCAGGCTTCAGTATAAACCCAGCCCAGAAAAGCTTCAGATTGGCCTGGACTGAGATATCTCAGAAACTTTTTCAATGGCTTTCACAATTTGGTTTTTTGGATTTGTTTTCTAAATTAAGCATCCCCGAGTCTTGGTGCTTCCCCCCCCTCAGAGTCCTCTGGAGCTGGCATATCACTGGGGCAAGGCAGGCACTCTGCTCCTGGTCCATGTGAACACAGACCAGCTCTGACTGCTCTTTTCAAACACAGCAACATTTCTGACTCCTAAAATTCATGTCACCATACCACTGTCCTAAGTGGGGAAGACACATTGGAATATATGCAGATCCTGGGTACTAGCTTCTGGTTATTAATACCCTCACTCCACATATGCATGCAGATAGATGCAGATTGTGTAATAGCTTTGAAAAATCATCCAGGCCCTCCGGAGACAGTGCCATCTTGAATCCATTAGCTGTGTTATGAATAAATGAATGAACAAAAGCCAGTTTTTTTTTCTGACTGTGTGGTGACGGCAAAGGAGGGGAACACGTAACAGCAGAGGTGGAGCACGACTCCGCAGGTGACACCGGTGTCCCGAGTGTGTCCCATGATGCTTATTAGTCTTGGTGGAGGTACGCATAACCAAGAGGTGCCCAAGTCCAGACCTGGAGGCCACCATTGCCTGAACGTGTTTATTTTAGTCCTGCTTGCATGCATGCGTGTTCCCAGCAGGAGGGGATGTAAATGGCCCCAGCCATCCCTGCCCAGCCTTCCATCCTCCAGCATGTGCCAAAATTGTTCTGCTCACACTAGCGCGAGGTCACATTTCTTGGCAGAGAGCTCAGCTCCTTCTCCCCTCTCCCTTCCCCCACGCTCCTGGTAAAATATGAAAACAGCCTGCCACCTGCCATTTGCCTGGCCTGTTTCTCTCTGTCTGCCAAAAATTAGCAACATGCCCCAAAATATAATTGGAAACACTGCACTGCACTGCAGGGGTCCCATTTCTGTTGCATAGAAGAGGCTTGAAAAAAAGCCAATTTAATTTCTAGATTCCCGGGGCTGCATATAGCTGCTAAGTGGGGAGGTAAAAAAAGTCACTTTTATCAGGCCAATTCCTATTAGTAGATTCAGATCTTTTAACAAGCCATGCCGTAGGAATCAGCGAGCTGTCATTGCAAGCAGATTTAGGGCATTGTTTCTTGGAGTTGTGTGGGAGGTCAAAAGTTAGAGGCCAGCATTCCCAAACTTCAGAGCTAAGAGCCTGGGTGTGCACAGCGGAGCTGGGGGTGGCAGAGGATTCATGAAGGCTGACATTAACCCCGAGAAGCAAACTGCCCTGTTCCCCCTCCTCCCCGGCAGATCTTGCACAAGTCCCGGGAGGATCCTTGCAGCAGGCATTTGGAGATGAGTCCAGGGCTCTGTCGGGGCTCGACTGCTATTGCTGCAGCCGTGGCTTCAACTCCCATTCAGGTTCCTTTAGAGAAACAGCTTTGAGAAGTGGTGCATGGCTGAGGGAGGGCTCCCACATCTCCTGTGCTCAGGGTAGCTCTGCCTGCAGAGCATACCGACCACCGAGGCTCCACAGACCATGGGCTGGCCCTGCAAAGCTAGCAGTTATCTCCCTTTTGCAGAAGAGGGGTGGAACAGGAGATCAAGAAAATATAGGGCACCTCATTCATGCCACGCTTTGGCAGAGAGCTTGGCCAGCAGATTTCTGAAGCTGAAAAGCACATTTCACCCTGAAGAGCTGTTTATGTTGTCAGGGTTGACTTGCCAGGCTTACAAAAGAGCTATGCCACATTGGCTTATTATCTTCCTCCCCCAAAATACTCAGGGTCTGCTCCTCTGTTACAGGGTGTCTGCATCCACCATGCAACGGAGCTGTGCTAAAAACCAGGTGTCCTTGAGGAGACCAGCACACACAGACACAGGCAACTCTGCCACTCTCCCAGCAATAAAGATCCTCGTTGGAGGGTTTCAGCTCTGAACAAGGGACAACAGTTGAGAATATACCACTAGGCAGTGAGCATGTCACCCACCCCCAGGAGTTACCATAGGCCATCACAGTGTTTGCCCAGCATCAGTAAGCAATCACAAGTCCACTTTTTGCAGGACTAATTGAGATAACTCTCATAAATGAATTGCCAAGCCATCTTCAGCCTCACAGGACAGTAGCAACCACTTTGGAAACTATGTGCTATAAAATTAATATTCACTGCCACCCATCCCAAGCAGCAATAATATCTCCTACTTGACAAATGCCTCCAGTAAAACCAAGCAAAACACCTCCTTGCCAGCCACCGTCCAAAGAGCTGGAGCCCTACCCACTTCATGTCACCCCTTGAATTCTGCTCTCTCCTTGACTTTATATCAAAGCTGTACAGCATGCTCGCTTAGGGTGTTATGGTCCAAAGAGGAACAATCGTGCCATCTTAGGGAGAAGAGTGTGTAAACCTGAATTACAGCTCTGCTACATAACTCCCCAAATCCTCTCTGGCCAGGTCCCTCGGAGAAGATGCATAGGGACGCCCAGATCAGACATCCTGGGGGCACTCAAGTGTAACTAAAGGTCTTGTTGTACAGTGCAGAAGACACTGGGAAAATTGAATGTCTCTGGAGATAGGCTGCGAGACTATATTTAGAGCTGGGACTCGGATGCCTAAATCCCTTTATGGATCTGATGCATGGAACTGTGGCTTGCCTTAATTTCAGCCTCAGAAGGGAAAGGCAAGAGGGAGGCCTGAGGAAACCCCAGATTCCTTCTCATCAGGCTGCTTACTGAATAGACTTTAATAGATCAGGGAGTAAAAACCATGGTTGAGTCTAACTACTTTGAAATTCTTCAATATTAATTTTTTTTCTATAGCAAGCATGCTATGAAATAATAGGAAGATGACCCCATGTTTCCAAAAAATAAAAAAAGTCATCACAAAATCCACAGCTGGTCCACATTTGCAATAAGCTGTTTAAAACAAAATAAACCAATGCATTTGCTCCAAGAAATACGCATTAGGCACTGGCAGCTTGCTTCCCTCATTCCTCTATCCCCAAGTACTTAAGCTGAAAGGAGGGGAAAACCTTGAAGTAATATATGCGTGAAAAAGCCCTGAGAACAATAGCTGCTCTCCAGTTGACTCCAAAGCTGTTATTAAACTTGAGGTTCCCATGCTAGCAGAGCACAGCTTGAGCAGCATGCTCTCTACTCACCACCAGCATCACCAGGCTCTGATAATGCAAGCAAGTCAGATTTCCACCTACAAATTCCTGGAAGTTCATAGCCTAAGGAGCAACATGCCAATATCTTGGTATGAGCAGGCTCAGCTGAATAGCATTGTGGAACCCTGCCCTGCTAGAGCAAAATATCAACGGACTAATCCTTCGATCAGAATGGGCAGGCTCCTACTTAGAGCCAAACATCACCGTTGTGTTTTAAATTGAACTTTTCTCAGTGGTCTTCAGAACGAGGTGCAGTCAATATGAAGCAGTTAGAGTATGTGTGTGATACAAACCCTACCCAAACCCTCAACTCTAGATGAGGATAAAGATTGGGTCAAAAAAAGCAAGCATCCAGAAGCTGGCCAATGGTCTCTTTAGCCCATTATAATCACCCCCCCAAACCCATTCCACACTGCGGCAGCAGCATACATACCATCTGAACATACCATCCAAAGCTGTTTCACTGAACCTCCCACCCAGAGAAGGGGAAGACATTTCATTCTGCATGGGTTGGAAGAAGGAGATAGATGGTTCAGCATTGCACCAGCACCACAGGAAGCCACAGACTCCATCAATGAGCTATGAGAAGATGCAACATGGTGGGGAAGATAAACAGAGAGCAGTGACTGCACCACGGTTCAAGACAGAGCATCAGAACAACTAGCTTAGACCTATTTTCAGGTGTTAAAAGTCCCCAGGGAAGAAGGAATGAAACACTAAGAAGGAAAGCTAAGAGAAATAGAGCCCACTTAAAAGCAGCAGCTCATCACTGTAAATATATCTGTGCAGTTTATGTTGTTTATTTTCAATAAACCAAACCACCTATCATTTCAACCAAGCCTGTCATGACTATTCAAGAAGTTTTGCCTGAAGAAGCACAAACCTGTGCCACTGAGCTGCCATCCCCAGGAGAGCACCAGAGCATCACTGGGAGGGCAGAAGGGGATGTGGCCTTCTGCGTGTGTTCACCGAGCACAGCAAGCACGAAGCTTGCTGCCGCCTTCTCCAGAACAAACGGCTTCCGTTCCAGATGGAAGGGCTAATAAACAATCTCTGACAAAAGTGTTGTGTTTCTGGGACAACTGGGAAGCACGCGCCAGGGACACAAAAAAGCTTGTAGTCGTGATGCTGGGCTATGCGGAGCTCTGACATGCTCCCTGCCTGATAGGGGAGCCCTGGCTGCAGCAGCATCCGTGTTTCATTGTTTTTCTTTTCTTGGGATGTGCTGTCTGTCAGTGGATGGGGATGGGAAAACCAGTTGATAAGCTATGGAGAAAACCACACAGAAGGCTGAGGAATTGGGGTGGGAAGGGGGAGCTGGAGCAGAGAACAAATGCTGCAGAAACCAGATCACAGTGCTTTTGAATTAGCAGCACAGTCACTGGCTGTGTCAAACTGGGTACAGGAACCTGAGTGTAGCTGTTTGCAACCAGTTTACAGCTCTTGTCCCTCCTGAAAATGGGGAGAAGAATTAAAGGGCATGCCCTGCACTGGGAATGGCTCTGAGGGTCCCTTTTTCTAGGGGCTGGCTTTGGAAAATGAAGTGTCTCTTGACACCCATAACTGCAAGTGCGCAGCTGTTTCTTCTAGTCCCCTGGGCACTGAGCTGGCCTGCGGGAAATAAGGCCATGAAAATTTCCTCTAATTGAGTTTGAAAGCTGCAGAAGCCTATGAAGCACTATTTTCAAATCAAACCTTCATCAAGAGACACAGCCAGGAAGAACAAGTAGCCCAGTCCACTGTCCAGCAGAACCTAGCACTAGGCAAAAACCAGGAATGAAGAAAGATCTGAGGTAGGACTAAACTACTGTGTTTAAAATCAGATTTTGGGGCACAAAGGACTCAGACAGAAGAGCAGGTGAAGGAAGGTTTCAAAGAGCACAGATAGCTAGAGACACACTTCCCCCCGCTCCCCTCCCAGCACGTTGCACCTCTGTGCCCCTATTAGTCTCCTTTCTGATGAGCACACACAAAGCAGAAGTTTCACTGGCATTCCCAGGAGACCTTAACTGAGTTATGCACCAAATACCTCTCAATTGCCATCGGATCAGAGTCCCTGATTCCCACAGACCCTTTACAACACCCAGCCTTGTATTAGTGACAGCAAGATCAGCAGTAGGATCTCTCCCTCACAGCGATACCTGCACCCAAAGATTTCCCTGAATGCATACACCAGAGGCAGTACTCAAGCTAGATTGCTCTGAGGCACCTCTTCTCGAATGTGATGATCCCAGCCCTCTAAAGGACTAAACCCCAACAGCCAGCCAAGGTGGGACACAGACTGCATGTGACCTGGACAACTTCAGTGGTGTCAGCAGTGCCATTCAGTTCCCACTGCTCTCCATGGTGTCAGCTTGGGACCTCCCAGGGCCATTGTTTCAGTTTCCTCAAAGTCATTGTTAAAACAGGTCAAAACCTGGGAATGAAATTCTTGCTCCACTGAAGATCAGAGGGTTTTTTTCCTTGGCAGGAGGGCTTCATTCTCTGGCTACTGCACATTCAGGTGCGAACTGGTGCCAAGCCCTGTTCATCCAGGTTGTGTTCCTGGAAAGTTCTAGCAGAGACTTTAGGCCAGATCAGTTTGTAAAATGTCTCTCTGTGGCTACAGGGGAGCACAGGAGATTTCCCAGAAAGTTTCAGATGTGAGGAAGCATCTAAGTGCATCACTGACCGCAGTAAAAGTGATGCTAATGCAGGTACGCAGGAAACTTTCAACTGTTTTGTATTTTCAAGGTTGGGCTCAGAAGGGTGTTTGTACTGGTTGTCTTCACTGCCAAACTGAGAAATGCATGCTTGGTATCTGCAACTAATCTGTTGTTTGTAATAGGCAAGTGGAAGTATTTTAAATTTATAATAAGAATAAAACTATCCATCAGCATTCCTGCACAATGACAAAGGGGAGGTCTCCCCTCCTCCTACTCTGTGAGTTCTCTCAGAGGAAGAGATGCAGCCAGCTGTTTGGAAACAGGCTGTTGACAATACTGCGGAGTAAGATACAGGGTATTATGAGGCAATTAAAAATTTATTAAGAGAGAGTGAGCAGGAGGTACTGATCTTCTGAATCCAGCTGTTTCAGCCTTCTTGCGGGACAAGTAAACTGAAACTTTCAGATCTTCCACCGGGAGACCAGAAACAAACAATCCAAACAAACGCGAGGACTCGGTGCTTAAGAAAAATGCTTCTTTTTGCTAGCTGTGCTCCAACACGCCACTCACATCGCATACTTGCACATGATACACTTTATTGTTAAACACACCCAGGAAAATAAGACCAGCACAGAAAAGCTAACTGCAATCTGTTCATTGTAAAAAGGTCATGAGAGACCTAAACTGTCTGAAGCCAAGGTGTCGATTATAAAAATAAGCTGCCAGGACCAGGCTCACCTAAGAGTTCTGATAGAGCGCAAACCTGAAAATTGGAAGTGCTGCTCGGGTTGGATCAAAAAAATCTAAGTGGAAAATGCAACATCTGAAGAGAGCTTCAGGAGAAATCCTGGGTGCTACAAGTAGTTTATGCCAAGCTGAACAGGAGGAACTGCAAGAGAGCAGAGTGGAAGATGCAGGGAGAAATGCAATGTATTGTGTTATCTTTTCAAAATAACTTTTGACAAGATCCCTCAAAGGCTTTTAAAATAACTAAATTAAGGTCCTCACAAAAGGGAGGAGATGGTAGAAAACAAAGTGTGAAAAAAAAATAAGTGGTCTTTGCAATGGTGATCAGCCAAGTACTACCAGGATGCTGTTCTTCAACATGCACAGGAGAAATCTTGAGAAGGTATGACCAGAACGGGGACGAAGAGAGAAAATGTACAGGACAGTCACAATCAAAAACAACTATGAAGGGGTACAAAAGCCGGTCATTATTCCGTACAATCCAAGGCCTAAGGGACCTGCAGCAGCACGATCGGGTGATGGGTTTAACATTGCAAAAGGGAACACCTTTTTCTCTCAGCACACAGTTAAACAGCAGAACTCATTGCCACAAGACTTTGTAGGATTCAAGAACATGAGGGCTCAAAAAGAATTAGACCCACTTGAAGACAATAGATCTAACAATGCCTATTAAACACTGGGATCTGATGGAAACTTCCAGGCCTCGACATCCCCCAAAATTCTGATGCCGGAAGCTGAGCTGGAAGCTCAGGGGTGCCTCAGTCTTAGGTATGTCTCTGCTTCTAGTATATAGGGCTTCAGATGCTGGCTTGAGCGGCCTTGATATGGCCACACAGTATAGTTTTGTATCAAACAGGCTGATCTGCAGCAACCAAGTCCATCTCTTCAGTTTGTTCCCCCTTTTGACACCACTTCTGAATGTGCCTTTATTATTGAGGGAAACCAGGAAAAGTTCAAGACAAGCAAAAGCAAAATTCACCAGGGCCACCCTTCCTAGGATATATTTATTAACAACGTGGAAAGGTAATGTCAGTCTCCCTACTGAGACCAGAAGCAGGGATCGAGTTTAGTCTCAGCTAAAAAGCCCAAAGGTTCTTCCTTGCAAGGTTGTAGAAACAGTAGCTGAAAGCTATGGCACTCCTGTCCAGCCTCCATTGGAGAGGGTAAGAGCTATGGGTGGCAGGGGCAGCAGGACAGAATCAGGTACTATTGATTTAGGTGGTTTTTTGTTCAGAGTCTGAGCAAGCATGCATTGGGTTTGCATGCAATCCTCCTCTTGTTACCACTGCTCTCGCTTTACACCAACTGCTCTCACTACTCCACTCTCCAGCTGAGCAGTAACATCAGGAGAGGACTCTCTACATCTTCCCTGATGACTGTGCAGCACCTACTGCAGCAGAGTCCTAAGCAGGAGGACCTTCAGCTTGCAGTTAGTCGTATCTATTCAGGAGACCCTAGAGCAGGTTGATACTTCTACTGATGGAGAAAATGATGTGAAGAGGCTCAAAGCTGAATTTAGGCACCTCAGAGAGGAGTACCCCTTTGCCTAACCAGTCAGACAGGAGCTCCAAGAGCCTGTGCCCTGCCACCCTAACCTCAGCTCAAAGACGAAAATCCTGGGAGCAATCCTTGGAATGAGAGAAAGCAGAGTGATCTTTTCATCCAGCATCTCATGAAAGCTTGTTTCGCAGGAAGCTCTGCCAGGCTTCCTGCAATATTTCCCACAGCCAGGCCTGTCCCCTCGCTTTCCCCACCAAGGAACATTTTGTTCGAAGACAGCTAATGACCTATTTACATTCGCCTATAAAATGATATTGGGCTATTTCTCCCCTCCTCTTCCACCACTTGGCTGCTTCTGGTTTGCAGCGCTTGTCAGGGCTAATTACATTGGTTTTTTCATTGAGGGAGTTTTTCCTCTTTGCATGTGTTTTCTGTTCTGAGCATAGCACAGTTTCAACAGGTTTTTGATGCTGTTGTTGTTGTTGTTCTTGACAAGAGCTGCTGTTATGAAATGCATCCTCATGGCCCTGCCAAGGCCCCAGCCAACTGAGAACCAGCTCTATTTGATGCAGGAGCAAATTGAGACCATTTGGTACTTGGGGCACTGGACATCTTATTCAATCTGCAAGGGAGCAGGGAAAAGGGCTGAGTTTCTCCTCCCTCCCCTTCCCTTTCAATACACTCATTTGTTCCTGCAGAAACAGTCTGTTTCTTTTCCAGTCTTCCCTTTTCCCTAATTTTATCCATATGCAGTCCAAGATGGACATGAAAAATTACCTGCCCATTACTCTCAGCAGATGCCTGCCATCAGTTAGGTCAATAAATCAGCCTTGGGGACACAAGCTGTCCCTTGCAACCTTTTGCGAGGCGCAAATCTACTCAGATGGCAGCAAAACCAGAGCAGCCCAGGGCCAAGTCTGAGAGCCAACACAGGGTAGAGACCCGTAGCTGATCATGGAGCCAAACTCTGTGGGAGAGCACCCTCTCTTCCAACACACCAGAGGATTTGAGGTCTAGGGGAGGAGACTGCAGATCCCCTACCAAGTGAGACCTTCTCCCCCATGGAGAGAGAGTGCCTCAGCCTTGAGGGGGCCCATGTCAAGATCACAGCTGTTGTGTGCGGTCTAGGCAACAGTTTCTCTTCCCCACTCTGCTCCCCAATGTAGCAGTTCATTTATCAGGGAAACGTGCCAGCAAGCCAAGGTGGTGGGAGAGCTAGACCTCAGCTGTGCTTCCAACAGCCCTCCGTTCAGACAGGACTTACCATGCACCATTCCAACACCAGCTTAGCTGGATTGAGGCTACATGGGACCATCTACTATGGCATCCAGCGCATGCCAGGCAGACAAGCCCAGAGATTTTTCACTCAGGTCAACGTTTCCACCCTGGAAAAGATAAAAGGGAAGAACAGTGCCAGCTCAAGCACAGTGGGAGGGAGGCAACCACACAAGCCACCCCACAAGCTGCAGAAGGTGACAGGTCAAGCAACATAGCTTCCTTCCTACGCTGGCACAAGAGACAGGAGCGAAGCCTGCCCACGGGAAGCATTTCAGGGCATTGGCTACCCCAGAAGACATGCTGTTCCCTGTTGGACTCCCTCATGGTCAGCTTGGACCACAATGACTTTGTCCAGGCTTCAGAGGTGTGGAGCTGTGGGCTGCTCCTTGAGGCTGGGACACTGTGGACTGACCCCGGGGAGCCCTTGTACCCCACCGAGAGTCCAGGCACTGGCTTAATTAATAGAGATGACCTATTTACCACACACCCAGTCCTGCCAATCCCAAGAAAGGAAAACCAAAATATTTCAACAGGAAGTTGAACTATTTAATCTGAGGCTTTCGCTCGGCCAAAGCGTCAAGCTGAAGAGCCCACGTTCAGGCCCATGCAAGCCATGCAGAGCAGATGTGAGAGCACTTCTTGGCAGCACCACCATCACCCCACTACGGGATGCCCCTCCATGGGCAGAGCCCTTAGAGCAGAGAGCAGTAATTATATTTTAAAACCTCCAGTTCTAATAAAACCCATTCACACATATGCAGAAGACTTGAATATAACTTACAGTTCTTCCCAAGCCCTTATATTATTTTTATCAACTACAAAATTGTTGGATAATTGCAATAAATGTGCATGCAGGGTTGTTTTGGTTTGGGGTTTTTTACAGTCTCACAATCAAATTTTTTTTAATCACAGCGGTGGCAGCCACAGCGAGGGGTTGCGGGGCTGCGGCTGCTTGCTACTCCAGGGATGGCGGCAGCGGTGGCAGCACCTTTGCCCCACTGGAGGCGGCAGCCATCTTGAGCAAGGGAAGGCTGCTGGCCCTAGGTGGCTATGGGCATGTCCCTGACCCACTGCCCCTGCATGGCCCACCATCACCAGACCCAACACCCCTCCACGGCGGTGACCGTGAGGACCCAGACAGACAGCCACCTCCCTGCATCTTCTGAGGTCAATCAGGAAGCAGGATCACCAGAGAGGGATGCGCTGCTGCCATCTTCTCCCTCCCTCTCCGAAGGCAGCAGGCCTCGGACTGTGGGAGCAGAGGGCAGAGCCCCAGCCCTCATATTGATTTTCCCCCGGCGGTTTTCAGGCTGGTATCCCCAGGGAGAGGCAGTGGGGCTGAGGTTACCTCACATGACCGTGTGCGAGTGAGGCAACCCCGCTGCAGTCCCTCGTCCCCTCAGACCGGCCGATGAGCCGAGCCCGTGGCAGCAGCCCACACAGCGCCTTCCTCCTGCCTCTTTGTTAAATAATCCTTTAAAAACTCTGTATTTTTTCACTGCAATGAATCAGGGGGTCTTCACCGTAAAACGGCGATTCTGCAGGGTGGAGGGGATAATTACAACCCCCCCTCCCGCACCGCTTCGCCTTACCTGGAGAAGACGCAAGCGTACAGGCTGGGTTGTAAATAATTTTCACACATGTTAATGGGACTGTTTTTGCCAGGGAGGCTGGGGAAATAAGGAAGTACATGTATATTGTCCCCACCCTTTTTTAACTTAAAGAAAAACCCTCCCCCTCTCTCCCCAGAACATACAGAAGCTGAAGGGCACAGGCTTGCCCCTGTGTCTCAGCCAGCCTGACCTAAAAGACCTAAATCCCAGATTAGGTCCTCTCTGCAAAAAATATCCCATGGCTGGGACAGGATATCCCCCTTATTACATTTTAAATGAGGCCTTCCTCCCCAAAACCATGACAAACTCTCCTCCAAACTCTAATCCTAATCTGGTCTCTGCAACCCACTTCAAAAACACCTCCAAGCTTCATCATGCTGCAGAAACTATGTCTGGAGGGAAAAAACCATCTCTGAGCTCCAGGTCCATCCTCTACTGAGCTGTACAAACACAAGTGCCAAAAAGATGTACAGTCCATTGCTCCTCTCCTCACAGCAGCCCAGATGTAAAGCATTACTTGTGTATCAGCAAAAGCTGTACCACCAAAGAGAAAACAAAAATTAGATTCCTCTAGAAGGGAGCCTACAAATGTCCCTACCAGTCTATCTGTTACTGATGCCCCATCTGGAAAGATAAAACTGACTGTGTCATTTAATGCAAGACATTTTCTGGATCATTGACTGAATTTACTTCATCTGTCTGAAACCCATTTTAAAATCTCCAGCAGCAAAATCAGAAGAACTGAACAGAGGCTTTTTGGTGTGAGAAACAAAAACAAGAAACCCAAGTCATCTTATTTGAAGACTGATAGTAAAAGCTACTATGTTTTGAGAGTTTGACAGGGGACATGAAAGGAGGAGATGAAATTGCAGAAGGGAAAATTTAAGAGGGAAACCAGTGACAAGTGTATTATTGCACACTGAGCATTGATAAATTATAATCATCAGAGAAACACACTACCCTTCCTCTTCTGACTTGAGCTAGGCAAGGGGCATCAGCGAGTGCTACACATGCACCAACCAACCCTGGCTCTGGCTCTAGCCCAAGGGATGATTTCAGTCCTTGGCTGGTGGTATTGTGTGAGGTGGTCATCACAAGCCTCACCTCTTGGGTTTGCTGCTGGGGATGAGTATTGCCTCTTCCTTGCACTCCAAGAGCCTCAAAGGGAGAGGCAGAGGGTGCACCAAGTGAGTGAGAGCAGCCTGTGTTCCTGCAAGCTTCTGAGCTCCAGGTCTTCCTTTTCAGGCAGGGTCTGAACCTGCCTGTCCCTGCCTCCTGCCATGGATGGGAGCAGGTCTCCCTAGACTAACTTCTTAAAGAATGTCAGCTAGTGCAGCTGCCCTGCTCTCCCACGGCCAGGAACCCAGCCTGCTCATTTCAGTGGAAATCTCATTAAGGAAGAGGTAGAGTTAAGTGACAAAGAAATCAAGCTTATCAAAGTCCAGCGAGGGATAGTCAGAGGAAATGCAGCAGCCAGAGCACATGCCAATATTGTTAATGCCTTTTTTTGTCTGTATCTTAGAGAGGGTTTATTTTGGCAGCTGCAAAGTGTGTTAAAAAAACATGTCCTTGTTGTATAGATTGCATAGACCATTGGAGAGAGTCAAAGCCATTAGAACAAGGCAGCACAGGGATGCTCTGACAGCAGAGCCAAATCCTCACCTGGCAGAAGTCCACCAAGCTCCAGCGAATCCAATGGCACTGCACTGCTTTACACCAACTGAGCATCTGGCCCCAGTTCATTGTTTGGTCTGTTCATTGTTTGTTTTTCTGACACCTCCTTTGGGCTTCTCATGCTTAATCTACAAAATGGTGGCTTTTTAGATGCCACAGTGCTATGTGATTATCATCAAACTCAGCCACGTTCTGTAGCAGTTCAGCAAGTCGCTATGGGCTCTTCAGGAGCCAAGCCTTCCTTTTAGTGTCAGTATGGCTTTCTCACCCCTGCTATCCCCAAGACTCAGAAGCAATCAGGCAGTTCAAACAGTTCCAAGAGCAAGCTTGGAAGTGAGAGGTCTCTGTTTGCCAATGACCACGTGAGCAAGTTTTTTCCCCCTCTCCCAGCATTTTTTCCACAAAAAGCATTGCTTTAGAGGGCTAAAAAAACAGAACCAAGCGGGCCTCCTGGTTCATAGCCAACGGATTTGCAGTGACTTATTGATTAATCGAAAACAATGACAGATTTGAGTAGCTAGCCAAATCTCAACCATGCATGCATCTCTTGCATGCTAGAGAAAGATTGCTCTGGATGCATCATGTCCTTCCCAAGTGCCCACACACAGCAGATTGGAGTCCCTGAGCTACCAGTGATGGTGACCTAGAGATATTATCTTCAGCAGGTCTGTCCCTGCTGGGAAGGTCAAGGTGGTGGCCATCATGTGGATGGGAAGTATGTGCTATGGATGTCCCTCATTGATCTGTTAGAAAACTTGGTCCTTAGCTACTTTTATCCAGGGGGTAACTAGCTTATTTCCTGGTGAGCTAACCAAAAGGACAACTATCGTGGTAGCACAGATAGATGGGCACCTTTGTGAGCCCATGGGAAAGTGGCTACAGGAGCCTTTCCTCCATGTGAGCTGGGATATCATGGTGTATGTGATTTTGCAGGTGAGGTACCATTGCCATGCTGTGGTTCATCAGTCCTACTGCAGGTGGGAATCTCTGCTGACAAAACTCTTCCCTGGCAGGGCCAGACATATCCCTCTCCTTGACTGCAAAAGGAAACACCAAGTGTGACCAAAAGCAGCTCCTTACAGGATGCAAATAAAGCTTTAAAGAGAGCAAACCGTTGAGAAAACAAAAAGAAACAGCTAGGTCAGCAGTAAATCAGGTGGCCTTGGCGCGTGTCTGAAGCCACACAGAGCTAGGACCATCTGGTGGCAGCGGGCAAGCTAATACATCCAAAAGCAGCTTGCTCTGGCCAGCGGCATGTGATAAAAGCTCTTGTGTCCCTCTAAGAAAGGGCCCTGCAGGTGGCACTGATGAGGGTAAGTGGCACTGAAGATATCCTTCGCAAGCAGCTGTCATAGCTCTCACTGCAAAATCATCTCTCTCCCACTTTAACGTAACCAGTGACCTAGACCATTACTCAGCCAGCTGCAAGACCCACCTTGTATCTTCAGATTTGCTGCTGCCTGGTCCTTCCAATTCTCCTCACATTCTCTGACCAGTCTAACAAACACAGCCACTGCCTTGTGTGTCCAAGGCCAGCTTTGGCCTCATGGCAGGTGACTGCAGAGGGCTAGCTACACCTTGACTGTACAGACCAGCATAAAGGTGGCTTCGGTGACATGTACCCCTTTACATTTTAGCTTTAGCATGGCTTTTTCAGCTTTGCAATTGCAAGGATTCCCACCTACAGCAATTCTCATGAGGAGCTGGGGAACAGGGATTCCCTTCACTGCATTTTCAGCACGCACATCTTGGGCTTCAGCACGCATCTTGGGCTTTCTTATTTCAGCCGTGGAAGCAGCAAAAGAGCTGAAATTGTACCCATCGTGTTGCTATTGGTTGCTCGATCTCCTCTCCCCCCACTCTTCCTCCTGCCGCCCCCACTTCATTCCACATTTTTCACATTACTGGGGATTGTTTTTCACCTCCCAATGCTTTCTGGAGCTTGCCCAATAGAAATAAATGCAGCCTGACCATCACTGGTGGGGCGAGGGGCGGGAGGTTACACTCTCGGTAAATTTAGCCTCTCACTGACAGATTTATCTTCCTTAATCAGAACCAAGTGTAGTTAGCGAGGTTTGTTTTTGTAGACTGAACTTCCCCAAAGTCAGTGCACACACACCTCCCCCTCCCTCCCCAATTACATAAATGCTTTTAGTTAAGAGCTAATTTCCTGGAACGTGTGCCAGTGCTCTCTCCAAGCAAACAAAACAAAGACGACACATAAAAAACTGTGTTTTGCCTTGAGAAGGAAGCTTGTCCTAATAAAAAAATCCAGGAATGAGATGGTGTCAAAGGGTCTTTTCCCTATTTCTTCTCTTTCATTTGCACATGTAAGATAAAGCAGAGATGGGGAGCACATTTCCAGCCTAAAAACACAGGTTGTCCTGGTAGACCTCGAAAAGCCTTGTATAACAGCATGGAGAGGTCAGTGTGCTGAGGGATGTTGTGATAACTAGCTCTAGATGAACTCATCTGGACTTCACCAGACTTTGTCTCCCAGCATGACCCAGAAAGTCCCTTTTAGCAAGCACAACCTCAGGATCTCACAACAGCTGGCCATGTGTTGCCTAATGCAGGTACCGACCCTTCTCAGATGCTGTGATTTGTCTTTCCCACTTTTGCAAAATGCCATTTCACGCAGTCAAAGAGAACTAAAGTTTTAGTCAGAAAATAAAACACACCTTTCATCAGGCAGACGAGCCTGGCAGATTCACCAGGAGAACTGCACAGCTTCTCCATTTAAATCAAGACTCTCTGCTCATGTCCGTTCCTCATCCTACATTTGCATGTTGGCACCACCAAAGTATCCCATCCTACCACAGCTTGGATCAGCGGGGGGGCTGACCTAGCCAGGCCTTGGCTCCACAGTCCTCTCCTGGGAACAATTTGGAGGCTGTGTGGTAGGAGAGACTTTGTGGACATCTTCCTTTATGGAGCTCCTCCTCTACATCTGTCCATGATCTTGCTTTAACATTTCCCTTTCGTTTTTCTTCCTGTTGTGCTATTAATTAAGAACATTTCTAACATGTGCCAGCCTGGAAAGGAACGTCTTGTAATGACCATTTTTCTTCTGTTTCAGTTTAAACAATTGTTTTTACTGAGCTCCTAAAATGCAACCAAGCCCATAAAGAACAGATCTGAAGAGAAAAACTTGAATTCAAACTCCAGTAGGGTTCAATAAACTTCCATTAGGGTCAGACAGGTGGACAACATGAAGGATGACCATGACTTCAGCCTCTCTGCTTCTGTGTGTCATGCATGAGAAGCCTGGCTAGTGTAACTGAGTAATGTTTCTTCCCTACTTTCTACAGGCCGTGCTGGTTGCCAATTAGAAGAAAAAGCAAGCAGCCCAGAATATCTCTGGTCCAATTATGATGTCCCCATAGTCATCAAACACTCCTATCGGATGTGTCAGCACAGGCCAGCTCAAGATGACCTGTAACAAGATGAGATACTGCAGGCTGTGGCACCCAAAAGGACCAGATCTAATCATGGTCACCTTTTGGCTTTCACACTTACTAACTTGTCTGGGATCCATCCGGACAGAGGCCATAATTAGAAAAGTAGTTTGCTCAGACTTAGCCCATGGAAGCCGTCAGAAAGGGTTGCTTTGCTGTTGCGTGCTGTTAAGGTGTTCCCCTTTGTTTGCTTTCCTTTCTCTCTGGACACAGGAAATGAAGAGGATCCGGGAGGATAAGATAAGGCATGTCACAAATTGACTTCTTATAAATCAGCCCGCCTCTTGGTCTTGCCAGTGCCACCTCAGTTTCTGCTGTAACAGGGTGCAGAAGAGCTTCAATAGCTTGGTTTCTGCCTTTCATCAGCTCCAACGTCTGTGGCAAATCCCACACAGGTTCCTTGCTTCTTATGCTTACCTGAGGAGACCTGTCTTTTGAATGGTACAGTGGTGGATAACTGCGTACTGACAGACCCAGTGCCTGCCATTGGATCTGCTCTGCCTGCTGCAATACAGCTTGACATGGTCAGCCGCGCCACCAAGACACAGCCCTCAGCCTCCTGCTGTCACAGCACAGGCATTACTGCAGCAACAAGCCAAAATCTGCTTTTCCAGGACCTATATGCTGTCTACAGCCATGACCCATGCCCAATCTTGCCCCGCCAGACTGCAGCGTTAAATACAAACACAACTAGATGTTAAGTCAGGCCTTTGAAAGAGCACGAGTCAAATGGATGGAGGAGTCTCAGCCAATCTTTTAGCCCTGTTTTATGTGACAGACTCTGGAGAATTTTCCAGGGGAGCTTCAAAGGTGCAGATTTAAGTCTCAACCCCTGCCCTCCGCAGAGCAAGGAGGTGGCAGAGAAAAGTCCATTTCATTTGATACCCAGACAATAAAAAGAGGCTGTCGCCCTTCCTATGAGTCAGCTTTGCCCATGCACAAAGCCAGGAGCATTCTGTGCACTCACCTGCTCTCAGCTACCCCTCCTTCCCACCTCTGACTAATGGGAGCACTGCCCTTGCATACATTTGCCCTTGAAGAGCTCACCACGGGTGTTTGGCACACTCCATTGCTGGCTGGAATTGATTTCCTGAGCCCACGTAACAGCACACCAAAATGCTGCCCAAGGGTTATTCTGCCCTATAAGCCCACCAGCTGGCACTGTGGCATCTGGTCCTGTGGGAATCAGCATATCAAAAGGGTGTTAAAAACCTCAGCTTGCCATGACACCTGGCCTTTGCTCCATACTCCAGTGTTTTGCAGGAAGGAGAAGTGGGTTCCTGGGCACTCGGGGGGTTGTCTTGTTACAGGGTCTCACTCATTTTTTATGTTTTATTTGGGTGCTGCTGGCCCCAAGGGGCTGCTGCCACTCTTGGCACGTGGCAGAGGTCTGCTCAAGAGCTACTGGGTAAACAGGAGAATTACTTTTCTCCAGTCAGCCAAAGCCAATGCCATATGTTAGGCTCCTTCCACGGTCACGCAGTGTAGGACAAGGCACAGCTGCTACACTTCTGGTTTTGGGTCTGTTCTCACTGTGTTTAATCAGCCAAATCCACCCCCCCTCCCAGCAAACCCCTTTTTCCATGGCGTTTCCCCATTGCAGTGCCTGGGAGCTGTACCTAACCACCTAAGGCTGCAGTCCCCAGGTTGAAGCACTGCGTCCCCAGTCAGCCTTTGCTTTCTATACTTTTAACGCATCGTTATCTTACACTTCGTGGCATGGTGAGGTCAATACTCCTCCCCCAGCTTCAGTGCAACTGATTAATTTCCACCGAATGGGCTTGCAATGGGACCCAAGTAACTATGAAGAAGTCAGAGGCATCTGCATCATACCCAGGACAAGAGGAGCCCCTCTAGAGCTTGCATTGGGAAAGCCTGTGATTTAGGACACTGGGGATATGCCCACAACTCACTGCCCAGCCCATCTGTGCCTATGAGGATTGCTGTGTAATAAAAATACCTAGGAAACAACACATGGAAAAGCAAAATGCGAACCGGCAGTCCTGGCACAACTAGCCTGCGTGGATCTTGGACGGGAACTCTGCCTGGATTTTTTAATGCCTTACTGGTGTCAGCATGCAGAGAGGAGCCTTGCACAGTGGTCCCAGCCCCCGCTGTCAGCTCCTATAGCCCGGGCAAAGGCTCACACAGCCCAGCCTGTGACGCCCGGGCCTCCCAACGCACCAAAGCCACGTACAAATCTAGGTGGGGTTGCGTTTCCATTATAATACCATCGACGTTTTCTTTTCCCATTGGTGCAATTAAGGATGAATCCTTGTGTTTCCTTTTGCGTACAAAAAGTTAGGTCAGCCCAGAAGCATTGCTTAGCTGGGCAGAAAGGAAGGTTACCACAGCTAAGAGGAATTGCAAAGAGGGAAGAAGCAACGCAGAGGGGAGAGGTGCATTTACATATTTTGTGAATTAGCACGGGCTGAGATGGAGTCCCTACCCTGTGACATCTTTAAACCAGACTAGGCATCTTCCTATGTGGAACTCCCAAGAAACCACCCTAGTTTTTTAGCTTAATAGCAGTTTTTTCCACCTTGCCCTATTTGGGCGAGCACTAACTCTGTCTGTATTCAGGACAGAGCAGCATTTGCTGGATCTCAAAGCTCAGCCTGCAGCTGTCTGGAGCTACAGCAGGACTTGAGCAAACTGCACCTAAAGTTGGGCCCATGAACTGCCTTTCATGGTGGCTGCAGTGGTGGGGATGCCCTCAGGTGCACCAGCAACCTGGAGCACTGCAGCGGGTGCCCGATGCAGCTCTCGCTGGAGCTTCTCTCTTTGCCCCTTAAACAGAAGTGGTTACCTGGTGGTGCAGCCGATGCCAGGACCTGCCAGCCCCGGCTCCAGCTGAGGGGGGCTGCTCCCTCTGCCAGGCAGGCTCTCTGCAGAGGTGGAGCTGTCTGTGCAGCCCAGCTCTGTGCCGCCAACATCAGCCCAGATGGGCTGCCCAGAGCGCACAGGGGCAGCTGGGGCAGCTCCCCAGGTGCAACAATGGTCACTAGGTTCAGCTGACATTGCCCACTTCTCTCCAGCTTCCAGGGGCTGTACTGGACCAAAGTGCTTCTGCCCCGTGCAGAGATGGGCCCCGCTTTCCAGAGGGTGAGCTGGGATGGTAAATTTCACTCTCATTTTTTGCTTAATATCAAAATTCCCCTCATTTCCCATAGAAAGCAAGCACACGTGGGACTATTTTTACCCTGGTTTATTTTTACTTAGTCTTTCCTACATTGCCTCTCACATGGCTGTAAAGAGAGCACCCCCACCCCACAGGCATGCGAGAGGCTGACGGCAGCAGTTGGAAGGGCGCTTTCTCCCTCTACAGCACAGCAGGGCTGGGGGCAAATGCGCTGCCAGTAATTATAGCACAGCATTGTTAAATCAGTTGCTGCTTGCAGCCTTGCTCCTGGCCCACGGGGTGCAGCAAGGTTGTTCTTAGCCAACACCGCTGCCCCGTCCCTGGAGACACCTCCAGCCAAACATGCTCCCATCCTGAGGGACCCAATTTACGCTGTCCCTCTCTCACACCACAGAGCAGTTTGGCCTCAGGAAGGCAACAGGGTGCTGGAGCAAGCTGAAGACCTCTGGAGCTGCATTCAGAGCTGAAGCCTGGCCACAGCCATCAGCAGGGCAAGAATCGGGGGGGCTGCGTGGCCCCTCTGGGACAGGGTCTCCTCTGCCTGTCTCTGTCTTCAAGCAAAGCCTGGCAGGCAGGCAGCTGGGGAAGGGGGTCAGGATGATCAGGAGCTGCTTTGGCCAGGGATGCAAACGCCTCTGGCTGGGACGAATGCTGCGGGTGCTTGCCCAGCAGATGTTGCGGGCCAGTGGATTTTTTTTTTGGTTTGGATGAACAATGCGTGAAGGTCTGGGTTTCACTCCTTGGGGGAATTAAAACATAGCCCAAGCCTTGGTGTTTTTTCACAAAGGGGAATCACTGCTTCCCACCAGCATGACTAACCTTGCTAGTTGTGGCCTTTGCGGTTGAGCGGCAGCTGAGTAGAAAGGCAGCCGCACTGCGAGGCTGGACTGGAAGCAGCGCTGGGGCTGCGGCCGAGGCTTTGGCTCCTTGCAAGCGCGGCAGTGCGGATGCAAAGCAAGACAGGAGGGGAGGCAGAGGAGTCCAGACTCTGCCCAAGGGACTGTCATTTCCCAGAGCTGCCTCTCAGGCTGCCATTGCCTCCCTTCCCAAGGCTCCCGCCGGCTTCCCCAGGGGAAATCACAGCCTCCCATCCCACCGGCCCTCTGCAACCCGGATAACAGCGTGCCATGCTGCCCGCAATGCCATGCTGCCCGCAGTGCCATGCTGCCCGCAGTGCCAGCCTGCAGCATTTGCTGGCAGGTCCCCCGTTACCATGGCAATGCTGTCAAGGTTCAGATAACATTTTCCTCCACCCCGATTTCTGCTGCTGCTTTATTTTTTCCCCCCACTCAGTACTTCATTAGCCACGCCGGTGCAGCAGAGGCAGCCGGGAAAGTGTTAGGACGCTGCTCTGCCATCAGGGCTGTGGTCATATTGCATGAAGTACTTGCTCAGGAGTAACAGCATTAGATCTTCTGTCACAACAGAAGTAAAGCTGAAATCAGCAAGCAGATACTAATAAATCCTCCGCTGTCTCTTCTTATCAGACTTAATCACAGGGAAAAACCCAAAAGGCCTGAAACATTTTTGTTAAGTGACAGAGTTTTGTTTTGTTTTGTTTTTTTAAAAGAAAAGCTCACCGTGAAGAGGGGACAGCCATGGGTACAGCTTCTTGTTAGTGCTAGTCTCACTATGGGCACTGCTGCCATGCTCAGACCCACTGGCAGCAACTCTGCCTGCCTGTCCTCTCTGCTCAGTCCCCCCATCCGCAACCCTCCCCTCCAAAGGGGCAGCAGGGCAGGTGACACCAGCCTGCACTGCACTTCCATGGACGGCCCTGCCCTGGGGGTCCAGCCCACACCAGTGTCCAGCACAAGCCACCTGGGCGAGCAGGAAGCCCCACAGCAACATCTCCCTGGGGCCACAGTCCTCTTTCAACTGGCTGCTATTTCCTGGTGGCCTCCATCCAGCTTCTCCATAGCAACATCTAGACATTAAATATAGATGCATCCCCAAACCGCCTTTGCAAAAATGCCACCTCTCCCTACCACAGACAGACATTTTCAGGGAATATCACGTTTTCCCTTACCCATCTCCAAACAAAGAAGATGGGAAAGCAGATAATTAGGAGTGGTCTTGCATAGTCTGCATCCCAAGCTGTTAGCTAGCTGATGAGCTGCTAAATTATGTTTTCTCCCTGCTAAAAGACATTAACCTATGGTTTCAGATGCAGAGGGACAACGCTTGCTCCCCAGGACAGCCGGGCAGTGCCAGAGACTCCACTACCAGAGGCTGCTCACACCCAGGGAGGAAAGCAGGGCTGGGGACAGCTGGGACCCCCAGAGTCAAGGGGCTACCAGCACTAGGTGCAGGCAGGCAGTGGTACCCACCTCACTGCCCTCAAAAGGATGGAGAGGGTGGCTTCTTCAGCAGATGCGTGGGAACAGCTGCCGTAAATGGAACACATCCCGGGCCACAGCAGACCTCAGCATGGAGGATGCTGCTCAGATACCTTCCTGGGGATCAATAATCAGTTAACGCTTGTAGAGGGGAAGAGGAAAGATGCCCCGCAAAGAGAGGAGGACAGCTGGGACTGTCGAGGAGAGCCAAGGAGAGCGCAGCACCCGGCTCTCACTGCTAGGCAGCAGAGAAAATATGAGGCCTGAAAATTAAGAGCCATAGAGGCAGGCTGAAGCCACTGCACTGGGTGGGATGCTAACAGAGCATGGCTTGGCACTGTACGAAAGAGAAGGCACAGCATCAGCCTCCCATAGCTGCAGCAGCCACCGTGTCCTGAGACTTTCACAGAAAAATAATGGGGCTCTTCACTCACCTTTTCTGCTTGAGCCTGCGTGTTTCTGAGAAAGCACAGTACACAGCCATGCTCTGCTTGCCTGCTTTGCAACTCCCCACGCCATCCCCAGTGATGCATCTCCAGTAAGTTCAGCAGCTCCTGATTCCTGCCAGTTTTGTGAAAAGCAGACGGTGGGGGGAAGAGGAGAGAAGTGGTTGACTCCCCGGCTGAGGAATGAGCCGAATCCTTATCAGCGTTACAGGAAAAGCTGCGATCACACCCACAAGGCCCCTGGTGAAACATCCCAAGCCTCCTTGACCCAGCCTGGGGAGGCTGTTCATACAATGACAGCAGGGTCACGTTTAGTTGGGGTTTCCGGACTCTTTCCTACAAAGACAGTGCTACCTGATCCTTGTGCACCTCAGCCCTCTAAGCCTGGGGTGTGATAGGACAGGGGTGAGGGACCTTTTTGCAGTGAGCAGAGGAGGCTGGAGCAGGCTGAAGGCACTACATGCACAGACAGGCTCAGTAGGCACCTGGGCACCGCCGTGATGCTTCAACTGCAGCAAAGCCTCTTACAGAAAGCCCAGACCTGCTCGCTGGTAGCATGAGATGGAAAACCTCTGAAATGGCAATACATTCCTCCTGCAATTCACTTTGCAGCTGCTCCCAGCACTGGGGACTACAGGAGCCCAGGGACTTCCCAGACCAGAGTCCGCGTTTCAGTTTCTCACAGCCCCTGTGCAATTTTCCTACCACAAATCTGTCAAGTCACTTTTTGAAGCTGTGTAGCTGTTAGGCACCCACAACACCCTACAGCAAGCAGGTCTGCTGCTTAATGGCACCTTTTCCATTATCAAAGACAGGGAGTTGCCTTTTTGGCTCACAATGGCCTGCTGCAACCAGGTATTGGTATTCAGTTGCACAAAGCACAGCCCAACTCCTCCAGCAGATCTCTGAGTCAGGCCAACAGGCGATGCTACCACTCAGTGCAAATAAAGTAGAGCGGGTAGAGCAGCACCGTGTGCAGTTACAACCAAGACAGCCCTGAATTAAATGGAGAGCTCAGACAAGTGGAGCGATCCGTTATCCAAGCACAGAACCCCATGGAGATGGGGAGATTGGTGCTTGGGCCGCATTCCTGCCTCCGAGCAAGTCCTGCGCTGCTGGTGCTTGGGGTTTCTCTCTTTGCCATCCTTGATTTACAAGAGTGGTACTTTGGCAATCACGCTGAGGATACTGATTAGCTGATGTTGGGACAGTGTTCCAGGAAAGGCAATCCATTTATCGAAGTGCTTGCAGCTCCCAGTTCAGGGCAGGTGAAATACTAATAAATATCAAGCAAAGCAAGTGAATCAGACTCCAAAGTAGCTTAATAAATAAAAGGCTATTAAAAAAAATATCTGTGCAGATGCTTGTGCCAACCTTTCTTCTCCAGCAGCAACTCTGGGTGCTGGTACTTTGCATTCCCATTTCACAGGGACAGGTCACTGGAAGGAACTGCTTGTCTTTACATTGCGAAATCCAAACTGCGCAAATCTCCAACTGAGATGAAATTGCAGATTGCTGTTTTACTGGGCAAAAACCTGTGCAGAGTCACATCCAAGTCTGAATCACAGCTAAGCATGCCGAGCTCCATCCTCCCAAGCTGACATCCCAAAGGCTAAAGATTCAATGCATACTGAAGGCTGCACAGACACGGGCCAATTGAAAAGTAAGTACTGTCTGGCAAAGAAATGAGCTGCTAATTTATTGAAACGCTCTGCAAAATAATTGCATTTGGAACCCTTCAGCTGTCCTGGGTTTGTGCCTTCATGCAGGAGTGCGACTTCAAGAGATGGGACATAAAAGGGAGTGGAAAACCAAAGAGATCTTTGAAGCGGGGGCGAAAGAGCACACGATCAAATGGAGCAAAACTCCCAGCTCCCACCTGATACAGACGAAGCCTCGCAGCTCCCCTGGACAAGCAATTAAGAAACAAATCAGCCCCGTTTGTTTTCACAGAGGTGAGAAACACCTCCAAACCTGGTGACAATTTCTGCTCCTTCAGACAACTTGCTCACAGCAAGCAGCGTGCGGGGATGGGACACAGGGAGGGAAGAGCGACCACTTCATCCGCTCTCCTCCTGGTACGTGGGGTGGATCACACGCCATGGAGAGGTCCTGCCCCACGTGTTTCTTTGGTTTCAGGGCTGACCAGTTCTCACTGAAATACTCCCCGGCGGGTGCCTGCTGTCCTCCATCCAGCATGGGAATAGGGGGCTGGTTTGGGGAGGGTTCTGGAAGTGCTGAAGTCAACTGCAACAGAGATCTGGTCTCTGAATTACATTGGTCAGACCTATTTTGGCAGGATCCTCGTGGCACAAACTATGGAGGAACAGGTTGCTTTCAGCTTTCCTCTACAGCTGTGACAAGGAAGATGTGATTCCTACTGTGATTACAAAAAGTGTTAGGGAGCTGTGAGACAAAAAAGAAATATCAAGCAAACAAAACAAATCCCCAAAGAGCAAAAGTATTGAAGAGTTTTACCTGGATGCTTCTAAAGAAAAAAAACCCCAAACAAACAAACAAACAAAAAGCTCACAAGCAGATAACTAGAAAAACATAAACCCCACCTTCCTGAGCCGAGACCCACACGGGCTCCCAACACTTGGGCACAACACTATTTGCTAGGGCTTACCCAGAAAGATGAACTAGAGCCTGCCTTCTTCCCAACCCACACTTTTAGGAGGACACTTGGCTGTTTCTTTGCCCCAGCTCCTTCAGTAAGAAGGGGAGATCGGCCGTGTGACAGCCACCAAGTCATTTGCTTCTGATGCTGATAGAGGAGCAGTGCAGCGTGTTGCCTGCTCCCTGCCCTCTGTGCTCTTTCTGTTCAGAGCCGTGAGTTTCAAAGGGTTTGGGTCCTGGAGCTCCAACAAGAGGAGAGCAGGGCTGAGACATGGCCCAGAGGAGACGAAGGTGTCCAGCAGCATCACCTCCCTGCTCAGCATCTCCAGTGCACGAGTCCTGTCCCAAGCTAAATCTCTCTGCCAGCATCTGCTCCTGCAAAAGCTGCAGCCAGCCTGTGCACCACAGCCCTGACTCCTGGGGGCTCCCTGCCTTCGCTCCTCCTCAGCTTGGCTGTAGCTACTTAGGGGCCACTTTTCAGTCCATCTGGGGGGGGGGTGACACAGACGTGGCCACAGACTACCATGAGGGATGCTGTCCTTGTGAAGCAAGTTCCAGCTTAGTTGGTGGGTGCATTGCTGCTCCTGGGTGGCACTACCAGACCCTGGATGGGGAAGGGAGTCCCCATCACAGTGCCCTGGCTTGTCCCCCAGCCTCCCTACCACTAACCTGTTCCTCACAGCTGGACTGAAGCATTTCTCCTCTTGATGCCCAGGTGCCTGTTAAAGTCCAAGGTATGGAAAATTCATCAGCCATATGTTGCCTCTCCAATTAATTGCCCTTTGCTCCTGTTTTACCAGAAGGCAGGTTTCCCTTTCTGCTCAGGTGAGTCAGCAGTGGCACTGGAAGGTATTTCCTCCTGGAAACCCTCGACTGAGCATCCTGTTGCCTCCCCAGTGCATCCCGACCTGTGCAGGCATCCCCCAAACAGAAGCACAGGGGGATGCAGAGCCCAGGGATGCTTTAGCCTCCCAGGCAATTGCCACAGCCCTTGCTAAGCACCCAGGGACAGTGTCATGGTCACAGCATGCTTCAAGCTGTAAGGAAGTGAGCACAGGCAAGAGCTGCACTGGAGCAGGATGGAGCATCTCAGCTGGAGCAGCCGTCTCCGCAGCAGGGAGCAGCTGAGGAGACACTGTGGTCCCCAGGGATGTACCAAAGCATGAGCTGATCAAAGAATGGGGCCAGGACGTGTATGGAGCAGGCTGTGTGCCCCAGGGAGCATCCATGCTGCAGGGCTCTGCTGGGGTTCTTGGGGGCTGCTCTCCTGGTACACCCAGCAAGCACAGCCAGACCTCGGGGTCGGGAGCATAAGCAGAGAGAGCTCAGGCTTCCAACTGGATGAACAGATGCAGCACAATGAAAAGCAAAGGGGAGAGAGCAGAGGAGGAAAGGGCTGAGGAGGGAATGAGCATAATACCAGCCCCGTCATCCCCAGTCCCTGCTCTCCCACTGGTTCCCAGGCACTTTCACAGGACTTGCACTCACGCGAGGGCAGAGGAAGGACAGGGTCACCACTACGCAAGTCCAGCAACACAAAGAAGGGTTCAGAGCTCTTCCTGCTAGAGCTGGCTGGCTTCCCTCCCCCTTCCAAGTGGGTCTTCTCTGTGCCTCTGTCTTCATCTTCCTCTTGGGCCATCTCCTGGATCAAGGTTGTTGCACAAAGCCAGAGTAATTGCCCTGCCTTGGAGGGCTCTTCTGAAAATCAGTGCATTCAAGAAAATACGTCTTTGAGGTCCTCTGGTGCCCAACAGTTGGGGCCATCCCAGTCCCAGGGACAGAGCTTGTATTCACGCTCTGCAAACAACAGGGCATTCAGCAGAAATGAAGAGACAGTAAATCCAGAAGTGATGAAAAAAAAGCATCTTTTCACACAATTCGCCTTGGGGAACGCAATGTCATATGATGTGGCCAAGGGCAGGGACTTGTGGGATCAAACAAATGCTGAGCTGACCCTGGGTATTTCTATTATTCATACCAAAAAATAAACTCCATACAAATGGGGAAAGCCTGCTGAGTGAACCACATGCAAGCACCAAAAATCACTCGGGCTGTTTTGCCCATGAAGCACCACACTGGAGAAGACTTCCCAAAGAGAGACCACCTTTTCTGGGAACAGGTTCTAGGAACAGCCTGGATGCAGGCTGGAGGCCTTCTTGCAGCTTTCCGTGAGGTTCCTGGTACCACCTGATGCCACCCTGGCTGAGTCAGAAGAATCCTTTGCTAGTGACAGTGGCAACCAGCACTCCCACCACAAGGATGGGTATCAGGACTTGCTCCTTCCAGCTGCTCCTGGAAGATTTTCCTTGTACCCAGCCTGACCTGCGCCCCCAAATCCCCATACCATTGCAGGGAAGATCTTGGCTCCTCATCTCTGCATCTGCCCTGCAAGGGGCTGCAGCAAGCATTCTATCCAGGTGCTGGGCTTGGGTGTAAGGGCACCTGCAGCTCCAGCCCATGTCCCAGCCTCTCTGGATGGCACCATCAGGTGTGGCCCAAGGTCATGGCCTGATTCAGTCCTTCCTTTTACTGCAGTTGATGCAATAAATGGGTCTACAGCAGTAGTGTGGTTGATTATCAAAAACAGCAGTGGAGGTGGTGTGAAAACACATGAAGATAGGAATACACAGTGTCAGTCAGGATAAAACTTGGGCTTGGAAAGACCGACCCTTCTTCCCAGTCCCATTTTATATCAAGGTTTTGATCTTTTGTCTGAGGTGCAATGGTTTCTGAGATCCCAAGAAATACCCAGATTTTTTTAATAAAAGTACAGTTGGTGAGAGGGACAGAGACTTGCACTGGGAACTTGTAATAAAACACATGTTGTTTCCCTTTTAAACTGCAAAGGGAGAACACAGGGGAAAGGTTTAGAGCAGAGGCTTGGCCCTGGAAGAGCTGGTGCTGTAAAATGTTACCTGCAAAGAAATAATATGCCAGTAAAAGCCCCCAAAACCTTCAACTATTGCAGCTTCCCTATTAATCCGTATGGCACATTAACACACAGACTCCAGGTACCTGAGAGCACAGCCTGGAGAGGACTGGGGATGCTGCCAGAGCTCTCCTCGCTGGGTCGAGCTGTCCCGCAGCGAGCACTGCCATGCGGTCCCAGGCCAAGGGGCAGGCGGAGGCTTTTCGATCTGTATTACCTTGGCTCCCCTGCACTGCAGAGGAGCTGGGGAAGCAAGCACGAGGGGAGGTCATGTAAAGCAGCTCTGAATCACTGCAGGGGTTTTGGTTTGGTTTTTTTTTTTGTTTTGTTTTTAAAGCTGGTCAGATAAATGTTTTGAGAAGACATATTAAAGCTGTGGCTGCTTTCTCCAGGGAACTATCAGGATGATTTTATTTGGCCAGAGATGGTAACAGGGTCAGGCTGTCGGCTTCTATTAAGATTTGGATGTGCGTCACTGAATGGAAAGTGCTTGGCTATATTGCTTCTCATTAGATTGCTTTATGATAAATCTAATCATTAACTTACTACACTTAGGCTATCTGAAGGTTATAAGGCTGGCTCTGCAGCCGCCCCAGCGGTCTGCAAACCAAACGCCTTCCTCAGGAAGGGCAGCTTCACCACGGCAGCACCTGATTCGCGATGGTGAATGTCTCAGCAAAGCTGCCACCAGCTCACAGCATTGATACAGCCTCTCCAGCAAGTGAGGCGTTGCCCTCTGTTGCCTTGCCCCAGGGGGATGCATCCGCCCCACACTTTCACCCAGGTGGATGTTTTTGGGTAACTAAGGGGTACTCAGGTGCTTGACAGCTTGGCCATGGGTCGCTGCTTCACACCTCCTTCGGCAGCCCCTCATGTGTGGGGCACAAGCCTTGCGTTGACTCCTGCACCACTGTTTGAGGGCATCACCAAAACCAGAGGTGAAATCTTCACCCCTTTTTTTAAGTCACACTGTGCAGATTGCTCTTGCCCAGGCTTAAAACTAAGAGCTGGCTTTTGGGGAAGCGCAAGGCATTAGGTCAGTCCCATGAGACAGACCTGGTTATTCAGCACTTGCAAGCACAGCCTGGTTATTTCATGTCCCCACCAGCAAGAAGGCTGCGGTGCATCCCAAGCTCCTCTGTGGCTGGAGAAGCAGCAAAGCATGACGCAGCCCTGGAAATGCAATGGCAGAGTTGTTGGCCTGAATTCCCCCAGCTGGTGGATTTGACTTCTCCCCTCCAGCTCCACAGATCAAGCTCCTCGAGACCTCTCCTACGCCACATCCAGGCATTGAAACCCCACTGCCGCTGGTACCCCCAGGTGTAAACAGGGCTGCTGGGGACCCACACGGGGACTGACCCATCCCAGCACCCCGGGCACAGCAAGCACTTGCTGCTGTGTGAGAAAAAGGAGGTGAGATTAGGGTGCCACAATTGGATCTGGGCTTCTGGCTGCAGATCAGGGACTCGCATCCCCCATCTTCATCTAAAGTAACAGAGCAGCTCTTAAAACTCCTCTGACCACCTCTTTGGTGGGCATATGGATGGGCAGAGAGGTCCAGACTGGCCCCAGTTCTTCCCTCCTCCTCTCCCAAGGGCACACAAGAGAACAGCCAGCCTTTCCCTGAGGACACGGGAGCATGCTGCAAACCTCCGATAGAGACGAGAGCAACTCAGCTCCTCCAGGGACGTGCGAGGGACCAAGCCACAAGGCCGATGGAGGGACCACGCCAATGTCACATGGCAAATATGTGGGACCCGCGCCGCAGCTCACCAGCCCTCAGCAGGCTTGGAGGGGTACAATGCACCCACAGATAACACTGCAGAGCTGGGAGGCTTGCTCTCGACATCTTAT
Organism: Aquila spilogaster; assembly: GCA_024606505.1. Taxonomy (NCBI): domain Eukaryota; kingdom Metazoa; phylum Chordata; class Aves; order Accipitriformes; family Accipitridae; genus Aquila; species Aquila spilogaster. The sequence continues at coordinate 13,026,485 of JANHGO010000071.1, read as the reverse complement.
GAGGGCATGTTTTTTCTGGCCAAGGTAGGGTCCCTCCTGCCTCTGCAGTTCCTCTGGATTCTGAGCTTAATCCGCTCAGGCCAGTTCCAAGTGTGTCTGCCTTGCATCCCATCGGCAACAAGGGCTTAGCATGAGGGCTTCCCATCTTAATTTGTTTTTATGATCTCATGAATTTATCAAAGACAATTAAGCCGCCCCTAGTTGAGGCATCCCAGACAAGCTGCTGGAGTCCTCCTGCTCTTCCCGAGCAGCTTTTCTAGGACAGGGAGGGCTCCTCCACGCAGGACTCAGCCCCATCAGCCCAGGCAGACCCTCTGCCTGGAAATCCGGCAGCGGCTTAGCTGCGAGCCATCGGGTGCGTGGCAGGAGTCTGTGCCACATTCCCCTGGCCTGGGCTGCGCAGGACACCAGGCTGTATCATCCCCTTGGTCTCCGCTGGCAAGAGATAAAAGATGCAAATGCAAAGCAATGCAAACAAGTGCTAAGTGTATTCTGCAAGGGAGCTGCAGCAGGAGGGGTCCTGCTGGGAAATGCAGATCTGTATTTTGAGCCATTCGTTATCCCTGTCTCAAGAGGGCATCAGTGGCTCCCGCGCACAATCAGATCACCAGGTCTGCTGAACCAGCCAGCCACCTTCCAATACGCACGACTGCAAGATAAGGCAGCCTAGCTGAATTTTCTCTCCCAACAAGCTGGGCGAGGTTTCACGGCCCTGGATTAACTTGCGCACAGTGACTTGGGAAGACCTGGGGACGGCAGCACGCACCCAAAGCCTGTGAGGCGGTTGCAGGGGCCCGGGGGTGACACGTGGCATGGGGCACATGCTCCTTCAGCTGCAGCAGACCGAGGAGCAAGTTCTTCCCACCCACAAGCCCAACATCTCGGGGGCACATCAGGATATATCTGAGCAGAGAAGACACCCAGGGTGGAGCTGAAGGCTCCCCTGGGATGCTGCGGTAGTTTCCCATGCCTGAGGCTCTCCCTTTTAGGGGTTAATTACAGTCACAGCTAACAACCTCTGTCTTTGTTTACACTGGAGGCTGGCACACCCGCTGCCATCATTGGGAATGGGGCTGGTTTGGGCCACACTATGGCGTCTAAAACCACACACAGAGCTGCAGCCACAGACAGGAGCAGCCTCCCTGCTCCGGCTGGGCTGCTCCCCTCCCAGACAACAAAAGGGCTCGTAACGCAGTTCAAAGTTCTCTCCGGTACAAAAACGGTCTTTGAGGGTAATTTGTTTCAGCTCAAAAGCAGCTGAAGTTAATTACACAGCAATGAAATATCACACTTTAATATTACTTAACTCGCCTCGGCTGGGCTGCTGTGAAATGCTGCTCTGTTTGAGATCCAGACCGAAGTGCTTTCCGATCTCTAGGTAACATCTTAGTTAAACCAGGGAGAGGCGGGTGATGGGATGTGACACCCACCGGTCACAGAAGAAGGGGTGACGGAGCATGGGGCTGCACGTGGGGGGACTCGTCACGCACAGCCTTTCAGCTGGATGGTGGCTGGGGTGTTCAGTGCATCCCCAACCCACGTCGGGTCTTCCAGTCCCTCATGCTTTCTCTAGGGGGAACCCATGCAGCCTCTAGCCCCACTGCTTTGATCTCAACTCCTGTTTGAAATTCAGGCATCTCCTTGCCACCAATGCACAGGGCACTTACACAGGTGATGCCCTACCTGGTCCGTGAGTAATGCTGCTGTCTGGCCCAGCAGTCATCCCAGGAAGTCCCCTGGCCGTAGTCCGGCATGCCTGCCAGTGCTTGGCCAGATGAGCTTTTTACTCACCCTTTCTTGAGCAAGAGCTTGAGCGCCCTGGCCAAGGGCATTGCAGGTGTCTCTCTCCATCCTCTGCATGCCCAGGGAAGTCTGCTGAGAAGGACGGAGAGCAGAAGCCTTATCCTGTCTGAAGCTCAAGCTGGGACAGGGTCTGTAAGGCAGGCAAGTGCATACAGGCTGGCAGCCAGATGAACAAGAGTTGCTCCGCTCACTGGTCACCCCAGAGAAGATGGCTCTGTGCCTCTCTTGCCCTGATGCCACTTGAGCACTTTGTCCTCTTGCCCTGCTTGGACATGACGTGCAATAAGGCAACAGGGAACACCAGGCTTGTGAACACAGAGGCCAAAGCACTTGCAAAGATAACCTGCATAGGTTATGTGGCATAGGCTGCATAAGGGACAGGGCTGGCTCAAGGATCACCACAGCCACCAAGTGATACAGGGCACCTCAGAGCCAGGAGGATGGGAAATCCCAGGGTTGTTCTTAGTGTCGGCAGCCAAAGCAGAGTTAAAAGCACTGAGTTAAGTGCCCTTCCTACGTGCTCAAAGCCTTGGCTGCCCCAGTCTACCCCACAGCAGTATGCAACCCCGGTCTGAAGCTCAACTCCCCCCAGGCAGGCTGAAGCCCCATGCTCACTGCCACATCATCCTCCGGTGCTGCACAGAGGAACAGGCAGCATTGCCACCTAATGGGATGTGCTGGGAAAGCCCTGTGCATCCTACTGGAAACCAGCAAGACCAGTATACTAGAGGCTCTGTAAGTGATGGAGATGCTTACCCAGCCCCCCTGCACGGGCAGAGATCTTCTGGTCAGGACGTCCCCAGCACTGTAACGTAAAACAGTACAGAGCGCACAAATCAAAGAGGATGGGGAGGATGTGAGTGGGTTTGTGTACTCACAGCTGTGCCAGGGAACACCAGCGTAAGGCAACCGCTTGTGACACAGCAGTATCACAACCCAGATCTGAGCACACAGGCAAAAGGTTTATTGGTTATCAAAGTCATTTTCCCTTCACTGCCTCCACGGCTCATGAAAGCTCCTGCCAGTGGAGCATGTTTTATATTAAGCTCTTCGAGGAAGCGGATATGTTGTCCAGTTAAACATGCCTCCTTGCCAAAATGCTGCATGCAGACAGACACCAAGGGGAAAACCAGACTCACAGGAACTCCAGCAAGAGATGTTGAGTCCATGGGGTGGCAATTGGCATGGCTAGGAGAAAGTGGGGGGCGGTTGTACCACAAAAGCATGGGACAAGTTAGGCAGAGACTGATGTACTGTGTCTACTGCAATCCCAGATTTGCTGTGTGGCTCCAGGCAACTCACTTCATCTGCCTCTGTCTCCCCATGACCAAGAAAACCAGTCCTGCAGGAGGCTGGGAAGCAGCCCTCCTGCTGAGCATCTCACTCGGAGATGCAGCAAGCCAGCCGTGTCTCAAAGCAAAGAGCCACCAAAACATTTCCCAGGAAGAACCCACACCACTCGCCTTCAACAGCCTTACTGCATGAACGTCTCGTGAGAGGGAGCCTAGGGGTGCGGTGTCTGCATCCCTGCCTGCAGACCACTGCCTTCCCCCTTTGCCTCCCACCAGAGACCTGCGCTGGAAATGGCAGGGCTTCACCCGATCTCACTGGCCCGAAGGGAACCAGAAGGTTACGTGGGAGCAGCCCCAGCACTCACCAGCCTGGCCTTGCTTTGCACAGGAAAAACTCAGGGCTATCCACAGGGCTGGCAACAGGGTCTGAAGCCACAGACATTATTTGGGAGCTACTCTTCTCAAAGATGCAGAGTGGTATGTGCAGGTCATCAGAGAGCTGTCAGACATGCCAGCACAGGTACGGAAGCCATACCCACAAAATTGAACAGTCTTCCACCCCGCTGCTCTCCATCACCACCTGAAGAGCAACACTGCACCGATCTGTCCCAACACAGCAATGAACTTGCATGGTCCTTGATGGGGAACTGTTGCAAGCAGCAAGGATCCTGTCTCTTGAATTAATACACTGGACAGTCACCTGAAAGCGATGCTTGAGACGAATGCCCTGCCAGAAGGGTCTGCTCATCTTCCTAGTCCTGCCTGGGGACTGGTGGTTGGTCTGTATCACCAGTACAACCTAGTACAACCCAGACTGTGATCAGGAAGCAGCAGCTAGAGCATCAGCTCTTATACATCGCTCCAGTTTAGTCCCTCACCCCACTTCTACTCTGTTGATCTGCAGTATCTCTTTCTCACTCATGCTCAGAAAAAGCACCCTAAAGAGAAGTCAGCAGGGATTTGCGAGACCCCTTATGCTGTGGTGTCTTCAGTTTCCCATTCTCATTAAAGACAGCTCCTGCCCACACCAGCCTGACTTCCAGGACCATTTCAGCTGGCAGAACAAGCCTGGCTCATCTACCTCACTTCCCAGGGAGCACTGCACAAGAGGGATTAGGCAGAGTCAATCAGGGCTGGAGCAAAGATTAAAGCTGCGCCACAGTTTTGGCCATGGTCCTAACACACACAACACAGGCCAGAAGTCCAAAACTCAGCTAACACTGCACTAACCCCACAACTTGCTTCCACCCTGTCCTCCCTGGGTAAGTCAGGCCACCTCAGCCAACCCCCCAAAAGATGCCATAACCCCTGACAACCTGTTAGAGATCTCTCTCCCTGCCAGTTCCCAGCAATGACCCCACCAGCAGGCAGCTCCTTCAGAACAGATCAAAACCATGTCTAGGTATCAACATTAATCCTCAAAGGAAAACAGACCAGCTGAATAGCTGTGGATTTAAGTGTTGCAACCAGGACTTTATTCTGGGAGTAGGAAATGGCTCCTGCAGCAGCCAGGGCTTTTAGGAAGACAAAGCCAGGACAGACTCCACACTCCTGTCTTGGCCACTGAGGACAACAGGAACCTGAGTTTTACCCGGATCCAAAGATAAAAGCAGCAAAGGATTTTGTCAATTTCTTCCTTTCTTCCTCCTTCAGATGCTTGAGTCTCCCCTGTAAGCAGAAACCAGAACTCGAAAGCAGCAAATGGGGTCTCTTGTCACAATGGCAAATCCCACCCTGCCCAGCAGTGGGTCCCACCAGTTTCCCAACACCCTCACCTCTTACGGGATGATAAAAATCAACCTTGTCTCCCAAAACAACCAGAGATGATGGCAGGCGCCAGCAAATGGGCACAGCCTGGGGGCCAACTTGGGCCATACCAGGGCTGGATGGGTGATGCCTACCTTACCTTAGCACCATTTTGTTCAATTTTTTTTCACACATCAACTCCCTTTACACAAGAGAAACTCTACTGTGAACTTTATACGTAAGAATTTGATTCCCAAAAAGGAAATAAGCTTCCACACAAAGCAGCAATCTGTTTGGACCAGCCTTCTTGTAAGCAAGAAGGGGAATCAGAAAAGAGCAAACCTGTACATCAGTGGCTCAATACATCACGCTTCCATCCCATTTCTTGAAATGCAGAGTGGCATTACTGTGCTGTTCTGGCACCATAATGCAGCACAACCCCGTCCACCCCGAGAGCTGGTTCCCTACTTTCTGCCAGAGCCCCACGAGCACTGAAAGGACGCCTGCAGCAGCAAGATAAGGAACCCAGAGAAACCAAAATCCTTGCTCTGCCACAACTTTTAGACCACAGCTGGGCGAAGCACGCTCCCATTTGGCATGCTTGTGACCCCACACCCATCCAGACCTACCAGCTATCCTTCCTTGGCCGCACACTCACGTTTCTCCACCTTACACCTCTGTGCGAAGACACAGCTGAGGGCTGGGAACACTCTCTTGTAGGTTGCAGCAGCCCGCACGCCAACCGGCAAATGCAGCCTTTATCCCCCATGCAGCACCACTGTCTGGGATTGTGTCTCCAGGCCATGCTCTGTGAACTGCTGATCCACGAGCAGGTGGAAGAATGAGGTGTGGTGTCTGCCCCTCCCAGAGGGAAACACAGCAGCTGCCATGGATTTCAATGCTCAGCTATCTGTGAAGACGCTCAGTACCTACTAAGCTAATTGAGATGAAGTTTTCTCAGGCATGTAAAATTTAGGTATCATTTGTACCTGTACTTATGTGGAGAACACTGGCAGGAATCAAATAGCCAGGAGTGATCCCATCAGATAGAAGCAGCTAGGCTGGGCTCCAGCACCTGCAGAGGAATTACACAGTACCAGCAGGCAACACGCTTGTTTTGATCTCACTGTGAATACGTATTTGGCTAATAAAGACTCAAAGCTGGGAACCGGAGCAGAACCTGCAAGTTTCATGCCACCCTGCTGCCCGCGATGCTCACGCGACGACGCTATCTGAGTGGCAGTTATGTAAAGAATGCTGCCCTCTTACCAGGGTTAAAAGGGTCAGAGCAAATTAAGTGCTTCTTACTAAGTGACTGCAAGGGGAAATAATTTCCCTTTCTCAGGAAAGCTCTCTAGCACGAGCTCCTTTCTCTAGCGTAAAAGATTATCTCCAACCCACGACACCAAAACTGGATCAAAGCAGTCTCCTGGGTGGCCAAAGCTTTGCTCATCACTGCAGCAAGACTGAGACATGGCACCTCCTCACCAGCGCAGCAGAAAGACAAGCTGGGACCACAGAGCTGCACCTTTCTGCCGGGGAAACCTAGACCCTACTTCCCTTCAGCCCCGAGGAAAGCATCAGAGAACACAACTTTGAATGCCTACCCCACCTCTCAACTGGTGTTTTAGAAAACACTCCTTTTGCATACAAGCTAAGTGGGGTTATGGGAAGCAACACTGCAGATGAGCTCAGTTTTGACCAACATGGATGGGAGCTCCCAGGGCCATGCACCTCTGAGAAGCTTGCCCAAGATCACACACAAGTCAATGGAAGGCCAGGAACCTATGGAAGAGTCAATCTTTTTCATCGACCTTTGGACCTCCTTTTCCACCAAGACCTCCTTGAATGCAGATGGCTTTTGTGGTTCTCCATAAACGCTCAGCTTACACTAGACCTGAGCAGGCACATTTCTGGAGAGCAGCCTGTCAGGTTACAGTGTGCCATCCCACCTCCCCTCTGGTCTGGTTGCTTCCATTAACTTTTGCACAAATGATTCATTTTGCCCAGTCTTTTGTAAACAGCATTCAAAGCCAGCTGGAATTTGTTGTGCACCTAAATTACACTTGCTCAGCAAGCTCTTCCACAGAAGAGATTCATTTCAGTCTTTGCCCATGGTGGGGGCACAGCATCCTCTCTTCCACTGCAGCAGCAGAGGCTCTTTCTTTTCACAGAACTGAAGCAGGATGGTTAATATCCAAACTTCACTGCTATTACAACATGAAAGTTACACCTTGAAGTAGGAAGGGGAAGAAGAAACTCACTGGATCTCTTAATTGCAGCCCTGGGCCAAATGTCACTGCTGAAGAGCACAAGGTAGGTAGGAGCACGTGAGGAGTCAATACCTCAAGCTGAAGTGCAAAGCACAAGGAGGCTCAGACACACGCAGGTATCATCAGCAGAGAGGCTGACCTTGTCACACCCGGGACAGTTTCAGCTGTCCCCCAGCTGACAAGGAAGCTATTAATGGACATACTGGGAAAGCACAAACATGCACCAGTCAACCACAGCAAAGGCCAGAGGGGGATGGTTAAGCAACCAAATCTGAAATGCGGTAAGCCGAGTTTTTAGAGTGGGACAGGTGTTGGCATGAAATCACAGGTTCCCGAGGCTGAGAGGCAATCTTCACAACCTCATCTGAGGCTGCAGCATGTCAAGCCTTCGTTTTGGTGGCAGGACCCATTCCCACCCACCTCCTCTTTCCTTTCACCCCTCCCGTGCAACTGAAAAGTGAACCCAAGGGGGAGTTAGTCGCTGGACTACTGGATTGACCAACTGCAGCCATCAGGAAAGCCGATGGTTCTGCCCATAAAATGTGGCCAATGCCTGGAAGTGAAACACCACCATTTCCAGGGAATCTGCCTTCGTAAAGCAAGCAGAATCAAGCACAGGACACAACAGGCAAGAGGCAAACTTCCCCATGCATTAACATAGGCAATGGGAACTCAGGATAAGAGGACAGACTGCAGATGCTATGACATGCACACCTACACAGAAGCATGGAGAGGACTTGAGCCAGTTTATCTTTTCCAATCTAATGAAGAACTGGAGAAAGATTCATCCAACTGGCACAGTACAGTCTTCAAAAGCCAAAAACTTTACAGCTGGTTTGCTAAGAGATGTTTTTTTGAGGTGTTAGAGTGGGAAGGAGGGAAGAGAAAAACACAGCTAACGCTCCTTCCTACAGCAAGGGGAAAGAAAGTTATTTCCTTCACAGATTTAGTTTATAAACAGTTTTACTTTTAAAGCAGAGTTAAAACCAGGATAAAAAAGTATGCTCAACATGCATTTTGTCATACCACACTGCTTGCCATACAAGCCAACACTGCTCTTCCTGACTGGAATTAAACTCCTTTACATCCAAAGCAGATCAGCTCACCTCTCAGCGTGCTGCTGGAGGAGGCAGGGAAGGCTCTTAGAAATGCTCTGCACCCCACTGTGCCCCACTACGGCAAAGTTGAACACAACAGCTTCACCAGCACTACACACAGCACAAAATGCCTTTGTAGGAGATCTGACATCAGGTTGCATGCACATTGCCAAGTGAATTACAGCACCTGGAGAACATAGCAATACTGACACAGAGGACACCTGTAAAAACAGGTCTTGACTACTCCCAAAGGGAACCTAAAGCCACAGCAGATGTTCTTTTAATCTCCACACACATTACTGACTGCTGCAAGATGGCACTCTGGACAGGTAAAGAAAAACTAACACTAAGAGCTCAGGATCTCATTGCATAGGAGAAGACAAGTGGCTCAGGCTGGCAGGTCCTCAAGCATGAGAGCACTAAGATACACCCTCCCAGGAGAGTCATGGGACAAGGGATGACATGGCTGAGTTGCAACACATGTAGGTCCAGTGTCCCGATAACCAGCCTCCGGAAGGTGAAAACACACAAGGATCTTGCAACAGTTCAAAAAAAACGCACAGCCTCACAGGACTGACTACACCAGTTCTGCTGCATTTTCATGCAAGGCCAAGGCACAGTGCTGGCCCTGCACCCCAGCACTTGCTTGTCATTGTGAAGCCATCAGCTGCATTAGCGCAGGGTGGCACAGTGGCACCAAAGCAGAGTCAGTGCTTTTGCAACCAGAGATGAAACTCTAAAGCCATAAAACATGGAAACAAAGAGCTAAGAGATCAGTGAGAAGAACCACATTTCTATCCCACTGCTCATTTATTTCAGTATCTAACCAGGCCCCCAAGGCTCTTGTTAAAGGAGTCTTTTCATACTAGTTTTGATACGGGAAGGGGCATGGGCAAGACTTGGCTGCTTAATTCAAAGGCATTGCCCTGAATACTGGAATGCCTGGCAGCACTTTTACTCAGTGATTGAAGTAGTTAGCCCCTTGCTGGAAATGCAGAATTACTGCAGACTAAATCTGGACAGCATTGCTTGAACCAATGCCAAGGTGCCTCATTTCTGTGACTAACTAACACCAAATGAATAATTTCTTGAAAAAGAACTCCAACTTGGACTTTCAGGGACTTGCAAAAATAATAATTACGTTTGTCTTTTACACCCAACAAACATTTTGATCTATAGCACCCATTCAAAGGAGGAAGCTATGAGTACAACTGCTGGCAATTATTTTGAATTTTTTTTTATACATTTAAGCACAGATATTTTGCTGTTTAAATTGAGATCAACACTTACTTCCTTCTCTCAATGAACTTTTTTATGTTTGCCTGCTTTGATGCTGATATCCAGTAAGAGGCTTTCAGAACTTGATGCAAGCGTGGTTTTTTAGCATGTGCACTCTTCTAATGAAACTAATAAAACACCACGCATGACAGAGCAAGAAATTAACTTGGAGAGAGCCAGGAGGATACAGGTTTCATTTCTCTTGATTCAACAAAACAACAATAATCTTGTATAATAATATGCCACAGTCTTGATGAAGAAAAACTTCAGCATTGATCTTAAGTCTGCCCCTGTAATACCAGATCACTTTGCTATCACATATTGACTATTTGACATCCAAAGACAAAGCACCCTGAATTCATCAGGGAAGAACAAACCAGAACAAAGTGATTTCCCTTCTAGGAGTCTATTCTCTTCTGCTATAGCTGCAAGATGATTTAATCAGCATTTTCTTCACACTACACAATTGATGTGGAACAGGCACACTGAATTCAGCTTCTTCTTCACTCAAGTTCTGTGGTCCATCGCAGTTAGGGCTCCAAAGGGAGCAGATTTCATTTCAGCCAGATCCACTTGTCACCAACATCAGCGTTGTAGCCTTGCCTAAAATTGCGACCAGGAAGCTAGAGAAAGCAGAAAGTTCAGTCAGAAACATTTCTCTCTTCACTCTTTATGGAAATCTTTAGATTCTTTATGAAGTACCTCGTGGTATCTGCAGAAATGCAACATGAAATACATGTTTACAACATAATGATTAAAACTTATAGAAAAATCAGTCCCTCTGAAAAAATTGAGCTGTGCCATTGAAGGGGGGGAACCTCAAAAAACATTATGCCATAATATAGATAAAAAGTAGGCCAATAATCTCAACAGCACAACGGCATATTCCCCCTGGATTCATCTAACTCTTCTCCCCTACACACCCTTGTTCCCAGTTTTAATAAGAGGTGACTCCTCTAACTGTAGCATGTAGTAGAGGAATTGAATCAGTCAGTAGAATCTCATGCCAAAATAGACACACATTATTAAATACATGAAATATTTCATGCATGAAATACTGAGTTAATTACTACATTAAATTAAACCATTCAAATGAAATTGCATATTTAGCCTTCAAGAGCTGAACTTAACTTCATTAAAGCAAAAGCAATATCTGCCTGTCTTCATAAGCAAAGCTAGAAGCCACTACTCACTGGAAAAAACAAAGTTTCTTGAACCCCATACCCAAATTTCACTGTACCCTGGGACCTAAGCAACAGCCTTCACTTGCTGCCTCTGAACCTCACTGATCTTTCAGACTGCAACTCTTCCGCACAGACCCTTAACGCAGCTGGGAGCAGTCTCCGCCTAGGCAGCTTGGACACACAGGTTAGCCTGACTGACCCTTCTGTACTCATGGTTCCCAAACCAGAGCTCAAGGAACCACAGTGCTGCCGCACGAAGTCACCCCTCTGGCCAGTTCATTGCACCTCAGGGTACATGAGACAGCAGAGGGCTGGGGACCGCAGCAGGAAGCCTTTCCTTCTGACAGCATCTCAAGAGCTTGGCCTGGTTGTACAGGTCACAAGAGGATCACGCAAGGAGCAGTTCGAGCCTAGCAAACCAAGAAATGCATTGCAGAGGGAAAGGCTGGATAGACTGGAGCACTGGGAGGGGGACATCAGATGTACTAGGAAAGCTGGAGGGTTTGCACCCTCACCAGTGAGGGAAAGCAAGTTATCACGGAGATAAGAGCAAATGGAGGTGAAGAGCAGTAGCCTAAACAGTCTTGGCATTTGGGAGTTCAAGGAGTTATGTCTAGTCCTAGAGACAACGATCTGTTACCTCGAAGTCTGTGAAAGGACACGAGACACTGAAGCACACAACCCCCTTCCTGGTAGTCTGTCTAGCCAGCCGAACAGGCGCCCCATGACTAAAGCCTTCCACAAGGGTTCCAGAGGAAGAGGACATGCACAGTGGTGCAGATCGTGCGTCGGGATGGAAAGCCAAGCCTGGCCCTCTCAGCCTGCTGCCATGTGCAGCCACATCGCAAAAGCACTCAGGCAGCATTACAGACACAAAAATTCAGCAGCCAAGCTGTTCTACCTTCAGCTTTAAAGATTTGGGAAAAGAAGCTGTTTAAGTAGCAGCCATTTTAAGGGATTACAGACACAGCACACAGGACTACAAGAGAAAGCCTGCCAGAACAGTTAAAATAGCAAACTCCTCTTACATAGCGTATGTGCTCTCTCTGCAGGCGAGGAAAGTGCTCTTCCAGGCCAAACAGGCTGCATCAGGTCAGCAAAAGCACGCTTATGTGACAGAAGACTCTACACAAGTGTGCCAACAACACTGTCATCAAAATCATCTCCTAACAACTTGCTTTGCAAAAGCAACACAAATTTTTAGTGCAGTTTCAGCCTGAATAAACATAAACCAGGCTCCATACCCGCTAGATAACTAAGCCACAGGAACAAAACCTGCCAGCGACAGGATCAGTGCATAAAGTAGCTACTTTGGCAGTTAATCTGCACTGAGTGATCCTATGGAAGAAACAGATGTAGATACATTTCAACCTCTGAGTCTCAGGTGTTAAAGCAGTCCCCTTCAGAAAGTACTGATCATGACCTGAAATGCCAGAGATGGTTAGGTCCTAGCTTCAAAAGCAGAGTCTATCTTCAGAACCTCTCTTCCTATCTCCAGGAATGAAAGAGAGACAGAACACAGCATTCATCTTTGAGATATAACACTGGAATCAAGAAGCAAACCACCATGAAAAAGCAAATGTGTTTTGTGAGAAAGACTGAATCAAGCAAAGATGCTCTACTAAAATTCCTCCCTTAAAAATAAGCTATCCACTGGCAGCCTTTACAAGTAATTAAGCACAGATGATCTGCTCATCTCCACACAAACAGTGGTTTCACACAGGACCCTGTGTCCTGTGACATTTGTTCTGATGATTTTTCCTTAAACAAAAAAAAATAATAATAAAAAAAAAAAAAATCTAAGAGTATCCTGTTTGAGAGAGCTGCCCCTGCAGAGAGAAGCAAGACCCAGTCTTGATGAAATCTATACTCAGGCCACAAAGCCAGCTATTTAATCCAGGATGAAGCCTGTTGTTTTGAGGAAGGGGAGGGTGTTGGGGTTTTTTTATTTGAAGGTCAGGAAATAAGACACTTTTTTCCCTAAAACATCAAGCTAACAGAAGATTTCTACCTCCTTCGTGAGACATTCCATGCCCTGCCTTGTCACAAACCATTACAAGCCATTCGTGATCAGTTTTTCTAAGTTTTTTTTCATTTAAAGTTGTCTTTAATGTCTTGTCTAAATATCAGAAGAAACCATGCAGTCCTGTTAAGAGTTACTCCTGCTGAGCAAAGAGGAGATGTGAGATGAAAATAAATGATTACTATCTCTGCCCTGCAAATTTACAGTGGTGAGCTAGGGAGGACATCAGACCTGCTGTGACCAGCCTGTATCTATTAATTCTAGCAAAAAAACAGCTCTCCCTGGTCCTCTCCAGGCAGCACATAATTGGCCCTTTGATACTTCAAGAGATTCCCAGATAACTAGATTATTAAAGCAACAGGAACTCTCTGGGAAAATACAGGAGTTTACAGTTTCATTTCTGGGTAACTCTGCCCTCTTTAAAAGATACAATATCAATCCCAACAGAATTCAAATTCATTGTCCAAAACAAATTCCCCATGTGTCTTTGGTTAAAGACATGCAATACATCAAAGCAAATTTTATAATAAGTATTCATCCATACTCCATCGTTCACAGTGGGCCTTGGCAAAAGCAGTCGAGTTTTGGGATATGTTACAGACAAGCTTTCAAAATAGTCCCGAAAAAATGGAAAAAGAGGAAGGGACAGTAAACAAATTCCGTATTACCTAGCAAGCAGAACGATGTGAATTTATGTTCTGCACACTATCTGCACCAGGTACAAGTAACATAGATGACTTCCTGAGAAGGGGCTCTTCAAAGGTCACTTTTTACAGCTGTGTCTGTTGTAATAAAGCTGCACAACTAGGAACAAGGTAGGTCTATCCCAGAGGGAAGGAAGCTAGTGATCTTTTAGCGCTTATTAAGCATTTGGAAAAATACTGCAACAGGACTCATTCCTGTTCTTGAGGTCTTCTGCCTCCCCTCCAGCTCCTTGCATGCCCACCTCCTGCCAGAACAAGCTTTTGCTCCGTGTCACAAGGAGCCTGGATTAAAACGGCCAAATGAAAAGTGTTGCAGCAACGTTGCACAGTGTGGCTGAACAGACTGAATAGCATGATGCCAACAAGAAGAGCTCCTACAGTACCCATCCTCTCATCTCTCTGCTGCACAGTCCAAGCCAGCTCTGCAACTTTGCTGGATCATTCCACAAGCTCAGTCAAGCCCCTCACCCAGCGAGAAGCTATTCACTCCTTCTGGCTGGGTTAGTTTTTGGTGATTCTGCAAGCTCAGTCAGCCAAACACATACCAGACCACTGCAAAGAAGAGTGGTGGGAGCACCAGGGAAGATCTGGGGATGTGGGGCAAGTGGTAGGATGTGCTTCTTTTGGTGACAACAAATGGTTAAGTTGGTGCTCCAAACTGCACCCAGCTGAAGTTCCCAGCCTGTTCTGCCCACAGCTGCTTAGCCAGCACAAGGGCAGGGATGGGAACAAGCAGCCAGCCCTGAGGGTACTGGTATTGCAGCCAGAAAAGGTAAACCGTCCAGCCTAGAAAAGAGATGATGGAAGGGAGATAGGCAAAGCTCTGCATAACTTGCCAGTAGCTGCGAGAACACAGAGAGGGACTGAATATTCACTGTCACTTCCAGTTCAAGATACAGGTGCCAAACAAAGCCAGTGGCTTGAAGGACTCCTTGCTGAAGGATACTGCTGACACAAAATTTAGAGACTCTTAATGGGAAACCAGGCAACCACTTGGAAGAGACTTGCATTTTCCACGAGACTTGTGCATTACGAGTAAGTTTCCCAGTCAGAATTATAATGAAAATCAGCAAGGCCACATCATTTGCATGTGGCTGGCTCATTCACAGGAACACTCCACACGTTACCTTCAAATCAGACTTGAGTAAGACCAAAGAAAAGGTGTGACTTAATGGCCACGTTAAAAATAACAGTAGCACATCCTATCACGCATGATTAATTATTAACAACACATTTCCACAGGCAAGTAAAAGCAGCAGCATGAAGGGTCAAATAAATCCTGAACTCTCTTAGGTCCTTCCCTGACATCAGCCCAAAGAGACCTATGGAACCACCAACATGTTTGTCCAGCACCAAGTGGCAGAGAAAGCAGTTGACAATTGCACCAAAGCTGAACCATCTTTCCCAGGAAAAGTAAGAAAAGCTGTGTCATTATCACAGCAGGCATCTACACACACTCTCTGCAACACAAGAATTAAGTCTCTGCCCTCAAAAGCTTACAACTAAAGAGGCACTGAACAAGCAAATGGGAACAGAGATCCCACTAGACAAACCCAACAGCTCACATGCATCCCTGCAGCAGGAAGTAAGCATGAGCTCCTGCAAGGCCACAGCCAAGTAACAGATTTTTCCACTCCATGGAAATGGATGAGATGGGGAATCAAGTCTTGCTCTTCTGCATTACACTGTGCAGAACTTAAAGTTGGCAGCAAGGATTATCTCAAGAAGTATGCGATAAAATCCACCACACAGAGCATGAAACTAATGAAGTGAGCTGTACCCAAAGGTAGAGCCAGCTCAAAAGAATGAAACTGCTCAACTTTAAAAGAGCATTAGTAAAGAGATGAAAACAAGATCACCTCATCAATTAAATTAAGAACTCTGCCACAGAAGTGTCTGTCAAAACTATAAACACGATGAAAAGCCCTATAAAGTGGTATAGGCTGCAGAGTAGCAACAAACAGCTTCAGCCAGCTGTTTGCTATATGCTGCAGCCACATTTCATAGCTCCTCAAAATTTCAAACCAGACATGTACAGGTAGAGCTCTGGAGAGTTTTAACAATCTATAAAGGTCTACATCCATCAGTTTAGAGTCTGTCTTGTTTTCCAACATTTCAGGAGCAGAAAGAATTACCATTTTTTCCTTCTATTCCTGCGCTGCTTTATACTAATAGCTGGGCTTCACAGCTAAAACAGATCTATAAATAGCATGTTTTGAGCAGCACTGATCAAAGAGCACTTAAAAACAGAGTCATTATTCTGCAAGCACAGGCTCATTCATCAATATCTAAACCTTTCCATTTAGTGGCTGTTTATAACAAGCATGATAATAGCACCTTCCATCACTGCTGTTAACAAAGACTACTGCTTTTTCCAGTAGAAATCCTGACTTCCAGAAGTTTACTGTTGGCACACAGCTAAAATCCGAGAGAATCTAGGAACATGTAGCTTCATATATTGGTTGTATTCTGGAAAGGTTTGGTTCCTAAGTTCCAGAGCAACAGATAACAAAGGGGAGGGGGGTGTAATAGGCCCCAAACACACATTCAAGGTGTATATGGTTTGGTCTCCGAAGGACTGACATAGATAGATGTTTGTTTACAGCTTGACTCCTGCCATTCTTTACACAAACAAAATTCTTAATGCTGTTAGCATTCATTATAGCCTAAGTAACAAGAGTACTCAAAAAGCTGAGGTTAAAACAATTCCAATTTGCTGAAAATGTTCAATGAATGTTACCCTGCCCTTCATTCATTCACCAAAAGATAGACAAGACAGTAGAAATCTTTTGGAAAGAGAAGTGTCCATAAGGAGGACACAGCGTATTTCTTCAAAGCTGAAGTATTTTATTTCAAACAACGTGAAGTGAGCTTAAGCAGGAAGCTGATTTGTAGAAATAAATGTGACATGCAACTTGAACTACAAACACCATAAACAATCTAATGTATATCTCTAGACTTGGTTTTGCAGGACAGCCAAGAATAAATAAGCAACAGAGTACAACTAAATATTTTGTTGCAGCTTTTCTCCGCAGTGCCTACTTGCCCTAGTGACTATTCTCTGTAGTGGCAGAATAATATCCAATTTGTTTTTTCTCAGCAAATATGTTAGAAATGCCAGTTATCCACTACAGAGTGCAAACCTACTGCAGGAGAAAGCCAAGTAACTATATCCAAGCTGGATAAAGTGTTATACTAACTGTAGGCTTGCTTTTCTAACTGGACAGGTAAAATGCAAAAAGCTTCTTCCAATAGCTTTCCTTATGTTATATAACTCAAGGTAGCAGCAGGTCTTAGGAATGGCAGGTTCTACACTAACAAGCCCCAAAGCACTTCTCAGCAAAAAAATGCTATTGGGAAACAAGGAAAACAACATACTAATGCCATCCCAACCAAAACTGTACCACCTCACCAGCACAGTTAAACACCTCAAACTGACAGTATTTCATGGTTTAAGACCCATGGAGATGTTACCCCTGAGAAGCTGGAGCAAAGCAGGGAGAGCAAGAAATAAATCCAAGTATCCTTCTTACAGATTTGCCAAAACCTTTTCCTGATCTACACCATGATTTTCAGTATATGATACCACAATGAAATTGTCCTCTGAGGGGTGGGTTTGTTTTTGTTTTGGTTTTTTTTTGTTTTTTTTTTTAAAGTTTCCTAGGAGATGCAAAAGAGCGGAGTGGGAGCAGTTCACCTGCAACTTTTCTCCACTTCGCTTAATCACTAACAAAAGATCTTTCTTCTGGGCTATTTTCCTTGGGTTTTTATTTTATTTATTTTTTTATTTAATGGAGGTCTACCCAGGGGATGACATTCCTACATCGGTATGGGATTGAGAGGGATTTGTGAGAGGGAAGATGCGTTCCCACAAAAAAAGTGTTTTCTTTCATAGGGCTCAGTGGCAGACTGTCACATTTTAAATGGATTATTTTAATGCCAGTAGGATTTTTACTGTCTTTTTGATTTACATAGGTACCCAGTGCCTGGGACACCATGGTCTGTCATCTAAAACAAAACAGACGCAACTACCAAGATCAAGATTTGAGATAGTCCCAAGGCCTCTCAGGTTCCTTCCCCCCTGGATCTGGGATAGATATCCCTGCTAACTGCCCATGATATTTTTCAATGGAAGCAGGGTAGAGAAGCTACACGTTTCTAAAGCAGAAGAGGGGCTGCTCTCACACTCCCTCTGTACATACAAGATTGGTGAGAGTGGAGGAGGAGTGGGAAGGTGGGAAGAGAAGGAGATCACATGCCTATTCCCACCCCTTTCCGGGTACCCTTCAGGAACAACTTTGTCATTCCTAGGTTTCAGTTATTCTTTAGGTCCTCCTGGTCTTACCGATATTTAGCCAGGCAACACCTTGTTACTTTAGAAAGGACTAAAAATATTTTTGCAGACATAAACCAGAAGGAAAAACCTTAAATTAAGCCTTTCCTAATTTATTGTGTGTCTGCTTTCAGTCCTTCCTGGATTCAAGAGCAGACAGGGCTGGGCATTACAGCTGTCAAACATCTCCATTAAAATAAGAATTAGGAAGGGGGACCTTGATCCTAAGAAAATGAAAACTTCATCAAGCCAAGAAAAAATAGCATGAGAGAGAAAACAGATGATTGTATCAAAGACAGCCACTGTGGTAACAATCACAAACACAGTGAAAAAAGATATCCTAACCTCCCCAATTCTGCAAAGGCAAGAGTACCATGGAAGACAATTCATGGCTTAGATAAGACTTATTGCAGCATTTGCACTTTATTATGTATGCATAGGTAATGTCCTCTGTGCATACAAGCAGACTTGGTCAAAGATATTTTTTTTTTTCAGAAGCCCGTAGCTTTTCTTGTAACCCAAAATCTGCAGCCAAAGGCCAAGGTGTTGAGGACCCCACCACGCAGTATCACCACATTAAACCTCAATGCATCATTTTGACACAAACGCTCCCTGCTCTTGATCCAGACTCTGGCTTCCTGAAAGCTTGAGTATTTCTTTTGTAGTTCAGGGTATTTTAAATGGGGGATTTGCGTGTAAGCCAGGAACGCTCTGCACTCTCAGAGGAGATGGGAAAGCTAAAGGACATCCTAACCCCCACTGTTTGCCAGCAGCCATCTTCAGCCCCTTGCAACCACAGCTGCCAAGAACTGTCAGGGCTGCACTTCACATGCAACTTGAGCCACATCAAACCTGGAGAAAGTCTTCCCTTAATGTTCTCCTTTTTGTGCTAGTTATGATCTTCAATTATAAACACATGCTCTGACAATACTTTTATTTTTGGGTTGTGAGGCTGGGAGTTGACTAGTGTTGCAGGCTCACCTTCCCATCACTCAAAAGCTTGCTGTGTTACAGCTATTCCCCTACAACTACCTAAATAACTGGAGGCATGGCAGACATTACACACTTGAGGATTTCCCCTCCTAAGGTTGCATCCTTATGAAGGACAGGGTAGTAAAACGCCTGGGGAAAAAGCGTGGGACTCTCCTCCCCTCCAACCTGTTGCCTCTTCTCCACTTGCTGCTATGCAAGACTGCAGGGGACTGCCAGTCACACACTCCCAGGTCCTGGGGCAGAAGGGAGGAGGATGAGGAGCACTATACAAAGATGCAGCTTGACAAGGCAGCTGAGCTGGTGCAGCTGCTGTGGAAAGGCAACCACCCCACCCCAGCCACACGCTGCTGCTACTTCCCTTCCACAGCTCCGGTATTCAACTAACCCCAGCAACCTGTTCAGTTTGGCAGTCTAGCTTAAGACTAGTCCAGGAATCAAAAAAAAAACCAACAAAACCAATCCCTGCTAGGTTAGCAAGCCTTGCCTCATGGTCAGCATTCCTGTATTCCAAAAGCAGTCTTCCACAAAGGGAAAAGGATGGGGAAAATAAAACGAGAGCCTTCTCTTACCTTTCAATGGCATATTTATTTGCTGTCTTGAGTTAAATGTTAGGCAGAAAAATCTGAGCCGCTCGTTTTGTCTCTGCTTAATATGGAGCTGCACTGACAAGGACGGACAAAGCAGAATCATTACCACTGCCAAATAAGCCTCTGCTTTCCTCACATGGTGAATACAGCACACATCACTTTCTGCAGTGAGATAAACTTTGCACATTGCACAATTAGATGGTTCAAAGGAGGACAATGAGAACCATCAAGGAAAGGAGCCGATGGAGGGAAGTTGAAGTGTGCCACGATCAGCAAATAGCCAGTGCATGGTGGGGGAAAAGCAATAAGAGGGTAAAGAAAGGAAGGGAAGCACGTGGCTCACCATTTCAATGCAAGAGCAAAAGGACACTCCAGACTGAAAGATGACAACTAAAACTGATCTAAGAAAGCCCTACACACAAGCACATGCACTCATGGGAGCTGGAAGTCATATTGGGATATGAAGCATCTTTGAAGGTAGCTCAATAGCGTGGAATAAATTCTTCAAAAAAATTCATCACAACTGTCTGCTTCAAGGGTAAGGTACACATCCCTGACTTCCTTTTTTCTGATTGTATAAATTGGGCTAACAAAAGATACAACATTTTGATATGGGATTTGCCTTAGTACAAAAGGAACTTCTAGGTGCCTAGGCCTGTCTTGTCTGAAGAAGAATCTGTGTGCCCAAGCATTTGGTCATTTTCTTTAATATACACACCAGCACATACACTTGAATTCCAGCAAACTAGAAAGAGGATAGGATACTCCTCCCACTGTACAATCTTACCCCCTCCAGAGAAAAGATGGGAAAAAAAAACCCCAAACAAATCCTAGAGCATGAGATGCAAGCCACAGTTTTTAGCCACATACTAATAAAAATAGCCCTTTTCTCCTTTGTGATTTCTTAGATTTGTGTTTAAAAACGTTGGGGCAAGCCATTGGACAAACAGAGGAGCTGGGTTGCATGAACCAGGGTTCAGGTGAGTGGGCTAGCACAGATGCTTTCTGCTAGGGCTGATGCAATGAGGAAGAAGACTAGGTTTTAACCATTTTGCTTTCACCTGTTCTAGTGAAGGAATTCACCACTCCAGCACCTGAGTGAACATCAGCAAGCACGGGACTCCAGGCTCTGGTACACCTTGTGATAAGCAAGCCCACTAAGTTTTTTGTATTTTTAAGCACAAAGTTTATATAAATGAAATGCTGATCATTTTCTTATGATCTGCAGTGAAGGGAGAGGTGGCAAAGACTATTTTAAAGTTCTCCAGCTTTGTTTTCAGAGGTAAAGACGTAGGTGATGACTTGAATATGAATCTTAGACAGCTGCACTTTTATGTATACAGAAAAGAGCATGCAGATAAAAGAAGCCTTTTTTCACCACCCCTAGGAGATTCAGCAGGACTTGCCAACAGCATTTGGGAGTGTGAAGTACATAAGTACATTATTTAAGTACACTGATTCCATTAAACAGAACCATTTGTTTTCGTCTTCTCTGCAAACACATCTGCCTAAGTGCTCCAGCTTCACAGGGTGCACATGGAGTTTGGAGCATTATCCGTGGGGATTGTGCATGGTTGGAAGAAAGCAGAGAGATACAGCAGTTGTTAAGAAAGAAGAAAAAAAAAAAAGAGTAGTCAAGTCTTTACTAGTCTGACAGTTCCTAAAATAATGTTGCTTCACTTAAGAATGAACATGCTTATCTCTGTGATCTACAGAACCTGACTAAAAGGTTACCTTTCCCTTGCCAGAAAAGCATCTTTAGAAGTTTATGAATGCCTGAACAGAACAGCTGAACTCTGCCAGATGACTTTATGGTAATAGAAGGAGGCAGAAAGCCACCTCCTCACATGTGAAAAGAACACTTACAGAAGAAATTCAGAGGATATACATAAAAAAGCGAGTTTCTAGTATTCAGAGCTGTATGTGGCTACCTCATTATTTTGCAGAAAGGCACACATACTAAAATCTTGGACTCTGAAGAGTGTTTCCTCCTCCTCTTCCTTCTCAGTTGCTTCTGACTAATGAATATTTTGAACAAAACCCACCTTCTGCCTGGAATTTGTGAATTCCTGAAAACCACCATTATTAGGCAGCATGAATTGTGTGCATGCAACTCTCAAAAGCACAGGAGTTAGCTGCCTATTGGTACGATCAAGGATTTATGACTAATTATAGGATTGCTGAGGAAAAAATCCCCTACGCAAATCATTGTATTTATGTGGTAAACATCATTACACTAACTTTAAAAGCACGTATTTCCCACAAGGAAAAGTTCTGTAATTATACCATAATTAAGTCTTTACTTAGAAGTCATGTGAGCCTAAAATCTTTATCTGTCTTCAAATGCAAAAGTGGTAGCACAGCTGTAACCATCCCTGCATAGACATGGGCAAGGCAAGGGCTTACGATTCCCTCTCGTTAGACCCAGCAACCTCATAGCCAAGATTTATATGTCTAGAAGTTCATCTGCTTTTTCCGCCTGCACTAGTTGATCTCATGCTGTATTACCTCCGAATATAAGCCTTGTCTTACAAAGAAATTCACACCTTCATTTGCTAAACAAAGTTGGGGGAAACAACACAGGTCTTCAAAGTTTCAACACAAATAATTTAATTCTTGGAACATAAAACAGCAGGTGGGGCTGGTTTTGTGCTTCCCCTTCCAGTAGCTTACAGGAAGTAGCAAAACTCAGCATCTTTTGCATTGTACACCATCCCTACAGACAGCCCCCCCCCATCCCTGAAGGATTACAAGCGTCTAAGCATTCAGAAGAGAGAAAAAGAGTAGCTAGCATTGCCTGAACTTAACAGAATGTTTCATGAAATGTACAACTCCTCCTTATTCCAAAGGACATTATCACTTTCCACAGTACTTTCCTGAATCAGGGCCTAAAAGCATGCCTGCAGAAGGGAGATTATATTTTGGCAATGGTTTTTTGCACTGACAGTGCTCAGCTTCTGCTGTCAACTAACTGGCATCGGGCAGAGCAATCCAAGAGCACAGCTTTCCTTCCCAGGTATTCATATTCCTACTCCTAAGCATCCCTTTGCTACATCTGCAAGGGAAGTCACAATTTTTCCTGGAAGCCAGCTATCTGATGAGCCAGGGCATTCTCAGTTTCTTGCCAGCATAAAGAAGAATGTGCTGTTGTACAGCTAGAGGAGAAAAAAGGCTTTCAGAAGTATTACCACTGGTTCTCAGCATGCAACACTGAGGTCACATCTAGCTGTGTGTCAGGCAGCCTCAGTAATTCCCAGCTCCACTGCAAAGTGAGATTTCAGCCAAAAAACCCTATCATCTTTGGGAAGAAAGGCACTGTCAGTACAAATGGATGTTGCATGCTGGCGACAAGTCATGCAGCAGATCCTTCTGAAATATGTGCTGCACACACACAGACATCTCTTGGAGTAAAGGACTCCAAAACCCCTTAGTCTGAGCTTGAAGTTCTGGACTTAAAAATGTGATACCAAGAAGCATGAAATTCTGATAGGAATTTGTCAGATGGACCAGGGAGTTTTCAAACCCATTAAACAACCTCAAGCAGTACCAAGATGCTTTCTGCTACTTTAACCTCTAGCTTTAGCCCCTTTTACAAGCTGGAAAGACTACATCTCAAATGACGCAGACCCAGGAGCCTCTCCACTACGTAGTTAGCTGAAGAGGAACAAATTACATTGAATATTCACAGGGACTTCTGAACTGACTATTCCAGAAGAAAACATTGGTAGTTCAGAGTTTTCAAACAAGTCCACAAACCTGTAGCTTACATTTTAATTTCAGTAAGAGACTGTATACTACCAGGACCAGAAAAATGATAGTGTTTTGACTATGAAAATCATTGTTTACAGCAATTTATATATACCTTCCTTGGTCTTCAGGGATTGCTTGAAAACAATGGCAGTGAAGATTTCCACCCAACTTTAAAACATACCATCGCCTGTACCTTCAGTTTGTCTAATCAGTATTAAGTGTCATCAGTTCCACAATTTCTCTAATGAGAATTTACAATACCTGGGCCTTAGGAAAATACCATGTGGTGCAAGAGGACCCCATGCCAGCTAAATAACAATAGGCAATAGGGCAAAGGGCTAAGTCAACTGGAAGCCGTTGTCTCCAGAATCAGAAAGGCAAGCAGCTAATTAAAACATTGTGTGGGAGCCTGCATGAGGTGTAAGAGAGCGCTGGGCCACAACAGGCTTTGGATGTGTGCCCATGTACAGAAACACACTATTTAAAGCAACAACAGTTTTGAGAAGCAATGTAACATTCATACCTCCTCAGCCTACTCTAGAAAAAACACCCCCTCCCTCAGCATTTTATAAGCAGTCTTCTTTATAGAAGTCACCATGGGTTTCCAATTTTCTTGTTTGACTCAAAGGATTATTTTAGATTTCAGAGGTCAGAGACTAATCGGGGCAGGAGAAACAAAAACAAATGAAAACCACTTATCCTTTAGTCCACATCTAAAGATCAAAAAAGAAAATCGGCTTACAAAACAAACCATTTGCTTCATAATTCCTCTTGTGGGGAAGCTAGACTTCAAAAAAAGGTGGGGATCTGGGCAAAATCCAGAACTTACTCTTAGAGATGTGCATCCCTGTGCATGAGATTGACACCTGGCTGTGCATGAGATTGACATCTGGCTGTGCACAGGACAGTTATGAATGCACTTACAGCTTGGCAGGGACAGCTGCCTGGCTATCATACAACTGCTCCCCTTCCAGTATTACTTACCGATCGATACTCATAATAGATTTTATCATATTCATTGCCTCCAATTGTGATTTCTGGAATGAAGCGAGGGATGGCTACAGGATCCAGCACTCCACCTTTGTCCTGAACACTGAGGGGAAAGGAAGAAGGAAAAGAAAGAAAAAGTAGCAGTTAGTCCACATCCTGCCCCAGAGACAGCAACATCACATTCTGAGTTTGACCAAATATTAAAGAACTTTTCTGTTAAATAATACTTCCACAGGTTTTGGCTATTTTCCGGCTATGATGAATACATAGTCCTTTTCCTCACACAGCTATTTTGTTTCTTCCCCTCACCCTTGCTTCCAGTTTGCTCCTGCTCCAACCTGTCCCTGCTTCTCCATTCCCTCCCCTAGGTTTTTCCTCCCTGGAGATGCTCTGTCATTCCTGGGAGCCTTCTCCATAAAGCACCTCTAGCTTTTTGCTTTCCTACCTAAGCAAGGTAAAACCAGTGGTTTTATCGATTCCCACACATTATCTTGCTATCTCAACTTCATTTAATTGCCTCCTGTTCAATTAGTTTTCAAAAATGAACCCTCACAAAGATTAAAGTAAGGTGGTGCTCTTCCCCAAATTCCCATCCTAAACGGATTGACACTGAGGCAATCACAGGGTTTGGAAGCAGGCAGTGCCTCTAGCATCCTGCCTGGGAGTAACCAGGGGAAGCTTGCTGCAGCAGCTCTAACAACAGATACCAGGAACCATCACAAATCCACACTGCACAGCACCAGCACTTTCAAATACCCTAAATTTAAAATGTCTGAGAAACTGCTAGAAAGCCACCTTCTACATACTGGTATAATACATAGACCAACAGTGCCACCTATATGTATTTCGGGAAAAATAAATCCATTTGCAGTGGACAGTGACCAAATTCTAAATTCAACACTTGAAACTCTGCAAATTGTGGTTTTTTCAGTGAATTGCATTTCTTTACAAAATATTTACATACACATAAACCATATGCTCTGAGCAAAGCAAAGTTAATCATCTTTAAGCAATTAATTTTTTTCCCTAATCACAAATTTTGAGACCTTACCTCACAGCACTGAACAGTTTAAACAAGTAAACTAGTCTGCTAATGTATCCTGACATGCACACTGTAAATTATCCTACTACAGACAAATTAGTAAGGAAATATAATAATCTAGTAAAAGTTGAGATGGGAGGAGGCAAGGATAAATGCCCTTTTGCAAGACAAGGATGAACACCAAAGATGCTTCCTATACACCACTATGTTATCTGTCTTCACATACATTAAATGTATATTTCACATGCTGGAAGCCAGGAAAATGAGTCCTCCTTTGCCTCCTCACCAACACAGCAAGAGCTACTTTCATGACACACTAGCACCGGCCCTCCTCTGGGCCACTCCCAGCCTTCTCACTCCAGGACAGCCTGGAATAACCAAGCTGGGATGGAAGAGCTTGCCCAAAACAGTGATTTGACAATGCAATTGGTTTTATTTCTGAATCCCAGCGTGCTTCAGGAAGAGCACCTTTGCACCTGCTATGTCTCCTCTCTTGGGGTTCTGTGAGAAGGAATCAGCTCTAATACCCACTGCTAATTAACCCCGAACTAAAATAAACAGACCCCAGCAGAAAGCAGCCCTTCAGGTACCAGCTCTTCATTCCTCAAGTACAGTCCATCCTGCAACCACACTTGTAATGAGTACCAACACTACAAGCTTTAATCTGCATTTTAATCTGCATTCTCTTGTGCAGAGAGCAGAGAAGCTAAGAATTTTTATTTGAACAAGACCACGTGCAGGCAATGTTTAAAGACCTTGCTGAGCTCAGGCTTAACAGCACAGGTGGTGGAAGATCCACTAAATACATCAGTGAATAAACATCGCCATCCCTTCTTCCCACAGAAACGGGAGAGTCCACTCTTTGCCAAGTAGCAGCAGATGTTCTGGACCTTACAAGTCTGTAGGAGAAAGCAGATAAAATTTGTCCAGGCATATGTGAAGTATAACTTGACACACATAAAGCAAGTCCAGTAGTCAACCAGTCTGCAGTTAATCCATTCCTTCGTGAATCTCAGCCAAATGGCAATTACAGAGGACAACTCCCAGGCACAATTTATTTTAGTCAGTGGCCAAGACAGAAAACCTGCTGCTCTTAAAACTTCTTTGCTCTCACAACCACTGCCTCCAAAGAAACTGCTGCACAACGAAAAAACACAAACCTAATGCTACCAAAGATGGCTTCTCCAGCTTCAGCTCTGCACCTTAAGAAATAACTTTGAATACTAACTAAAAGCACCACCCAAAGACACCTGCCACAACAATGTCTTTAACCACAAAACCACATTCGCTTGCCAGAACTAATTCACTGCTCAGCAGGAAGCATTTAAAGACACCTTTTATGTTTCCTTAGTTTTCTCTCTCTCCCCCAGCACAAAATTATCACTATTTATTATTTTCTGGCACTTAACCATGTTTTCTTGAAGCAGCTTTCATCATGCAGTAGCACAGCTTCCCAGAGTGTGCTTTACCTACCCGTAAGATTATGCAACATTTCAAACCTAACAGAGTATGCAAGTGACTGCATGGTCCTAATACTGTAGGAACATCAGATTTTTAGCTCACCATCACTGCAACCATCCATAATCCTGTTAGCTAGAGCTGTTCCCATTGCTATACAGGAATCACACGCGCAAGTACATTACAGCAATGGGTAGCTCATCTCTTCTCCAAAAGCGCCTATTACACACCTACTTCACACATTATGTCCAGTACAACATGCACAACCAGGTACTGAGGAATTGGTACTGACACATTCCTGCTGCTCTTCAGAGGAGGAAGTCCTGTTTCCCTTACAGGCAGCTTACAACAAGGATACATGAATTTTATAGGGAACCTGCAGAAACCTGATGACTCACAAGTATTACAAGCCATCCTGAAGTTAGTGCAGCTCTTTCATCAGCTGGATATACTTTCTAGAACTTCTGTTCCCAGGACCTTAGCTTTTTTTTCCCCACCTCTGTATAAAACAGAGTCCCAAGATGGCCTATCACAATGAACATTAGAAAATCTTATGAACGTATTTGCTAAAGGTGCAATGTAGGGTAAAGGAAGTAGACTGGAAGAAAAATAAACCAGTCAACCAAACAAAAACCCCGTTTGCATAGCCTGAGCCATGATTTCTCCACAACTGATGTTGGCGTAGTCAAAAACTGAAGTGACAACATACACAGTATTAGAAAACTGCACTTCCTACCTAAAAGCATTCACTGGTCTAAGAGGCTTAGAGCCAGCAACACAAAGCATATCAAGTTAAATTCTGCACTTAAACATGTTAAGTAACTTGAGAAATAGCAGGTAGATCCCACTGGAAAACAGAAGATATTCTTGCACACCTTAAAACTAGCTTCTCACCAACCGGTTATTGTGTTTCAGGTTTGAATCTGAGTGGGTGGCATTCATTCCTCTGCTCTTCACACCCTTATTACCTCGGCCAGGGCTCCGCAACCCCTGCTGCGGTTGGCTTCCCTGCCTCCCGTGGGTAGGGTACAACACGTGCGAGTGAGCCAGCAAGCGTGTGATACGCTCATGATTTTGCCCATGCTTGTGAGAGCAGGGGAAAGGAGAAATGCTCCTGACTCATGCCACAGGCACATAGAGCTGGGTGGGAGAGATGGTTCCTGCATCCAACTCTTGCCGTACTGACCTCCTCTGTTTCTGCACTCATTCAGCAGTCACATAGGACAGCCATGGGGGCTGTGTCCCCCCCCAAATGTCTTTCCTTGCCTGTCATTTCTTCCTTGCCCATTTTCTCCAGAACTTAGTAAAGGCAAGACAATGACATATAGACCTTCTGCCAAAGGGACTCCACCATTTGGTTAGGCAGAAAAAGTATGCCATGCCCAAGGTGAACCATGGCCACTCCCTTGGTGAGCAACAAACACTCACCATGAACATCAAGAAAGAAAAAAGAGCTTTCCAAGTAAAGCAGGTCTGCAAGAGAAGGTGAGAAGGTGCAACAACAGTTCTTCAAATCTATAAAAAGCCACTGCAAAGAGGAAACTACAAAGAACTATTTCAATTGAAGCAAGAGAAAAGTAAGGTGCTAAAGGAAGCAGTTTTTAATAGCGCCAGAAGTTTTACAATGAATGGTTTATGAGATTTTGGAGTCTCCATTATGAAAAGTTTCAAAAACAAGTCCAATACATCTCTTGCAATCACTTCCAATCCTGCTATTTGAAATCAAAAGATAGACATTGAAACATGGAAACTTCTTCCCTTTGCTAAGCATGCTCAATTACACTGTGAAACAGAGCTGAAGGGTCACTCTCCCTCATTCACTCCCATGCTTCCTTGATGCAACATTTCATTTAACCAGAGCAAGATGTACAGAAAGGAAATAGGAGCCAAGATCTGGGGTTAGGAATAGCTCCAAGAAGCTAAACAAATGTTAAGAGAACTTAGAAATTACTAGTTATTGCACATACAAGGTCCTTCAGTAACAACTTCAAAATATATGTCTCATGTCCTGCCAAGTACAATACTGGAGGATTTACTACACAGGGTTTGTGGCACACTAATAGTTATTAATGAACAAAACTGAACAGATGAGAGTGGCAAACTATTTCATGGCTAGATTGTTTCCAAATGGAAATAGATCCCCTTTTCATCAAGATAAAACAAATGCCAGTACCTTTTTTTTAAATGAAATTAGTGGTGGCTGAAAAAAGCCAAAGATTTGTCCATACAAAATATGTTCTACTCTAGCAAATTCTGAAGGAGCAGCAGGGATGTAACAGATTTAACTGTAGACTTCTCTGATGAAACAAGTCAAATGCAGTAAGCTCCGCCTACCACCTGGTAAAGCAACACAGGCGATGTTACACAAACTACAGCTCTTCATTCCAAAACATTATTTATTTTGCAATGCATGTAGACAGTCACACGATTTCATTGGGAAGGGCACAGATAAAAACATGCTTGAGAGTGCAGTGGCAACAGAGGAACTCCTTGAGACATTTCAAAAAGCCAGCAGAATGTTTTCTGTTGGACTCAGCACCTGGAGAGGAAGGAAGGGTGTGAAGAGCATCCTCTCAGAGATCCCTCCAGCTTACATACACAAATATATACATTTTTAACCTTTTACCAAGACATGCCTCAGTCCCACAAGCACACTACTCTATTAGGGCAAGGGAAAGAGTATTCAAGGGCAAAGCAGGGAGATAAAAGGTATCATTATGCAACTGATTTTATATAGGTACGGCTCACTGGTTTGATTAGCTTACTTATTTGCATTACCAAAGTAGTCAGAGGCCATGCTGGGATTTCTGTGCATTAGACCCGATATACGTGCAATGAAAAAGTTATCCTCACCCCTGCCCATCAGTCCCCTTCCCCCAGACGCGCTGGTACAAGCTGAAGGTGGAGGAGGTAAAACTGCCAACAGCCCAGCCAGCACCAGACTGGGATTACAACTGCTACAACCTACCTCGCACTGTGGTGCCCGGTCCAAGCGTGCTGCCCCTCTGACAGCATCAGATCTGAAACAGCCCAAGTCAGAATGAGTGGGCTGTGCAAAATGCTGGGAGGTCAGCAAAGGAAGCAATTGCAGATGGAAAAACAAATACCTGCTTCGGCCTTCCAGAAACACCCACGAGAGGGCAGCGTGTTCCAGCATATGGAACAGGCAGCCCATCAGGAACATGCTAAAACACTCTTTCCAAAGGGAAAAATTACTGTAGGCATGGGACACCTGAAAATCTGCAGAAGGTTGGGTACAACAAGCTCTTTTCTACTTGGGCATTGGAAAAAGCGAGGAAAGCATCAGCTTTAACATTCATGATCTAACACCTGAGTTTGGCATTTGATGCTCTGGGACACAATTCCAACACTGAAGACGTGCAGCAGACTCGCTGCCGCGTTTGTTTGGTCCTTACACATTTGTCCTCTGTCTGGCACTGGGCCTGACATGTTTTCATGAGTGAAGTTTGTGCAAGCTGTGACGGGAGACTCACGTCTGTCCCACACTTCTGGAGTTAACATGAGAAAAGATTATGTCCAAACCTACACATTTTTATAAAAAGTTATAAAGGTGCTTCTCCCAGGCTGCCCAACATATTGCCCACAATCTCCTCATTCAGCTGAGCAAGGCATGAGCACAAAACTGGCATAGGATCTGTTGTTACACATTTGATCAATGCCCTAATACCCCTGCACCAAATGAAGATTCAAAGCAAACACCAAGCACATTCATCAGATGTCCAAATACAAATGCTATCTTGACAATGCTATTCTGAAGGCAAGGGGAAACAGCAAAACTCAAACCACGAGAACATTTAAATTAGCAGTTTGTTGCATTGTAAGATCTTAAAACAGCCACACGCTGCCATTAGAAGAAATAATTTCATATTATCTACAATGACAGGAGCCTTGTACAGGAGATTCTTTCAGCCTTCCCCAGGGTTCAATGAAAAATTGAGTCCTTAACAATGCAATTTATTTCCTTCTACAGCTGTGAAGTAGAATTTCCATACAATATCGTAATACACTGCTCTTTAATTGTACGCTTTCCTTTAACTCCCTCCTACACTTTGCAATTAATAATCACTTCTTAGTACCTGTACCAGTGTGAAGCTATAGGAAAACAAGCAACTTAACTATAAAGAAATATGATTTTGATAGTTTTACAGGGTCTAAGTTACCAGATGCTATCCTTTAATTACTACACAAAGAAACCCCTTCTTAGATACTGGAAGGGCACCCGAATCATGACTTCTTTCTCTTAGACACCAACCAACACTGCTCTTCTGCAATCTGTCTTCACCCCTTGATAGAAGGGCTATAGAAAAGGAACATTATGTCTAATTTTAGGAGCCATTTGGAGTTAACAGAACAGAAAAGTAAAAGGCAAAGGATATCAGAAGCCTGCAAAACAGTTAAACTTACTACTCCAATGCCTGTCACAATAAAGACAGAAATTCAAAGGCAGGTACTCAATTTTAAAAAATCCCTGTGTTTCTATTAACCTATGAGATAACCAGAAATTAATATGAAAAGAATATAATTCTTAAATTTTGTTTTAAAAATGTAGTAACTATACTGCACTTGCTACCTGCACATTCAGTCTAAAGATTAAGTTCTAGCAAAATGGGAAGCCTGTCTCACTTCAGTGCAAGGTTACCTCTATTAATAGTCTTACAAGTGTAGATCTTACAAGTGTAGATATATTCTTTATACGCGGTTATCCAGAGAACATTTTGTTGATCAACATGACTTCAGAATGGCACTCCTGATGCTTCATCTGTACCACATGGATAAAAGTGTAGGTCTGATCTCACGTCTTTACATACACGTCAATGGTTTGGTTCAACATATTTTGGAGTTTGGAGGGCTACCTCTCTTTTCAGCATTGCTCTGGGGACACATGCAGCCCCACCAGTAGCACTCCACAGCTGAATTGGAAGACAGATAATCATGGAGTACTTGCAAAGAGTTATTATAATCAAATTTTATTCTATTCCAGCAAGGCACTTTCCACTATCTATGGAGAGATGTGATCTCTTCACATCCAACTAGACAGACAAGGATCTTTAACAACAAAAAAACCCCACCACAACAAAAACCCACCCTTAAGCTGCTGTACTTTACAATCCCCCTTGTTATTATGGAGAATGAACAATGGAACTGCAATACTTCATTCCATGAATTAGGATTAAAGCTTCTATTTAGGATTATTTACTGGGAGTCAGAGGAAAGGAGGAAAAAAGGACTTATTGAGCAGTCACCCAAGTTTGCTTCATTCCTTCCCCCCACCCCCATACTCTGTTCAGCCAGCTTCTTGGCTGCTGGAAAGATATTTAAAAGCAGACAGCATAAGAAGTTAGTCTAGTTTTAGAAAAAACACTAAACACAGCCAACCTAAACAGCACCACATATAAAACATGCTACAAGGGTGCTCTGTCAACAAGCTTTGTTGAAGGATGTCACGCTGCCAAGGCAGCATAGAAACCACCACACCAACCGCATAAATGCTCTGTTTTAAAATTAAATGCTTTTGGGTGATCACCCAGGAACAGAAGCGCTCACAAAAATACCTTCCTAAGGGCCACAGGTCACAGCACTTAGGAAATGCCTGGAGAGTTCTCGTCCTTCATTAGTGGAATGGGATCTACCCGTCTGGAGTCTCTCGTCTAATCAATTATCATCAGCAGCAAAATGCCACACCATATTACAGTGCCAAGCACCGACATTACAAAAGCCTGCTATCGCTGCTGACTTCTGACAAAAAAAAACAAGTCAGAGTGCAAATATAAATGTATTTGCACTTTGAAAACTCAAGGCTTTAACATCAGATCTCAGGGGAAAATGTTCAGTTACTGGAAGACATCATACTTACTAAAGTCTCAAATGATGGAAAGAAACATCATCCTGCTCCAGCCATGGCCCCTTGTCAAACTTCAGGTACTCAATGTCTTCAATTACCTGGACTCAGAAGATAAAAATCACACTAAGAGGTGGTTTGACCAGAACATCCAAAAAATCAATGAACATGCCCCCCAAATCAATAAAATGATCAAAAGATATTATTAAACAAGTCACCCAGCAAAAAGGCTTCACTGCTAAAGCTGTATTAACAATACAAATGTTTAGAGCTAACAAATCATCTCCCAGTCATATTTCTTCTGGAGGTCGTAGCCCTACCATAAGCACTGGGCAGACACATGGGGGCCAGCTCTAAAGTTCCTGGTGCTTTCAGCCTTGGTGAGCAGAGGATGGCAGGGAATACATTGGCTGAGAAGTGCTTTATTTCCAAATTCTTAACTGATCCAAGACACTCTTCCTCAACCTGCCATTGGGGCTGAAAGGAAGCAAAGAAGGTACAACCCCACCTCTAAGGTAGAATCAGGAGGAAACAGAAATAAGTCTAAATTTAAACCCCTTTTGTTGCAAACAAAAACCATCATGCTACATCGGAAGCCTTCCTTCCCCCCTCTCCCCCCCCCCAAAAAAGGCTCAGTGGCATACTGACTGAGACGGGTTGAAGAGCAATTATGGCAATTGTCTCTCAGTGTTGCTGTGTGTGGTTCACATCACAAACCGAGGCATGTTTACACTTGGAGTAGCCACACTGACGGAAGTCCAAAGGCTCACAATTTCATCGGTCATCAGGACCTACCCATGCATGCATGCACCCC
Source organism: Aquila spilogaster (assembly GCA_024606505.1). Classification (NCBI taxonomy): domain Eukaryota; kingdom Metazoa; phylum Chordata; class Aves; order Accipitriformes; family Accipitridae; genus Aquila; species Aquila spilogaster. The sequence continues at coordinate 12,993,258 of JANHGO010000071.1, read as the reverse complement.
AAGCAGAAAGGAAAGATAAAACTCACAGCTGAGCACCCAGAACGATTCAAACAAGTAACACCAGCTCAGCAAATAATTCTTTCAGCATCCCCAAACTTATCAATCTCATATTTGAGCTTCATTTACAGCCTGGCTCCACCAGAAAACAGATCTTTGCTGGTCCACTGGGTAATTGCTTAATACAAGCCTGAGGTTATCACACACAACTGACTAGATCTGAAGGAAACCTGAACTAGTGTCGGGAGGATGCACTTAAGGTTCAGGATGAGGTGGAGATAGTACCTTGATGCAACTTGGGAAGGAGTGGATTGTTAAAGCTCCAAACATCACTTTTCAGAGGCCTCTTCAGAAGGAAAGAATAAAGCTGTGAGGTCAGGACCAAAATCCTGATGACACATTGTCAATCCATTGACAGCAAGTAAGCAGATGCCAGTAATAAAGTGAGTGATAGAATAATAAATGAAAAATGCTTCTATCCTTTACTGTACATTAAATCCACTATAATTATTCCCTGCAATCACAACAAACACTAAATCCCATCTATTACCACTTAAAAGGCAATAACAAAGTGCTATTACAAAGTAGTTTTGACTATAAAGGTCCACTCTATTACCAGTATTATGTTTTTATGGTACGAAAAAATGGCTTAGAGATATGACTGCATGATCATTCTCCTTGAGGCATTTACATTTCTTAAAGACTAATTTCGCTGATAAGATGTAAAAAATACAGTTGACATGACATCACCAAACCATATTTAAAACTTCAAGCAAGTTTAGATGCTCTTTAACCATTCCTGATCTCTCACAGAGACAAAGTTGGCAAGCCAGATAATGTAGCTGAGAGCATAAGAAACCTACTTTTCACATAAAGAAAAAAGCCAACAAATCCACCTGTTGATGGAAAAACGTTCCAGTCCTCAAAAAACACTACAGAAAACTGCACCACATACATTTAGAAGAGTTTTCAAAATTTTATTTAGAAACTGCTTCTTCCTACCAAAGTGCTGTAACATAACTCCCCAAGATAAGCATTTAAAGATGTAAAGCGAAAGAAAGGTATATGTAAGTTAGTTCAAATATCCATTATTTATTTTAATTATTTAATTTAAAAGCTGAACCTTCACCATACTTCCCATTAGCTATGCAAAAGCAATTACTTCTCTACCCCACAGCAAAGCTTTGGAAACTCCCCGCTACAGCTGATGACAGGACTAAGAATAGAGTTGCTAACAATAGGGCTCAGAATATGTTGCAGGGAAAAAGAAATCTGTATCCAAATTAGTTTTGCACACTCTTATTATCATATCAGAAGATATCTCTCCCAGCAGCTCCTTAACAATGGTATCAGCCTCCCAACCAGGCTAGAACAGCAGCTTCTTAGTTTATAAGGAATGCCCTGGCACTCCCTGGGAATTAGCAGCAAATGAATGATTTAAACCTGATTGCAGCACAACTTGTAATAATATCCAGGAGAGATCAGGTCTTAATATATTGCAGAGCATAGCAGGATTTAGAAAAAATGGTTTCAATAATGAGACCCCTTACCGTAATCTTTGCAACTAAGCCAATACGAACAGCTTACAATTTCTAAGCTTGTTTCACAGTGATCTGGTGATTGCTGCTGTTGGAAGACTTGAGGGGGTGGCAGGCAGCAGAAGGTGACACTGTTCCTATTCATATCATTTCTGGGGACAAAGACATCAAACCCCAATAGGTTGCACTGTCAGCTGACTTCTCCCCAAACTCCTTCCTCGTAGGTCTTTCTTTTAAGCAAGAGACGGACACAAGAAGCAATGCAGTCTACAACCCCACAGAGTTCAGACCACAGCTTGCAGGAAGGAGCTCAGCCCACATACAGCACCTACAACTGAAAAATTCATGCAGGCTAGCCCTGGAGCCTTTCACTTCCACACTTGCAAAGGGCACAGCACAAAGCTGGTCTGTCAGCAGCCTCCCATCTTCACCATCTTCTCCAGTTTACGCAAGCTGGTGACACTGAATAAAACTGATACGTAATACAAAACACTATCCACAAGCACAGAGGAATTAAAACAATTTTGGCTAAGTTTTTAAGTTACTTCCTTTCTACTCCCACCTCTTTTTTAATATCCAAGGCTTTTAAAAAAAAAAATTTATACAAACCTATAGATAACTTTTTATTCCCAGTTTCATCCTCATGTAAAAGCAGCCTGAAACACCCTAAGGAAGCTCATTTTGGCACTTACTACTCCTTTAGCAACTACAACCAATGTTAATTACAATAAGAAACCCTGACTGATCTTTTAAAAAAAAAAAACAACAAAGAAACCCACACTTCAGAAACAAGTCATTTCTGACTTGTGTATGTCTGCTAGGAGCAAATCAAAAGCCATTAAACTATAAGGTCACAAAAAAATTAAGCTCCCAAATCACATAGCAAATAATCTGTAGACTGAAGCTAGCTAACAGTTAAACACCGGTATCTATCAACAGGATACACCTGTGTAAACAAACACCCTACAAGCCAAAGCCAAATCCCTCCTGCCAACACTTATTTCCAAATTTCAACTATTTCATTCCAAAGGTAACATAAATCTGAACAGAAGGGAAAAAAACAACGTTATCCTTTGAAGTAGAAAGAGTACCAATCCCTATAGCTAACATCTAACAATGAAAATGATACCATCTTGTACTTTGACTTCAAAATAATAATCCTTCCTCTAGTCCAGATTTGTCCAACCAAATTAAGAACTACATCAGTGCATACTGATGACCTTATGTACAGTGATGACCCAAGATTGCTGAGCATGGTAGACTCTTTACTTGAGCAATAAGAGCTTTAGACTGACTTTAAACCCCGATTTAAAAGATTAAAATAAAATCTCTAGCAATGGGGTTTACTACAAAAAAAATCTAGGGAAGAAACAAACTGCTTTATTCTGACCACTTCAAGATATGATCAGAGAGAACGAAGGGGAGAAAACAAGCAAATAACCCCCCCCCCCCAACTTTCTCTTATTTCTTCTACCAAACATCTGTGGCTACCTTCTTGATTGAAACACCATGGTTCTCAAATCTTATCCTTTCTTTTATGTTATCTGGAAAACAACTAACTATAATTGCTCTATGTTCTCATCCACACTCTGACCTTGGTTTTTTGTTCATTTCAGCTTCTTCCCATTTCATTATTTTTGTCCTTCAAAAAAAAAAAAAAAAAAAAACCCAAAACCTAAAAATATGTCAGGGAACATATTATTCCTGGGATGCTGATCCTTCTTGCCACAGAAGTTGCTTCTCACTGCAAAGCTGAACCTTCACTGTGGCTGCAGACGTGTGAACTTTGACAAGGAATGCCTTCCAGCTGCTATATGCCTTACCTACACCAGAAGCAAGGGCACCCCTACCCTGCTAGCACTAAACCAATACTTTATTTTTTATGCACGTAAGAACAATGAAGCTGCGCTCTCGCTTTTTCACAGGGGTACTTCACAAGACTGAAACCTCAAAGATTCAAGAGCTATTTGGAAACAGTAACTTCAGGACTAAAACAAAATGTGAAGGTTTACCCTCTTCAGTCATTTTTTCCCTTCTTGAAAATGATACAGACGGATTCATGTCAGAATTGTCAGCTGGTAAAGGTTGCAGGTAGCTACCTGAATGAATACTGTTGATCTCAGATCAAAGGGAAAGGCCTTTGCGTTTTTTGAAGTTTCCAAAAACATCTCATTTTCAGAGATTTTAGAAATTTTGCAGTACTCCGAATGCAAGCAGTTGCCTCACTGAAGTGATTTCACAGTGAACTTCTATTTACCTGCTGTCACACTGAAGCCACCAGCCCTTTCTGTGGGTATAAACTCAAACTGCATGACAAGTCTACTGGTTAGTAATGATAACTTCTTATAAAGTGCATGAGTGTCCAGAAATCCAGCTACAACAGGGCAGGACTCAAAATGTAGCACACAACCATACTCTCATAAAGGGAACTAAAAGGCCTAGAAATGCACAGCAATGCTGCTAACGGGTTAAATTTTTAGGACCATCAAAGTCCGTATCAGTATTTTCTGCTTCACAAAGCTTTTGCATGGGAACAGGACGATATTAGGTGCAGGCTATTGTCATGCACGATGCCGACTAGAATCCACACTTTGTTCCTCCAAACAAAGTTGGGCTTAAGAGAGTTTACTGCAGACTTCCAACTGAAACAGATTCATCACCAAATCCAGCAGCAGGAACCAAGCTCAAAGATCCAGGAGATCCTTGCTCCCAGGATTGCTCTCAGTTTTTTGGAAAAAAACTCCTCCCAGTTTTATTGTTAACCATGACATTATATAGTGAGGAATATCCCTCTGGTCAGGTGTCCCAGCTGTGTCCCCTCCAAAACCTCTGCACACCCCTAGCATAATCACAGGGGGCAGAGTGAGAAACAGACAGCCTTGAGACCATGCAAGCACTGCTGAGCAATAGCTAAAATACCAGTGCATTATTAGCACTGTTTTGGTCAGATCTAAAGCACAGCACCATATGGGCTCTTGCAAAGAAAAATAACTTGATCCCAGTCCATCAGTAACTGAGCACAGCAGTAAGAGGCCACCTCCTGCAACACTTAGAAATATTCAAATATGATTTTTTTTTTTTTTTTTTCCAATGCCTTTAACTTCAGATATAGGTTTGGGCCTCCTTCCAGGAGCTGTACTTCTCAG
>JANHGO010000071.1:12966907-12988567 GCA_024606505.1 Aquila spilogaster | reverse complement strand
TCTTTTTTTTTTTTTTTTTTTTTTTTTTTTTTTTTTTTTTTTTTTTTTTTTTTTTTTTGTTTTAAGAACTCCAGAAAGGCAGTAAGCAGTCAGAAACCTCCCTTGCTACAAATGTGAAAGTTGGGCTTAAGGATCTTCAGTTAAGCATTGACTTGGAGGCTTAGCTAAGAAAGCCTCCAAGACATGTCCCATGGCAAGATGGAAGTGCCCCCACAAAACTACACACAAACCTCTGCAGTAAGATGGCCTGCTACCTGCTGAATGTCATACATAGTGCAGGTGGGTGGACACGTGCTGGTATACTAAAGCAAATTTTGTTTGCCTTTTGCATCTGATTTGGGAAAGCCTGTTACACTTTCCCAACCTTATCCCCTTCCCAAACTAGTACGTTTTCCATCTCAGACTAATCAACCTGCCACTTCTCTGTTCCCAGCTGATTTAGGAATTAATCACATAACTGCTGTGCAAAGGCCTGGACCTATTTCCTAAAGCAAAAAGCAATATAACCAGCCTCGTATTTCTTTTCCCCTCCAACAGAGGAAAGGAGAGCATTAAGCAGCCTCTAGAAGGATTATCAGAGCTTTCAAACAAGAAACACAGAGGATGAAAATATTAAAATCAGCAAGACATATCTGAAAAGATATAGTGCAGCTGAGATCCTTATTGCTACCACAGAATTCAAGTGAGCTTTGAGGGATTCACTGTGTAACTTTCATCCCTAGAACTGAAATGGGCCCACTACAAACCTGTCCAGAATTACAAAACGCTTGTTGCTCTTCTCAGCTGGGGACAGCAGCTACAGAGAAAAGTTAACAATGTGGAAGCAGAAGGCTTCTGTTATCCCACTAGCAGCCCTCCATGAGCAAGAATGTTCGCTGAAATAAGGCAAATACAATATACCTACTCCAAAAAATAACACAGTGGAGTAGGAGGAAGCAGTGATCTCACCTTAATCCTGTCACACGATAAAAGATGGCTTATTTCTAGCAATGAGAAGGCAATTTATCTGGCTTGGTCCAGGGCTAATGTGTCTGGCAAAACCATTTGGAGAAAAAACTGCAGTTGAGATACCACATGCTAGCCAATACAGATGAATAACCCAGGGTAACAGCTCTGGTTATCCAGCTGTTTGCTATAACCAAATAACAACAAGCTTTTAGAAAACAACAGCTATTTTATCACATAGGAACCTGTGCACCAACCTGGATCACAGGAAGCTGCACAATGGCAAATGCCAACAGAGAGAGACCTTATACTGGTAAAGTCTCAGCTGAATGCTGGGGGTGACTTAGCTCTTGGTTAATTAGTCATTAGTTCCCAAACTGAGCTATGCAGAGCCTTGCCCATCCCACCAGCCACTTCAAAGAGGGATGCTGACTGAACAGCCAAACACTGTACAGCCCAGCAGGGACTCAGGAAATGCTGCTTCCACCTCCCTCACAGGATTTGCTTGGAAAAATAAACCAAATTTGTAAACACCTGGCATAAGTTACATCAGACAAAAGACACTAAAAAAATTATTAGCGATAATCATGTGACCTAAAGGGGGTTTTGCTTGCTCAGCCAGCCAGGTATCTTGGCAAGAGGGATGGGGGATGAGATTTCCACTCTGACAAAACAACACTCACTTATCAAAATATTCTAGTACAGACCCAGCCCAGATCTTTTCCATAGCAATAAACACTAAATGCATTAAGTAGTTAACCAAGTTTGTTATCTAGGACAACGTGTTCTCTTTACATTTCAGTGTTTGAAGTTTAAAAAAAAAAAAAAAAAAAATCAATGTATGCAGCAAACTCTTACCTTCTCCACATCCTCTGCCTCAGTTGCTGTGTACTGCAGAACTTCACTGGTCTCGCTGCAAAGAGGAAAAAAAATTGAATTCCCCCAATACAACCGCTCCACCCATCCTCTCCCCCCTGTTCCAAAATGAAGCAGAAATAAAAGTTAAAAGGCACAAACACAGAACCAGAATCTTTACAATTTTTTAGAATGCTTACAGAGTTCTTCCAATAGAATTCCTATTAGACCTGTAAGTTGCTGCTTTCCTGGTAGAAAATTGTTTTTAAAGGGCAAATGGCCTGTGGTATCTACATAGTTTCAGTTCAAAAAAAAAAAAAAAAAAATCCCACCTATGAATTAGTTTCCATTTCATTAATGTGGATACTTGCCCCAACTACAATTGCCCAGTCTATTTGAAGCCAAGTGAAATTTTCAACCAGTCTAACCCAAAACTTCTGCAGACCTTCCTTTTTACAAGTACATTGATACCTGTGGGTAATTTTTAAGAGAAGAATACATTAATTCATTGTTATTTACTAAGACTGAGCTAACTAAACCAATACAACGTAGGCAGCAGGATCTGTAAGTATAACAACATTTAAAACAGGTAGTAGCTTACTGGTTACAAGATTGTTTTCTTATTCATACAGCAGCCTTCATAGAAAAGTCACTTGCAGAGCTTGGCCACAAAAGGAATTCCTATATGAATATGTTTCACTACTACATACACACAGCTGCCCTCAGTAACAGTTGTTCCCAAACCTGCTCCAGCTGCCCTGGAAGACCTTTCCTTTAACTAACAAAAACTTAAGAGAAAACAAAATGGATGCCAAATGTGCACGGTATATCAAACAACACATAGCAAAGCTGAAGAGCATGGAGAAGAATTTACAGACTTTTTGCTTAGCACAACCACTTCCAAGTTTAATCAGGATTAAGGTTGGCAATCTAAGTTGTTCTAAGTAGTCACATTATCAAAATAATTTATAATTGCAGCCGTCCAAACTAGTTCCTGGTCTGCATTAACACTGGTCAGTCAAAACAGCTCTGGTAAAAGTTCATTTGTAAAATGCCTTTTATTCCTACAAACCCCCAAGCTCTTACAGTCAGCCATTCAACTGGTGCTTGTAGTAGGGAAACTACTTAAAAGAGTTTGTTCTCAACTTGAGAACAAAGCAGAAAGCCTCACACAACTCTTCAGCCACAGAAAGAAAAGGCCTCCTTTCAAAGGGAGCTGCTCTGACAGTGTAGCATGCATACTCGCATCTTCAATATCAACTATCAGTAATCAAAGGGAGAGGTTAGACTTCATATATGCCAAAGGCAATTGCATTAACAACACAGATCAAATCACTTGATACTCTGCAGATTATTAGGGCTTTCATTAAGAGAAAACAGCTGCTCAGTGGAAGCAGTATTGGATATGAAAGAGAAGATTAGCAATCTTAGGGCTTTAGTCCAGGAAAAGAAAAACCAAACAAAAAACAAAAGCGGTCTGTTCAAAATCACGAGGTAGTACCTGCCACAGCACCAGGCTCACAAATCACTATCAAAAGACACATTAAAAAGACAATCATAAACATGTCAGAGTAGAAAGGAAGCACCAATTTTAACATAGTCAAATATCCACTATAAAACACAGCACATCAAGCAGCATCAAGTTGCTCCAATTAAATGGAACAAGATAACAGGAATTTTGATAAGTAACAAACTACACTATTTTCCTCCTGCATTTCAAGAAAAGCAAGAGAACAAGCAAACATAAGCTGGAACATGGAAAGCATGCAGGAGTTGGTTCAACAGTCAACTCTTTTTAGACTGTTTGAACCAGATTTTGGTCATCCTCAAGAGTTAGGGTATCAAATACTTCTTAGTCTGCCTAGAGACTAATAGCCAGGCATGAATATAGTTCACTGCATCACTCTGCAAGCCAGTGAACAAAGACAGTTGAAGCTTCTGTATATTTATCCAATATACAAGCCATCAGTGAGGTCCAGAGATGTACAAAGCTGAAGCTTCACCCATTCACAACTCCCCCACATCAAGGGGACAGAGACGTCCTTCTTCAGACCTGAGCACAAAGATTGATCTGACAAGCTATTGTAAGCCCATCTGCTGATGAGGATGCCAACCAGAGGGTGTTTGCTTAACAAGTGTACTGACCATGTACAGACAAAGGGGAAAGAGTTGAAATCACAGCAGGACCAGGTCTAGGGTTTAGCCTCACTAAACACCACGGTATATTTCTGGGGCTCGATTTGATCCAAAGAACAAGCAGCATTTTAATCCTCACCAGTAAATTCAAAACAGTTCTGCCCTCAGGGGGATGACAGTCCCAAGGCTTCCCACCCTCCTTCTTCATCCTTAGCCCCTGTTTCCTTCTGAGCACCATGTGCTGGCTGCTAACCTGTGGGGGACGCACTGGGAGGCAGCTGACCGTACATCACACCATCAGCTTCTGCCCTGTATGAATGACAAGCTCAATATGAAGTTATTCAGTTCAATTGCTGACAGCACAATTACACTGATTTACCTTGGGAGATGGAGCACAAAAGCAAGGGGAAACAAGCAGGCTACAATATACCTGAAGATCTACTTTGACTTAAACAGCCAGGTTCATGCACACACCGAACTTTGCATGATTAGATTGTTTTATGTAAAGTAGGGCTGGCTCTGTGACCTTTAAGAGTTTTCCCTTCCAGAAAGCTATCTGTTTATGAGGGACCAAGATTGCTTGCATTCATATGCTTTTAGATTTTTAAGACAGTTTGATTTTTGATAGACCTCTTCTGTAAGAATTGGGACAGCTGGCAAACTGTAATAGTCTACTCATCTCAAGTTTACAGTGCACACATTCTTGCTTCCCAGCTAGAAAAAGCCAGGGGAGCCCAGAAAAGAGCACCTTTAGTCTCTCAGAGCTGGTAGCAGTGCAGTCTTTAACAGCACCAACAAGTCCATCAAATTCTTTTCCAATGCAGAAGGCTGTCAGGTATATGCCTCATGAGGTGGAGAAACAGAATCAGGAGAGGGAACAAGTCCTTACCTGAAAAACTCTTTCTCCTCTGATTTTGCATCACTATCAAGAAACTAGCCAAAGCTATGGCAACTGAAAGGTGGTTTTGAGAGAGAAAAATCCCAAACTTTCCAAAAAGGCCTGAGAAAAGTTTATATTGCATCACACGCTCCTCAAGTCATGCAAACACACACACACTGCTATAGCCATAGCATTTTGGACATCACTCCAAGAAAGCACTCCAACCACTGTTGTGAGCTAACAGAAAGAGAAACAAAGGTGTCAACACCAACCACACAGAGCACTGTCAGAAGAGGGAGACAGAACTTGTTTTGCAGAGCAAACACAGACCAGATTCCTGCCTTTGCTGCTGAAGTGCTCTTAACTATGAAAAAATTTATGCTTCCAGGTATCCAACTGCATGACAGCAAAGTTGCAATGCCCCAAGACAGCAGGATGAAAAAAACATACTGCGGGTTGGGGCTCATTAGCTTTGCAACATTATTTGCAACACACTGTGGCAGGACTCCCTGATCTCAAAGGTCTTTTCCAATGTAAATGACTATGATTCCATGATATTAGATAGGTCAATTAATGAAATCCAATTAATTTACTATTGTACAACACTTCACCCACTCTTAATCTGTTCAGTCAAAAAACATTACTTTTCAAAGCTCACACCTAAAAAGACTTCGTTTTTAGTTTTCCAACGTTGTTACACTGACATCAGGCTTTTCAGATGCCAGAGGTAACTACACACCAGTATACGTAGTTAGTATGCCATGGATGCAATACCCCATTCATTAAGACATAATATTGTACCATGTAGCACAAAGAGGATTTCTCACATGACATGGTTTTATTTGCTTATATTGGCAGAGATTTTAGGATTTGCACTCATTTTTACTCAAAGACTCAGACAAAACAGTTTGGTTTGCTAACCTGATCTCCGGTAAGAAAGTTTTCTTGTAAGCGTCCTCAATGTTCTGGAGATACAAAGCAGACACCTTTTTCTCATATGGCTAGAAACAAACAGAAAACAATATTGTGAAATGAGTTTTCTTTCTTTTCTTACTAACGTAGATTCCAGTCTAAGCAGAAGGCACTGTTATACCATCTGTCAAGAGCTCACTCTTGTATTAGCAGCCAAATGACCAGTGAACCACATACACATTAACGAAAATTTTAAGAATTAAGACAGTTGGAATGTTTAGAATTTCTTATGTGGCACTAAATATCTAGAGTACCCCAAGGAACAAGTCTGCATTAATCACTGCTTTACCATTTACTATTATATCCATTGTTTAATAATTAGCCATATGAGTAAGATTCTTCTGATATGCTAGTGAATCTAGAAAGAAAGGGAAAAGCAGATTCAACAGAAGAATGTAAAAGCAAAATAAACTTTCTTGCAATTTATTTCAGTTTGTTACAATAAACACCTTGTTTTCTCTGAGCTCGCATAAACTAAAAGTACCATACATCAATAGTCTCAAAAAGTTTAACTCTCCAAGGACTGATTAATCCTAGCTACCTGCATATTCAAGTTATATATAATCATCTAAAAAAAAGGATAATCATAGAACAGATTGTCCAAGTCTGCCTTCTCAATGACAAGGCCAACGTGCACCCACTTCTCCAGTTTCAGACACGTGCACAGGCGACCACCCACTCCAAAAATCTTTCTTTGAGATTTCATGGCTATTATACCCGCTGTTACACAGTTCGCCACCAGCAGCATCTGCTGCACGGTGTACTTTAATGCCAGATTTGCAAAATGCCATGCATTTCTCCAATCTACCATGTGTTCCTTCAATTCTAAAATTAAATTACATTTCCTGCTTGAAATGTTCATCCAAGATGCCCATTATGTTGGAAGGATCTATGTCTCTGCTAGTTGGGCCCACTGGAGGGCTTTTCTTTTTCCAGAGCCCTGCAACAACAGCATGCTGGGTACCAATCAAACACTACATGCACCAGGAAGGCAGAATTTCCAAAAATACCATCCCCAAACAAGCACTAGCGTTCAGCAGTGCCACTGCCCCAGGGAAGTTACCAGTTACAGCAGCAATTTCTGCTAGGTCTCAAAAATGCCACAGACCTTTATGCTCACAAGGGTAAAGAACTCACAGGTTCCCACAATACATTAAGAAGCTTCTAATTCTGTCACTGAAATTGCTAAAACAAAAAAGCTATGGTTTTCCTACACAAAAGTATCTTGTTCGTTGAAGCGCAGAAGCACGTTCAGTCATGGCCTAAACTGCTGGAGGGCAGAAGGGGAGAGTCACTTGACCAGTAGACTAAGCAAGCCAGGCCACAGAGATCACGAAGCAGCAAGGGCAGCCTTCCATTTACAGCTCTGAAGTCACTTCCCTTCGGCAATCATCATTCTCCCTCTTAAATGAGCAGGAAACTGCAAAACGAAACGCTGCGAGCTCACCCCAGCACACTAACATACACATACATGCTCCAAGAAGCAAGCATCGCCAAGCATTTAAGAGACCTGAGAATTTTTTATTAATAAATCCAAGTTTTCTTTGAATCTGTCAGGCTTTCCACAGTTAGATACTTCACTTGACTACAATTTCCCTCAGCCTTTGAACAAGGTACCAGGTAAACACCATTTAATCCTCGTAACACATCTGAGAACAGTTACAAGCACATGTCCAAATATCACAGGAGGGGGAAGAACTCAAACCAAAAGCCTTATTTAGATTAGTCATTATATAAAAAAAATTCTACAGCTTTTCTGATCCAAGACTATTTCAATAACCCAGTAATCCAATATGCTGATATAATGAGAAAGGTAATTTGAAGACAATGCTACAGACCAAGTTAATTTTCTTTTTAACAGTAGTCTCCATCCAATACTATGACTTCAAAAAAGACATCTTGAAGAGAGAACTATGCCACCCTCAAAGAAAACGTTTTGAAAGCAAAAGTGAGAATGTCCCACAACTGTCAAAGATCAACAATAGGTAAGAGTCACATAGCATGACCTCAGACTAGATTGAAGTTGCACTAGTGACAAGAAGCAACTGTAATTCTTATGAACTTTATGCAACATTAGCCAGAAAGCTCCATGGATTTTATATCTCATGGAATACCTATACAAAATCAGTTTTAAGTTTAAAGTTGGTGGTTACGCTGTGTTAACACAAAAGCACCAAGCAGTAGTTCTCGTAATTTCAGAAAGTTAACTAAACTTGCTAATCACAACTGACCCACACTAACATCACCACATGTCTGAAAAAGCAGTCAGCTGGGGAAGCTGGAGACAGGGACCACAGCTGGAGCTTGTGGCACTCAGGATAATCTTGGAGTATATTGCAAGAAGCCTATTACCTGGACATGACTCCTGAAATGGCAGCTACAAAGGCTGGTTTTTAAGAGCAGGTGAATTTTATAGAACTTCTCGTTACAGAAATAGACAGCATGCTGATGCAGTAAAAAAAAAGGTGATTTTTTTTTTTTTTTTTTTTTTTTTTTAAATCAAGCATACCAGAATACCCAGTCATCACCAACACAGTTCTTATACCTAAGAGGACAGGAAGCTTTTCTGAAGCAGAATTTTGCATCAAACCCCACGGAAATCACACATAAGTGCATAACTACAACAGACATTAACAGGTAGTAACAGTGGCAAGAGAGAAAATTACCTCTCCTTTCTCTTGAATCCTCTTCTGCACCTCTGGGACGGGTACATCTATATAAATGACCAAGTGAGGCGGCAGGAATTCACAAATGCTGATCTCTTTGATCTCCTTGTAGTGATCAAGACCTGTATAAAAACAAAACCAAGCACGCTGGAGAGCTAAAGGCAGCCCAGCTGAACACATACACACATTCCAAATGAGGACAAGTGCAATAGGAACAGCATTAAAATTGGAGTAATGAATCTACAATCATTTCTTGAGTGTTTTTTCCTGCATTTGCTAAACACATTCTATTTGCAAATAAACCACATCCCTCACCTTTATATTTGTAGTCTCTTCTTGCCTGGTTTAGCAAGTTTAGGGTAGGCTTTTTCTCAAATAGGATTCAGGAAGTTTTTAGAATAAAAAATCTTCCAGAAACAGAAAGTAAAACACAATTAAACTAAGAAGCTACAAGCACTGAGATCTAAGAATCTAACATCAGTTATATCAAAGGGGGGATTTATTTCTGACTTAAGTTTAGAGAAACCTAGGTTTTTCCTCTGTTGTTTAGAGACAGACCCTCGAAACATAATGGAGAGACTGCAGCACTCAGGTCACCTGAGGTGACCACTGGCTGGGGCTGCCTTCTGCCACAGCCTCATACACGAAATAAGTGGCCCTGTCCTACCACAAAGATGATAGTGTGGCAAAGGTTGTAATGGAAAAAAAAGCCACATGCTTCAAGAGGACTTTGCAAGAAGTACTCCACTTCCCACCATGGGAGGAAACCCAAGGATCAGGCAGGCATTTGCCTTGCTCTCCAATGCATACAAAATCATGCTGGGGTGAAGCAAGTATTTTAAGAGGTCACCAACCCAGCAGTGTCCCTCCCTCACCTGTACTGCAGGCATACTCTGCACTACTGTTACTCAAGAGCTCTGTGCTCTACACAAGCAACAGCAGACCTCTCCAAAAACACGACAACCAGACTCTGCTTCAGAGGATAGGACTGGAGGACCTCACCTTCCCATACAGAAAAATGTACCTGAGGGGAGTTGGTCAGTTCCGTGCAATTGGGTTTTTCTACCACATCAGTCAAATACCTAAAGAATTTGGGGGGGGTCATAGCTTGTGATTAGGAAGCCATGCAGGTTCAGGGAAAGCATCTATTCAACATTTAAGTAGCATGAATAGCACAAGCTCCATTTGACCTGGCTGAAGTGCAAGCTGTCCTCAGTAAGACTCACCAGCTTAGCCAGAAATGTAGTGCCAGGCTTTCAAATTCAAATGGTTTGTGAAAAATGTAAAGCCTACTGTGCTTGGCAGCACAGTAAGCAGCAGTCAGCAGTACCTCTAATCAAGATGTTTGCTGTTTAAGGATTTCAGTACAATCCATTATTTGTTGTCAGAATTTTATATAACTATAAACTGTGGTTGCTGGGCTTTGCTTGCCTCTCCAGCACAGAGCAGTTAAGACACAGTTCATTATAACCAGCTCTCAAACTCATTCAGCAAGAAGTTGCAACTTACGGGTGTTAAAAAACAAATACACACCTCCTAAACCTAAGCCAAATCAAACAAGACAGCAGAAACCCCAGGCAGTCAGGGAAACAATTACCTTCACCTCAGGAGTAGCCAAAATGCCAGACTGGCTAAGAACAGGCAGAAACAGGAGTTTCAATAGCCATTTATTTAGGGGTCAGCTGATGACTGGGATTTACAGCTATTTTCTCCAGACTTTCAAACTTTTGTGCAGCTGTAAGTTTGCATGTTTGGGCTGTGGCTGGTCTGCTACATGTGCCACATAACTGCTCCATTCCTAGCCAAGGGATGGAGACTCTACGAGCCTGCCCACAAGGCACCAGCACAGAAACACTGTGCTGCTCAGGAGCTCGGTGCCCATAACCCTGAACCACAGAATCACTGAGGCTGGAACATCTACAGATCAGCTGGTTCAACCACTCTGCTCAGAGCGGGATCAACTAGAGCAGGTGGCTCAGGACTGGGTCCCACAGGGCTCCGAGTATCTCCAGGACAGAGATCTCACAGCCTACGCAGGCAACCTGCTTCAGGGTTTGACTACCTTCACAGCAGAAAATGTTTTTTCTTATAAACGGAACTCCTTGTATTTCAGTCTGTGCCCTTTGCCTTTTGTACTCTCACTAGGTGCCACTGAGAAAAGACTGGTTCCATCCAATACTCCTACCGATCAAATATTTATACACATAAATACCATCAGGTATTTACACACATCCCCCTGAGCCTTCTTTTCTCGAGACCAAACACATCCCAGCTCTCTCAGCTTCTCCTCCTACACTGGATGCTCTAGTTTCTTAGTGACCTTTGCTAGACTTGCTCCACTAAGTTGACACCTTTTTTTCAACAGGTAGCCCAGAACTGGGCACAACACTCCAGATTTGGCTATCACCTCCCTTGACCTGCTGACAACACTCTTCATGCAGCATCCCAATGGCAACCTTTGCTGCAAAGGCACATTGCTGGCTCACATTCAACTTGGTGTCCATCAGGACCCCCAGGTCCTCCTCTGCATAACTTTCTAGACAGTTGGCTCCCAGTGTATATGGCAAGCCTGCAGTTATTCCTTCCCAGGTGCAAAATTCCCTTTTGTAGAACTTCATGAGGTTAACATCCAACCATTTCTCCAGTCTGCCCGGGTTCCTCTGAACAGCACCAAAAACATACGGTGTGTCAACCATTCCCCTCTCAATTTTGCATCACCTGCAAATCTGCTGAGGCTCCACTGTGTCCCGTCACACATGTTTTAAACCCACTTTAAACCTGGTTTGGCCCCAGTATCCTCCCCTGGGATACAACACTAGTGATTAGCTTCCAGTTGGACTTCGCACAACTTACTGCAACCCTTTGAGACCAGCAGTTTTCAATCCACATCACTACCCATATATTTAGCCCATACTTCATCAGTTTGTCAGCAAGGAGGTTATGAGACAGGTATTGAAAGCCTTACTAAAGTCAAGATAAACAATAGCCATTGCTCTCCCCTCATCCACTGAGCTAGCCTTCTACAAGGAGCTGACTATCAGGTGTTTAAGCAGGATTTCCCTTTCATGATGACTATTCTCCATCACCTTCACATTCTCCATGTTTGGAAATGGCTTCAAGGAGGATTTGCTCCATCACCTTTCTGCAGATCAAGCTGAGGGTGACTGGCCTGTAGTTCCCTGGATCCTCCTCCTTGCCCTTTTTGAAGACAAGAGCAACATTTGTGTTCTTTTGAGATTCAGAAGGGAGCTGGCCATTTAAGGCAAGTAGGCCAAACCTTGTTGACCCATTATTTACCTCCCACCTAATGCTGCAAGATCAAGGTCTGCCTGAGGGATCTCTAGTCTTCATCAGCATGCTCACCCACATTTCCAGGGAACTACAGGAAGTCTGGCTGACAGGACACAAGCAATACACAGAATACATGTTCTTTAACATATAAGCGGAACCAAAGCCTTGAAGAAAAACTGGAAGTCTCATGGCTTGAGGTTGGTCCTTGATGCATGGAACAGCAAGGTGCTAAGCACCTTATGAACAACTCTGAATATTCAAAGGAGCCCATCTTCCAAGCAGGCATTTTTGTTTCTTTTTTGAAAACTAAACTACCACACCTCCGACAGATTATGGCAAAATAAATTCCTTTTGCATGCAAGCAACTTACATCGCTTGTGGATATAGCCTTGTTTAAACATTGCATCCAGAAACACGAAGTCGCTGTAGGGAGAGCGCTCCATCACCACACCTTGTCCTGCAATTGAAAGTAGATTCCAGTCAGCAAGACTCAAAGAGACTGCTGGCAGCAACATTTAAAATTAATGACAGTACTGCTCTTACAGTCAGTTTTCCAAATGCTTTTCTAGGAATTTTAAATAAAAAAGCAAGGTTTTGGCTCACACAAACATACTGCATATGTATGCTGAACATGCCTGTCTCGCCCATATATTCTCCTACTGTGCCTACCGCTACAGTAGCTAAGTACTACTGTATTTAAGGAGTACATTTACATATGTGTCTGAAACTTTCTGGCATTCACATCTTTTCATCTTTTTTGGAAAACATTTATTAAAGCACAAGCAACAGGTAAATCAGTGTTGGTACAGGAAGTCTTTTCTCACCAGAAGACACTCAAATTGTAACAATACCACCACACCACAGTATTTAATGAAATCAAAAAGACTGAACAAAAGACACCATCAGAAACTAAGTCTAGGGAGAATTTTAAAAAGGCTGTACAACTCACAGCTATCCTGGTATGTTTAAACGCCTTCTTGAAAATAATCATCAGAGATTGCCAAATTAAAACTAACAAAATCAGTAACTGGTACTTATTTCCTTTGCTAGAAATGATATAAGATACTACTCTAACAGAAAACGTGCAAGGTAGTTTTCTAAATGGGCTGTTAACCTGTACTCACTAAGTGGGGGGGGGAAATATAAAAAGCTTAACAATATTGAGCCATTCATTTTAAAATGCAGATACTAGCGAAGCACTTCAAAACAGCTTATTCACAACTTACACTCGGAAGTTAATTTAGAAATGAAATTTATTTACTGTGAAATCTAACCTGTGGTCAGCAGATGCTCCAACGCATCAGCGTACTGTAAAACACGATTACCAAACAGCCAAGCTTGCAGTCGATAAGAGTGTCCATCAGGGCATTTTGGATCATTGTAAAACCTCTCTAGGTTACAGAAACCATTAAATTTCTCATGCAGCAACGTTCCGTCTCCAGTGATTCTGTCTAGGTAATGGATGTCTGCTTCTGGGAAATATTTCATTCCTGACAAAAAAGAAACCCACAACAGAGCACCAATCCAAACAGTAAGTTTTGTTCATTTACAGTAAACATCTATTCAGCTCATTAAATATATAGCTGTACTTCAAACAACTTTTGAAAACAATGCAAAATCCTTTGGTCAATCACATCGCAAAGGGCAGACGAACCCTAATTTGAAGTATTGCCACCTTTCACCTCCTGAGTGAGAGCTGAGCTATCATTCTAAGTAGAATCTTTTTGCCACCAATCCTCTAATCACCTTGATGCACTGCATACACCCATGCAGAAAATCCTACCTCTCGGGGTGCTCAGTGACTCCACCAGAGCTAGGAGCTCAGTGAGCAAAGTGACTTCATTAGAACTGAAATGTCATTCACAACAAATCATACCTACACAAGTATCCACAGATCTGACAAACATCCTGTTCTCATCTCAAGCATCACCAACATTTTATTCTCCCCTTATCTATAAGCCCTCCACATTAACTGTGGCATTGCCAAACTAATAATTTGCTAGTCAAGAATTCCTTGTTTGCTGAACTGACTTTCTTTACACAAGAATGACAATTCCACTGTTAAATTCTATTAACTGTTAGAGAAATATATAAAATAAGATGTACCTAGTTTTTCTGCTATTTGTTGTGCAAGCTTGCCCTTCCCAGAAGATAAGTTTCCCTCCACTGTAAAGATTTTGCTGTATTCAGTGAACTTTTTTGTAGCTCTGTCTCCCAACATGTAAGCCAGCCAACCATACTGCAAATTCCGCTCAGGGCTGATATGAATTCTTGCCTGAAAGAAAACAAAATTAGTGTATTTTAGTTTTCTTAGCTGAACTAGGCATGCTCAAAGTGCAGCTTTTTCAGACCTTCTGCACATGCAGGAGGATACACACTCACACATCTAATACAAGGAATTTTCATACAATAAAGTTAGCACTGCCATTTCAGCTTAGCAACTGAAGCGGTATTTAGGCTGAGAAGCTGTTTATGAAACGCAAGGCTGAGAAGACAGAAACCACGAAACAATTTTCAGCGCATTTAAACCCTGAAGCGGGACTGCTCTGCCAGAACTCTGCTCTGAACCTACACAATGACTAAAACTTCCTAGACTTACTGAGGACCACAGACACATGACACGCCATGCATTCCCAAGAGAGATCCCACAGCAGGCTGTTGCTTGCATTTTTGTTTGTTTGTTGTTGGGTAAATATTAAAATTAAATCCTCTCCCAGTCTCTCAGGAGACGGCTACAGCTTCATTTCTGCACAACACAGTTCCTGGACAAAGGTGGAAAGAAATATCCACCTGGCCTGTAAAGCTGAAGGCAGTACCTTACTCAGCCCTGCTCAGCTAAGCTGCTCAGAGACCTTGGTAAAAACTGAATAAGCCTTATTTTGAGCGATGTAGTGACCTCATTTACACACGTAGGGTTTTATTTTTATTTCACATTCTTCTGCTTGCATCGCCAAAGATCACATTCATAAGCTGAAGGTCACTGGGTCATCACACCCTGGTCTCAGATATTTGTGCC
Source organism: Aquila spilogaster (assembly GCA_024606505.1). Taxonomy (NCBI): domain Eukaryota; kingdom Metazoa; phylum Chordata; class Aves; order Accipitriformes; family Accipitridae; genus Aquila; species Aquila spilogaster. Next base: position 12,973,806 of record JANHGO010000071.1, on the reverse strand, counting down.
TCTATCTTAAATCTCGCCTCCTCCCCAAAGCTCCTCCATTCGCCCATTGGGAATGTCCCCTTCTAAGGGGCAGCCCAGCCCCCCCCCCCCCGCCGCAGGGCCATCCCCGACGCTCCCCGCAGACACGGCCACCCCCACCCCGAGCACAGGAACGCTGCTGGCAGCGGAGGCCGGTTCGGGGGCCCATCCCCGCTCCTAACGGGAGGCGAGAGGGCGCTACCAGTCCAGCCCACCCGCCCGCCCCGCCGCCGGCCCCGCGGGGAGGCCGGAGCGGCCAGGGCACCCCAAGGTGAGCCCGCCCGGTCGCGCTGAGGGGCGGCCGCCGCAGCCAAGGGAACGGCAGCTAGCCGCAGGGACCTCCCCCTTCCCCGGCCCCGCTCACCGCCGGCACGACGGCGCTCCCCAGGCGGACCCGGGCGGCGGCGGCCGCGGCCGGGCCCAGCTTGGCCAGCCACAAGGACATGGCGGCGCCGAGGAGACGCGGCCGTCCCCCGCCGCGACGGAAGGGGGCGGGGGCGGGCGCGGAAAGATGACGTCACGGCACTAATCTCATAATAAATATCTAGTATGGTATCTCTGATGCATCAAGAATATTATTCTTCTGATCTTTTTATCCACTTTACTCTCCTATATTGTGTAATTAAATTTTCAGAGATAATTAGAAAATAATATTTGAACTACTTTTCCATGTTTGTGTAAAACTAAAAATGTATATATGCAGCACTAGGTTCTGACTGAGCAGAACTAGTATCTGTTCTTTATTTGATAACAAATTTTCTGGGATCACTGATAACTGCATTACCAACTGATTCTACACATATTAAATAATTGGCAAAGTTTTCAGGACTTCAGTGGTATATAAACAAGTTCCAAGCTTTATGTGCCTTTGTTTTCCATTTATAGAATAAGGATAATAATATTTCTACAAAGATGTCATGTAAGCATATTCACTGATATTTAATAAGGCCTTCAATGCAATAGCAATGAGTACCCATCCAAAATAAGTGCTAGACTTTTTAAATTGTGAATATAGTTATGGTTGTGAAAACTGGTAGCTTAATTTTAAGCTGAGTCATGGACAGCACTACCCAGCTTTATATTTCAAGGAGCCCAAAGCCAACAGAAATTCTTTTATAATAATCTTAGGTTTACTTGTTGCAACTCTTCTCTCCTAGTTCTCTGTGTTCGTGACAAGCCTTCCTATTTTGCTTACAGGCTTTATAATGCAATTCACGTAAGTAGTCTTTCTTTTTCACATACCATAAAAAGTAGCTTCCTATTTTTTTGTTTGCTTGATTATTCTTAAACAAGTACTTACAAATCAGTCAGTTCAATCTTTAAGGTGTGATTGTGTGTTTTAAAACTGTTGGTACCTACATAAATTTCAAAGCAGTAGTGCCTAAGCAACAGTTAGGATTTAACGATAACAGTAAAAGGTTAAATATATAGATTCCTTAAAAAAAATCTGTCTGGTGTCAATTTTTTTTTTTTTTTTTTACTTTAAAACCTTTTTTTTCTATGGATTGTATCTCCCCCTGCTGTGCAGAACTCAATGTGCACTTTTCGTACTATGTAATTTTTGTCTCTAGAGATTCAGTAAGTATCACTAAAAATTAAATCATTAATTAATGTTACATAAAAACAAATGGTCATGTTTTCTGGTGGGGCTCAATGTATATATGTAGATTCTTTTATCTTTGTGTGTAAGTGCTAACATACTAAAACAAATGAGTGCCAAGAAGAAATGTGGGTACATGCAAAGAAACACCTACAAATTCTTCCTACTAGAGGTCGCTGAAGACATTTTCTTTTGTTTTTCGTTCATCAGTGAAAATAGTGATGCGTTATGTTATATAAAAAATAAAGCACAATCTTTTAAGCCTAATCTTTAGAAGATGGTCATAAAAGCCAGCCATGGGTAAAATGTGAAATATCATCTGAGAGCAGGAATGGCAAAGATAGGATTCAAGCCAGAACCATTGAACAGAACTTTTCAGCAACACTTCAGCAGTGTCCCGGTATCCTCTTCCAGATGCTGCCACTACTGCTGTCCCCTGTTTCAGCTAAACCAGCAACAGTGGCAGCAAAGAACCAAGGAAAATCCTGGGGGCTGAGAGGAAGAGACAGTATTTTGTCTGAGTGGTCAAAAGAGGATTCTGGCACATGACATGAAAAAGGTTTGCCAAAAGTACTGGGAAATACCAGCTATCAGGAAAAGGGATGTTTCTCAAAGGCCCTGTATCAAGACCGCTTTTCAAGTTAAAACCTCATTTTTAATTTTAGGAAATATCACATAGATAGTTTTCTTCTTTATTATATTCAGATGATGTATCTGATGCAGGAAAAAGTTTTTAATGTTTAAGAATAAACGTTTTAATTAATATTTTACTCTGTTTTATCTAAGTGTTTTAATGAACACAGATAATTCTCAAAAGAAATGCAAAAATTTAAAATAGTGTCTGTTTTTGCAGTGAAGTTATGTCCAGATTGTACCAAAAGCTTTTTATACGTCCATTTATAATACAGTATAATAAAACCCACCCAGGATTCTAATGCTTGAAATAGTAGTCCGTAATGGTTTATAAGGAAGATTTTAAAGTAGCCATCAAACATGTATCAAATTCTGTATATGCAGCTTTTTAACATATCTCATTACTTGTTTTTTGGAGAAGATGATTTCAATATCAATGGCTAGTCGATAAAATTATGATTTAGCTTTAAACAATCTAAACTGGTCATCAGTCATCCCAACCCTAAATGTTTTGATTACTTTTATTGCCACTAGATGTCCCCATTCTCCACACAATTACAATATGAAAATTTATTCAGAAAGTTAAAATAAAACACAGCTTAATACAAGCTATGTAAATTCTAAATCAATAGTTAAAAATCTCACTGAATTCACATTCAGCAGCAGTTGTGAAATAGATTATTGGCTTCAGTGTAGTTTGAATGGACTGCACAACAACAATCACAACAGCTACCTACAAACTGAATATCTAAGGCTACTGACAAAAGTTCATCAGGTTTTTGTTTTTAAAAGTTTCAGTGCATGGTTAAAACACTGATATATGGGGAAACTCTGTTATTCAGTAACATGAATTCTATTATTTGAGCATGTGAAAATTCTGTAGGATAAAACCTTTGAATGCTTAGGCTCCTTTAAAATCTATGATATCTTTATGGGTAGCCTAATAAATTGGCTTATCTATTAAACATTCATATGAACATATACAGATGGGCAAACACATACTGTCCAACTGTCAAGTTTCCTCTCATCTTCTTTTCTTTTTAGGACTTAGGGTTTCACAATAAAACAGTTATAAGGATTCTCATTGCCAGGAGTGAGATTGACTTGATGAATATACGACAGCGATACAAAGAGAGATATGGGAAATCACTCTTTCATGACATTAAAGTAAGTTTTTACAGACTTTTGCATCTGTTCAGCACTGGCACCACATAGACTGTGCCAAGCCCTACCAGAAAAATACAGAGGGTTAATCTCCATTCAATCACTTGGGTTTAAAAAAAAAAAAAAAAAGGCAATGTATAAAAACAATAAGCTATCTTTTCAGTGCCTCGGGCTGACTTCAGTAAGAGAGCAGTGAATTCTCAGCTCATTCTCATTCTATGTGGTTTTGTCCCTCCCCAAGAGCAAGAAGAGGATATAAACAGGGAAGGACAGTGAATGCTGAAGAACAGTTTGCATGAATAGTTTCTACACTAATTGATACCATCTTCTTTCACACCGCCCTGCAAGGTTAGGCTGATACCACTTTCATGCAAAATTGAAATAAAAATCTGGTTTTATCCTTGTGCTTAGGTAGTATCAACCTTCAGAAAAACTATTGCTCTTGTACTCTTGCTCTGTATCTTAAAACAAGCACTGTTTAATTGTAGAACAATGACTCTTGCTAAGACACTTTACCTTTTTTATGATGCTATAATCCAACTGTAAGATGTGCAGTAACCGTAAGAAATTGCTCATCATTTTTTGGTATTGAACTTCAGAAGAATTAAACGGGTTTGAACCAACCTTTCAAAGGTAGATTGTTTCAAGGTGCCCACGCAACCAAAGCCCGAGGTATGTGAAATTAGAAAAATCTTGGCCTAGAATCCTTATGAAAACACTGTAATGTTTTACAAAACCTTACAACATCAGTCTAGTCCTTGTCACACACCAAGAAAAGAAAAATTAAGAAAATGTACAGTCACAGAAATGTGTTTTTTTTTCTTGCAGCATTTTGCTTCAGGGCATTATGAGAGTGCTTTACTTGCTATCTGTGCTGGTGATGCTGAAGATTATTAAGGAAGAAGAATATGAACTTCGAAGGCTGTATAAATCCATTTTAAATAGAAATTGAAGCTATACACAATACACTAACTGTAAGAGATCCCTATTCTACATAAAAGAACACAAAAATCAGTGCTATACATTTGCTAATACTAAATATTTCTTGAGACAGGAAAAAATTTTGGCAGGAACATGGTTTTATCCCTAGTTCTAATTAATATTTCTGTTTGTATGGTTAATGTAAATTAATGAAGCAAGTAGTAAAATAACTCCATGTAAGCGTATGTTTATCATTTAGTCTCGCAACATCCCAAACATTACACAATAGGCTCTGGAAGAACCTATTCACTTCCACGCTGGAGAGAAAAAAAAGGTTTTGCTTTATTTACTTTTAGCAGCATGACGTCTTCCTTTAAGTAGTTTTTTTTATTTTCTTTCACACTTCTTATACGTCATATTCTATGCTCTTGAACACTATTGGTTTAGTTACTATCAAAGTAAGCATCTGCCCCAGTCTATTATCAGTCACTCACCAAAGAGTGCTTTTGTATTCTCTTTCATTTAGCCTACATACTTAATGGCATTTCCCTTTTCCCATTTGAAACGAAAGCAAAAATTAGAATCAAGTATCCCAAACCATTCTTGATTTAGTGCCACGCACTGGAGGCCCCTGGAAGACGAAGCATTACGTAGCTTTGAGCGGAGAAATTCCAGAGGATTAAAAGCTGAAATTCCATTTGCGCCTCTCATTTTAATCATTAATTGAATACTGACCTTCAGAGCACTGAGGTATTTCCAGGATGCCCCAGATGGTATAATTCAGGAGTTGACTAGTAGTAGGTAACACCGCACCTCCAAATGAGGCTGAAGGATGCAGCGCTCCTCAGAATACCAGCAAACGCAGTCTGACAGCATCTGGTGACAACTACTCCTACCACAACGGGGAAAGGCGGCAAAGCCTGGCTTCAAGTCTTCGTCCCACAGGAAAACGTGATGCTGCTTTTAAGTATCCCGAGCCTATTCAGTGCAGCCTATCGATGAGACTTTCCAGCCTGTGTATTTGTACCTCCTGTCAGTCTCTTACGTAAACAGACATAAGGGAAAATGTGGTAATATTCACTAAAATAACTGCCCTTTGTTTTTCTCCTGCAGCTACAAGGTTTCCAACTTGACACAGACATTTTAGGGTGTTTCTTTAAACAGGTACTTCCTGCAAGTATGGCTCGGTATGACTGAATAAAGCGCTACTATAAAAACATACAAATACGCTTTTATGCTGTTTGCACCTGTCCCCTCCCTCAGTCTGTGAAAATAACGTTACTTTCTGTGCATCTTGCTTTTTTGCAAATACTGACTTTATGTTACAAACCTACTGATTTAAAATAAACTTGAAATTTCAGTTGAGTCCCTCTTGAGTTTGATGCATTTCAAAATACTTCAGGTGGATAATGTAATCGTTAAGGCAGAACTTTGGAAGGAACGGCTCTGGGAAGAAAAATAAACCAAGAACAAAACCGAGAACGAGATGAGCGCTATCCCAGTCTGTCAGCAGTTACAAAACCCTAAGCTTAAGTTGTATCACGATTTTGCAACTGCACTTAGAGGTAGCTAATAACAGCCGTACCTCAGCACTGGGGAGCTACATCGCTTTTACTCTGTGTACGTGCAGACAGGAACACGGACACCTCTCTCAACCGCAAACGCCTTGTTCACGCGGTGCTTCCCACAGCACGAGGCCCCCTCCCAAAACGCAGAGCGGGAATTCCGCGGAGAGCCTGTCACAAAATGGCGGCGGCGGCGCTAGGGCCCCGCAGGCGTCCCGGGGCGCAGCCGCTCACAGGCCGGGCAGGGGGCGGGCCCCAGCACGCCCCGCCCCGCCCCGCGTCGCCCTGGAAACGGCGGCGCGCGCAGCCCCGCGCTCTCGCGGGAATTCTCGCGGGAATCCCGCTCTCTCGGGGATAGCGCCCTCCCCGTCGGCGGCAGCGCTCTCGCGAGAGAAAGGGCGGAAAACGCGCGCGGGCGCGGTCGTCGGGGGGCGCGGAGGCGGAGCCGCCGGTGCGCGGTGCTCCGTGCCGATGCCCGGTATTCTGTGCCCGGTGCTCTGTGCTTGATGCTCTGTGCTCCGTGCCCGATGCTCCGTGCCCGATGCCCGGTGCTCCGTGCCCGGTGCTCTGTGCTTGATGCTCTGTGCTCCGTGCCTGATGCCCGGTGCTCCGTGCTTGATGCTCCGTGCCCGATGATCCGTGCCCGGTGCCCGGTGGGCAGAGCCCGTCCCGCGCGGAGCCCGCGGCGCTGTGCAGCGGTTTTGGTTTTGTTTTTTATTGAAAATTGAAAAACATAAACGACAAAAAAAACAAACAAACAAACAAAAACCAACAGAAGAACCCCAACGCGTCGCACGGCGCAGTCCTTGCCGCCCGCAGACGGCCCGGCGCCGCGCAGCGCACTACGAGCCCGAGCCGGTGGAGTCCGACGGGAACGTGCTGTACCCCGACGAGGCGGAGCGCGAACTCCCGGAGCTGCCGCTGCCGCCGCCCCCCGGCCCCGCCCGCGCCGTCCACGGCTCCGCGCTCGGTCCCGCTGTCGGCGCCCTCCCAGATCG
>JANHGO010000071.1:12873912-12957555 GCA_024606505.1 Aquila spilogaster | reverse complement strand
ATAAGACTGTGCCACATTAGAACTCCTGCAAACAGAACGGGGGCTCAGACCTCTTTAAAGTGCCTTTTCCTTGCTTGTTGCATAGGTGTTGACCTGCTTTGTTGAAGTCCAGGTTGTGCTTGGGTAGCAGCGCTCCCTGGGACAGCCTTGCACGGTGCCCAGGGCCAGGAAAGACTGCCAGTGCTTAGCCCTGCAGTGTGGATGGAGACAGGCCTAAGGGCAGGGAATTTAAACAGATTTTAAACATCTAGACCAAGCGTCACTGTTTCCATGAGCGGCGGGAAACGTTCTTTCCTGCAGTGCTTGCTTGTGTGGATTCTCTGGTGGCTAATAATGCGGTTGTGCTCAAGTCAATGCCTTTCCCTTGGTAAGTTCATGTGATGGGAGCTGGTGGTTCTCCTGGCCCCGCCTGCTGGCTTGCATAGAGCTCTTGGGAGCTTCATAACTGCCTGGGAGAGAGCAGAGCTGTTGGCAATGAGCACCTGGAAGCTGTTTCCCTGTGGCATCCATAAGGATGGAGAACCGTGAAGCCTCTGGCCCTGGGAGTTCTTGGGTGCAGCATTTGCCCACAGAAATAGGCTGCAAAAAGAGCCACTTGGCATCACCAGAGCCATTTGCCTCTTTGTCATCTCTCCTCTCGAGGCTAGCTGTGAAACATCCTGCGTGCTGCAGCTGGGGACATGCACGAACAGAGATGTTGAGGTGTCCTCCTTAGCCTCCTTTAGCTTCGCTGCTGTCACCACATGTGTCTCAGGCAGAGCATTTCCAGTGCTTGGCCAGACTATCCAAAAGACCCCATTACACCTCTGCGTTTTACCCACTCCCATACAGAGCAGCACTCCTTGCTCATCTCCAGTCTCATTTTCTCTTCTTTCTGGCTGTTTGTGGGCTAGATTTGGATAGTGAGTGGGCAGAGGACTTTTCTTTAAAGGATATCTGAGGAAACTCAGAATAATTTTCCTTACCTGTCTTTTTTTTTTTTTTTATTAATTAATCAGAGTCAAAGGAAAACTGTTTCATTTTTTCCTTCCTGATGAGTGACCGTGACTTCAAAAGTGTTTAAGCCACTGGCTAATGGAGTACGTAAAAGCACTGGTGCCAGTGTGTTTTGCCCAGCTTGTATGGACAAGTTTGGTGATGAGTTGTACCCAGCCTCTCTGAGAAGCAGGGTATATCCCTCCTGATGCTTATGTTACAAAAGAGCATGATTGAGCTTTTCTGGAGAAATGCTACAATTTTCCATTCATGCTTAGAAGATCCCTTGGTAGCTCTCTGCAATGAAAATTCAACAGGCACCTCACTGCATTTCATTTAATGCTCATTTCCTCTCTTGTCACACATGTGAGCAGTCCTGCCAGATGAGATTTAAGAGTGGTAGTAGAGGGGAGAGTTTAAATTGCTGCTAAATACTGGCAGATCCTGTTATCCAAAGCTACTTTATGAAGCAAGGATGCCTGCAGAGAAGGAGTTTGTGGTTAGACAAATTACATCAAAACAATAAAAGCTGCATGTTAGGGGATGCAGTGGAACCAAATATAGAGGCAGGGGTCTGAAGGGTTTTTCTTCAAGCTTGAAAATTCAAACCAGCATTAAAAACCAAAGGAGACAAGGTGACATCCAAGACTCATTAAAGTTATTAACTAACCTCTTACTGCTGTGGCTGGGATTTCAGCTGTAGTATGTGAAATAACTGCAGCTGATAGAGATGGGTCCCCATGTCAGCTGAAGACAGAGAAGAGCTGCTCTCATGGACCCTACTCCTTCTGCAGATGGAGTCCCAGATGGTCCCAGAGCCTAAGTTTGGCATCAGATGTTGTTTTAGGTTGGAAATGCCCATCTGAAAGGATCAGAAATCAGAATATTGGAACAGAACAATTTTTTTTTAAATCTTTTTTTTTTTAAAAAAAGAGGCTGTTTTCTAAGTGCTGTGCTCTAAGCCACTCTATGTAGTATCTCTTTGTCCAAATCCTGTCATTAACTTTCACATGTGCTCCTTTTTGTAATATTCATAATTAAAGCAATGGATTCAGGCTCTGAGCAGTCAGAGGAAACTTAAAAGAAGCTAATTGAAATAAAGTTAAATAAAAAAATCTTTTTGGACCTTCCTGCTTTTCATTCTTGCTATTTGTTAGCATGCTTATTGCCAAGGCCTGGCAATCTTCTGAGAAACTCAAGGTAGAGCTTTCTGTGGTGAGGACCTGGTGTGAGCATGTGGCGTGTGGCCAGGGAGAGACCTGCTGTGAGAGAAAGGTATGGGATGAGGAAGAGGAGAAAGGGTGGACAGAGCAGAGTGTGGGTGGAAAAGTCTAACCAGACCTCCAAGAGATGCTCTGATGGCTTGTAGATCTCTGCCCTCAGTGTCCTTTTCCCTGCCAGGGCTCAGTGGTGGGAGCAAGGCTGTGGTATCCAGCTGAGCTGTCTCAGCCAGGCTGCACATTAAGGTGCCCATCTGAGGATCACCCCACACTCCAGCTGGAGAACATCATGCCTGGGGCTGCACAAGGTGGCTGGTAGGGATGGCCATGTCTCCTCCAGCCATTGCCTTGTGGGCTTGCTGGAGCTTGCTCTCGCTGCTGTGTGGCCTTACCTTGGCCACCTGATGTTCTACTGTTGTTGTGGCTGCGCTAAAGTCAACACTGGGTTTGGAAAGAGCCTGTCAGACAGGCCCAGTTTGATTAAACTCTCCTTTGCCTCTTCCAGCCCCAAACCACCACCCCCTGAGGGTGTGAAGTCCAACCCATCCAAGCGGCATCGAGACCGGCTCAACCAGGAGCTGAACAAGCTGACTGGCTTGCTGCCCTTCCCTGAAGATGTGCGCACCAGGCTTGATAAACTCTCCATCCTCCGACTGGCTGTTGGATACCTGAAGGTGAAGAGCTACTTGATGGGTGAGTATCCATGTTGCGAGGGGTGAAAAAGCCCCTGGTGTCAATTCCCACTGCACAGCTCATATCCCACCCCAAGCCATGTTTGCTTTGGGATGGAAAGTTGTGTCTCCTGAAGGCAGGACAATGATGAGCTGTGGTATCAGAACCTTGTATGTTAATACATCACTGTTGCACCTTTAGTTGAGATATTGGCCTGAAAATGCCCTGGAAAACTGGGGAGGAAAGAGCTGTGTCTCCAGAAATGTGGAGCAGTTGGCAATGGTTGCTGGGAGTTGCTATGCTCATGGAACATCTACCCCTCAGGTCTTCTTTTGCTGCCATGACACACATTTTATCCATGTCCCCTGTGGAAGGAATCACCTTCATTTTTGGATGCTGCACACCCAAATCTAATCCTCTTCAGTCAGTTACGGGGGCTTGGTGTCTCACAAAAGCAACATCCTTGGGAAAGTGAGACCACCTAGTTTGGTCTTGGAAACTGAGGTGCAAGGGTGGAGAACAGGCAGGCAATTGATTTGGGAGAGGCTGGGGGGGTGTTGGGAGCAGAGGACCCTGGCCCCATCCCTTTTGGAGGGGGTGTCTGGCAGAGAAATGACACTGTGGGTGGAGGGGAGCAGCTTGGGTGCCTGCCCAGCAGACGAGACCTCCTGCAAAGTTTCTCCATCTACTTCTCATTAGCAGCAGTACCACCCCTCCTTTATGTCCAAAACCCCTCCTGTGTCCCACTCCTACCGGCCTGCGGTGAAGAAGGGAGCAATAGGTAAAACAGTGTGTCTTGCTAACAGCAACATTTCCCTCATCTAACTGGAACTGTGGTTTATAATTAAATTAAATTGAAAATCCCCAGGATCTGTGGGCTGCTGTCTCTGCTGGGCAGGCGGAGTGGCACGGCAGTAGGAGGTGTTGCACAGGGCTTGTTGAGGCTGGCTGGTTCAACAAGGCTGCTCCTAAGGCCCTTGGTCGGTTTGGCATCCCATCAGCTCATTTTTCTCCCCTTTCTTCCTTGGGGGTTTGTCTCAGACTGCTGCACTTGCCACCCTGGCCTGCTGGGCTCAGCTGTGGTGAGTCTATTATACTTCTCTAATGAGCATTTCTGTAAGATTGAGGGTGATGTCTCATACCCGGAGACCCCAGTTCATTTTTGCGGGATGAAGGGTTGAGCCGATATGCCTGGAAAACCGATCTCCTTGCGTTTGCCTCTCTGCAGCCCTGCTGCTGTGGAAACCCTGGTACAGGGCAGAAACCGCAGCAGGAGAGCGATTGTGGCTCGACATTGCTGCTATTTTGCTTCTTTTCTTGGCGCCAGGGGCTTTTGGGGTGTGTTTTTCCCCCAAGAGCTTGTAGGTCCTTCTTCCTGCTCACAGATCACAGCAGCAATTGCCCTCTGGATTTTCAGTTGATGTATCTGAGATAGTTACTGCTGGTGAAAACACTTGTGCTGGGGCTCCAGGGTTTTTCTGCAGACCTTGGGTTTGAGAGAAGCTGGGATCCCTTGTGCACATTACACATCACCTGATGTGGTGCTGCCTTTATGAGCAAGAAAAGTACTGCAAAGAGGAGGCCAGCCGAGCTACCCTGGGTGCACAGACCTGCTGGCCACCCTCTCTCTCCAGCCATAGCCCAGGGAAGTTTTGTGCTGATGTGCTCGTGCCATACCCTACTGAGGAGCCTCTTCCAGGCCCAGGAGTTGTGCATGGTTCGGCTCCTACTCCTGAAGCTGTAGCTCACATGTGGGGCTGCAATGGTGAGATCTCTCTGGCAGAGCTGGTTTCTCAGGTGGGAACCAGAGCAGCTCCCTCCTGCTCCTCTAACTCCCATCCCTGGGCCACTGTTGGAGCATCACAACAGTGTGTTGCCTCTGCAAAGGACTCGAGGGTCACTGGCAGACCATCCAGTGTAGCTGTGAGTGTGGTGGACACTTGTCCTGCCCCTGGAGATGCTGATTGTTTGGCCCCAGGTGCTGGCCTGACCTCTCTTGTGGTGTTAGCCGTTCCCTGAGCGCCTCTGGCACATCTTTGGAGTTGCCAGCTGCTGAAGGCTGTGCTGAGCCTGTGCCAGTACTGGCTGACTGTTGCTGGGTCAGAAAGGCTGTGACCCAGGAGATCCTTCCTGGGAGCAGGACTCCAAAGGACATGGTGGAGGTGCAAAGAGGCACCTTGCCGTGGAGGGAAAATGTCTTGTGGTGGCTGCCTTTGCACAAGAGGGGTGATTGCTGCATGCACAGCATTGGATATGCTTTGGATGGTGCTGGGCTCCTCAAAGGCATGGTTGGACTGAGAGTGAGCCTTGCTGAGTGTCTCTTCCTCTATTTTCTGCTTTTTGGCAGGAAAACCTGGGAAATGGAATTCACTCCCTGCCCATCTATGAGATGCAGGATGGGTAGCTGGGAAGTAAGGCAGCCTAATGCAGTGATGGCAAGATGTGATGTTTTGGGGATGCAGCAGGTCCTTCTGCCCAAGGCAGTGCTGGCATAGCATTAACCTGCACTGCATCAAAAAAAGGCAGCAATCAGCCCTCCTTACTGATACAGCTGGACTCTGCAGCACCCAGCATGTGTCTGGGCTAAGAGGGAAAAAGGGGGTGCAGACCCTGGATGCGGGGGTAGTCACCGCACATCCATGAGTCACCAGGCTCCCCTGCCTGCCAGCAGGACACAAACTGCAGGCTGCAAGGCAAATAAAGCCTGAAAGGCTGCCAGGGATTGCTTTCATAACCTGCTTACAAAAGCAGTTGCTTAAATGCTGTGGAGCAGTGCTGTAGGGCTGGGGTGACTCTTGCAGCTGGGGGAGGCATGGAGTGGTGTGTGTGCATGGCATGACATGGAGGGCAGTCAGATTGTATGGACAGGGACACATTTCATCTCCAGTGCCTTGGGTTCAAAGGAATGGGTGATGGACCCTGGTAAAGGCAGGGCATGTGGAGGGCAGGAAGCCATCAGCACCTTTTTATACTTAAAGGCTCTTTATCACATCTTTTCCCCTCCAGACTGACCAAACTTGGCTCCCTTAGCTTTTGCACCATGTCAGGTTTGTAACCTGTCCCTCAGGGGCTCTCCCGGGGCTCTCTGCAGCTGGGGATGCCGGTCCCCAGGAGGACACCCCTGTGCCAAGGTCTCCAGCTGGGACCCCTACCTCTGAGCAGCAGCGGTTCCCACTGGATGGGCTCACCATGTGCTTCCCAGCGTGAGAGCTGCTTTGGAAAAGCAATCATCACTGCATGCATTCATGTTTGGTGGCAGCCTTGTCCCCTCCTTGGAGACCCATTCTGCCAGGCCAATTACTCCCATTTGGCCACTGTGCCTTTGATTTCCATCCCATCCTCGCTTTGCCCGTGTCTGCCCTGAAGTTCATCTTGTTTGACTTCAGATCATCCCACCGATTCATCAAGGTCGACCTTGGTTTGAGCCCTGCCTGATGAAGACCAGTGTCATCTGCAAGTCACGGCAACTTGCTCATAGTATATCATGTCAGGCGTTTCAGGGGGAGATGGTGTAAGCCCTTGTGCTGTGCTTTCCCATTCAGTTTTGCTGTCGTCTGCTTTCTGCTTTGTGCAGGCTCCTCTCTTGCGGCAGGAGAGTGTGGTATTGCCTGGTGAGCATCCCCATCCTCTGCTGCCTCAGCCTGTCTCCATCAGCAGCCCAAGCCCATTGCCTTGTCTCCAGGCAGCTTTAATTGGTGCCATATTGATAAAGAGTTCCTCTTTTCAAGCATTTCTGTCAAGTCTGGGCACTTGCCCTTTCTCCTAGGCAAAGGGTTAATAGAGTCTATGTGGAACCAAAGTACATGGTTATAACCAGTCTGGGAGGGAGGTGGATGCCAGTGGGTGACCCTGGACATATGCCTGCCTGGGCTGTGTCACAGGTTAAAAGTAAAAATCCCATGTACTGCTAGAGATGGTTCGTGCAAGAAACACAGCATGTGCCAAAAAGCCCACCCGAGGCTCTGCCTCCTCTTGGTTTCATGTCTTTGGAGCAGATATTCAAGTCTTTGGGGCAGGAGATAGACCAATTGTTGTGAAAGGCAGAAGGAATTAGCTGCTGCCCACCATTTGGTGTCCTTCTGCTCTCCCTCCCTGCTTTAAGTTTCCCATCTGGCATGATGCATGGTGGTGCTTCTGGGAGTAGAGACGAACCAAACTGAGTTTGGCTTTTTGTTGCTGGTAGTGGGTTTCTTGGCTTTTTTAATTTTCATTTCAAATGTTTGGAGAAAGACTGGTAAGAGACGAGATGGACGATGCTTCTTCTGAACAATCCTCTGGTCCTCCCTGCCATATCTGCATTGGCAGGTATTTCCTCCTGCTGTGGCTTTTGCTGGTTTGGAAACTAACTCAGTAAGACCCTGTAGAGGTGACAGGTCTTCTGCTGGTTTCTTCTTGGGGGTGGTGGAAGGATCCACACGCCTTCCTCTCCAGAGGCCCCGTCCTGAAGAGCATGCAACACCTGCTTGAGTTATCAGGGAAACTTCACTTGCATTTTTGCTGGCCAAGCTTTGTGCTGGTGTCCAGAAGCTTGTTTTGGCCATGTCAGTTTGCGTGCAGGCTGAGCTTATCCAACTGCAGCCCTTGGTTAGAGCTGCTGTTTTATCCCTTTTTGGTCTCTTGAGGCAGTCAGACTTGCTGCCTGGCCACCTGAAGCAGGAAAACCAGCATACAGCCTTCCCTGACAGCTTCAGAGACCTGCATAGGTCCAGCGTGGAGGTTTTGCTGATAACTTCCTGGGAGCTTCAGGTTTTCCTGGAGCCCTCCGCTCTGACACCAGCAGACAGGGCTGCAGTAACCAGCAGGCTCATAAAAATGCACGTGGCACCTGTGACGCTGGCCCAGGTCAACATAAGTCATCTGCCATGCAGATGCCATGAACAAGCAGCGGCTGGTGGAGAAAGATCTGTTTTAGAAATGTTTTATAAGACCTCTTCTAAGCAGGACAGGAATGATATCAACTTCTGTGGATAGACTGAAAACTCAGCAAGGATGGTTAGTGTTCTCTGACAAGCTCTACAGCTTTTCTGATCTTTTTCTGATCTTGTGCTCTTTTGGGGGTTGACTACTCTTCATGGAAAAAATGACCAATTCCTGGTGTTTCCACCAGTTTGCATCTTAGACTGAGCATGGCCCTCACTTTGAGGGAATGAGCCCAGCTCTTATTTTGCATGTTGGATTTAGATCTGGGTTTGCACAGATTTTTGTGCCTGCTGTAAATGTTTGCACGGTGACTTTTGTAAGGTTGCTTTGTCTGAGGGACAAAGCAAACAGGATTGATGGTGGATTCATGTTAAAAGCTTGGTGACCCAAAGGTGAGTTTTGCAGCACCATGCAACTGAATCTGTTGTCATGCAACTGAATCTGTTGTCATGCAACTGAATCTGTTGTCATGCAACTGAATCTGTTATCCTTCAGAAAACCACGCTCTGGGCTGGCTGTGTTGTGGCCTCTAAATCTGTCCTTCTGCAAGCTTGATTTATATCCAGTGTCCAAACTCTGCTTTCAGAAAGGAAATTGCAAGTGGGCTCAGGTTGATGTCCTGAGGCTCCTTGTTTTCTTGTGCTACGTGCTCCTTCTAGCTGTAGGACAGCTTTCCTGTGTTGTCTGCAACTTTTCTGGCTGCTTACACAAGGAGAAATGTGAGAGTTTCCAGCCTTCTCTATCTTCTCTGGTATTTCTGATACATGGCTACTATGTGCCTCTGGCTTGGGAACAGATCTATTTAATGGGGTTTAGGAAGTCAGGCATTGGGATGTGGGGCAGTGTCCTGGGTGGGACAGAGTGGAAGGCAACCCATAGTGAGTTTGGATGTTGGTAACAGTGCCTGCTTACATGGTGGATACCAGAGAAAGGGACTTGTTCCATGTCATCTGGGTGGGATCAGACCCAGGTCATCTGGGGCCCATGCTGGAGGTCGGTCTGGTTGGCTGCCCTGGCTAGTGGGCTGACACTGAGCAGGGTGTGCATTGGCCAGGGTACCCTTTCCTGCTAGTGTTTGCCCAGCCCCATCAACAAACTCAAAGCAGAAAAGAAATTGATGGCCAAACTCTCTGGGGAACTGGCTCCCAAAGCTTGGGCTTTCTTGTGCTTGCCTGATGTGAAACTCCAGTGTCCCCTCCTGGATATCCCTGTGATACTCCTCCATAATGCTGCTTTTAGTTCACCATCACCTTCCTTGGGGTGTGAGGAAGAGCTGGTTGGTGGGCACAGCAAGGGGGATGGCCAAGGTGAGGGCCAGCCGTGAGAGCCATGGGTCAGCAGCAGGTACATGGAAGCTTCTGCATTCTTGCCTTTCCCACCCGGGGAGGATCACGGTTATCATGATATATACTTGGTGTCTGCAGTTGGATAAGCAGGCAGCAGGATCGCAGCTGGAAGCTCACAAGGATTTGATATTTGAAAGTTGAAAGAAAGTGCTTTTGGAATTTGAACTTGGTTCTGGAGCATGGGGCTGTTTGGAAACCAGGAGATTCTATTGCAGCCTAATGACTCACTGGATCATCTTTTAAATCTGCATTGCTTTTAAATGTTTTCTCTCTTCTGTCTGTGCTTTAATGAGAAACCAGAAAAACTTGTAGTTTGCTGGAAATGACAAGCTTCAGGCATTGAGAAGAGAGCTCTCAAAGCTCCGTGGATCCATAGGCTCATCTGGGGCATACACACATCTGCTGTAACTTGTTTGTCCCTTGGTGCAAGCGCTGCAGATGTACAGCTCTCTTCTGCCTGGTATCACAGTCTTCCCTGTGCAAATTAAAAAAAAAAAAAAAAAGAAATAGTGGAAATTTGGCATGCAAGTTTGGAGTCGGGTGTTCAGGGAAATCATCTGGATGGGCCATGATTGTCAGCTCCTGAACAACTCCTTCCCCTGGGGTTGGGTGGGACTAGACTTTGAGATTGGTTGCTAAAATCTCAGCACATTTTAGCCAAGCTCTTCTACAGTATGAAAGTCGGCAGGATTGGTCTCTCTGCTCTCCTAGGAGTAGCATGGGCTTGCATAAATCACTGCTGGTGAAGCTGAAGGCAGCACTGTCTCAGGTTTGGCAGATGGCAGATGTGTGTCTCAAGCCACGGTGGCCCTCAGGCGATGTGTGCCAAGTACCAGCAGGATGGTGGTGGCTATGTCCCCTGGGTCTGACGCTTCCCTGTAGTCAGGAGGAAGAATAGACCTAGACGTCCAGATTTCCCTCTTCCTTTGCTTTGCAGCATGCACTTCTCACCATCTTGTGGCTGATGCACACCTAGGGGAACAGCTTGCCCTGTGCTGTTGGCTATACTTCAGGTGGGGACCTGCAGTAGTTGAGCAGTCCTGTGTTCACTCTTTTCCTGAACTAGATGGAGCACCTTCATGCTCCCAGGGTCAGAGCCTGCTTTGAGCGTTAGGAAAGTTTCAATCTTACCCAAGGTTATATGGATAAAACATGGCAAGGTGGAGGTTCAAGGGCTTGGTCTCTTCCAAGCTTTGCTCATCAGATCGAGACTTTGAGTGCTGGTGGATAGCAATGACAACTCTGGTGCTATCAAAAACTGCCATAAAGGCACTTAAAGGTTTTTTCAGTTGTATAAAAAATGGCTGAACCTCACTGCCAGACCTGCGCTGAGCTTTTGTCTGCAAACTGATTTGCAGTGATTGCTACTTGGACCTATGTCTGATGGTCTCCCAGATAAATCTGGAATGACGTTGCTGATCCCTGTCTCTTTGAGAGTAAGTGCTCAAGGAGAAATGCTTGTCTCTATGTTTGCAGTGTTGCTGGCTGCTATGATGCTCTGGGCTCTGTGACGGGAGCTCCACTTGCTGCAAACAGTGAGATCTCATGAAAGCTTGGATGGATTTGTTTAGTGCTGAGTGGTTTGGAAAACCTCCAGCTAGCTGGAGATCTGCACTGGGGTTCATTTCCTAGGGTTCACGTAACAAAAGAAGCAGATGCTGGGGGTTGCAGATGTGGCTCTGCCAAGCATGAGAGCAGCAAGAAAATGGGACTTAAAATGCTCTGAGAGGTGGAGAGGATGTACTTAGGTTATGTGCTGCCATGCCTTCTTCCTAGATTAAGGTCACCCAGGTAGTAAGGTCTGCAACAGAGAGAAGAGTGGAAAACCCTCTCCTGGCATGAAACCATGCTCTGGAATTTGGCAAAGTTTGAGATGACTAACAGCTCCTAACAAATGGCAAGTAGTGGGGTACCTCCCTGTGACCCACTGGCCCACACCCAGCCCAGTGTCAGCCTGGGACAGGAGATGCCATTTTCCATGTGTGTGTTTTTGAGAACCTGTGGTCCACACGTGTGTCCTTGTTCTGTTTCATCTCCTGCCAAACCTCCACCAAACACCCAGTCTGGTCTGCTGCCCAAGCATAAGGGAGGGCAGGATAGTGTCCTGCAGGGGCTGTGACCCAACTGATATGTGGCAAGCCTGTCTCCTTTGCAGGCTTCACTCTGCGCCTTGCAAGCACAGCTGGAGACCTAGAGGTATGCCTACAAGGTTATTGGGCATTTTGGCTTGGTGGAGAGCAGGGGTTAAGGCTGCAGGAAGGAGCTGCCCAGGTGGGACCACCTTCAGGGACTGTTTTTCATGCTGATGCACCAGAGGTGTCAGGTCACAGGCTGTGAAGAGTAGTCAGTGTTGCAGCTGACATTTATATACGTGGATGTATTTTTAGACTGTGCCCATATCATGGTTGCAACGTATTTAGGATGAAACTGGTTTTGCATGATGCAGCCTTTCCCCTGGGCACCTAGGGCTCTCCAAACAGCCACAATGGGATCTTCTGCTTGGTCTGTCCTGAGCAAGAGCTCATCTCTGCCAGGTCCAAGTGGTCCTGGCTGACATCCTTCAGCCACGATGACAGCCTCTTAGCTCCACAGCAAAGCCTAGACCTGCCATTTGCAGGCAGGCATTTGAGCACCAGCAGGTACCAGTGCAGAGATGGATCCCACGAGGATGTGCTGGGTGGCATGGTCCTGCCACCACAGGAGCTGGAGTCCTGACGGGTCTCCATTCACCTGCCAATGAAGGAGTGCGGGATGAATCCCCCCAGGTCTGTGCTTCCCACCAGCAGTCTCAGACGTTCGCCATCGCTGCACTGGTGCAGTTAGGAAGGCTAGGTCCAAGATCCCCATCTGCCCTCTGTGCTCATGGTCCTGGGAAATCTGCTCTGGCCGACCCTGCTCAAGCAGGGGGTTGGCCTAGGAGATCTCACGAGGTCCCTTCACAGCTCTGCTGTGGGGCAGCTGGCAGCAGGTTTCACTGAGTAATCTCACCGCAGTCAGCATTAAATTAGCTTTTTTCATTCATCTCCTTGTCATTTGCTGTTACTGTGGCCCAGAGCTCCAGGGGTATGGACCTGAAGTAACTGATGCAGTGAAAGGAGTCAAGTTTAAATCCCTCCCTGGGCAAGATCCTGCAGGACCGTGTGGGAGCGTTTGCAGCAGCAGCAGGTTGGAGAGGTTGGCATGGATTTTGGGGCTGCCAGCTCTCCCCTGGGCATTTCTGTGCTCCTTGGAAAAAATGCTGGGTGACTTTTTCTAATAGGTTGATAATCTGTGGTTTTGGCATTTGCCTGTTTTACTTGGATGGCATGAGCCTGCTCTGCTTGGCATGATGCCTTTGTTAAACAGCTGAGGCAAAGGTTGGTGCTAATTTGACGGGCTTTGGGACTGAGTCCAAGAGGAAAATGGTTGTGCATGGCTTGGTGTTGCTGGAGGAGCTGGGAGCTCCTGGTTTCTTGATGCCAGGCATCTCTGGACTCTGTTCAAAGAGAAATGCTTGCCATGGGTGAAGTCTGTCATCTCCCACTGGTGTAACTCGGTCCATGAGAGCAGTAATGACTCCAGGATTTTTTTGCCAATAACTTTTTTTCAGTGACAAAACTATGCCAGAGGCAAGGGAGGTGTTAGCCTCCATGGCTGCATTGCGGTGTTTTTCTTTGTGAATGTGATGAGCAAAAAGTGAAGAGATTAGACAGCTTTGCTTCTTTTTCTTTCTTTCTCATGCTCGAGGTCTTTCATCCACGTTGCAGGGCTTAGAAACCTCCTTGCAGAGGCAAGAAAGCCAATTCAAAGGGATGCTCTTGGGGATGTACAGGACACATCCTGACCCATTAATGCTGAAAATGTTACTGATCCTGGCTTCCTTTTGAATGAAAGCCTTCCTGTCTTTGGGGATCACACCAGCACCAGGAAGCCTCCTCCAGTGCTCTGGCTGGTGTAGGGGTTCAGGACAGAGCTGGATTTCCCCCTCCTGCCTTAAACATTACACATGGATAGCCTCTATCCCAGAACTTTGAATATATGAATGATCACCAAATTGCTTCAGCAAATGCCTAGAATTTGTCTAGTAACTGCAGATCACTTTTGTCATGGTCTTTTTCATCGTGCATTAATTCCTAGCAATTCTCAAAGGTGCAGAGCAGGAGGCTGAAAAAGCTGGGCACAAACAGCAAATGTGCATTGTCCTTTTATCTATAGTTATTTCTTTTACTGTGGGTATATTATAGCTTATATACATGCTGGACCTGTTTCTTTTAATCCCATTCACTTTGTGGTCTCAGCTGCTTCGTGTGGAAGTGAGTCTCAACATGTAGTGGTTCATTACAACAAGTATCTTAAATGGGGGTGAATTAGCCAGCTTTTAACATGGCTTGGCAGCTGCTTTATCCTGCCTTGCAGCAGGTAGGGATCTCCTCTTCTTGCCATCAGTTGTTTGCAGTGCATCTTAGCTGTCTTGGAGATGTGCCTTCAGCAGGCTGAGGGACCCGGGACTCTTGGTGGGATGCTGAGAGGTGGCATCTCCCCATCCCGTAGCCTGCTCTGCTGGGGTGAAGAACGCTGGCTGTTGGTCCTCCCCGCTCCTGGTAGTGCCAGCTCCAGCTTGACCTTGCAACAGGCTCTGCTCTGGAGTCGCAGCATGTTCTGGATGTGCTTTCTGTATCACCTTTGCCCAACTGCATCAAGGGAGCCAGTGGGAGGGGAAGGAGACTCCAAGCCACCACCCTGTGTTATTGGGAGATAGAGCTAGTGTTGCCTGTCATGGGGTGATCATCCTGCAAGTTGGTTATGGCGAGCGTGGATTTATGTGCTGGTGAAATCCCCCAGAGACTAATAACTTGTCTCAAGCAGATGGGTGACTTTTCAGGAGTGATCCCTCCTTCCCGTGAGGTTACCTGTGTGGCAGATGGGGTGGTGTTTTTTCTGCACTTTGATTAAAAGGATTATTTTTTTTTTCCTTTCAAACTCAAAAAGTGACTGGGAGTAGTCTCTCTAGCCCTGGTGGTTACATGGGCCTGGAGTCCTCTATCTGGATGTGCTCAGGCATCTCTTGGGATGGCTCCCAACCCCTGTGGTTCTTGGCAATTTGGGCAAGGAAATGTTCAGAGACCTGATTGGAGCAGGAGAGCCACAAGGACACTTTGCTCCTGATTTGTTGGTTGAGGAGAACACCTGGTCATGACATGTTTGAACATGAACAGGGTCACCACCTGAAAACGGTTAGAGGAGGTCTCCGGATCATCTAGACTGCTGAGGAATGGCTGTGGCTTCTGAGAGCAGCCTCAGCCCTGCCTGTCTGCTGGATGCTTACTCCGCCACTGGCCATCCCCATCAGGGTGGCTCTCTCTGGAAGCAGAGAAGCCCTCTGCGAGAAGACCAGGCCACAGGTGTTGAAGTGATGCTGAAAGTAAAGGGAGCTCATGTCACAAATTCCTGGATTATTTTGGTGGGAGAGTGCCATGCATTTTGCCTCCCGCACTGACCTCAGCATCTCCTTGGCCTTTGGCCGTGCATGGTGAGGACTGGGCTGGATGTGAACACCAGCTGCTCTACGCCACCAGTGCTTAGAAGCACCAGTTGTAATCCATGCCCTGCAGTTAGGACCTTGCAACTCCAGTGCGGTGATGCTTGGTGGCAAAGCTGTTGGCAGACACCATCTCTTTAGGTTTCCTACCCTCTCCCTGTGCTCCAGGCCTTCTCCCCAAGGCATGTCATCATAGTGTGTCCTATGGGAGATAGATTGTGAAGAATTTTCTAGCTCAGCTGTGCAGAAGTGGACCACTCTGTGTTTGAGAGTAGGGGAAGTCAGCATCTCTGATGGGAGATTGAAAGCCCCTTGCTAAGATCAGTGGGAGAGTTGGAAGAAATAATTTTGTTGGAAACCACAAAATGAGCAAATATGTGTTTCATGTTGGATTCTGTAAGCCCACAGCAGCTCTCCCCAGCTTGTTGCAGCTTTCCCTGCAGATGCTGCTGGTGGATGCTGGGAGAGAGCTGGAGACCATGTGCTCTCGGGATGTGCATCCTCTCAAAATGCTCTATGCCCTTTTGGAGCTTTGTTTTGGAAGAATTTGGTTTCTTTTTGAATTTTCCTGCCAGCTTGCCTCATTTCAATGCTTTAGAGAGGAGTCAGCCCTTCAAAAGAATTCAAATTTAAAAAAAGAATCGATGTTTCATTTTGAAAGTATTCTGCTCCATCATGTGCAAATTGAAGCCATACCCGTGGTCCAGATGGGCTTTGGATGTTTTTCCTTGGGGATTGCTTGGCAATCATGCGAAGAGGCTTTTTGCTTGGTGACTGCCTCAAATCTGCCTTTTGAAACTCCTAGGGAATGCCTTTCCTTGACTGGTGAGCAAACTGAGCACAGCAACTGCTTTCCTGGCACTGAACCTCATCTTTCCCAACCTTTCCCAGAGGTCTCACATCCCGTGGCCCAGCTGATCCACCTCTTGCTGATTTGGGAAGTGTCTATGCAGAGGGTTGTCCCCTGCAGAAATAGGAACGTGAGCTTACGTGGGGGGCAATGCAGATTTGTGGCATGGGCTAAACTGTGACAGGGGAGCTGTCAGGGAGGGCATGTCCCGTGGGAGTTGCCCACAAGCTGAGCTTTCCTCCAGTGAGTGAGGGCACAGGATAGAAAGGGCAGAAGATTCAACTGCTGCCTGAGCATCTCCAAGGAGCGCGCAAAGTTTGGGTGAGGCCGAAGTAGCCCAGTTCTATCAGCAACAGAGATCAAGGCTAATTCTGCTTAATGGCCTCCAAGCATCCTCTACTTCTATTGAAACCTGTGTGACTGCAACAGTTTGGCTCCTCTGTGTCACCTTATGCAAGTCCTTCAGCTAATTGTCTTTAACCATGTGCCTGGTTGCTGAAAGCCTGCATGGGTGGGTGCTTGTTGTCACTCAGGCTCCATGTGTAAATAGATCTGAGCGATGTTTTGACCTCAGATTGGTTTTTAATACAAAAATGCAGATCTGTCAGGGAAAATGCTTGTGCATGTTGATGGTTTGAAGAAAAGCAAAATGTCTCCTATCAGCAGTTTCAGATGAAACTTTTTTTAGGTTTGGAATTATTTTGGCTTTGAACTTGGTGCTACTGGGGTCGGGGGGGGAAACCAAACCTTTAAAATCTTTCAGTGGTGAGGTGAGAGCTTCTACCATGGAGAAAATTAAATGTGTGGTCAGCCTTGGGATGGTTTGGGGTTTTTCCTCATTTCCTACCATTTCCCCAAATAAGGAAGACCTTTTCCCTTTGGATCCAGCCAAGGTCATGCAGTGCCATCAGAAACCCAGGGCTCAGATGGGCCAGGCAGTGGTGCTCTGCTGGGATGTGGCTGTGCACAGGGCGTGTGAGTTCTGTCTGACCTCAGGGCACTGTGGGAGCTTGCAGCAGTGGCAGAGGTGCGGTGGGAGCCACCGTCCTTGTTCCTGTTCCCTGAACAACCGGTTTTCTTTGTGTCCTGTGGTGCTCGAGGTCCTGCAACCAGGGGCAGGAGGTTTCACGCTGGCTGCACCCATGGGTGTTGCTTTGAAGGCATCTAGCGAGGAAACATGAGGCAGCACATGAATCAGCCTGGGGAGGTCATGGCAGTGAGTCCTGGGAGCAGAGAGCTGCTCGGGTGTATCACTGGGAGTGCTGTGGCCACCAACCCTCTGATCTGCTTCCAAGCAGCCAAAGGCAGAAGGGAGAAAAAATATGGGTGCTTTGATGGCATTTCAGATGGTTTGGGAAGTTTTGCCACTGTCTTTCATCAGTCCTGAAGGGCAGGAAAGCAGACATTGTAGCACTGGGACGGCTTGAAGCCAGCTCCAGCTCTACCAGGCTCTAACCTGAAGATTTCTTGCTGTGTTGGGTGGTGTTTCCTAGCCTGGGCAGCCCAAAAATGCTCACCTCCCCTCTATTCTTTGTGTTTCTGCCTCAGACCTTGGCAGAAGCAAGGTTTCCCAGAAATGGGATCAAGCAGCAGAAATGGAGGTTCCCTCGTCTTGGAGGGAAGCCTGGGGCAAGTTGGGGATGGCTTTGTAAAGGGTTTCTGCTCCAGCTACCATTGGTTTCATCTTCCTCTGAGGTGGGTCCCCGTGCATTGGGTAGCATGGTGCAGCTGTGCAGGAGCAGCACTGGGGTGGGGAGGAGGAGGAAGAGGCTCCTGGCTTGCCCATTCCACACTGATTTCTTCCCCTCTTGCTTGCAGCCACAGCTACGGATGTTGGTGACTGTGTGCTGGATCAGCTCGGAGCCCCAGGAGGGAACAGACGAATGGACCTGCAGGTTGACAGAGAGCTGTTTCCTGAGGGAGAACTGCTGCTCCAGGTATCGTGCCATAGCTCGGTCATCTGGGGTCTTCCCTTGGCTCCCATCATTTGCTGGGCACGACAGCCGGTCCCTGCCTGCCGAAACATACAGCAGCTATGGAGCATGCGGTTGACCTGTGGAGGAAGAGGAGACCCTGCCTTGCCAGGAGCTGCTTCGCTGTGATTACTGCAGGCTCTGAGCACCTCGGGACAGGGACCAGTGACACTGCCTGGCTGGGACGGGTCCCTGTTCCCACCGTTCCCTCCCACCCCCCCACCGCAGTTTGCTGCCACTTCGGTTACACTGCAGCGGCTCTGTACAGGCTGTGCCGTAAACTGCATCCATGAACAGAGCAGGGCTTGGGGTGGTGGGTTGTGTCCTTCTCGCAAAGGTGTTTGGTGCTCTCTGTGCCTGTAGCCGCAGGTGTTAGCTGTCACTGAGCCCAAACTTGGTATTTTTCCTTGGGACCTGCTACAGCTCATGGACCCAATGTGCACAAGTTTGTAAATCCCAACCAGGAGGGTGCAGGGGTATCACCCAGAATTGTAGGGAATGATTACTGATTAGTCTCCGAGGTGGTGGGTTCCTTGTTTTCTGGTAAATGCCAAGAGGAGAATGGTGATAGCTGCAGAATAAAACATCTGCTAAGAACTGTTTGCCCTACCTGGGGCATTGCATGGGGTCCCTAGCATGAGTTCACAGCCTGCCTGGGATGGAAAAAGCCCAGGTTCAGTTTGAAGGTTGAGGGGGAGAAAAGATGATGGAGCTGGGAGACAGTGATGGACAAATTCAATGCGCAGCCTGAGCTTTGCTTTGTAGAAAGGCCAGCGCGTGTCTAATGAAGTAGCTCTTGCTGAATTTCAGAGAACAAGGAGCTGGTGAATCAGCTGGCCAGGATGCTGTTTGCTTGGGCTGCAATTTATAAATGTAAGCTGGAAGGAAATGGGATAGAAGGGCCCCATGGAAAGTCTGGTTGCTGAATAAACATCTCGGCATCTCAACTTAAAACATTCTGCTCTTTGGGGCTGCAGGGCAAGTCTGTGCAAGACCTTTAATCGTTCCATGGCTGTGTTCCTGATACTGCATATGTCTGTGTTTTCTGGACCTTGAGTCCTCTTCTCCCTTCTTCCACCTCTCCAAACAAAAGCAGATGGATACTTGGGTGTCTTTAAAGTCTGACTCTGGTGCCTTCAACCCTGCTCCTGTACAGCCTTACGTGAATGCCCACCACTATGAACAGGCAGGCAGGCACGAGCACCCCTGCGAGCAGAGCCCCAGCAAGAACCACCATGGAGAATTTTGCTGAGGTTGTGACTCCTCAGAACCCAACATGACTTTTGGCAATGAAGCTTGGGCCATGTGCTCTCACATGTGGGCTTTGCTCCCAGGAGCAGTCTCAGATGTCTGCAAGTGTGATAGTCATGGAGGAACAGCTGGAATAATGTGAGAGTCAGGAGGGAGTCTGTGGTTGCCCCAGTCCCACAATGGAGCTGCTCCCAAGTGCTCTCCAGAGATTTGAGCCGGACCATATGATGGCAATTTGTGGAGCCACCAGAGCATTGGCAGCCTTGGGTGATTGAAGGCATCTGGAGAGCTTATGAAGTGTTAATGTGACAGAAATCCCCCAGCTGAGCTTGCCCAATGGTTTGGGGGGGGGGGGGTTCCCTCTCAAAGAGCATTTTAATCAGATACTGTAATTTGCAGAAAACTCTGGCTCACGGCCCTTCGGGGGGCTGCAGTGCACAAAGAAAAGGGACCAGTCCTGCTGCAAGCTGGATCTGTACAGTATCAAGCAACATGCTCAATCCAGCAGCCTCTCAAATAATCCAAGTGACTAAAAAAAGCCATCCTGGCCGAGCCTGAGTGTCGCTGTAAATGGGCAAATGCATGAGCTGTGTCAGCCGATTGCTCCTGCCTCTTCTTTGCACGGGGGGAGACGGTGAGCAGAGCCGAAGGAGCATCATGGGCGGCCGGACCCTTCTCTCCAGCCTGGTCTCAAGCAAACAGCATGTCCCCATAGTCCCCCCCAGGGGCAGCTCAGCATGACAGAGTTGGGCAGTGAGGGCAGAGTCCCTGTTTGTGGCAGGTCCTGGCCTGATGCTTATGAGATCTGCTGAGACTTCTGCCCTCATCCTGATTAAACACAGACTTCCACTTAGGGTTTTCTTTTCCTAATTTCTCTCCTTCTATTCACTAATAAATTAAATATATTACAGACAAGAGCAGGGACAAGAATTACTATCTAGTGCAGTACATTCCTTTTGGAGGAAATCAGCCTGAAAGGGTCACCAGATATCTCTGGATCTTCATCTTGCCTCTTTTTCTGGGTATTCACTAGAGGTGTGAGCTCCCCTGCCTCCGCCCCAGCCATGATCTCCTATAGTTTTGGAATAGTTTCATTGATTTGGTGTGGGTTTGGCCTTTTTCAAGCAAGGAGCTACCAGTTGGGTATGGATTTAGCTGCAGACCATGTGTATGTAATTGCAGAGCACAAGGTGAGAAGTGAAGTTGGCAGATGGTATGAGCACAAAGATATTTTTTATAGAGATTTGGGTGTTTTGTGTTTAAAGCCTTATCTTCTGTAATCTAGAACATTGGCAAGAGGAGAGTCATTTTCCCAGTATGGTGTCTCGTAGTGGCAGTTCAATGCCAGGATGTATTGGGGGGGCAATGGGGTTTGTTCCCGACAAACATCTCAAGAGCAATGGGGCCTCTTGAGATGTTTGTCAGGAACAAGAACAAAATCAGATGAGAAGAGGTTGTGGTCCTGTGTAATGGGAGACAGATGAGAACAGGAAGCTATCACCTCCTTGATGTGTCAAACAGTCTACACGCTTATAAGAACCAGGGGATGCCATCTCAGATGTCACAGATGCAATGTCAGGGCCCGCACAAATCTGGGATCTGAGTTTCCAGATTTTTCCATCTCTTTTGCTTTCAAGATGGGTGTTGGTTTTAGCTGCACTACCATCTTTGAATGATAGCGGTGACTGGATTTGGTGTTACTTTGTGTGCTTTGTGATGAGTTGTTCACGTACCCTTGGAGCTGAGAGCAGGAGTTTGATGGACAGTAATGTCCTCAGATGCTAAAGATTAAAAGGCAGGTTTTGGGGGGCGATTGGGGAAAGTGTGGGGTGAAGACATACAGAAATGCAGAAACAAGCTTGTATAATCTCCTAACTGTAAAATTCAAGGTGAGGAGCAAGGCCCAAAGTGTCTTTGGAGGTCATCCTTAAAACAAACAAGAGGATAAATAGGTCAGGTCAGTGACTGACTGCAGTTTGGTTACTATCTCTGAAGGCTTCATTATGCTTGAATGGATGCTAGGGTCCTCTTGGAGTCACCAGGCTCCTGCACGGCTCAAGGCAGTCCTTTCTCCCTCTACACTGCCTGTTGCTGTTTCTTATTGAAGTTATAGGTAAGTTTGTTAAAGAAAATCAGAGCCCCAGAAGAGTATAGCTATACCCAGCTGGTACAGCTGGCAAGGAGGTAACTAACTCTAGGTCCTCCATGAAACCTCTCCTTAGCTGGTCCCTCCTGATGCGAGAGCTGCCCTGCGGTGAGAGGGCTTCAATGATGGGTCTAGAAAAAGTGGTCAGTCCATCTTGGATCATTGCTCATGGTAACACTGAAAAAAAACCCAAACCCAACTAACCAGGATTGTCTTGCATGGTCACAAGGTGCTTTCCTTTTTTGTGGGGTTCCTTGTTCATGAAGAAGGTCCCTTCCTGTCCCCAAATGCTGAAGAAACACCTGGAGAAGTTAATCTTTCAACAGCTGGACTGAAGCTAGGGAGAGTAACTCTGGGCTCAACTTCTGCTTTCAGGCACTCAATGGATTTGTCATTGCCGTGACCGGAGATGGCTACATCTTCTACATCTCCCCTACTGTGCAGGACTACCTGGGCTTTCATCAGGTAGGTACCGTTTTTTCCTGGCTGTAAACAGATGGATGCAGTCCAGGTCTGGGAAGGAGGTGCTGATAGCCATGCCAGGGCTTTCTTTTCCCTTCCCAGCTCCCTTGGGTCATTTTTGCTGTACATTTTCAGATGACTCATGTTCTTTGGGGGCTGTGAAAACCAACAAGCATGCTTGTGACTTTAGCAGGAACAGATGCAAGCTGAGCAATGGCAGGCTCTGTATCCTCTTGTCTTTGTGTGTAAGAGGGGTGTGAGATTTTTCTTGTATCATGCTGCTGGGCTCATATGCTCTCACTTACAGAGGGCTGAGGGTATCTCACTGGTGAGCAGAGTCAGTGCCCTGAAGTACTGTGGGTTGCGTGGGATGCCAAAGAAAAGCAGGTCTCTGTCCACACCCACCCTGTTACCTCCGATTCCCCTGACAATCCAGCTCCTTTGGCCAAGGGACTGAGTCAACAGGAGGGCCATGAAGCTGCCAAACCCATTTCATTGCATAGGTTCCTGGTGCACCCACAGAGACTGATGTGTTTTCTTCTTCATCCCCCCTTTGCACCCTTTCCCAGCTCACTGGGATCCTCAGGGGCTGATGCCCCAAGTCAAAACAGCTGTCAGGCAGGGAGTGGTCTTCTCAAAGTACCTGTACACCTGGTTAAGCAGGAGGCTCTGCTCTGGCATGTTTCTGAGGGCAGGGAGATGGCAGTCGGTGGCCTGAGCTGCCCGGGGGCTTGGTAAGACCATGCTGACCACCACAGCATGCAGGACTGGGATGGGAAAGGCCGGTCCAAGGCATGGCCCTAGAAGAAGGGGGCTGTATTGGGAGGCAGGAGGTGTGAGGACTTGCTGGTGTTTCTGCCACGTGGCCAACCTTACAGTCCAGCATCAGCATGTCTGTCTTTCCTGGTGGCCCACTGAAGGAAGATTGTTTGCACTGGGATACAGATTCCCGTGGCTTTGGAGTGAAAAAAACCTACAAAAACCTTTTTTAAAACAGCAAATCCCCCTGCATAAGCCTGGGAAAAAAAAATAGTTTGGTTTGGTCAAAATGTTCTGATCAACCTTGAAATTATTTTTTACATTGATCCTGTGGAAGAAACAAAACTGCTTATTTGCAGAGGGCTAGGAATGGCAACGCAAAAGAGGTCTTGCGTGCTGTTGCAGACTGGCAATTTGTACCCCGCAAACAAATTCGCCTCTGGCAACCTGCAGCCTTTCTGGCGCTGTTCTGAGTTTGGTCCTGAGAAGATACTAGAAGTTAAGACATGCCAGGCAAATGCCACTGCTGCAGCGTTCACCTTGCCAATGGGGGAGCAAAGCTTCCCAAAGAGCAGGGGCTTCTATGGCAGGGGAGGGAGCTGGAGTTTCAGCATTTCCCGTGGACTGCGGTTAAGGATCAGGAGCCAGAGCCAGTGTGAAACATCCTTGGAAGGGCTGGGTGATGCCAGGAGAACCTCAGCCTTGCTTGTGTGGGGAACAGGCTGGAAAGATCTGCTTAGCTATGGTAAGAGGATGTTGGGGCAACGGGCAGTGTGACAGTCCTGAACAGCCAGGCTTACTCAGGCATCGCCGTTTTTATTGCTTCTAGAAACCTCTGAGCTGTTCCCATGATTTCCCCAGGCAGACCCCCTCCCTGCTCCCTTTTCCTCCTTCCTGAGCCACCCTCCCTAAAAAAGCAGCCGGTTGCTGTTCCTTGCTCTCCATGCAGCGCACAAAGCTGGTTGCGTTTGCCTGTTTCTTTACACTCGATCGCTGCGCTTTTAGTACCCACAAAGGAAAGGCTCCTTTTGTGTCCTCCTCCAGACACCTGTGCCAGGCTGGGTAGGTGTCAATGCTCTTCTCCCCTTGTGTAATTCCAGTCAGATCTCATCTACCAGAGCGTGTACGAGCTGATCCATGCGGACGACAGAGCTGCCTTCCGCCACCAGCTGCACAGGGCCCCGGCGCCTGGCAGCACCCAGCATGCTGCCGATGGTGAGTGCCAGGGTGATCCCTGGGGACCAGCCAGCCACCTCTGCATGGCCACCCCGTGCTGGAAAACCGTCCTGGTGGCATTTATAGCCACCAAGCACAACCCTGTGCTGAAGAACATCCCATAGCCTCCTTCTGGGACTTGCAACCATCCCAGGGGTTGGCACGGCCACTTGTCACCAAAAGCAGCCAACAGCAATGACGTGCTGCCTTTCGCTGTGCTGGAGGGACGGGGATGCTTCTCCCAAACCTTTTTGCTTTTCAGTGTTTGAAATCCTATTTATTTCAGTGGGGGCAGCTTGTTGTCTTGCTACTGTCTGAGAGGCGAGGGGACCAGAAACTATTGTGAACTGGTCATTTCCCACAGCAAGGTCTTACTCATCTGTGAAGGTCATGGCTTCACTGGAGCAGCAAAGTCTCCACCAGGAGCAGGTCTGCAAGACCATGACCTCAAGGCGTGCAGCTCGGAAAGCTTCGTTTTCCCTTTGGTTTCCCAGCCTTTCCTACTGACCAGCCACCGCTGGCTGGATGCAGCGCCAGGTCCAGCCCACAGCACCTCCACCCCGAGAAGACCTCTGTGGAGAGGAGCTTCACCTGCCGCTTCCGCTGCTTGCTGGATAACTCCTCAGGATTTCTGGTAAGAAAATCTGTTTCTGTTCCCTGGGGGCCACTCATGTCCCATGGGGATGGGAGCACAGCCAGTTCCCGTCACCCTGTTTGCTTCACACCCACATTTTCTAATCCCCTCTAAGGCCTTGAATTTCCATGGGCGCTTGAAATTCCTTCTCGGGCAGCAGAAGTCAGCATCGGACAGGTCCCCGCTTGCTCTCTTCGCCATTGCAACTCTCCTTCAGCCGCTCTCCATCCTGGAGCTTCGGACCAAGATGCTGATCTTCCAGACAAAGCACAAGCTGGACTTCACTCCCGTGGCCTGTGATTCCCGGTAGGGCATCTCTCGCCTTCCCCATGGCAAAATCCCTGGTGCTAGACAGAAAACCATAGCCTGTGGGAGCAGGGCAGTTTTGACCCAACTCCTGTGGCGAGGTGCCTGATGCTTTTGTCCATCCACTGCAGCCCCCCAGTAACACAGGGAGCAGATTAACTGGGTGCCAGCACTTCTTGGCTGCTGTGTTTTAGCCCAGCAAACCCAGTATGGGGTGGTTCTATGGAAGAAGGGAATGCAGCTCAGCCCAGGATGGAGAGTTGCACCACCCAAAGTGGGAGGCTTTGGCTAGCTGCCTGGGTGCTGGGCAGGGGATCATGTCTGGTGGGTGGGGTGCAATTGGGGGATCCATCCCTGGTGTCATTGGGTTTCTGCACTGTTTCCAGGGGGAAGGTTGTCCTGGGGTACACGGAAACGGAGCTGTGCAGGAGGGGGTCGGGGTACCAGTTTGTGCACGCAGCCGACATGATGCACTGCGCGGAGAACCATGTGAGAAGTGAGTGCCAGGGAGGAGCAGCGGCACTGGCTGGTGGGGGGGCCATCGGGGTTGGTTGTGTTTGAGGGGGCCCTCATGCCTCCCCGGTACCAGTGCAGCTCTGGCCATGCCGGTACCATTGCTCCTTGGTGGGCCATCTGTCCCAGGTCTGGAGCAGCTGTGATAAAGGCTCTTCCCTCCTGGGTGATACCTGCTCGGGGAGCTGACAGAGGGACAGCACCACACGTGGCATCACATGCTGGCTGTGTCCTGCATCTTCTGCCCCCGTAGCACGGGTGCGAGGTGATGCTCAATGTCGTGGCATCTTGCACGTCCCATTCGTCTGTCCCCATGGAGTAACCACATCTGTGCTGCCTCTCTTCTCTCCCTGCCCCAGTGATGAAGACAGGGGAGAGCGGGCTGACTGTTTTCCGGCTGCTGACCAAGAAGGGTGGCTGGGTGTGGGTGCAGGCCAATGCCCGGCTGGTGTACAAAGGGGGCAAGCCCGACTGCATCATTGCCCGGCAGCGAGCCCTGTCGTGAGTATCACTGGATCTCCAGCTGCCTTCACCTGCTCTTAGCGTGTGTGGTTGTGGGGCTGCTCGAGGCACACGGAGGCAATGGGGGCGGAGGAAAGGGTGGTTGGGTTGCACGGTCAGCACTTTGCAGTATGTGCCCTCCTGTAGCAGGGAGGTGTGAGCGAAACAGCTCTGAGAAGGTGGCTGCAGACACTGAGAAGGGCTGCAGGTGAGCTCTGGACATGCAGCTGTTCCCGGAACCTTGCAGACCTCCCCATGGGCTCCCCAGAGCCACAGTCCTCCATCAGCAGCATTGTAGCCAGCCCAATCCAGCACCCTTTTCTTTAGAAAAGCCAGGGCAGGGCTGTGAGCTCCTGTCTCACTGTTGGGAGGGTGGTTTTGCCTGGCCCAGAGGAGGTGCTCATGCTGTTTCCATCTCTTTTTCCCTCCACCCTGAAGGAATGAAGAAGGGGAGGAACATCTGCGGAAGAGAAAGCTGCAGCTGCCTTTTAGCTTTGCCACAGGGGAAGCAGTCTTGTATGGGAATGACCTTCCCGAGTTCCTGGACTCCTTCCAGACTAAGGAGGAGTCGCAGACGCAAGGAAACTCCCACTCGAAGCAGTGCTCGGTAGACCCCAACTCTCTTCTTGGGGCCATGATGAAGCAGGATGCATCCGTATACATCTCCCATGCTGATAACGTGCCTCAGTTCTCCTTGCCAGATCTCCTCGCTGAGCCCGATGGACTGAGCCAGAATGAGGAAGTTGGTGATGCCAAGGAGGACAGCGACTCCCTCCTGGTCATTATCAAAACCCTCTTTGAGAAAAGCAAAGTGGACAGAAACATCTGCCAGACCCTCCAGAGCCTCAACATGGACAACGCAGAGCTGCAGCAGTGGGAGGAGGCTCTGCTCAGTTTGGGTGCAGAGGAGGAGCTGCCAGCTCAGGAGGTTGGCGAGAGGCTGGGCACTGAGGTGACATCCTATGTGGAGCAGATGCTCCTCAGGGAGGGTGCTGGGAAGAGCATGGACTTTCTGCACTGCAGTGCATCACCCTGCAATGAGGAAAACAGTGCTGTGGCTCATTTCCAGCACTGCTGGGCGGCTAATTCAGCCTTTCAAGCCCCACCACAGCTCCAGGCATCTGGTGCACAAGGCCAAGATGCTCTTGTCTCTTTAGTCTCCATTACATCCGAGGTCAGCTCTGCTCAACCAGAACAGCAGGTCCCATTTAACCCAGCTGGGCTGGTGAGAGGGACAGTTCTGGATGTCCTGGTCTCCAGCAGCAAGTCCTCTGTAGCACTTCAGCTGGGAAATCCAGGACAAGTGCTTCAAGCAGAAGTTACCACCTCTGTTCCTGTAGATAACACTATTCCTAATGATCAGAGCCAGCCTGGGTGCAAGTTGGTGGGCTCAAGCTGCCCACCTCCGTTGCACCCAAACACACTAGTGACTCGGTGGCACAATGTCCCAGCCCAGGCAAACCCAGCCAATGCTTTGGGTCAGAGTGCTTCTCCTGGAGGTTGCCCATCGGAGGCTTGGATGCCCATAGCTCCGAAACAGCTGGAAGCTGCAGGGACGCATCTGGAGTCACAAACTCTCCTGGCTTGCAGCCCTGAGACCCCCCCGGGGGCTGGGCTGTGGTTGGTTCCCTCCCAACCTGCTCCTTGCCCTGCACAAGGCTCGCATGGGTCCTTGTTCTCTGGGGCTGGGGACCTCCGTGATGAGGAGGCTGCTCTCCCTGCACAAGCATCAGCACCCTTAGGAGTCAGCCAGCTGCCAGGGGATGGTGGCTTCCCTAAACAGCCCCTGATACCCCACCTAGAGCCCAGCTTTTCCTGGGAAGGGGAGCAGGCAGTGCTCCAAGAGGACAAGTGGTTTGTGCAGTGCCAGCCGTGGCTCCTGCAGGCTGGGGCAGCTCCTCAGAGATGCGATGGGGCAGGTCCGGTGCAACACGGTGGACTTCTGCTGGGGTCCAGCATGGGTCCTAGCACCCACCAGATGGACCATGTTGTGCTGCCCGAGTGCCAGTATGGAAATAGCCTTTTTAAACACGACAGCAACCTTTTTAGGGATGCTTCTAAAATATCCCTTCCCCAGCAGCTGGGTGCTTTGCCTTGCCCTAGCGAGAGCCACCCTGGAGCATCATGTTCCTCACTGGGCTCGGTTTTGAGGTGCTCAGCAGCTCTCCCTGCGAAGGTGGGTGCAGGAACACTGCCATCCTCCGAGCGGGGCCCTGGCTTCCCATCAGTGTCCTTTGTGGGTGGGCAGCCGCTCTGTGCCTGCGAGGTCCAGCTCAAGGTGAGGTGCGAGGGCTGCAGGACCTGAGGGGTGCACCGGCTCGTGTGGATGGAGCGAGGGGTGGTGCCGGGGGGATGCAGGCACAGCATTGTATGTGGGAAGCCTGTTTTGAAGCCTCAGTGTGAACTAGGAGCCACATCTTGAAAAGCCACCGGTAATTACAAGCTCTTCTGGCCATGCACACCTACGAGCTGTGCCCCATGCTTCCTGGTCGCTCAGGATTTTGTCTTCCAGTGCCTGAAACGAGGTGCCCTAGCAGAGCTTTCAGGCAGTCTAGGATAAAGTGTTTTGTGGTTTGGTTTTGGTTTTGTTTGTTTGTTTGTTTGTTTTTTACATGAGAAGTCTTTCAGGGAGATGCAGCTATGCCAGTGGGAAGGTTTGTCAGACTCTTGGGGTCCAAGGAAGGACACCCTGCTTGCTGGCCCGTGTGCTCGTGGCAGCCTTTTGCAGATGGACCTGCTGCCTTACAAGCATGTAGCACTGTATTGCTGTTTCTCGATGCAGCCTGGCCTCCTCATCACCTGTGTGTGTGGACCACCCTCGTCATGTTGCTGTTCAGTCCCCTGCATCATCTCAGCCTGCCTGAGACCCTCTGCTCTGCTCCTTGCTCCCTCCCTCCTGTGCTCACCATCTCCTCTCCTCCTTCCGAGCCCCTGGTGACCCAGTTACTTTAGAAAAGGGGGTGTTACCAAGCCCTTTGAGAAGCTCAGCAGCATTTGAAGGGTCTCTGAGGGAGGTGGGGTTGGTGAAAGCAGAGGCACCTTGGGATTTTGGGCTCCTCAGCAGCCTTCCTGGGGAGTTTGGGAGAAGCCGGTACCAGGCTGTGCCCTTCCCTTACAGCAGGGTGGGGAAGGTCCGGCCAAGCTCCCCCTGGGTTTGTCACTGGCTTCTCTTTGCTTTCCTCTCCTGTGCTCAGCAGTGCCATCAGACGGAGGAACAACGGGGTTTACTCCTGCAGTTGCTCAGGATGTTGTGGGTTTGCCAAAGCAGTGAGAAAGGCAGGAAGGGATGCAGTGACTGCTATCTGCCTCTCTCCACTTTGGACCAACTTTGTGCCCTTCACACTGTTTTCCTGGAGACCAGCACAACCACTTTGTTGAATTCCCTTTCTTTTGTATTTTTTAACCTAAGATGTGAATTAAGTTTTTTCCCACCACGGGGCAAGTTCTCCCAGACCCCTAAGGGAAAACTCACAGAAAAAGCAATGATGGCTGGGGGGAGGGTTTGGTTCAAGACCAGATGTGGCAAGCCAGCTTGGTCAGAGAGGTCAAAGTGCTTCGAGACCTCCATATCTTCCCCCCTTGCACCCATCACCCTGAGTCTGTCTCTCACACCAGTACTAACCATGTACTCTTTGCCAAATGAGTAAAATCAGGTAATTAGTGCAGGGCTAGCCCAGCAGCAAGCCTGTGTGTGTCCTGGTGTGGGGTGGCCTCATCTCTCTAGGTCTCTTCCTTTGTGCCCTGTTTTGCCTCAGTGTGCCGGGGCTCCCGGGACTGCTAGCCAGGCAAGATGGGGCTCAGGAAGGGTTGAGCTCCTGGCTGCAGGCTGGGAGCAGAGCGATGCTGGAAACATGTTGGACCCCTCCGAAGCAGCCTGGAGGACCACCTAGGATGGGGCAAGGAGCTGACTGGTCATGATATGGAGCCTTACAAATCAGCAGACCTGAAAAGCAGCAGGATGGACTCTGCTCACCAAGCCTTTTTGTCCTGGCACCTGTAAGATGACATGAAGCAGCGCACGGCCCCAGCTGGTGGGTGCTGAGGGGTCCCGGTCCTGCAAGAGGTGCCCTTGGGGAGGGGACACCCTGCCAGGCTGGGGTGGGGCCAAGACAGACCCCTGGTGCTCTGTTACTTGTGTCTTATCTCTTTATACATTGTGTATGTGCATATAACGTCTATTTTCATGGCAGTATCTCATTTTCTGCTTTGTGATTTCTTTGTATTGCTGTTGGCAGGCAGACGATGCTGAGGAGAAAAAGATGTCCTGAAACTCACCCCCTGTATTTGGTTACGTATTAAAAGGTGATTTGCTTTGTATAGCGGTGATGGTTTGTTTTGACCTGAAACGGTGTCTCTCCATTTCCCTCTTGACTGAGCAAGTATTTGAAAAAGCTTCCTTTTGGCTTAGCCCCGAGTCTGATTTCTGTGGGCTGAAGGAGGAGGACAGCCCTGGCTCACCCCCTCCTCCTGCACCCGGTGAGACACGGGGGTGGGATCACAGGTGGGGAAGAGCTGTGCTTTGCCTTGTACAGGGTAATTTTGGGGAGGAATGCAGCCCTGTGGACACCCTCCGATGTTACAGGCAATGAAAACAGGCTTGTATGCCCCGTGTGTTTGTGTTCTGAGCTTGCTCGGTGCCTAGCCCTGTTGCTGCGTGTGACTCAGTGGAGCATTTTGGAAGGACGGAGCTAGGGGGAATATGGCTGGTGCATGCACACACCCCCCCACCCCCCCACACACACCTCCAGGTGAGTGTGCAGCCGTGTGTGCCCAGCCCAGGGTGGGTGTGTGGCACACTTGTTCTCACTGTCCCCAGCCACTACGGGCATGCGCAGCGGCAGGGGTGTGACGGTGTCCCCCGGCTGCACCCCCTGACCGCCCTGTGCAGCGGTGGGCTCACAGGCACGGTTATGCTCTCGATGCCGACAGGCGCGCACAGCTTCCTGGGTGCCACTGCCGTGCACGCTAGTACACAGACTCACACGCGCCCTGATGTGGACACATGCTCTTGCAGTGGCACACACGTTGACATGCACATGGTCGTGCTGATGGTCACTCTGGCATGCCAGCATGACTGTAGGGACACAAGTGCTCGCACCCCTCACCCATGTGGGTAGTGGGGCTTGCTGCCCCATTTCCTCCCCTCGTCGCCCTACTCCCCCTCATCCCCCATCCAGACCTCATCACCCCCACATCCCCCCTCACCTCCCAATCCCCCTTCAGCCCCCCACATCCCAACTCACCCCACCCACCTGTCATTGCCCCCAACCCCCCATCTCCCTCCCATCCACTCATCATTGTCCCCATATCCCATCTCCCCTTCGCTCCCATCCATTGTTCCCCCATCCCCCCTCACCTTCCAATCCCTCTTCAGCCCCCCTGCATCGCCACTCATCCCCATCCACCCGTCATCCCCCCATATTCCCCCTAACCCTATCCCCCTCACTCCCAGCCACCCAGCATCGCCCCCATATTCTGCCTTAACCCCATCCACCCGTTGTCCCCTGCTCGCCCCCATCCTCACCCCCATCCACCCCTATTGCCCCCATCCACGGGTCATCACCCCCACTCCGCCGCCTCACCTCCCGCTCCCCCTTCAGACCTCACATCCCCCCTCCGCCCCCCAGCCCCTCCTCTCCCGGGGCGGGGGCGGAGGGAGGCGGGACCGCTCCCGCTCCATCTCCCTGAGGGGAGGCAGAGGGTTTCGCGGCGGAGGCCGCGGCCCGCGCGGGGCTCTGCGGGGACCGCTCCCGCCCCGGGACGCGCTGAGCTCCGGCTCCGGCCCGGCCATGTACGCGGGTCGCAAGCGGAGGAAGCCAGTGCCCCGGGCGTGAGTGGGGGGCGAGGGGAAGGGTCCCGGGGAGGGAGGGAGGGAGGGGGGACACGGCGTGACAAGGACCGGCGCCCGGTAACGCGGCTCTGCCCGGCAGGGTGCGGCCGGGGCCGGCCGAAGGCGGCACCTCCAACCCCTCCAAAAGGCACCGGGAGCGGCTGAACTGGGAGCTGGAGCGGCTGGCGGGGCTGCTGCCCTTCCCCGAGGAGGTGGTGGCCGGGCTGGACAAGCTGTCGGTCCTGCGGCTCAGCGCCGGCTACCTCCGCGCCAAGAGCTTCTTCAGCGGTAAGGGGCATCGCCGGCCGGAGCATCCCTCTGTTTTTTCTCCCCACCCCCCAAAGTGCTTTTTCCCACCCCTTTTTTTTCTTTTTTTTCCCCCTAAGAGTGCTTCCCCCCCCCTTTCTAACACCGGATTTTCTTGCTTTGCAATCCCAAACTGCAAAGGCTTCGGGATGCATCGCGCCTGGGCAAAAGCAGAGCTCCCGCTTGGTTGGAATTAGAGGGATGCGGGCAGATGAAGTTGATTTTGTTTGTGGGTTCCGCTGAAGTACAAAATTGAGGTTTAGGCTGAAGGGTTTCAGCGTGAGCCCGGGCTGAGGCTTTGGCAGGCAGAGCTGCGAGGGTGGTGGTGCGTTGTGCAGCCCCGCTGGAAAGTTTCACGATGCAAGTGACTTTTTTTTTTCTCATTATAATAGAAGAGTGAAATACTCAGTGTGCTGACAATGAATAACAATTACCTGTGATGTGGTTACAGTTTATTTGGGAACCTTTTAAAACAGACCGTGTTAAAGATATGCCTGTATTCCACTGGGCTATAATTGTTGTAATTAATAGGAGACCACAGGAGGATATTTAGGTAGCCCTGGTGAAATAGCAGTGGCTTGAGAATGCTGCATATGACCTCAGAAACACCATAATTTCTCTTTTTAACTCCAAATCATTGAATGCCCCCCTTTTTTTTTCCTCTCCCTTTTCCATTCTCTTTTAAACCCTGCTTGTAGGATTGGCAAGTGGGGGGAAATGAAAAATGAATGGCCTTGGAGAGGAGTTCTTTGCCTTGCAGCATCAGGTCAATTTGTTTGTTTGACTGTATCAGCTGTGTTTTCTGCACTATTTTTGCCCTGCTAAGGAGCTTTGCTGCATCAGCCTTTGCAATGCTCAACGTGTTGCCCCAATCCCATCGTCTGCAACGATGCTCTGAAGCAGAGGAAGACCAGTATGGTGCTGGTGTTTCTAATGCACGTTTGTTCTTGCGTGGGGTGGGAGTCCATGGCGCAGTGCGGGCCTCGCTCATCCCCTGAAACATTAATAATTTAAAGTTCACTGCTTAAAGAATTTATAAAACAGAGGGGTAGTAGCGATTCCTTAAAACGGCGGGTTTGAAATGGCTCGTCTTGTTGCAAAGTGTCACACTAGGAGTTGCTTTGGGGGTTGTCGTCCTTTCCAGGGTGGTTGTGCCCGGACACCCTGCAAGCTTGGCTGGGGAACAGCGAGCACAGGATGACTCCGGTGGGGACTGTTCCCCTGCCCAGCGAGTGTCCTGCTAGGGCTGTGTGTCCTGGGGTTTGGCATTCTGTGTGTCCTGGGGTTTGGCATTCCTGCATCCCTGACACGGTGGGTTACTTTGGTTTTGCATTGCGAGAAACTGGGAAATCCCATTCTGAGATTCTCTCTCTTTTTTTTCTTTTTTTCTTTTCTGTCATTATATCCGGTTTGATTTTGTGGTGCCAACTTCCCCCAACTGCTGAGCACATGAGTAAGTCTGAGGTACCTGCCTCTGGTTTAAGGCAGGTCACAGTAATTCAGGTGTGGGAGGGAAGGAGGAAAGCCTCATCCTTTTAGGTGCAAATGGTGATTGCAGACTTCCTTGAGTCTCTTCTGCAGCTTTAAAAAAAAAAAAAAAATTTAAAAGGAGCTCTGGGCAAGCCCATCTACAAAATCAAATTATTTTAATTTACTTTAGTCCCTTTCAGTGTGAATGCCAGAGTGATGTTGCTCTCTGACAGGCTGTGCTGGAGCTGAAATAAAGTTCAACTTTGGAAGGCTGCTGTTCAAAATACTCTGCTTATTCTTTCCTTGCCCTTCTTCTTTTTGGTCATCTGGATGTTTAGGGTTTTTTGTCCCCCTTGGTCTGTTAGAGAACAGGGTTAGGAGGGGCAGCCAGGGTCTGCCTGCCTGCTGCTGAGCCGGCTGAGCTTGCATGCTCCGACTCCCTCTCAGCATCCTTGGATACGTGAAATGGGATCCCGAGGAGGCTGTTTTAGCTGCTGAATGCTGGCAAGCCCTGTGTGAGATCAGATCAGAAAACGCAAGGAGTTTGGGGTCTTTTTTTTGTTTATTGAGAGCAGCCAGCCCATCCCAGAGCTGTCGGAAGGCAGCTCAGAAACAGGCAGTGCAAACCCTGATATTGACGGGGGAGGAAGAAGGAGCTGGCTTCTCCCTCGCTCAAGTATGTCCCTGCTTGAGCGCTCCCTGAAAGAGGAACAAGGAAAAGCAAGGGCAGAAGTTCGGGTGTGCTGCCATGCCTTGTGAGGAGAACCATCTTTGCAGCATGTCCTCCTGGAGCAGGTCTCAGCTGGTGCCAACGATCACTAACAGCAATTCACCCAGCAGATTTGTGCCAGCTGCTGTTTTTCCAGCCCCCATCTTAAATAATTTTTTGTATGTCTCCTTCTCCTGGCTATTTGAAAATTAATTATTTTTAAATTTTATTTCAGCATCTTGATTTATGCATAGCTGATGTATAGGGAAGTTTATATGGGCTCAAGTGATTAAAAGCAGCTGGGTTCTAGATCTTGGTCCCTGGTAAAGTCTCTGGGAGCTTCTCTTGTTTTGTTTCGGGCTCCCGATCACCTTCTGGCCACATGATAAATTCTTCAAAATGCAGAGCAGGCTTCACAGCCCTTGTTAAACACGTACTTGTGTTTACATTGCAGAGGCTGATCTGCACAGGTCAG
Organism: Aquila spilogaster; assembly: GCA_024606505.1. Taxonomy (NCBI): domain Eukaryota; kingdom Metazoa; phylum Chordata; class Aves; order Accipitriformes; family Accipitridae; genus Aquila; species Aquila spilogaster. The sequence goes on along the minus strand of JANHGO010000071.1, from coordinate 12,923,504 downwards.
GGTGGATTGACTGAGCTGTGCGGTGGAAGCAAACCTGCTATTTGGCTGTTGGTGATAGCTGAGATATAGCGTGCAAGAAGCATCTGTGCGTGCTTTTATCTGAATGGTGGAGTTTTGAACGTTGGTTTGGGGAGGTATTGCGGGAGGTGTTTCATTTTTAAAAAGATATGTTTTTCCTTTATGCATGACGATTTTTATATTTTATATGGCCCCAAGTGAAACTGTCCCTGCTCCCTTTCTGCCTCTCTGGGAGCACTACTGAAGTTAGGTGACAGAAATCAGAGGATTTAAGGCTGCTCAGTGTTTTGTTGTTTAATCTCTGGAGTGGTTTAGAGATTATCAAACATTGTCTTTGTTAAGAAGGATTATTCATGTAAACAAACATTTTCTTAGGCTGACGTGCTGAGTACTGGGTTGGGTGTCTCTGCTGTGAAACCCCTGATGCCAGGTGGTGGGCTTCTGCAGGTCTTTGGAATTCCAAAGGACAAGAGCATCCATGTGTGTGTTTGTCTATTAATTCTGTTCCTTTTTCACGGTCTGGCAAATCTTTCCAGTTTAACAAAGTGGGAAGCAGTTTAGTTGCCATGTGTGTTCAGCGTCTGTCATGGTTTAACCCCAGCCGGCAACTAAGCCCCATGCAGCCACTCGCTCACTCCCCTCTGGTGAGATGGGGGAGATAATCGGAAGGGTAAAAGTGAGAAAACTCGTGGGCTGAGATAAAGACAGTTTAATAGGGAAAGCAAAAGCTGCGTGCACAAGCAAAGCAAAACAAGGAATTCATTTACCACTTCCCATCAGCAGGCAGGGGTTCAGCCATCTCCAGGAAAGCAGGGCTCCATCACACGTAACGGTGACTTGGGAAAACAAATGTCATAAATCTAAATGTCCCCCCTTCCTCCTTCTTCCCCCAGCTTTATATGCTGAGCATGATGTCATATGGTATGGGATATCCCTTTGGGGTCAGCTGTCCCGGCTGTGTCCCCTCCCAACCTCTTGTGCACCCTCAGCCCACTCACTGGTGGGGTGGGGTGAGAAGCAGAAATGGCCTTGATGCTGTCTAAGCACTGCTCAGCGATAACGAAACCATCTTTGTATTATCAACACTGCTTTCAGCACAAATCCAAAACACAGCCCCATACTAGCTACTGTGAAGAAAATTAACTCTATCCCAGCCAAAACCAGCAGAGCATCTCTGGGGAAGGAGGATTCTGGGCCATGATGGCTCTTGGCCATGGTCTGCTCCTGGCAGGAGCACTGCTTTTTGCCTTGTATAGCAATAATGATATAAGATTGTTTAGGCAAGTGTTGGGCTGCAAGTTGTGTGGACAGGCGTCCTGATGTCAGACACGAGGTTCTCTCTGATTTTGACAATCAGAAGGACACTCTGGCACCCAGGACATAGAGCAGAGAAGTGACTGGGATTGCAGAGTGCCCACCCTGGGACAGCAGATTTTCCTGTGGCCCAGCGCAGGGCCGACAAGGATGGTGGGGAGCCAGCTGTGCCACCAGCAAGCACACCCCAGCGTGCCAGGTTTGATCTGTGGTGGGGTGGAAGAGACTTCTCTTGGGATGGAGCAGCACTGCTGTCCTCTGCGTGATGCCCAGGTGCCTTTCTTTTACCCTGTTGCCTGGCTTTGCAGCTGAAAGTGTATACAAATACTTTCTGTCCATGGGAATGCTGCTTACCATGACGGAGGTGAACTTAGGTGGGAGAGCAGGGCCATGTGGGAGGACTTGAGATGTCCCACCAGGGAGGTGGACTCCAGTGAGGATCCCAGCCCTGCCCTTGCCACATCCCATCCTGCTGAGTAAAGCAGTGCTGACCTGAACCCAGCACTGTTAGCCTGGAGCAGGAGGACCGAAAGAAGCTGAAATTGGCTTCCAAATCGAGGGTCCTATCCAAATGTCAGTGCAAGCTGACTTCTATCTTCTCCTTTCCTATCCAGGTCTCTTTCCTTCTACAACAGTCCCCCCAAATGTCTTCTTTCTTTATTCCCCCTTGGTGAGACAAATATTTTTTATTCTCATTCACCATCTTAATCTTCCTCCCTGCTCTGCAAGAGGCTCTTCCAGTGCACATGGCTCAGTAGAGGTGGGAGCATGCTGCAGGGCTGCCGCTGCCCAGAGGAGCCAGGCGCGGTGGTCTGCCTCTCCCCTGAGCCCCCTCTTCTCTCCCCTCTGATGCTGAGGACCGTCCTTGGAGTGGTGCAGCAAAGCCAAGCTGCCGAGCAGCCTCTCTCCTGCCATCCTGCCGGGGTCTGCACAGCATGTCATACCAGATGAGCGATGGCAGCTTAGCTTGGCAGTGCCTGGCGGGCTGCTCCCCTCTAATCCCTCCCCATTCCTCCTCTTGATGCCAGGGCCCAGCAAATGCTGCTGGCTTTTGGGGGGGTCCCCGTTTCTTCTGCTTCCCTTGCCTTCTGGAAAGGGGGAGAGAAGAAGGGAAGATGCTCCAGGGGAAAGTTTTTCACTAGGTCTCACCCTGCCTGGTGATTTGTTAGCAAAAAAGGAAGATGCCTCAAAGGCACTTTGTTGTGTGGCTGTCGGATAACTTCTGTGTTGCCTGGTCCGCTTAAACGCCTGGTGGGACATCAATTGGCAGACCTCAAAACGGGCAAGGGCTCAGTTTGGAGAAGTATCTCTCAACCGTTTGTTTCTGCAGTGTGCTGGGAAGGTCATCCAAGCTGTGGTTCTCATCGTACAGCAAGCCTGGCCCTTGGGCATTCACTTGCCCTTGGGGGCTAGCTCAGTGTCCCCAGGGGGTCCTGTGCCTGTCACAGACCTGTGCGCGCGTGGCTCTGTTCCCAGGTGCCTGCACACTGGGGCTTTGCCAGGATTCTGCTGTCACCTGAACTGATCTCAGTTGGGCTTTCACGGGCTTGTGCTGTTTCAGAGAGCTACAACGCAGCATGGCTTTTCCAGCTGTTCCCAGGGAGGAGGCAGCACCGGGTGGCACACTGCCTGGTACGCTGCCGTTTGCTCATTTGACTTGAGCTGGTTGCTCTGGCACCGATGTTCAGCAATTGACCTGCAGCCTTCATTTCATGGGATTTCTCTCGAGGCTTTGAATCAAGTGTAGGGTTTATAAACTGTAGGAAGAGGGATAAGAAAAGCTCGGTCAGTGGTGCCAAGAGGTGCATGTTGGAACCCTGCTGCTGAGCCTTGCTGCAAGCCAGAAATGGGCTAACTGTGCTTCAAAATGGGGCTCCTTGGAGATGTAGGTGCACCTCTGCCTGTGTGCAGCATCCTACCTGGAGAGCTGGGCTTGCCAGCAGCCAAGGCACAGCCTCTGGGCAGCTCAGATGCATCGCTGACTGGGAGGAGAGGAGGCAAATACCCTGGCATGTATTGTGGCATTAGAAATTTTTGGATCAAGACGGATTATCAGCAGCACAGTCTGTCATCATGGATCAGAGGGTAGATGTAGCCTTCATTTTGGGCTGTATGTGGTTTTGAGCTATGCATGGTATGTTTTATATGGAAGGTTAGTGTCGTGTATCCAAAACCTAAGCAGTTTGCCTCTCCCACGTGTTTTTAAAAAAATAACTCTCCTGCAGGTGTTGAGGGTTGGGGGTTTTCCTGGAGTTCTCTTAAAATTTTAGGTGGCATCTGTAGGATCAATGTGCAGCCTCAGGGCTGAGCCTAACCCTTTAAACTATGGTACGAATGCAGACAGTGATTGCCAGAGCTGTGATGGCCCAAAAAGTGCCTAAGCTGCTCCCTGGCAGTCGGGTTAGACTGGAAAAGCACTTTAAATTACATAGTTATTATAGACCATATAACTGTGCCCCTGAAACCTCTGCTTAGGGGTGAGGGCATGAGACTGGGACTTGTGTTTATTGATGTGCGGTTGTTTAGAGATGACTAAGGTTGCTCGTTTGTTCACTTCATCTGCTCTCCCACCTTATGAGCTGTTTGGTCACATACTGCAGACAGCTGTAGCAATAAAGCCTAAGGGATGGTTTAAGAAAACAAAGCCTAGTCCTGTGATCACCCTGATCTCTTAATTGCCTAGGTAATAAGCTGGCCTTGGAAGAGCAATTTAAGCTGGGAAAGTCTTGTGACTTCCCTTAGGTAGGCAGTTTTCCTGCTGCATGCTTTCCTTGCCAAGTATTTCTCCCTGGCTCTCATGAGGGTAGCTGGTAGGAAGCTGTCAGAGGTCCCTGGGGTCTCCGCTGGGCTGTTGGTGGCTGCCTGCTCCTCTTCCTACAAGCAACTGGGGTCTTTCAAGGCTCCTTCAAACACAAGCACGGGAGCAGAGCTGGCAAGAAACTCCAGGTTAAGGTTTTGGGCTGGGATGATGCACACCTAAAGCTCCTGGGGGACCAGTGGTGGGAGCAGGAGGGTTCAAACAGCTATTCTGCTGCAAGAAGAAGGAAAAGCCTGGCAGGTCCTTCTCATCTTTGTCCTTGTTTAAACCTCTGCACGTGCTTCTCCCTTTGAGACCCACATGCCTTTGGTGACGCAACAGAAAACTACATGTAGTCAAGGCCTCCTTGCTTTTGGAAGTGCAATTAGATCTTTTAACAGGACATCCATTATTCACCACACATGTTCACGGAAGGTGGTGTATCCGCACCATTCAGGCAAGGGATAAATAATTAATCTATTTAATGAAATTTGTGTCAATGGGAAGCTGTGGCAGATATTATGAAATGATAAGTAAAACCATTGTATCCATTATGAAGGGAAACTCAAGAAGTATTTGCCAGTTGCTAGAAAACGAGCTCCATACAGCTCAGTGGTGAGAAACGAACTGATGGTTCAGCAAACCAGGGAGGAGACGGCTCTGCTGCCCAGTTTCAGCAAACTCTGCCTGCTTCTCTCGCTATTTCTGTGATGCTCTTTCCTTCTAACGCATTTCAAACACTCTATATCAAAGGAGCTGCTGGCTACATCCTGCGAGTCTTCCATATGTGTGGAAGTGTAATAATTTTGCATTGGCTAGGAAGAGCCCAGTTCATGCTCAACAAGGAAAAAAAAAATCCCAGAATAGGATATACTTTACTAAGTGCATGCTCCTGTTCTTTGCTTCTAAAATAGTTGGAGACATGTAAGCTTGCTGTGAAACATGTGGATTAAATGACAGAGCAATGATCAGATTTGGCATGTTGACAGTGTAGATGCTGTTGGAGAAGCCAGAGAGGAGGTTGCGGTGCTTTGCCTGCCTTCACAACATCAATTTAGGTTTCCACTGGTTTGAGCATGTCACTCAGGAAGGCATTTGGGCCAAATTTTTCTCCCTTAGCACCACACCGTTGTTCTCTGCATTGCACACTCCTCCTGAGCCATGGCTGTGTCACCTGCTGGGTTCCCACCAGTGGAAATGAAAGCTCTTATGCTGGTTTCACTGGAGTGTTGCAGAATTCATGTGTCATGATAGAGGGAGGGAGCTGGGATCTTCCTTGGCTTTTTTGGGTGGACACACTTGCTCTCGTGGGTGGATGTGGCATATTTTGGAGGATCTCCCCAGCAGTGCCACTGGGCAATGCAAGTTATTGTTAGCAGGAGGAGACCCTCCCAAACCAAGGGAGGAGGGAGATGGGTAATGTCTGATATGGGTGACCTGGGGCTGCTGTGGTAGGGAAGGGAACTCACCTGCTCCTGTGCTGCCAGCGGGTTGTGGCAGGCGTTGCCTGCCTCCTACATGGAACCCATGTGAGCTCATCAGCAAAACCTTTTTCTTATGGTGGGGGAACCCCTTTAGTTAGTTAGTTAGTTAGTTATTTTAAAAGGAAAATAGCATTCTGACTGGGGGGAAACCACTTTTCTGTTTAAATGACCCTTCTATATTAAAAAATGAAACAACATCAGTTTATTCAAAAGAAACCTGAAGAGCTTTTTTTCTAAATTTCCAATATTTTGTTTCTTCATTGCAATAAAGTGCAGGAAAACAATTTTGAGGGGTTATTTAATGTGAGGGTGTGTGTACCAAGCAGCAGAGCTGCAGGTCCCTCTGCCCGTTGGTATCTTGGAGCTGGAGAGGTGAGTGGGAAAGGAAGATCTGGAGGTAACTCACAGTAAAGTTTTTATTCCCACGTGAGTGGGAGACCTGCTTTTCAGGGTATTGGCACAAATGACACAAAGAAAGAGGTGGATTGAAGGCAATTTCATTAATAAATAAATCAGCCAATCTCTTCTTCCCCATAGAGTGACCAATACACACTAGGGCATTGAGCCCTACAGCAGAATGCTTGCAGGGAGCACCATTACGAAAACTCCTCTTCTCTCTCCCCTGCCAAGACCTGCTCACGCTAATAATTGCTATGCAGATGTCCCCACCATCACTTGCAGCTGGGTTCAGTGTTTTCTCCCCTACTTTAAATGACACCAGCAGTGGTGGGGAGACATGACCCCTCGCTGCTCTTGAAGAGCCATGAAGCAGTTGGGTTTCCTTCTGCCGCTTTTCCTGCATCAGTGCCTGGAGTGGGTGTGGGACTGAGTCGTCTCCTTTTCCTCCTTCACAGTCAGCGGCTGATGTGAAATTCTGCTCCCACTTGGAGGTTTTGCCATGTGGAGGGAAGGGGGCTGGGAGATATCCTCTCAAAAATGTTAATACCCGCTTGTTGGTGCAGAGGTTTCTCAGGTCTGCAAAGCCCTGGCAGGTTCAGGAGTTCACTGGCAAACCTGGTAGGCGGCGAGGTGTCCCTTCAGCATCACGTGAAACAGCTTCCCAGGCTGGGTGCTGCGGGAAGCGCTGTCCTGGAGATGGAGGGAGGAAACCCACCCCTGTTGGCCCCCCAGCCCTCCTGCTCCTGGGGGGTGACAGCACAGGGCCAGGCAGCAGAGACCTGGTGAGCGACGTGGGCACCTGTGCGAGAGGACCACCATGGTGCAGAAAGCATCCTCCTCTTGTGGGGAGGGAGATGGGGGCAGGAAGCTCGTTCCTCAGAGATGGGGCCAGGCAGGGAGAGATTTTTCCTCCTCTGGGCTAAAAGGCTTTTTGTGGCAAAATAGCCTGAGGGTCCTGGCAGAAGCTTTTTTTTTTTTTTTTTTTTCCTTTGAAGAAATAACAGGAAAAACGTGCAAGCCTTGCCAACTTCTCTCTCCTCACCTTCCTCCTTCCACAGCTGGCAGTGGCAAAGGTGATGCTGTGGCTGAAGTGAGGGAGCCCAGGAAAAGCCACTTCTCTCTCTTTTTTTTTTTTTTCTTCCCCCCTGCAAATTCCTGTCCCCAGTTACACAGTGAGGGTGAAGACTGCACCCTATCTCCCTGTCCAGCGTGAAGGCAAGTGCCATGTTGGGAAGGCCACATTTCCCCTGGTGCTGAGCTTGCCCCGTTCCTGCCTTGCCTTTCCCCGGGGTAGCCGGGCAGGCGGGGAGGATGCTGCAGCGGCTCTCCGGCTCGTCTCCGCTCTGTCAGGCTGATGCGCTGCGACAGTTCTGCTGAATTGCTGACCCAAGGGGCTGCGCGGGGCTATTTATGGAGAGACAAAGCCAGGGGACACCAGGAGGGAGGCCAGACTTAGATGTCCGCAGCCAAGAGCAGGTCATCTTTGGGGTTCCTTAGGTGGCTTGGATGGAAAATGCGCTGTTTGTTGAAGGTCATGGGAAAACCCCCACGGGGATTCTGATTTATGTGATAGCAGCCCCTCAGCCCCGGTGGTTCGATCCTGTTTGCAGGAGTAGGCTGGATTTGGTGGCAGGCATCTGGATGGAGGACAGCGGGCCATCCTCTGATTTTAACTTGTGTTTCCTCTGGCCCCACAGCTTAGGAGCAGCCCAGATGCTGATAGCAAAGTCTATTTTTAGGCAGCGGTTGTGATCAAGTTTTCCTTTTGCGGGGAAATATCAAACCATTAAACCAGAGCTCTGAGTAGAGGGCAGCACCCTTTAGCTGCTCTTCTATCATTCAGGTTTATTTTTGTCTCGCACCTCCAGTGCAGCAGTCTGGGAGCTAGCAGAGGAGGACTGAAGATCTTTAATAATTCATAGCTCCTACATTTTTCTCCCAGGAATCAGAAAAGCAAGTTGCTGGAAGGGCGCTGCCAGAAACCTGCTCCATCCACACCACAGGACCCTGCCTGGGTGTTGCGGCCGCCGTGCTTGCACGCTGCTCTGCCCGATGGCCTACCCGTGCCTGGGACCTTGCGCAGGCTTGTTGGGCTCTGACCCAGGCCGGGGACCCCGGGCAGTCCCTTCCCGGGGCAGCAGTGCTCTCAGCAGGACGGCGTTCAGGGTAGGGGAGCAGTTGGGACGCGGCAGCGTGTGCGTGCTCGGGAGTGACCTGCTGTTGTACAAACACGTGCCGTAACCTTAATCCCGGTGTTCAAACAGGTCCTGAAATAATCTATGCAGGCTGAGCCCAAGAAGAATTTCCTAGACCTCCCAGAAGCAGGGGGTTTGCTGCCATATCAGGTGTTTTTCTTTTAATTAAAAGCAATATTAGAACTGGGAAATGCTTTGCATTTGGTTGTGGAGCAGAGTCGATCTTTGGGATGGTCCTGTGTCTGGTGGAAGAACATTTTGTCCCCAAAGCCTTACATGCGTACTGGTGAGGCTCTCCAGACAGCATCCTTCCTTGTTTCCACCCACCTGCAAGCCAATGCTTGGCAAATGCCCGCTGAGGATGCAGAGGAATTTGGGATGGAAGGTGAGCCCTGGCAGTGGAAGGTGGGGGGGGCTTTGCTTATGTGCTTGCCTTCCCAGCAGAGAAATGCTGATAGATGGGGGGACTGCACGTTGGAGGCCAAACCAGTCCCTCTGCTTGTGGCTGCCCTGTGAACACGGGCGCTGCTGGGTTCAGCTTCAGACTTCGTGGTCCTGGGAGGCTCAGAGATGCATCTGGAGCATCCACCTTTCGCAGCAGCTGGGAAGCTGCTCACCTGCGAGCTTCTGCAATGTAGGTGCTGAGGTCCTTCAGGATCTGCTCCACGTGGATGGAAGAGCTAAGTTTCAGCAGCTGCTTTGGCAAATCACAGGGCCGAGCATTACAGAGCCTGGTTTCATTTACGCGCTGGTGGCTGGTGCCTTGTGCCTTCTGACTTGCTGCTCTGTCTCGGCTTGCGTCTTTGCTCCCGCTGACAGCTTTATGGGGTGTTGAATTACTTCCAGGGTCCACTTGATGCTCTTGTTGCGTCTGAGCGTGGCAGCTCCTTGGCACATGTAGCACAGGAGCTGGGAAAGGCAAATTCAAAAGAGCTTTTGCTCTCTCTGAGCAGGAGCAAGGGAGTGCACCAGGCAGGCTGCAGTGGTAGCTACTGCTGGTGCCTTGCACCTTTCCTCCCAGGTACTGGTGTATCAGCAGCCAAATGCCATCCTTTGTCCTCACGGTGCTTGCAAGAAGCTTCCTGGCTTTTCTGCAGTCTCCACTGTCTCTTGGACAGGCCTGCTGTGCACAGGCTTGTTGTCATCTTACTCTTTAAATATTATCCACCCTAAATTACCCCCAGGATTCGTTCTCTCGGGGAGTATAGTACAAAATTTACAGACACATCTTTCAGTTAAACTGAGCGACGAATTTCCTCATCTGTATTTATTGTGCATCGATCACTATTAGTTTGCCTGTGATCTCGGGTGTCTGTGTTTGTATTCATGTGTGTGTTTTTCCGTGTTGTTTTTCTCCCACTGTGAGCTGTGGCTTGCCTTAATTTGATTGAATAAACCCGCTATGTTGCTGAACTGTAACGAGACATCATTGACTGGGCTATCTGGATTGTACCCTTCAAAATGGCATGTTCCTTATCCTGGAAGAGTGGGGTTTGCTGCAATGCCTTTTGAGTAGAGCAGACTTTTGCTGCTGTTGGTCCGCTGTCCTTTGCAAAGTCAGGGCATGCATGAGCTGATCCGTTCTAGTTCAGCATCACAAAGAAATGTTGGGTGCAGTGACTTCCCCAGCAAGAGCAGAGCTGCTGCCATGCTCCGAGAGCCAGCGGGGTGTGCATGGTGTGGCACCAAGGCCTAGCCCTTGCTGTTTGCAAGTAGTGGTGTGAGGCATTAACTCTGTGTCCGGATTGGGACTGGCGACCTCCATGGTTTCTATTGCTAAATGAAAAGACAGATTTCCAGCTGGTGAACTCACTAAACATGTCCTTTTGTGCTACTGGTTGCAGGTAACCGCTGGTAAACACAGGACCTGATAGGTGTTCTGCTGATGCCTATCTGCTTTAATGATCCCTGGCTTTAACTGTTCTTTACTTGTAGGTCGTTAAAGGACAGGGCGGGGGGGAAGTTGAGGGTATTGGGCGGGGGCGAAATGTCCTGTTAAAATCAACTCTTTTGAGGGGTGGAGGAAAGAGCTGACTACATCACAGCTTCCCCTGGCACAGCATTGTCTACCTTTGCAGCCAGGTCCACATTTTGGACGTTCGTGGCGGTGGCTTGCATGCATTACTGCAGCACACAACAGTCCCTTCCCTTTGCTTTGTGCAGTTGCTCTAAAGAATCATGGTGCCAAAGAAGCGGAGAGGGACGAAGACTGCGACAATGGACCAGCTATGGACTCGGCAGCGGTACCGGAGGGTGAGCTGCTTCTGCAGGTTAGTGCTCCTTGCTGGACACCTCTCCCTGGCAGATGCCTTCAAAGGATTTTTGTCTTGTCCCCTTTCCAGCTCCTTTGAATTTTACCCAAAGAGCAGGCTGTTTTGTTATTGATTGCAGGATGTTTTGGTGAAGCAGTGATTTCACGTGGTGTAGCTCATGATGCTTCTGACTGAGCAGAGGTTTAAGACCTCTTCAGGTCCTTGGGGCAGAAACTATGTTGCTTCTTCCCTCCTTTTCCCATCCTTCCTGGAGAAAATTGCCATCTGTAAATTGTCTGTGTGTAAGAAACCATCCATCTTGGTGGAAGCAGGGCTGAATTTCTGAGCACAGAGATTCAGCTCTTCTGCTTCTCTGACCTCTTCTAAATGGGCCATAGGTGTAACTTGGGAGCCAAGCACAGCAAGATGTTTTGAGTGTGGTTTTCAGCATAGGCACACTGGTCCCAACTCGGGTATGGTGTCCAAACACTGGTGAAAACAGGGAAGAAAATGTCGTGGAAGTCTTCCCTGATTTTCCGGCAGTGTTGCATGACACTGAGTACATAGATAGGTGCTGATGGGCCATATGCTCAGCCCATATACACAGGGTACGTGGATTTATCCTGGGAGCTCTGCGAGAGGCATATAGTTGGCTCCTTTGGTGATGCTGGAGGCAACGCTGGTGATGCTGCGGCATGGTTGGGCTGAGCCTGCTGCTTCCATGGTTTATTCAGAGACGCCAGGAGGTGACCTTCTGTCTACAAACTGTGCACGGTGAATAGGAAGAGGTCAGGCTCCAGCAGCGCAAGGTCCTGTGAGGACACAGGTCTCCCCTTCCCTCCCTGCCTGGCACCCAGGCACAGGCTGCAGCGCTGTGCCCTGCCTGGCTGTCATCCAGAGCAGGGTGAGCATGCTGGTCAGCCCCAGCTCCGATCCAAAAGCTCGCTCAGCAGTAAGTATAATTACTGTCTTGCTTGAGAGTTGGGGAGCCAGGATCTCAGTGTCTAGTGAGAGAAATGCTAAAGCCAGGCTGGTTAATAACCAAAACCCTGAGGCTTTTCTACTGTGCATGTAACAAAACCGTGCTCAGCAGGGCTTGCTGGGGATTGATGTCCTGCTCATCAGCTCCTCCCAGAGTTTGATTCCACCCTTTTAGAGGTACAAAGCTGGGTGTTAAAAGCTCTGGGTTTAGATTTGGCTCTCCCAGGTATCCCTCTGTGTGATGCTGGATGTGGCAGGGGCCCAGAACTTGCCTCTGTGCCCCAAGGAAATGCTCCTACATGTTTATAAAACTACTTCCACCTGATCTGTCACCTTTGATGTCCAAACTTCCTTTATCTCGTCTCTTGGTCCACCCTGATTCTTCCCTTCCCCTCCTCTAATTTTCCAGCCTTACATTTTTTGGTCTGTCCTTTTCCACCAAGGCTCTCTCCAGCAGCAAGCTCAGCAGAGGAAGGTATCTTAAACTGAAGTTAAGCAAGAAAATCCCTCTAAAGGGGCCAAGGCCTTAGCAAGGCTGAGAACTGCGTGGACCACCTCTGCCCAGGTGCACAGTGCTGGAAGTACACATTGCTGGCTGCAGGGTATTAAATCTGCCTGCTGGTCAGTGCAGTTGGGGAAGGACAGAGTGCTGAAAGATGTTGCTTGCTCCCGCTGCGGCAGAGCAATGCCTCCGAAGCTCCTCAAAGGGTTAAAGTGCATTTGGCAGCACTAATTAACCTCTGCAGCAGATTCCCACACACTGAGATCAACCCCAGTAAATAGAGAGAGTGTTTGTGCCCAGAATAAAGGGAAGGAGAGGGGGGAGAAACACCGACCTGGACAATGAAACAGGAGTTGGCAGCAACAATAGCTGGACTTGGCTGAGACTACACGCTAGACCCTAATTAATCCTGATGTCTATACATTACGAAGCGGTGGAAGCAGGCCAGGGCTGGCTACTGTGGCTTCCCTGCCTCAGGTTAGTGGTACAGGATGGTTTTGGCTCTGGACAGCCATAGGGCTTCTGGGGTGCATGCTGCAGGAGGACCCCTGCCTTCTAGAAGGCTCCTGCTTTGAGCTGGCAGGAGTGTCCTGTTGCCCCCGGGGAGGGGTGGCCAGGTGGTTCTGTCATGGCAGTGAAAGCTGTTCGGCTTCTGGGGAGCTAAACTGGTGATTTTCTTGGGTTTTCGTGGCCTTTTTGCTCTTAGGCAGCACCATGGGCTTGCAGGTGTTGACTGGAAGTCTATCAGGATCATGTCAGAGCTGGGGAAACTGAGTCGCAGAGTGTTGCCTACCACTCGGGGTCAAGGGGAGACTCCTGTGGGCCTGCTCCCAGCCCTGGCAAGGTGATGACAAGGTCTTCAAAGCACTGGGGTCTGTGCCACCAAGGCTTGCTCCCCATGGTTGGCAAAGGTTGGTGCAGTGCTTGCATGCCTACAGCACTTAGGGGTGCTCCCCTGGATCCTACCAGTGCCTGTGTTAGCAATGTTCTTTCGTGTATCAGCTCCTGCTGGGTGCCAGAGAGCAGGGATGAAAAGCCAGGGCTCCTGGGACAGCAGCTGCACTTCCAAACTGGTAGGAAAGCTCCTCTGCAACTTCTAATCTTCACGGACCTCCAGGTGCAAAGAACACTAGCAGCCAGCACCCTGGTCCCTTCTCCTGTGTCCTGTCCTGCCAGCCCTGGGGCTGCTGGCTCAGAGAAAACACCCAAATTCCTTCCCAAATTTGTTAGGCTGGTGGGAGTGAGCCCCTCTTGAGGAAGACGGAGGCTCTGAGCAGCTCAGCCCATTCCTGCTGGGAAATGCAGTGCTCCCTTGGACGTTGACTTTGCAGTCCTGGAGCTCGAGGAGAGGATGGAAGGGTCAGTGAACTGTAAAATATGTAAGTTGTGTAACATTAAAAATGCATCGGAAACTTCAGATTGATGGCTGCATTTGCTATTTTCTGTGGGGAAGGCTTAGTGCTTCAAACCTGCACGGGTGAAGCAGCTTGAGTATTTATTTTGTGAAAACCGAGCACAGCGTTCAGCCTGTTTGGATGGAGGGCATGCATGAACGAGCACGTGCTCCAGGACGGGCTGTTAGCATTGTGTAAATCTGTACACCACACAGAGATCGAGCTCCAGAGGAAGAGGAGCGTGGCTGGGAGCGTCTTGTGGCTAACGTGGCCATGGTCCTTCTCCAGGCCTCTCTTCTTGCACCTGGGGTGGACAGGAGGGATGCAAACAAGGCCAGGAGCTGGGCAGGTTTCTCCCAAACCAACAGGAGTATCCCCATCCACATGGGCCAGGCAGCAGCAGGGAGTGCCCAGCCAAGGCTGGCAGCACTCAGTGATCTGCGGTGGGTTTGCTCTCCATTGAACATCCCCCAGCCTTTCCAGCCTCACGCTATTCTAAGCCACACATGGCTGCCAAGACCCTCCTGGGCTGTGGGGATGATGGGAACTACATGAGCGGAGCCACCCAGGTAGATGCGGGTCAACATTAAATGCAGCCGACATGAAATGCTGTTCTGATTCAAGGTTGTCAGAAAGGCTTGTTTCCGCCAGAATATCAGAATGGACCAGTTCCTGATGGTGTCCGGTTTCGTTCTGCAAAGAGTTCTGAGATTTTTATTTGCTCTTCACATAGGATGAGTATAAATGTCCAAGTCTGAGTCTGAGTGAACGCTTCCAGGATGGAAGCAAAGTTTTCCATCAGTTTGGATTAGGATACGCTTGGGCAGCTGCATGGAAGAGCTACATGACCTCAGAGAAACCCAGCAGAAGGTACCGTCTGTTTTCTCGGTGAGCACAGCTCTGCTGATATTGATCCCCATTTTCCTCCAGCCAGCCTTCAGTTGGTGAGGTTTACTCAAGCAAGGCAGAGTGGAGGAAAATCTGAGAATGAGCTGCAGGCCTTGACCTCTGATAGGTAAAGCAGATTCATCAGGTCTGCGAAAACCTGTTTTTTTAGGTGCATGTTCTCTGGCACCATGGCAAGGTACGTGCATAGAGGCAATTGCAAGGATGGAGGTCTCTGGTGCTGTTCCTGTCCTGCAGAAAGGGTATGAAACCAAGAAGCTGCTTGAACAGTGCACTGGAGGATTTGGTGAGAGCCAGGGCAGTACCCAGTGTTATGACAGTGAGATGCCATTGGGAAGGGTTTTCTTTCCTTCCAGGGCTTCCTGTGCTTTGTCTCCTGCCCTACACCTTTCTCTTGGTGGGGGAGTGGCTCAGCTGCCTGCTAGCTGGGACCAGCCAGGACTTGGGTGACTAGTGTCCAAGCAGAATGGAACTCACCGTCCTGCTAGAAAAGGGTGATGTGAGCGTTGTGTGTACCTGCTGATCTCCCCTCTCCCCTAGGCACTCAATGGCTTTGTGCTGGTGGTGACATCGGAAGGACTGATATTTTACTCCTCGCATACAATTCAGGACTATCTTGGATTTCACCAGGTTGGTGGAACACCTCTGTCTTGCTGTGGTGGGTTTGCAGAGTAGATTTTTCCTTGGTGGTGAATAGCCCCAAGTTCCCTGTAGGGAGGAAGCTCTGCAGGGATCACAGGGTCTTGGGGGCCTACATGGGGCTTTTCCTTGGTCTTGTGAATTTGGAACTCATGTTGCCAGACATGGTCATTGGGAGGTATCAAAGCAACTTTACTACCCCACAGATGCTTTCCACCAGCCACACTGACAGGCTATGAAGTTCAAGGCCCAGTTATGTAATGCCATGGTGAGATGTCTGGGGTTCCCTGCCTTTGGGCACTCGCTCCTCTGGGTGACCCCTGGTAAATCCCATAAGGCTGCAGTGCTTTGTGGTTATCTGGGCACCCAGGTAACCTGGAAGGCACTAGGTCAGATTTACAGAGAAGTGCGACTTACCTACAGTCCTTTAGTTACTGTGATTTGGTGTTGCCCCCACACAGGTGGCTTTCCCCAAAATCTGGGATAGATGAGGATTGTCCACCTTGGCAGAGGGAGCAAGTCCTGGAGCAGATGCCTTGTTCTCTTGGGAACAGTGTAGGAATGGGGTGGCTTTGCTACTGTTTTGTTCCCAAACCCATGTTTTCATCTCATCCCATAAGTCAGCACTAGGATTTTGAAGGACACCATGCTACAGGGACGAGCGTGTCGGAGGGGGAGCTGTATTGCTGATGCTAGTGGCTTTTTAGGATGGGGGGGAGGTCTGGCCCAACATGGGCAAGGGGTCCTTAGAGCCAGATGTGCTGTCTGTTCCCACCAGCATCAGCTCTGGTGGAAGGTGTCCAACCTCATTCAGCCAGGGACCTAGTTGAGCACCAGGGAAATTGGCTAAGATATGGCCAGTTCGGGCTGTGACAGGCTGTTTCCAGGTGGGACGTGAAAACTGGCGCCTGGGGACAAGCTGCAGAACTCACGCATTGCTTTTTTCCTCTAGACGGATGTCATGCACCAGAGTGTCTTTGAGCTGATCCACACTGAGGACCAGCAGGAATTCAGACGCAACCTCCACTGGGCCCTCAACCCACCCCACGCTCCAGAGGGGGAGCCTTCTCCAGAAGGTAAACGCAGGCTGGGAGCCAGGCATCCTGGTTGGCATGAGATGTGTAGCTCCCCACTTATGCCGGGGAGCCCAGCTCCCTGCCACCGCATGCATGGGGCTTGCGTCCTTGTGGCTCAAGCCATGGCTTCATCCAAACATTGTGGCTTTCCCCAAGTTTCTGTTGCTGTACTCTGCAAACTGCTGCAGTGCCTGATGCTGGGGACCTCCAGCCTTTTCTAGGGACCTCCAACCCTTGCTGGGGGGGATCTTTGCTTGCTCCTCTCTTAGTCGCTCTCTCCCACAGTGGGGAAGAGTCTCAGCTCTTCTGCTGTCGCCTACAAGCCGGATCAGCTGCCCCCAGAAAACTCCTCCTTTCTGGAAAGGAGCTTTGTTTGCCGTTTTCGCTGCCTCCTGGATAATTCCTCCGGCTTCCTGGTGAGTACAGACCCACGCTGTGACCTCCACAGCAGGAGGGGTGCAGGCTCACCCCCAGGGGTTCGTGCCACTGCTGAAGCATAAAAGTTGGCCTTGAAAGACCCAGTGCTCCTTTCTGCCGTGTGCAGCACTTGCCTGTCTCAACAAGGAGATATTTCTGCTATTTTTCATAGGTTTGGTCTGTACCTACAACCTCTCTGTGTGGGTTTTGTTCCTCTCCTCTCAGAGATGCTGGATCTTAAACAAAAGTGCTTTTCCTTCACACGTTCTGCTAGGATTTTGTGTTAAAGGCATGTCTTTAAGACCAAGTAGGTTGCGTTCATCCTTCCTCCTCTCTGCTGCAAGTTAATGGGGTTCTTCATAATCACAGGTGTAACAATCCTGTTTCTCCTTCTCATCCCACTTTAGTCTGGAAACTCAACACAAAGACTCCTGACTGCCCCTTGTTTAGATGAAATACTATGATCCCTGATGGGCCTGTGATATAGCTCAGTTAATGCACGAGCTGCTTTGCATTTTATGCGATGCTCTGATGCAACTGCAGCATGTGCTTGGTCCTGCAGCCGCTGTGTGTCTGAGCCCTGGGACGGCAGTGAGTGGCTGCAGGGGGAGAAAGCAGTGAGCTGCTGCTGCAGGGAGCTCAGTGTAGCATCCCTTTGATCCTCCATCTTATTTTAGTGGGGAGCACTGGAGTCGCAAGGGTCAAGTCATGAGGAATTGCTTGCATCAAGTCTGCAGCGAGATGGCTTGCTTTTTGTGCAGCTTTCCTCCCTCTCTTCTCTCTCCATCCAATTTTCTGTGTGACACTGAACTTTTCTTCTCTTCCCAGGCTTTAAACCTTCAAGGCAGGCTGAAATTCCTTCATGGGCAGAACAAAAGGTCTGAAGATGGGTCTGCACTGCCACCCCAGCTGGCTCTCTTCGCTATCTCCACCCCCTTGCAGCCCCCGTCCATCCTGCAGATCCGAACCAAGAACATGATCTTCAGGACGAAGCACAAGCTGGACTTCACCCCCTTGGCGTGCGATGCCAAGTAAGCAGCAGAGCTGATTTGAGGGGTGACACTGCAAACTTCCAGCGTGCCATTCCATACTCTGCCTGGGTGATGTCCCACCCTGGCTCTGCCTCTGAGCTGGGTGCATTCTCGGTCTCCCACAGGGGGAAGATCGTTTTGGGCTACACCGAGGCAGAGCTGCGGATGTGTGGCACTGGCTACCAGTTCGTCCACGCTGCCGACATGCTGTACTGTGCCGAGAACCACGTCAGGAGTAAGAGTCCCTTCTCTGGTTGCTTGTGCCCACCTCTGAGGCTGATGAGTGGGCTGGGACTATGGGCAGCTCTGTTGGCTGCCATGTCGAGCCTGGCAGCTCTTTCCCATAGGATGCTTTGCTTTATGCTTTGCTGTGATGCTTTTGTCACTGCAGGGAGCTTGGGGTGGAGTGTAGTGAGGGGTATTTAGCTGGGATGGTGTCCCCTGTGTGTGCCAGCCATGCTGCTGCTGTGACTCTACCTGCTTATCCCAGCTGGAAACAGCAGCATCACCGGAGGCAGCCCTGCCGCTGGTGATGTGCTGACAGCCCTCAGCATGTGTGCTTCCTCCCGGCAGTGATGAAGACGGGTGAGAGCGGCCTGACAGTCTTCCGCTTGCTGACGAAGGAGAATCGCTGGAAGTGGGTGCAGGCCAATGCGCGGCTCGTCTACAAGAACGGCAAGCCCGAGTACATCATTGTCACACAGAGACCCCTTGTGTAAGTGCTATCTGGGTACAGCCCAGGCTGGGATGGGGACAGGCTGGCTTTTTCCATCCATGTGGGCTCTGGGATGCCCTGAGCAGGGTAGGATGTTTGATTCGTCATTGCTTCTTGTGCCTTGTAAAGGAGCAACCATAGGATACTGTGCTTTGATGCTGTTCAGCCACATTCCCCTCTGCAAGGCCACCCTGCAAGTATGGGAGCATGCTGAGCAGTGCCCTGCACCTCGCATCCCCGCTCTGGTATCCTGGGCACTGGTCCAGACTTACCCTGGGGAGACTGGTGGCCGCTCTCCAGCTGCTGTAGGGACACGTGGGTGCAGGAACAGCAAGGACCTCAGATGTGGCTGGCATATGGCAGCAGCCAGACATCCCTGTCCTAAGGGGTGGCTGCAGCATAGATGAGCAGAGCAAAGGTGTGACTTCTGTCTGGCAGAGCTCTGTTACCCTTTGCACTTTAAGTATCCTCTTGGTTATGCTGAAGATGTGTGTTTTTATGTGTGTGTATATATAAAAATGTGTGTGTGTGTATTTGTATGTAAATGCATACATATATGTGTATGTGTGTGGTTCTGCTTGGTACATGCATGCTGATCATAGCAAAGGGGCTTTGGCTTGCAGGAATCACAATTATCCATTGCAGAAGCATTTTGCAGGGTGTGTTTGTGCACATGCAAGCTGCAGTCTCCTCTTCCTGCCCTGCAGAGATGAAGAAGGAGGAGAGCACCTTCGGAAACGGTCCATGCATCTTCCCTTTACCTTTGCTACAGGAGAGGCGCTCTTATACCAAAGCGCTTACCCTCTCCCGGGCTTCCCTGACCCTTTCCAGAGCAAAGGGAAAACCAGCAAGTCCAAGAAGATCTCCCACAGCCATGGAGTGCGATCCCAGAAGAATGGTATTGACCCAAGTTCTCTGCTGGGTGCCGTGATGCGACAGGACAAGGCGGTGTATGCCTCCCATCCAGCTCCTGCACCTAACCACTCCTTCAGCAGCAGTTTTGTGGACCAACTCAAAGATGTGTCCTTGCTGGATGCAGGAAGAGATGCCTGGAGTATGGGTGCTGCTCCTGTTTCTTCAAGGGGGGACCAGCTCAAAGAGGAGCTGGTGGATTTGCAGCAGGAGGATCCTCTCTTGGCCACCCTGGACTCACTCTCAATTAAGAGTGATGAGAGGTGTTCCAACAACGAGCTCTTCAGTGCGCTGGAGGGCCTGGGGTTGAACGCTGAGGACCTGGAGCTCCTGCTGCTGGATGAGAAAATGGTGATGGTCAATATGGACCCTGACCACAACCAGTTCCTGAATAACTGCCTCACCAGCAACAAGATTCTCTCCTACATCCACACCACTCTGGTGAACAAGCACGAGGGAGGACAACAGGTCTGTCCCCTGCCAGGTACATCCCCGAGCCCATGTGGAGACACCACTACGTGCCAGGACCCTGCAGATTATGAGGACTCGCAGTACCTGCCCCAGCACGTGGTGCAGCCCAGCGTTGCCCCGGGCCAGCTCCCTGCTCCGCTGTGGGAACAGCCCCTCCATGCTGTGCTGGGGCAGCCAACTCTGCTGCTGCCGGAGCCAGCCAAGGAGGAAGAGCTGTCCGATGGCTCGCAGTGGAGGCCAGCTGGGGAGGAGGGTCTGCTCCGCTTCCTCCAGCCGGCGCGGGGCACCCCATGGGACAAGGCGCCCAGCTTACCCCCAGGAGCCCCCTGCCCACAGGTGCCACCCAGGGCTTGGCAGCTGGAGGGTGACTTCCCAGCCATGCATCCCACCCAAGAGGATGCTCACCTGTCCTTCTCCCTGCCCAGCCAATGCCAGGGCTGTGTGGGACCACCCAGCCAGCTGAAACACCGTCACTTGCTGGTTAATGGGTTATGTGGCCACAGCCCTGACTCTGCTCCACACGTCCTTCCCAGCAGCAGCTCCAGCCCATGGCAGGACTATGTTTCCCCACTCCTGGGGTCCCCAGCTCAGCCTGGTTTTTACAGCATCAGCCAAGACTTGATCTCCCAGCACCAGGGCTGCTTGGGTCCAGGGCCTGGCACACCAACGGTACACTTTAACCTGAATGGATTTTGCAGCATGGAAACTGTGGGCAGTGGGGGGTCCCAGGAAGAGATGGCTCCATACCCCAGTTTTTTCCCCCCCTCCTCATACCAGCTTATTCCTGAGAAGCAGCTGAGCCCTGTTCCCTCCATGCCCCAGCACCCTTTTCCGAGCTCGGCTGCAGGGTGCTTCGGGAGCATTGGCAGCCCGCTGGAGACTCCCTATGGGACGTACACCTCTGCACTGAGCCAGGAGAGCAGGCACAGGGTAAGGGCCTTTCTCTGCTCTCATGCTCAGTATTTTCTGTGCTGGTATTTCCTGGGGGTCTCAGCACAGGGAGGCACACACTGTCTGGTTGGTAGACAGGTATCGATTTGCTCTAGCTGGTGCATGGCCAGAAAGGAAGACTTGAGGAGCTTTTCTTTGCACCAAGGGTTGAAGAGCAAAAGAACAGAATGTGTGTTTCTCCCTTTAGAAGGTGGCTGTCTCTGGGTCTGATTTCCATATGGTTTGTTTAATTGCCATTTCTGTACAGGGAGTAATTCCAACCATGCACTGGTAAGCTTTGATGGGTGGTAGAAAGCATGTGCGAGATGAAGATCTTCTGTACCGTAAGGTCTTTCCTTTATGGAAGTGTCCCCTAGCCTGTGCACAACCCCTATTGAGAGCCCATCTGGCTGCTGCTAGCCCTCCGGCATCACAAGGTGAGGTCTGCAGCATTGAATCTGTGTCACAGTGCCCTTCAGGGCTGTCCTCGCAACTGACTCCTCTGGGATTGGGGCCAACACCCCAAACTGGGGCTGCTTGGGGAGGTCGTAGGGAGTGAAAGATGCCTGGCCCTTTCCCCTCTCCCTGATGCAGATGCCATGCATGTCTGTGAGGACCATCGACTTTCTGGGCTGGGGCTGGTAGCATGGAGAGCTGGTCTAGGTCCTGGAGGAGCCTATCTCTGCAGTGATGCTTCCCCAGCCCATGGCTCCACTAGGCAGGGTGAGATGTCTAGGGCGGGTCTGTCCTGCCTCCCTGCTTACCCAGCCCTGCCCTGGCGATTACTGTCCACAGGGCAGCTTGTTCCTCGGTGCCAGATAACATCTGCTACTGGAAGGGTGCCCTGCTGTCTCACAGGGATCTCTGTCTTAACCTCTGGGGCCATCAGATGCTGATAAAGCATCTTCTGCTTCTTCCTGAAGGCCATACCCTGCACCTCGGTCCTCCCATTCTCCATCTCCTCCAACTCGATACATCAGGCACATTCTAGCTGTGTTGAAGAGCTTGATTCTAGTCCGGCCTAGGGGTTTGGGAGCTTGTAGGACCAGTGAAGAACAGCCCTGACACATCTCTTGAGCTTGGTGGCCACCTCTTGTGGCTGGCATGTTTTTGGCTTTCCAGGAGGAGTGCAACAAGGGTGCAAGACCCAGGTGCTTGCTTCAGATGCAGTCCAGGTGCCTGTGATTTACAGATGGGTTTCATGAGTGAGCTGCAGGGCTGTGATTACCTGGTCAGGCTTTGCAAAGGTCAAATAGCAGGTCAGTAGGTGAAAATTAGTGCCAGCTGAAGAGGTTGGATGCACTTGCCCTCTGTGTGCTTTCAGCCTCTTGTCAATGAAGTGACGGGTTGGCATTTGCAAGAGAGGACCTGGGGGAGAGTGTAGGGATGTGTATGGGGTCACTGCTAACCCCCTGTACCACCGGGGGTGGTAGAGCAGGAGCAGACCTGCTCCCCCTCCTGCCAGCCTCCACTGGGCATCAGCCCGACCAGTACTAGTAAAACACTGCAAAATGCCTCAACACTGTTTTCTCTCTTTTCTTCTAGCCTGAAAGCAGCTGTGTTTTGCCCAGCTCTCCCATGGGACTTTCTGGAGACCACCCGATGCTGGGGGGGAGCCTGGCTCCCCCCTGCCAGCCGCACCCCCGGGCAGAAGCACTGCCAGATCACCCTCATGCCTCCAGCGGTGACTTCTGTCTCTAGGAGAGAAAGACTGGAATGGACAAAGCAGGACTATTCCCAGGGGAAGGAGCTTCCTTCAAGTTGCAGATAACAAACCTTCCCCCTGCCACACATGTCCTGCCATTGCCCTTGATGTTGGTTGCTTTGGCTCAGCTGGGTTTTTTTTTCTTTTTTTTTCTTTCTTTTTTTTTTTCATCAGCTTCCCACAGTCCTGCCCCTGCCGAGGCTCCATGTGCTGGTCCCATGGAGGTGTCCCTGGCCTGTGTAGGGCAGTAGCAGGTAGGAGAGCTGGCGGGCAGATTTTCCCAGGGCACAGGAAGAAGCTGGGCTGTGATGTGGGTCAGCCAGCACGTGCAGCCTTGTCTTTATCGCATGGTGTTCAAGAGTTGTGTGGCTCTTGGTCAGTTGGAGGATCTCAGAGCACATTTGTCACTTGCTGTCTCTCATCCTACCCACCCAACCTCCTTGCTCTTGTTTCCCTAGTGGGGTGAGTGTCTGCCCATCCTGCCTGCACATCGTACTGAGAGTCAATTTTGAAAAGTTTGGGCCTTTTATGGTTGCTGCTGTCTTTAAATGGCATTCGGAGACGAACTGCTGCTCTGGAAACAAAAAAAGGATTGCTCTCTATTACTAGCCAGGCTGCTGTGTTGAAGGTGTGATGTTTGTGTGGCAAATCCCACACTTTGCCGTGAAGCCAGGGAGCAAGTTCTCCATCATGCTAGTCTTTGCAGTTCTGGTGTTAACTGAGTGCATTTTTTGGTGTGTTTTGCCAGGCTTCTGGAAACCCAGGCTGTTTCCATGGCTGTCACTTGGCTCCCATGGTTCAGTAGTCCCTGACAATGTCTGGGCAAGGCAGCCCTTGCCCCAAAGGACAAGCGGGTTTCTGATGGCTAACATCCTCCAGCTTCACCAAAGCTTTGCAATTACATGCATGATCCAACACAGATGCAAGACTTGTGTGTCCAAAAAAAAAGACAGGAAAAGTTTTCACCTCTGGTATTAGATTTCCTGCCATCCCAGCCAGGCACCTGTGGCTGTGACCACGTTGTACAGGTATTGCCTGTTTTATAAAGAAAGTGAACCCTGACTTCTGTTCTTGTGTTGCACTGGTCCTTCCTCACCCCAGGTTTCCCTGTGTCCCTGGTGTTCCCATTTGTTAGGATACAGATTAGAGCTCCTGGAGGGAACACCCTGGGTTTTGCTGTATGTGACGTGCCCAGGTTGGCTGATAAAAAGTTTTTCTCCTGGGTGATGGGGTCTGAAGTACCTGGATGGGCAGCAGGGGTCATTCCCAAATAGCAGGAGCAGGTTGGTGTATAAGCCGTAACTTGCATCTGTGCCTAAAAAGATTGCAGATAAGTAGTAGAGCTGCCTAACCTAAGGAGATTTCAGATTTACTGTACAAAAAAAAAAAGTTTTCAGTAAGATAAAAAAATAAGTATAATGATACTTAATTTTAAGTACTGATAGAGTGATATTTTCCCACAGAAAATAAATACAGCCCATATGTTTGTATATAACATGAGTTGACAGATTTATTTTTATGCCACTCCAGTGGAGGAAAAAAACCTCTTACCTTCCCAAAGTAGCATCCTATGGAATGGGACAAAGAGGCTGTTCAAAAGATCAGAAATACAGCAACCCTTTAGGAAACCTGACAAAGCATCATCCCTCCTCCTGTGTGTCTGGCTTCGGTTTCATGTGAACTTTCTAGCCTTTTCATTTCAATAAATGGTTTTGGACATCAGCCCCTGATATCTCCCTGGTTGTGTGTCTGTTCCCTGTCTCAAGCCTATCAGGTCTTGGCTGGCTGCAGTGTTGGAGCCCAGGTCTTGCCACTGGCGACCTGGGACAGCAGCCGCATGTGAGGCAGGCAGGCAGGCAGTGCTCACCCTTGCATGATGGAGGCAGTTGCAAGCTGTGCCATCGAGGTGGTTAAAAGACCTTCTGTGCATTTCCCCCACCAGAGGAAGGCAGAGCCCCTCGAAGGCTCCTACAAAGGAGCTTTCTCAGTTGTACATGCTTTTCCTTGTTCCTGGGAGTACACCTGGGTCGTGCGGTGGAGAGAGCCCAGCCTGGGCACCTTTGTCTGCTGCCTTTGGTGAACAGCTGAGGTTTACAGGGCTGGAGAAGGGGGCAGGTGAGCTTCCATGTGAGTTTGGTGTGCAGTCTGGCTTGGGCACTAGGCTCTGGCTCCTGCCAGCCCTGCCTGTAAGAAGCCCTCTGCTCAGGGAGATTCAAGCTGCTTCTGGGTGATGCTCAGCCCTCAGAGAAGAAAATTTCCTCCATGCACAATTGCTCTTGGTTCAGTCCTGTTGTCCCATCTAATGCTGGGGATTGCCACGTGCAGGATGGTAGCCTGGAATAGCCGAAGGTGAAGCCATCGTTGGGATGGCGGGCAGCTAGGAGTGCAGCCACCCCACCCCAGCAGCACTCGTAGCCTTTGGGAGGCCAGGCGCATACCACCCATCTTCCAGCTCCTGCCATGGACGTGCCTGCAGCCCCACAAGTACCTGGAGAGCACTTCCCAAAGTGCTGGAGAGGTTGGTGGGCTGGGCAGGGCTGGGTGGGCACAGCCACTGCCTGTCCAGTTCATGAACATCATCCCTTTGTTGCAGGAGCATCTTCGGCCAGCTCCAGTGGGTGATGACACCTGGTCTTCAAGGTGGGTTGTGGATTTGTACACTCTGGGGACATGGCATTTCAGAGGGCTCGTGGGACGGCCTGGAGGTTGTTTGTGACTTCTCTCTAGAGAAAGCAGACTTCATGTGCCCATTCTGTTCTTTGGGAATCAACAGGCACATGGAGAGAGGTGACAGGGTGGGATGGTGAACCCCAGTCTCTAAAAAGAAGCAAGCCATGAGGTTAAAATCAGTTGAATATTTAAATCTCAGTAGGTTTGGAGAGCTGGTACCCAGGGGTATTAAAAGAATCGGCCAAGCCTCTGATCTGGTGATCTGAGTATCTGGTGATTTTAAAGGAATGGGGAAAAAGGAAATATTCTGCCAATATTTTGAAAAAATCGGCTGAGATAACTAGAGATCAGCAGGTCAGGTGGGTTTATATGGACCAGGGTAAATTCTCCAGAGAGGCAGTTGGTTGCTCTAAAGTGAAAAGTTTGCTCTTATTATTCAGTGTGGTCTTTATGCAAAATAAAATTTGGGTGTTTCTTTTTTTTTTTTTCCATTAAAAAAAACATCAGAAACAAGTTTGAAATGAACTGAGAAATTTGATGGAGAAGGGTGAGCATGTGGTTACGACAGACTTCCGCGAGAGCTTTTTGCTCATCCTGCATGAACGTCTGATTTAAGAAGGTATCTGCAATATGCAGAACCAGACGCTTCCTCTGGGCCGGGCCAGGCAAGCTCTCTTTCGTACAGGAGTTTGAAATATGAGCTTTTCTCAGGTTTGGGGTGCAAAGTTTTCTATGAGATCAGTTACGCAGCCTTGTATATATAAAATATATAGAGAAGATATATCGAAACATAGAATGTATATATTTATAAAATATCTATATAATATAAAATGTCGTTTAAGACAAACTAGCTGATACTTTTCCCCTCCATTGTTTTTTTCAGTCTGGAAATTAGAAAAAAACCACAAGTTTGTTTTTCTGAATATTTTAGAACATTCCCAGCCCTGCCTGGCACCTGCTTTGCCTTATTTTGTTATAGAAGTATTGTAATATTTCTCAAGTTTGATGGAGGCATGCTGAGAGAATCAGATCTTTTACCATTTTTCTGCCCTGCTCTGCTTTTTCTCCCTGTTTCTTCCTAAGGAGTTGGCTATGGACAGCACCACACACACTGATGGGGGTGGAGGGATGGCCACTCTCAGCACTGGGGCACAGGCACCAGAGCATCCTTGCAGTTGCAGGTCACTGACTTCCAATGGTCTGTTGAATCCCAGGCACTGTGAACAACCTCATTGCTAGCAAACTTTCTCCTTGAGCCAGGTCCTGGATGTGCAGGCAATCGTACCATCACCAAATACCCTGACTGGTTTCTCTCTTCCTTGCCACTTGTCTCCACAGCCCCAAGAGCTTCCCAGCAGCCAAAGTGACCTAGGGAGGACTGCAGCCCTCCTGGCTTTGTCACCAGGGCGCTGTCCTTTACTCAACCATGGCATCAACTTGTCCAGTGCTGTGTTTCTGTGAGGTCTGTGGAGCAAAAGGCATCATCTCTGTGGCAGGAGGTGCCCTCTGCTCTCCAAGGAGGCTGGCACATCCATAATTCATGCCCATCCTCACACCAGCTGCTGCTTGTCCTCCCCTGGGCCTTATGGCAATGATTTGCAACACACCTGGCCAGCCTGGGGAGCCTGGCTGGAAGAAAACCTCCTGTGTGAGCTGCAGCAAGGGAGAAGCCACTGTTCGGCATCCCAGCATCCACAGCCTGCCCTGAGCCACGGTGGTAGAAAAGGGGAGTCAAGCAGATGTGCTGTTGTGCTCTTGTTTGCACGCCTGGGGTGAGTGCTGTGTCGTGGGCTGCGCTTACCCATGAAGAGCTGGATGAGCCTGAGGAAGGTGTGAGAAAAAAAGAGTATGGAGAGATTTAGGGATGCTTGTGTAGCTCTGGGCTTGGCTCCATCCGGGGAAGGGCAGGAAGGGCTGTGGTGCCTCCTGGCTTAAGCCTCCTTGCAGCAGGGTAAGACATGTTTGGGTGGCTTTGCTCTGGCTGTACTGGGAGGTGAAAGTCCTACACCCAGCACTCTTCTTTGCCTACACCCTCCTAGTCCTGCACACTCCATGCACTCTGCTCTGCCTCCATGCCCCAGGCCTGCTGTCAACTCTGCCACGTGGTTGTGGGCAGCCAAAAATACATGACTTGCATGTGGATCCAAGAGAACTTATTGTTAGCCAAGTTAAATGTTTGAACAGCCCAAGCAAAGACTTATTGAAGCCCAGTTATGGTCCAGTCAGGTGCCTTGCTGGCACTGATGAGATGCCTCCTTGCATGGGGAGATGGACGTTGATAGCAAAGAGGGGCTGAGCCTGGGTGAACCCAGTGCTCTCTCAAGGAACAGCCCATGGTGTCCCCTCACCTGTAGCAGGGTATGCAGCTGACCTGGGAGCGATGGTGAGAGCGTCAGGACTCTGTTCCTGCCCTGCTGGCTTATAACTGGGGAGGGAGCAGATTTAGCACTTTTAATGGCATGCACGCAGCAGAGGAGGAAAGCAAAGGGGATTTATTTTTTTTTCCTCTGCATCTTTCTCCTTTACCTTCCTGCCCACCATTTTCGCAAATGCCAGTCGGGGCAGGGGTCTTTGAGTTGCAGCCTGCAGCAAAAGGAGGGTCCTGGCTCGAGCCAGCTGGGAGAGGCAACATCTGATGCTGTCGGCATCCATGAAGCTGAAAGCACTGGTCCCCAGACGGCATCAAGGAGGCCGGGAGCAGATGTCTCCCAGGGCCCCAAGGCAGCAGACAGCAAGGTAAATATTTCTATAAAAGCTCAGCCTGGTGTTTGCCCACACCACCTAGTGCACCATCCATTATACATGGGGGCTGGAGCTGTGGGCAGTAGAGCAGAATGCTTTCTGATGGTTAGTGCATTAAATAGAGATGAAGAAGGACATGGGGAGGTGGTGTTCATTCACGCCTGGCCCGTGTCCCCTTTGCTGGCTGCAGCTCAGTGCCAGAGCTGTGCTGAGCTCCTGTGGCGGGTGAGAGGAGAGCTGCAGACCGGTGCTGCATCCTGACTTGGGATGCCTGGGTGTGAAGTTAACTGCGGTACAGCTGAGACACCTTTCACTTTGGTTTAAATAATAAAAAAACCAACTTAGACAAAGTATAAAGTCTCTTCTAATACACCGGTGCTTCAGAACATCTGGAATGTGCAATGCTTTGTACCCAATACTGAGTGGCCAGCCAATGCACACAACCTTCTGTGCCCATGATTTTCATGTGCGATGGGCTTCAGATACCAGTCATCTGCCCAAATACATTTGTATATCCTTTTGATAGGTCCAAAGACTTTCCAAGCCTGGCTGGTGATATAAAGAATGATGGAGCACATCAGCCATTGTCCTGGATGGAATGAACAGCTCATGGCTAGGAGGTACTTTTGAATAATGGGATTTGATGATGTTGTTGTTTTTATTATCATTATTATAAATATTACTATTATCACCATCATTATTATTTTCTGGACCTAAGAAAGTTGGATTTGGATGGGCTGAATCTTTTAATGTTGTTTGACAAATGTATGTGCCACTAAAAATAATCTCAAATCTAATCTAAAGAAAATGTTTTCAGCTCCCCTGTTTAATTATTTCATACTGAAACTTACTTCAGTTTACTTGATGGGTTTTAGACAGCTGGAGTCAAAACTCGTCACTCTGTTTAACCTCCAGTGAAACATTTCTTTTCAACCCAGAGCATGTTAGCTTTCGTTTTATATTTCTTACCTTCTGCAAGGTTTGAGGAGACTTTAATTTTAGATGGGCAGGAGAAACACCTACATGGGAGTGATCTACATCACCAGAGGTGCCTGGGCACCAGCAACAGTGTGTCTGAGACATGCAAGGACCTGAGCTGCTGACATATCTGTAATCAAAAATGGCAAGAGGGTGAAGTCAGCCTCTCCTGTGCCAGTCTTGTTGGACCCCAGCGCAGCGCTAGTAGACTGGGGAGGCCAAGAAGGAGCATCCATCCTTCTCTGGCATTGATTCATGGATGAACACTGTCAATCTGTCTTGCTTGGCTAATGTCTGGCTGTGATGGGGTGGTTCCTCAGGAACGCAAGGCTCGGCTTCTGCAGAGTCACGCCTTTTTCTTAGGGAGGTGACAGGGACTGCATTACTTTGCCAATTTGTACCCTCACAGCATCACTGAGATCGTGTCTGTCAGATCCCTTCTCCTGAGACTTTGCTGTTTCAAGACAGAACAGAATTGGCTTTATGCTAAACTCTAACTAGCATCTGCCAGTGTTGGAGTCACCCATGCCTGGTTACCTTAATGCTGTTTGTTGGCTATAACCATTTATTGCTGTCCTCGCCCCTTCTCCTGACATGTGGGCAGCCTGTTGTTGTTGTTCTGCAACTGTGAGAAGCTCCTGCCTTTGCTAACAGATGTACTGTTGTTGTTATGTTGCTGATGTCTTCCAGGTGTCTTTCCACTGAGCAGTGAGGTGTTCCAGGGCTGTTTAGTGTCCTGATGTCCCATGTCTGCTTTGAATTCCACCCCACCCCCCCAAATCATTAATTCCCCTCTTCCTGGACAGCTGTCAGCAGTGGTTGCTAAAACCTCAACCACACCTGAGAGGATCTCCAAACTGAACAGTTGGACCAAGTGTCACGTCTACCTTTCACAGTCCTCTGCATTGGTGCTGGGCTCCAGCCCTAGCTGTTCCAGCCATCTCTAGTGGTTTTGGCTTTCCAGGGGAGGAAATGGGTCTTGCAAGTTTGCACCTCTGTGCTTGCTGCCTTTTCACAGGATGGTTCATGCCGGAAAAACCTTTGGCTTGAGTGTGAAATAGCATTAGTGTTAAAAATCCCAGCCCAAGCTGATGGTGGCCTGGCCACACAAGGGAAAGGGAACTGCAGCTCTCAAGGGAGAAGAAAATCCATTTACACATTGGCCCTCTGCAAAATCAATAGCTGGAATTACTTTGCAGAAAGCAGACCCCAGCAGTAAGGGATCTAGCAAACAAGCAATGTGACATCTGCACACAAAGTGGAGGAGCTCAGAGGTGGATTGAGCTCTACATCAACCCTAGGGACAGAATTGACACCAAACCTGTCATCCCTTCTGCTGGTGAGGCCAGCACAGTGCGTAGTGTCTTTGGAAGATCCTTGCTTTTGCTCAGATCTTTTTGCCTTCCTGTGGGGTCAGTGGGTAGAGTTATTTGAGCTAATTTGTGGAGCGTAACAGACACATTGGGCTGAACTCTTCTGAGGTGCTCTCTGAGTTATAGTGATCCCATGTGGTTCAGTTCATCCCCAAAGGGAGATCAGCTGCATTTGGCCAGGTCAACTTTTCCTCTGAATAGGAGCCTCTGCAGAAACAGGATTCTCCTCTCCCGCCCCTGAGGAAGGAAGACAGTTTATGGATTCAGTCCTGGGGTTTACAGATTTGATCCTGCCCTTCAAGTATTTGCTTGCAGTTAATTTCAGAGTTGTTTTCCCAAGGTGTCTGTTTGCCTGCCAGCAGTTGACTCGGAGATCTTTTTCTCCAGTGCAGGCAGGAAAGGAGCACTCCTGGGAGCATGGTGGGGTATGGATGGTGCAGAGGGACTGGGCAGCCTCTGGCAGCCAGACAGCCGGACATGGAGAGGGGGCCTTCGAAGGCTGCCTGCAAAGCACCCCCCATGGGGTACGGCACCCAACGGAGAGCAGGAGGGGATGGCAGGGGGGAACTTCAGCCCTCTCTTTCCCCTCAGCAGGAATAATGTTCCTGCAGTGAAGGAGGCTTTGAAGAAAGGTGGAAGGGAAGCCAGGCAAGACTGTGGCAAGCTGGGAGAGGAACAGGCCAAGCATTATACATGCTGGCTGCGCCCCTGTGGAGGTAATCTCATAGTTATTTTAGACTCCAGCTGGGAAGCAGCTCTGATCCCAGCTTTTGCAATATCCTGCCAAGCCCATGCTCCAAATCTGCTCTCGCTGCCTCTGAGCAAGGCAGACCACGCAGTGAGAAGCTGCCAGCATCAATCTAGGTGAAAGACCTTTGCGCTGCTCTGTGCTGCTGGGTGTGCATTTGTGCCTTGCTGCCCATCTCAGAGCTCCTGGGAAGACGCTGTGGGACCTTGGTCTTGGTCTTTTTTTTTTTTCCATGATATGCAGATTCAAAGACAAAAACGGAGCAGTTGGATCCATGCTTCCTGATGCTGAGGAGTTCCTTGCTCCCCAAAACCATCCCGCACAAACATTGGAGCTCCCTCTCGTGGGAGATGCTTCTTACCAGGATTGACAGCAAAACCAGACAGCATTTTAGGGCTTTCTTGTGCAAATAATACACGTGGCGGAGCTGGTCCACTTTCTAAATCTATGCGAACACAAGCAAAATCCAGCCCCCTTGTCTCTATGTGTTTCACTGAGTTCCTTCTCACAGGAGCTGTTCAGAGGAGTCTAGCATCACTAAAGAAATGCAGACTGGGTGGCATCTGGGCACCTTCTGCTTGCTTTTGGTCTGTGTCCTGGAAATATATGAAGGGTGCAAAGAAGCTCAAACCTGAGCTCCTTCCTGTTCATCAGCAATGATGTCTGCTCCTTCAGCAGCATTTCTGTACCATCATTAGGTCTGTGGTGGGATTTACAGTTATGGGTTGTATCTCCTGGCCACACTGGCTACCTGCTCAAAGCATGCTTTGGGAGGCATTCAACATCACTGATTTCCTCAGCAATGTTCCTCAAACAGCAAGACCAGCTTGAATCAACTGCAATGGCTGCTGGTCCTCAGATCCCACAAGGATTTGAACCCTTGCCCAGTTTGAACCAGAGCGTGCTTTGATTTAGTGGGTTCTCGGAGCTTGATCAAGAAACATTTTTTGGAGTTTGGTTTTCTTCTTTGTTTTCAGGATAAAAAAGCAAAACTCAGATGGTTTGGGGGAAAAGGGAGGATGGAAAGAACTTGGTTTAAAGCAAGCTTTGCCTTTCTAGCCAAGTTGTTTAAGGAAGATAAGTCTCTACATCCTTTGAAATACATTAAGTGTGGCTCCAGGGGCCATTGTGGAGACCCAGCACTGTAAAAGCGCAGATTTCAGGAAAAGCCTTATGCACTGTGACAATTTAAAGTACCCCCGAAGGGTGTTCGCTCAGGCAGAAGCATACTTTATTTGAAGCATATTATGAATGAGACAGGAGAACAATTTGTTTGCTGGAGATGGGCAGTGGATCAATTAAGCAGAGCGGAGGGCACAGAGCAAATCAATTTGCAAAAGAGCAAAACACAGAGGAGGTGGCTACATCCTGTCTGGCTCCCAGGTTGTCCTTCTCTCTGCTGAGATGGGGTTGAGGAGCTGAGCTTCAGGATCCTAAGTGTTTGTGGCTTGTGGCATCCCTGGATGCATGTGGAGACTTGCCTGCCCTAAGGAAGAGGCTCACCGTTGTGTGATGAGGCCACCAAGCAGCGGGTACCCTTCCAGGGGCATTGGGGCATCCCATTGACTCTGGTCTTCCTCCTGGTTATCCTGATCATTGGGCCTGGGGGCTGTTTCTCAGTGTGTTTTGACAATTGTTGTGCTGTGAGTCAGCTGTTATGGTCCAGGACCTGCTTTCCATTATCTGCATGTAAGTATGGGAAACCAAACCCTATTAATCTATGGAGAAGCAAAAAGGAATGGTACAAGTCCATTTGTGGTTTTTGGGTTGAGGGGGAAGGCTGCCTGCATGGTGTTTTAATTTATCTTCTTTTTGAGGGCAAGGGACTTTCCTTTGCTAAGGTAGAAGGCAAAGTGCTCAGAACTACAAAATCTTATTGGGTGCCAGTACCAGATTTTTTAAATAGGAAAAGGAAATATCTGAAATCCTCCATCTGAAAAATAAAGGATTTTTTTTTTTCCCAGTGCCTATCTGAAAGTGGTCAGGAAAAAAAGCAACATGATGGTCTTTCAGTCCAGCTGCTTAAAACTCGCTGGGTATGCATGTTTTTCTGCTGACTCTGTGTGAAAGAAATGGGATCAGCATGAGTTAACAACATCATGACCTCAAGTTTGACCTCAAGGACCAAATGCATCCTTCTGAATTTCAAGAAACAATGAATCCAGCTGAGTGCTCATAAGTTAATCGGAATATGAGAATAGATGGAAAACCATTTCACTGTCCAGTGGATGGTGTGCAACTTAGAATGGCGTAGGAGCTCTTCGTGTATGGGCAACACGAACACCACTGCTCAGTCAGGGACAGATGACCCAAACCATATGATGTCATGCTCAGCAACAAAAGCTCAGGGAAAGAAGGAGGAAGGGAGGACATTTGTGGTTATGGTGTTTGTCTTCCCAAGCAACCGTTATGCTAAGGCCCTGCTTCCTAAACAGTGGCTGGGTATCTGCCTGCCAATGGGAAGTAGAGATTGAATTCCTCTTTTTGCTTTGCTTACGCATGTAGCTTTTGTTTTCCTTGTTAAGCTCTTATGTCAATCCACAAGTCTTCTCACCTTCCTTTTATTTTCCCCCTATCCTATGAAAGAGGGGAGTGAGCAAAAAGCTGGGCAGTTGTTTGGCTGCTGGCAGAGATTAACCCACCACACCCAGGTTCTCCACTTGCTTCATGTCTTGGTGTTGTCTCCCATGGAGGGAGTGTAGTATCTGCTGCTAAGCCTGTTGTTTTGCATGAGTGAAATGCATGCTGGCTTGAGACATGCTTTGTGTGTGCTGAGGAAGTCACATCATTAGGAACGATAGCATTACCGGTGTGAAACAGGGAAAATGAGGGCTTTCAAACAGTCCTATGCTGTGTTACTGAGTCTGTGAGCCAGAGAAGCTGCCTTGTATGAGCCACTCACTTTAAGGATCCGCATCCTGGGATTTGAGCTGACAATCTGCCTGGAGGAACCCCGCCTACAAGGGATCTGCCTGGTCAACACAGGGTTTGCTCTTCATTTCATCCAGATGTTATTCTCCCTCTCCTTAAGTGCAGGACTTGCTTTGGTGCTAAGGGTTCTCCTAGGACAAACCCAGAGCCATATGCATGGAATAGGCTGATGAAGGTATCTTTTGCCATACTTAACTATTATAGCTGAGATCTGCTCTCTGGTTAAATGCAGCATGTTGCAAGGCCTGGTGCTGTTGCTCGCAGAGTGCCTTGTGCACTGGCTCCTTACTAGCTGCTGTGGCCTAGCCTTTGTGTTTATTGCATTGATGCAAGATCAGCCCTGTGGTGAGCTCAGAGCTGTACGAATGCGGCATTCTGCCATCCCCTGTCATTCAGTGCAGTCTCTGTAATTAGTACAGCCATTCTGCTGCTCCTTATCTTTAAGGACCTGTCCGAGGGGAGTGAGGGCTTCATTCAACATGAGAAGGGCCCTCGGTTTCCTCCTGTGGCACCAGCCTCTAGCAAGAAACTGCTCACAATTTTGGGAAAGGTGATGGCCCTTTCTTAAAAGGACAGCTATTCCCAATCCATGGGAGCGCAGGTCCCTTTGCAGATCCCTCCACCGGTGTGGTAACATAGCCATCATGTTATGCTTTAGACTCCATTTGGTTTGGCTACATGGAGATTTCAGCCCCTAAAACTCCTGCTGTCGCCCCAGTGGCTGAACATCCCCAGCCCCAGTGACTGGCGGTGAGCTGGCAGCTGGAGGGGCTTTAACCCTTGGTCTCCTGATCTATACTGAGATCTCTGTGGTCAGCACTTCCAAATTTTTCAGCCACCTATTTAATATGTACCCTCAGAATGCCTCTGCCGAGTGAGCCAAAAACTCCTTCAGAAGTAGTAGGAGAGAAACTTGGTAATACCCTTCTGGGGTCCTTGGCTTTTCCCACAGGCTTCCCCTCCATACTGGTCCCTGTGTCATTGAAAGCAGCAATCTACGGGCTTCAGCTCAGTCCTGAAATGCAAACAGCACAGCAGCTCTAGCAACACCCTTTCCTCTGTGTAAGTAAACTGGCTATCACTTAACGAGCCACAGCACTTAATGAACTGTGACATGGGCAAGTCTCTTTGTCTATACTAAACCCTGGGCAAACAGCTGCCAGAGGCAATTACAAACTCTGTTTTTTATGAATATCCTTGTCAGCAGGCTGGTTGTTCTGCTTGTTTGGGTTTTGTTGCAGTCTGTCCTGACACAGTGACGTTGATGGCAGCGGTGCCAGACATTGCCCTCTGAGGTGGGGGAGATGGAAAGGGAGCCCTGAGCCTGCTGCCAGGCACTGCAGAGCAGGCAGGCCAGCACAGGGTGCCTAGGGCCATCGCATTCCCGGCCTGGTGGGGCACATGGGGACACCATGGGGAGTCTCCTCTTTGTGCCACATATTGCTCTGGCCTTGCATCTCTCCATGCGGTGCCTCTGGCTCAGTTCTGCCCAAGCACCACAACCAGGGGGATAGCCTGTCCAAGAGCCATGAACCACCTCATTGCCAGCTCCCCCCAGTCTGAGACCCTCTTCGGGAGTGTGGTGAGGTGGTGCTGCAGGACCAGCATGAGATTCAGCCTCTGCCTGCTGAGAGCAGACCCATACTCCAGCAGAGTATGGAGGGAAGGGAGAAAAAGCCACATGGAATAGAAAAGGGAGAGGAGGCTGTGGCAAGAGGGAGCTGCGGCCCATCAGTAAAATGCATGCAGCAAATACTCGTCCTAATGAAACAGATTGTTTCACTACAAAACATCTAGCTGGAAAAAGAAAGGCAGATGCACCCAGAGCAGAGCCAAATGGACTCGACCTTCTGATAATTTTACAGCAGGCTAGGTGGGACTTTGACTTCTGTCAAGCACCTCTTTATTTTCTCTCCTCCCATTGTCTAATCCCCCGGGAAAGAGCACATCTGATAGCCCTGAAATGAGCAGTTCTCTCAGAGAATTAAGGCTGTGTTGCTTCCTTGCTAACCTTCTTTACTTGCCTCCAGGCAGCACAGTGATAAGTTAAACTAAGCAGCTCTCCAAATACAAGCGATTTGACGACAAAGGTGTGAATACTGAGGATGATTTGCCCTACAGACCTTGGAGTCCTGGGATTTGCCCTTGGAGATCCAAGGAAGCAGGACGTGCATTGACAAACCAGTTACCTTCTCAGACGCCAGCCACATCCAGTGCACACATGGGAACCAGGGTGAGCTGCTTGCATTTTATATACGGAAGGTATGCATGCAGGATCTGCCTGCAAGCAGGTCCCTAGCTGTGTCACACAGACCATGAAGGGCTATTCAGATGTTAGCTAGCATGAAGAACAAGACAGTCTCACAAAGCTTACCCATGCAGGTCCAAAGGCCAAGGCTGGATCTTGGTGACCTCCTGCAGGAGCATGGCAGAGAGCTCCCAGGTGCCAACATGGCAACACATTTGCTGTCAGAATGTCGTTGAAGTGTTCCCTGCAAGTGCGCTGGTGCTGACTGGCGTATTAACAAGCAAGCAGTGAATCAAGCACTTCTAATTTTCTTTGTTTCCTGAAACCTAATCAAAAGTTAGGCCTTACCATAACTAAAAGCGCTTCGTTGTGACTTTCTGAACCTTTTGCTTCCATTTGACCTGATATTGATGTGATTGTGTGCCTGTGGTACTTTAAGATCTGCTTGGATTTTATGGGAATGAAACATTTTGGTGCTTTCAAACCATAGTCTGGGGTAAAGCTTGTTCCAGGGATGGCAGGTACATTCTCTCTCTCCCTTTGCCTTTTCTGCTGAGCAGGAAAATTCTGATTTGCAACCAACACTTTGCTGTCTGTGTTTGGAAGAGATTTATACCCAGGACTGGCAGAGCTAGCCAACATTTTCCTTTAAAAAAAATTTCAGAGAGAAAACTGGGTTTCAAATGCAATAAATGTTCAATGAAGAGTTTCTTGTTTTCAGGGGAAATGCTGACATTTTTGTCAAAATTGACATTTAAAACATGTTTTGTTTTTCAAAGGAATCTGTTTTGGCTTTCTATCCAGAATTTGAAATTTATTTATGATCTTTTCTAGATCCTATGTCCTACATATTATATTTTTGCAAGCTACAGGTGAAGCTCTTTATGGCTTTTTAGTCTTTGTTTCTGCAGAAGTGTTTCTCCCACCCCTAGGAAAGGTCCCAATGCTCCTTCTGTGTTTCCCTTGTACTGTTTTTGAGTCCTTTTTTAATAGATGCGTTTAAAATCCCAATAATGAGTCCTTCTCCCTTAGTAGTTAGAATTGAGTCCAAGTGATTTAAAGCAAAGATTGCCAGACCTCTCTGCCTTTCTGGAGCTGGGATGTCAGAGGGGTTGGTCACTGCAGGAAGGTTGTTTCCCCTGAGTTCTTCCTATTTTCCAGTGGAGGCACGAGGCATGGTGTGCCCATGGTGTACCCATGCCCATGGGTTAATGAAATCTCTCAAAGTCTATGAAATTTGGGCAAGGGTCTGAGAGAGCAGCACAAGACTTTGATACTGGTTGTTCATTTTTTCCCCATGAACTTTTGCCCTGAGGCAAAGCTCTTTCAGACCACAAACCCGCCATCTCCCTGCGACTGTAGTCAAATCTCCAGGGTTAGATGCTAGACATATGGCTTGGCCTGAAAACCTCACCAAAGGCGTCACCTTTACTATGTGGGGTTGTTAATTGATTTGGTAGCACCTACCCCTCTGGGGCCATCTGTTTGGAAGTAGCTGTATTCTCCCTGATGTTGCTCTGGAATCTTTTGGCAGACTCATGAATAAAACATGGTGCTCCATGAAGCATAGGAGCTATTTTTCAAAGACCTCGTATGGGGAAATCGGATGCATGTGGCTTTGCTGGATCTTTAAGATCAGAGCCAGAAGGGGCACCTCTAAGCATCACCAGTGTGAACACTGTAGCCAGGTGCTGGTTATGGAGACACTGTATACGGGACTTGGGAGAAATAAAACTAGATGGATCAAGGTGTGTTGGCCAGCATGTGGCACTGCAAGTCAAACAGCAATTGTAAATTGCTCCAGTGCCATCTAGTGTAACAAGGGCCCCCCCCATGCAGGCAGAGGCCATAGCCAAAATACAGGCAGAGCTGAACTCCAAATCCAGTGGAGGAGAGAAAGATAGGGACAAGGAGAGGACAAAGGCTCTTCCTATGCTTCCCAGAGCAACACCATAGAAAGGAAAAACAGTGAGGGTGAGGGAAAGCCTAGATATCTAGATAACTCTCTCCAGCCATGTTCCCTTGGCTGAGCTGGAGATTGGCACTCCTACTGCATAGCTCATGCACTGAAGATCCAGGGCTGAGCTTCAATAGCTGGGGCTGTGGGTGGAGATCTCAGTGTAGGGGCTCGTCAGGGCCATCAAGGCCTATTAGTGCCCTCAGGGCCCTGACAGTGATGATGAGAGACTCCTCACCAGCAGTCTTGGGGTTAGCTGCCCCCTGACTCTGGTAGCTTTAGGTGAAGAGGGAGGATTGTGAGTATGAGAGGAGGTATGGACTGATCTTGTTCGCAGAGAACAGGGAGGAGCCTGTGAGTTTTAGATGTTCAACCCAAGTCGCTTCACTGCAGAAGTTGGTTCTGCTTTTCCAAAACTGGGCCCTTTAAAAACTTTCTGAGATGGGCAGCCAAGACCAGAGCCAACCAGAACCATCAGTTGCTTTGGAAAGCTGGCACCATAGTGCCTTGGAAAATACTGCACTCACCTGGCTGTGTGCAGGTCATAGCAAGAACATGACTGTAAGTCACACTGGACAGTAAATGCAGTAGAAGATGTTCCCTTGTACTGCTGTTAATGCATGGTCCTATATGCTCATGCAGGTTTCTTCAGTTATTCTTGCATTGCCCTTATTATTGTTGCTATTAATTATTGAAAAAAGGAAGAGCCTGATTACATCAGGGCAAAGAGGTGAAGGAGAGCTCCAAGATGCACACAGCCCTTCTCCCTTCTGTTTAAGGCTGACTTTAAAGAGTAGGTGGCCTTTCTTCAGCTCCAGTGTCCTCCTTACAGCCATGGCTGAGGAGCACCTTAAGAAGTGAACATGAGAGAAGACAGCACATCACCCTCTTGGAAAGAGGGGAATGACACGAGCCGTTCATGGCATCTTCCTCTGATACGATGTGACAGCAGAGTGCTCTAAACACTGTCTCAGGAAGCCAAGTATAGGCAAAATGTCTGCTTCCATCTCCCCCAACCCATCCCCTCCAGCTACAGCTGAGATACGGCTGCAATTCACCGACCGCATTGTGTCTGGGAGAAGGATCTGTTCTCAAAACTGCCTCAGACAGCTCGAAATGAGCCTTAGTAACAGCTCAAAAAATAAGTAAACACTCACCTCGCTGATGGGCCCCTCTTCTGCCTGCTCATTTCAGCAGAAGCAGCACCCATGGCTGCCTAAGCAGTCTCAGTGGGAAGTGCACTGGGCCTTCCACAGAAGCTGGCATGGCCTCCTTGAAAGAAATCACGGCCTGTGGTAGTCATAAACACGTTCTTTGTAATGCAGACAAGGAACGTGTGTCCAAATGGCTAAGTGCCTGAATGGTCATCTGACACCTTTTGCCTCGGGTGTGTTGAAACCAGTAGGTATGGTGGAGAATGTGTCCTCGCAGAAGGAGGCCTGCATCCCCACTGATTCTTGAGAACTGCAGTACCCATCTCCTGCCTCAAAGACCTTTGCCCCGGGTGACTTCTCTGTAAGTGGGAAGCCAAAGTTGAAGTGCACTGATATCTGGGCCCTTGCAGGTGGCTATTGTGAGGAAGAACTGGAGGAATCAGTGGCAATAGTTATCTACCAGAAACAAAAGCTGTTGTTCCTTTCTGGAATGATTTTTCATGGAAGTGATTACCTGCAGCACACAAATATCATGAGCTGCTGAGTTTCACAAGTCAATTAGACTTGTACAGAGATACTTTCAAGTTTCCTTGTGTTCTTTTGGCTTTTTTCTTGCATTGTGGAAAAAAAAGAAGCTCTGGTGTTCAACACTCCAGTTGCTGTGTATTTTGCTGCTGCCAGCAGTTGATATCCAAACAAAACTAGATGCCTGCTGTGCAAGGAAATGTACAGCCATGAACAGGGAGGTTCCCCAGTGAGTAACAAGGGAGACACTTACTTCGGGGAGTGCAGAGGATGGAGACGACTCTGGGATGAGAACCTGTTCTGTGTCTCTGATTATGATGCCAAAACCCTGAAGGAGCAACTAAGAGAAGTGCTGGAAGCGGACATGTTCTGCCAATTTCTGCTGCCAGATGGACACTGGGTAGACTTGTTCCCACGGGTCCAGAAGACTTGATCCAGGAACAATGGATGGCCATGCATTGGGAGGGAATGGCCACCAGCAAGACCAGAGTAGGATCCTCTAGCAGCAAAGTCTGAGCTCGTGAACTGGGCCATCTTTTCAGCAGATAACAAATTTGGCACATGTACACACAATTCTGATACTTTCTTGCTCATCTTGGAATGGTTTGTGAGCTCACCCCATGTTGCTGCCAGAGGTGGCTCTAGAGCACCCCAATGTGACCCATCTTCTCAAGCAGAGCAAAGCAATGTGCTTTCCTCCATCACTGAATCTTATCCACATGAGTCCCTGCTTTTCTTCAGTATCTGCTACTCCTTCCTCTCCTAGGGCACACAAACCCCTACATTTCTTATGTGCCCCTGTGGCAGGTACACCCTCCCTGATAAAGACTGAAACTTCTTGACCACTGGAAGGGTTAAACTAGAAGCTGTGGTTTGGGGGTCCAGCTGCCCGGCCCACCAACCTGAGCCTGCCAGAAACACCTCATCCAATGAAACACCTTGGTTAAGAGAAGTTTCTAGACCCCGACCATGAGCCCCAATCCAACCTAGGGTAGACCCCCTTGAGCCAGTCTTCCTGGGAGCAGCGGGTCTACAGTCAGAGACTGTCCCCTTAGACCGTGATGCTGTCTAAGGAAACTCCCCTGGGTTGAGTGCGTCACCTTATCAGTGATAAGTATAAGTGACCTTATAAGTGATATGCACATTTGGAACTATCATTCTAAGCTTAGATTTGGTTACAGTTCCTGTAGTGATAGTTCCCAATGACATCCTGAACCTGTAAATAAGTTGTGTTTGTCACAGTGTTTAGAGCCTGTTCAATCTGGCTGTTATATTCCAATATCACATAACATTCCTGTTCATTTTTGATATTGTTACCTCATCAGAAAGTAACTCCCGAAATACACAAAGTATGTTTAGTAAGGAGACATTGCTTTATTCTGTGCAGGGTGCAAGGTGGAAGATTCCCACAAATGGAGCACACCTACTGAGGTTTTCAGTCCATACTTATACACTACAGTTAAAACACCACACCTATCTAATACATATGTTCCACCTAACTATTGCATATTCATTATGTTGAGCAAGCATGAGGTGTTGTTCTCTTAAGCAGTCATCCCAGAGTCTTCTATGCATGTACAGGGATCTCTGGTGGTCTTTGGTGGTCGTTTGGGGAAGAATATCCCTA
Source organism: Aquila spilogaster (assembly GCA_024606505.1). NCBI lineage: Eukaryota > Metazoa > Chordata > Aves > Accipitriformes > Accipitridae > Aquila > Aquila spilogaster. The sequence goes on along the minus strand of JANHGO010000071.1, from coordinate 12,882,413 downwards.
CTCCTTTTGTCCTCTTATGGTCGTGCATCATCTGAAGACACCAGGGTCTTTGTTTCTCTTGCCACCTGCCTCATTTCTCAAAGCCGAAGGAGGATGTATGTCCTTAATTAGCAAGTCTGTGACTAAGCATCCTCTATTGTAAGTAGACTCTTAAACTAGGTAAGCTTTACCTTGAGTACACATAATCTAAACAGTCCTTACACAGTCTGTATCCATTGTTAGATATGCTCCTTTAGAATTAACCCAAATAATAGATATTCCAACAGATGTTCCAATAGATGTTCCGTTATAATTGTCAACTAACTGAAGAAATGATGATTCATAATGAGCATCAATCCTCATGAAGGCTGTGCTCCCTTTCAGCTTTGGAGGCAAGAGGTGACTGTACCACTGCTCCAAAGAAACCTCTTGGATCGTGACTGTGGTCACAGAGTGGATTGTGTGGCAGGTGCACCCCCCCAATAAAGACCAAAACTTCTTGACCACTGGAAGGAAAGGATTAAACTAGAAGTCACGGTTTGGGGGTTGAGCCGCCCAGCCTACGTGATGACTGGAGTCATGTGCACAGAGTGCCCCAAGTCTGGTACCCCAGTGACCTGAGCCCGCCAGAAAATCCAACAAAACACCTTGGTTAAGAGAAGTTTCTAGACCCCTGACCATAGATGACCATGAGCCCTGACCTGACCTAGGGTATAAATGGAGCTGCCAGGAGACCCATTTGAGCCAGTCTTCCTCAGAGCAGTGGGTATGCAGTTGAACACTCTCCTCTTGGATCAGGACGCCGTCTAAGGAAACTTCCTGGGATCGAGTGCCTCACCTTATTGGTGAGTGATGTGCGCATTTTGAGTCATCATTCTAAGCTTGGATTTGGTTACAGTTCGTGTAGTGACAGTTCCCAACTGACATTTTGAACCTGTAAATAAGTTGTGTTCATCGCAGTGTTTACAGCCTAATATTCCTGCTCACTCTGGCTGTTATATTTCAATATCACATAACATTCCTGTTCAATTTGACCATTGATTGCATTTTGAGATCATTAAAGAAAATTGACTTTTGAAGTATATCACTGTTGGCCTAGAGTTTCTGCGACAGCCCTGTGGCTCTTGTTGTGTGACACCACAGGCAATGTACACTGTTGCAGAGCTGGCTTTCTCATTTTCAGGGAAAGAAGTTGCATGCAGAACATCCCAGTTTCTGGGGAATATTCCTACTGTGCAGTTACTCAGAAGGGCAAAGTGAGGTTCCTCTTCCCAACCATGTCCTATTCACCTCTGGAGCTTGGGGAAAGAAGAAGGGTCCTGTGAGAAGGATCACCATCAGGAAATCCTAGAGAAAGCTACATGGGCTTGCAACCTACCAGCCTCAGTTATGAGTGAAAGTATGCCAAGAGAGTTCCTCTGAAAAACAGCACTGCTATGGTTTGTTCCTAGTAAGTCTTGGATTTAGAGTTTAGAAGCTCATTCACATGTTTTTAAGGTGCTTGCATGAAAGAGAGGTACAGCAGATGCACCTAAAGGCTTGGATCCCATCCCAGCATCTAACAATGGCACAGATGCAGCTGGCTTGAGACACTTGACTGTGGAAGGTGAGTCTGACCTCAAGCACTGCAGTTAAAGGCAGCCAAGATGACAGGCTGCACCTGAAGCTGCTAAGTGTTGCTGTGAGGCTGGGAAGTCAATATAAAGCCCTTACGGACACTTTTCCCCAAGCCTTCTGCCAAGCCATGTGCAACTGTGCCCACAGTATCCCCAGTTTTGGCATCACCACCAGTGCTGATGCCTTGCTGAGGAGGTACAGGCCTTCTGGGTTATGCTTTTATTGTGCTAAAAATGAGGTGACTTTGACCCAGTGTACTTTGTCTCTTTGGACTGTAGGATGAGAGGCTGTTGTGGTTTAAACCCAGCCCGTAACAAAGCACAACACAGCCGCTTCCTCACTCCTCCCCCCCAGCCCCGGTGGGATTGAGGAGAAAAGATAAAGAAACGTTAGTGGGTGGAAACAAGGACAGGGAGGCGTGGGCTCCTCCCCGGGCTGCAGGTGGGCATCTGCTCCCCCGCTCACCTCCATGGGCTGGGGGGGGACAGCCTGTTGTCTCACCACGGGCTGCAGGGGCATCCCCTCCTCCGGCGCACCTCGGTGTCCGCAGAGGGGTTCCTCTCACATTCCAATCCCACTACCCGCTGCAGGTTCCCCTTCTTAAATCTGTTATCCCAGAGGCACTACTGCCATCACTGACTGGGTCGGCCTAGGCCACAGGCAGGTCTGGCTTGGAGCCAGGGGAGCTTCTAGCAGCGTGTCACAGGAGCCACCCACGCAGCCCCTCCCCTGCTACCAAAAAACACCCATGACCATAAGTGGTGAGTGATCCCTCCCTGTTCTTGTCTCGACCCACGAGTTTTCCTTTATATTTTCTCTTCATCCCACCGGCGCTGGGCGGGGGAAGTCAGCGAGCAGCTGCGTGGTGCTTTGTTACCGGCTGGGCTTAAATCACGACACCAAGTCAGTTGAGCTGCAGAAATTAAATACAGGTGAGGTTAAAGCCTCATCTTCTGGAAGGCTTGCATGCGGACTACTGACACTGAGGTAGCAGTGGAAGCTCTCCAGCTATATCCACTAACTGGTTCTTGTTATCACTCTATCTCTTCCAGTTTGGAGAATACCAACCAAGGAAGGAAGTGTCAACAAAGCACATGGAATATTTGTCACCTTAGCTGAGACCCTGCACCTTGGAAGCTGGGAACTGAGACACAGAAGTGAAAGGCGCATGCAGTTTTGATTTTTGGAGGAAAAGCCTATGGGATTTGGGTACCTTGATCCTCTCTTTCCTGAGGGAGGAAGATACAAGAATCACAGCTCCAGGGAGTTCTTACCAAAAATTAACTTGTGGATCAGTGACATTAAAAGCAAGCAAATCAGCCTTCTTCAGCTGGCAGTGGAGGAATGGGAACTTCTCTGTCTGCCTCAGTGCTGTCCACGGGTGATCACTGACGATACTGAAGGTGCAGCTTGTTATCAGTCCACTGGCAGCCTGCTATTAATTTAATCACACAGTATATTATGCAGGCAACAACTACAAAGAAAATCACCCATTTTATGGATTGGGTTTGCTTTCAAACAAGTTGGACATCCTCTCTGTCCGCATGAGTACTGACTCCCATTTGTGCAAACTTGGCTCCTGTGTGGGGATCCCTGAAAAACTTGTCCTTGGAGGTGTCCACAAATATTCTCCCAGCCCTGAACCCCCAGTTGTTTCCTGCCTGTGTGTTGCTGGCTGGATTGTTGAGGGGTCCGAGCTGCCTCCTTAGCCGGCACCTATGGAGCTCCTTCAGTGCTGTTCTGCTGCGGGGCAGGTTTTCCAGGCTGGGGGAGGCCCCAGAGCACAGGCACATGGCAGTGTGTCACAGGGCCCTTTGTGACCCACCGTGATATGGGCACCGCCAATTGCATGGCACGTGGCAGCGTGTCACAGGACCCTTTGTGACCCTCCATGGTATAAACGCTGGCAGGGGCGCGGCCACCCCACGGTGCCCGGAGGACGCGACGGGACAGAACGGGACAGAGCGGGGCTGCGAAGGAGCCCCTGCGCAGCCACCTCGTTCCCTGCTGACCTGCGTCCGCGGCGCTTTTCCGAGGCGTCTCCCATCCCTGTGGCAGGAGCCCTCGAGGCCGGGCCTCGGCGGGATGGCAGAGAGACCCCCCAGCGTGCCCAGGCTGGCCTGGGTGGAGGAGGAGAAAGGCACTGAGGATGCCCCAGCGTGGCAGCCTGATGAGGTGGAGGAGGTCCAGCCGCTGCAGGCGGGTGAGTGGCTGAGCTGGGCCACGGAGCCAGTGGCTGCAGCCGGCTTGGCCCCATCCCATCCCCTGTGGACATCCCCAGCGAAAGAGGGGAAGAAGGGACGGGGCCGTTCCCCATGGCCGGGCGCCGGCCACGCTCCATCCACTGGGCACCCCCAGCCCCAACCTGCGGGCAGAGAGATGGGGGTCAGAGTCCCCAGCAGCCCCTGTCCTGGGGCTGGCCCTGCCTGGGGAGCGCAGGGCTCGGCTGTGTTCTCCAGCCTCTCCTGCAGCCCCTCAGCTCTGCTTGTGCTCGGTCTTTGCCAGATCCAGACTGGAACCTGCCAGAAGAGCAGGAACACGCCCGGGCCCTCTTCCACAGCAGCGCACAGGTAACCGCAGCCATCCCCACCTGGGCTGGGCCTGGTCTCGCTGCTCAGCCGAGCACCGCCGTCGGGGCACTCGGTGTGACATGCCTCTCTTCCCTGCCTTTCCTTCTCCTGTAGAGGTTTTGGGAATCCCTCAAGCCCTCTGAGCGTGAAGACGCCACCATCGCGGCCGTCGAGGGCATGGCAGACTCGGACTCCTATAATGCGGAGGCTTGTGCTGCCATGCTGGATGTGCTTGTGGAAAGTGACGCCTCCAGACTGCAGCATGTAAGTAGCCTGTCGCCGGGGCTCGAGCCCCCGGAGGAGATCGTGTGCCCCCTGAGGCCGGGTCCGCTGGGCACCCAACAGCCTTTTAAGCCAGCACTGTGTGATGGGAAGGGAAGCACTGCTCGGGGGAAGCTGGGGAACTGGCTCGCTCTGGCAGCACTCCAGCTCTCAGCCATGTCTTCCTCCAGGTGCCGAGCATCGTGAGGTGCATCTACCGGTGGCTCATGTCCAACACGCATGTGTCTGCTGAGCACAGGCTGGACAACAGCCTTCTGGAGCTGACCCACGCACACCCCCATGACGTGGCGGTGACCCTCCTGTGCTGTGCCCCATCGTGCGACAGGTACAGGGCCCACCTGCCTTTAGAGCCCATCAGGCTGTAGAGCCTGTCCCAGGTGGGCTGTCAGAGAGACGGAGATTTTCAGGACCTTCCGGCCCCTCCGTTTCCCAGCCCTGGCACGACAGCCCCAGAGCCCGCTGCCGTGCTCCCTGCCTGCCCCTCAAGGCACCGTCGCTCGGCTGCCTGCTGCCCGCAGGGGCAGGCCTGCTGGGTGCTGCTGGTGAGGGGCAGTGGGCAGAGGCAAGGCTGGCAGCCAGCCCCAGCCCCCGCGGTTGCCCAGGCCACGGCACTGTGGCCAAGACCCCTCTGACACAGAGCTCTGGGCCTGCAGAGCTGCTGCGACCATGTGGAGGGTGATGGTCTCCAGGAGCAGGACTGCAGAGCAGGTGCTGCGGGAGCTGGTCTGCGTGCTGGAGGACTGGCCGCTGCACAGCACATGCACCTCCGATGGGGACAGCGCAGATGTCTTTGCTCTGGCTGTGAGTTTCTGGCCCGGGCCTTTGCTCGCCCCCAGGGTCGCCTCTCCGGGCGGCTCTCCATCCTCCCCCACCGCTGCATCTCCCTGCCTCACGCGGTGGGCTGGAAACCTGGGTTAGGGGCAGGTGTAGGGGCAGCCAGGGCGGGTGCTCCCCCTGCGCCTCCCGTGGCCCAGGGCAGTGCCTGAACCTCACCCTCCCGCGCTCGGGCCCTGCCGCGGGGACATCTCGGCACTGAGCGCTGTCTCTGGGTGTTTTGTTTTCTGCAGGCAACCAGGGTGCTGCAGGAGATCCTCCAGCTGCCTGGGTGCCCACAGAGGTTGAACGTGCTTTTCCCCCGCATCTTCCTGGCTCTGCTCTTCCAAATTTTCTTTGCCACACAGCAGATGCCAGAGGAGGTCGATACCTTCTGGAGGGGATGCCAGCAGGAAGGCTGCCCTCCCACCAGCCCCAGCAGGTGCTCCACCCCGGTCCTCCCATCCCTCCCGTGGCCCCGGAGCCGGGGCCTGGGCTCCCAGTGTGACCTGGGCTTTGCTCTGCACACAGATTTGCAATGCTGACCGTGAAAGCACTGCTCTGCCGTCTTCAGTATGACAATATGGTGTTTGAAGTCGAACGTAAGCGTGGCTGGGACACGCTCCTCAGTGCTGAGACCTACCATTGTGCAATGGGTCTGCTGGCCAGGTGAGAACCCCCTCATCCCCGCTCCCCCCGCCATTTCTCCTCTGCAGACGGGGCGCCCCGCACAATCCCCTTGGTCGTGGGTGAGAGGGACTTGTCACCAAGGGATGGCCCAGCAGACTGGAAAAGCCTGGGAGAGGTGGGTGCATACGAGACGCCACCTCCCAAAGCACCAGCGTCCCCTCCCGTGGGGCCTGGGCTGACGGCACAGAGTGGGGGGTCTGTCTGCAGGCAGCCCCACTGATGGCAGCCCGCCGGGGCAGGGCAGGGTGCACTGAGGGCCAGCGACAGAGCCTGGGGGACACGAGTGCCCTGTGGGCAGGAAAGGGGTCTTCTCAGAATGGAAGGCTTCAGGGCAGGAAGGGTGTTTTGCCAGTCTCCTCCCCAAAAGGAGCCTGCTGGTGTTGGCCATGCCTTTCTCCTGGCGAGGGGCGGTGGGGAACGACCAGGCCGCTGTGAGTCAGTCCGGGGAGAGGTTTGCCCACCCTGCTCGGGGTCAACGGTGCCTTCTTCCCCCTGCCAGACAGGTGCGTGATATCTCGAGGAGCTTGTGTTACTGGATCGCAGGCTACCTTGTCAAGCTGCTCAGGAGGAAGAAGCAACGCTGGGAGATGCCCGCCATGGCGTTCCTTGTTGAGGTGAGCCTGGTGGCGAGTGCTGCCTCGCTGACCCGGCTCTCACCACTCTGCCCTCTCGTAGCCGCAGCTGCGCGGGGAGCCCAGTCAGTGGAGCTGGGGCAGAGGGTGGGCTCCGCTGCGTGCCCTCGGCCCCTTGCGCTGGGGTGACACTTGTCCCCACCTGTGTTTTGTGCCTGCCTTGTGCCGGCTCTCGCTCTCCCATCGCGGCTCCTCAAAGGCCGAGGAATCAGAGGCTGCTGAGGGCTGGGAGGCACAGCAGAGCGCGTGAGCGACCTGCGCCGTGTGCCCCGCGGCACAGGGCAGGGAGCCCAGGGGGTCTGCGCAGCCGCTGCTGCCTTTGGGCTCGGCTGACTGGGACGGTACCCGCGCCCTGTGCTGCTGGCTGGACCCAGCCCTGTGCGGTGGTGGAGTCCTGCTGGCCAGGCACCCCTGTCACTGCTCTGTGTCTTTCAGCTCCTGGTCTACCCTAACGTAAGGTGTTGGGGTGACCGCATCCTGCAGCTCGTCCCAATGTACCTGCAGAGCAAGTGCAGAGTGATGCGTCGCCTGGTGCTCAGAGGCCTCCTGGTGCTCTGCAAGACACCCTTGATGGTGAGAAGGGGCAGCCGGCTGAAGCCGTGCTGGCAGCATGGGGCTGGGTAACACAGTAGCTTGGACTTGGCTGGGCTTTGGGAGCTGTGGCAGCTGCTCCCAGCTCTCCGGCCTCCCTGTTCACCTGCCCGAGTCCTTCGGGGCAGGCCTTTGGCTTCTGGGCCCCGAGGCAGCAGCGTGGGGTTGAACCTCCGGAGCGGTTTTGGCAGTGCAGCCTTTTATGGATTCACAGCACAGCATTGTATTCCACGCAGCTCAGAAGAATGCGGCCCCTGCTGCGAAGGCTCACAGAGCTACTGATGGATGCAGACGGGGAGGTGGTTGGGATGACCCTCTCTGTGCTCAGCAAGGTGCTCTGGGCCACAGGCATCCCAATTGCCAGCCCCATCACTCTGCAGCTGGCTGAGAGGCTCCGGCCACTCTTTGACAGCGTAAGGCTTTGTGCCCCCCACCACAGGCGCTGGGTGCTGCCCGGAAACTTTGCGCCCTGTGGATTTTCAGACCCGTGCCCAGGTGGGCCGGTAGCAGCCGGTGCTGAGGTCTTGCCCTCGTCCTTTCCACCAGGACGCCAACCATGTGCAACTGCTCTCCATGCACCTCTTCCGAGATGTGATGGAGTTTGTAGTGGAAGAGGGAAAAAAGCCGCTGAAGCAGCACGTGCACCAGAGCCTGATCCCACTGCTCTGCCACTTGCATGATGAGAACCAGCGCGTGGCAGAGGTGAGGATTTCCGACCTGCCGGTGTCCCCGTGGCAGGTGGCTCAGCTGCCTCCTGCCCTGGCGCCTTGCGGACTGCAGCGCTCGAGCCTCCTCCTGTCCTTGGCTACAGAGCAGCAGCTCTGGGGGACCTCTGTCCTGCTGCCCTGGCAGCACCAGGTGCCCGAGATGGGGCTTGAGGCACTGCTCTGCCCGGGCGCCGAACCCGCCGACGGACGCGTTCCCCAGCTGCTGCGTCTTCCCACCAGGGGCCAGGACAGGCCCCGAGCCTTGACCAGGTGCAGGGGACGCAGGTCCTGTGTGCCGGGCAGCGGTGCCATCTCCCAGTCTCTGCTGCTCCGCAGGCCTCTCGGGAAACCCTGCTTCAAGCTACCAAGTTCCTGAAGAACAGGAAGCTCCAGCAGCTGCTGGAGAGGGAGCAGACATGGGTGGTTGGCAAGTGCCTGGTAAGGATGGCCCCAACGGCCCAGTCCCAGCCTGGACAAGCCCACTGCCCCCCTGTGCCCCTGCCCACTGCTGCAGCCCATCACCGCCAGCCTGCCCCCCACACACGCTCCCTTTCCTCGGGCGTGCGGCCCCGTGGACTCTTCTCCAGGCTCCTCTCCCTCCTCGAGCCCCGGGTGCCGAC
>JANHGO010000071.1:12852282-12873812 GCA_024606505.1 Aquila spilogaster | reverse complement strand
GAAGGATTTTTCCTCGGCGGTGGAGAGTACCCCAGGTTCCCTGCAGGGAGAGAGCCCTGTGGGTTTGCAGGGCCTTGTGGGGGCTCTGCATACAGGGAAGAAGGTGAGGAGAAGTCTGTGGCTGCTGGGTGGCCTGGCCCTGCTGCCATGACCCCAGACTGTCCCTTCTTCCTGCAGGCTCAAAAGTCATCCCAGAGGGAGCAGGAGCGAGATATACAATGGGTGAATCCTTTTACCCTCCCTATGAATTTGAGATGTGAAGTGCCCCCGCTGTGTAATGCCACGGTGGGATGCCTGCTAGTTTGTCCTTGGGAACCCACTCACCTGGGTGACCCCTAGAAAGCTCTGTAAGGCTCCAGTGCATTTTGGTTATCTGGGCATCCAAATAACCTGGAAGGAACCAGGTCAAATTTACTAGGAAATGGGGCTTCCCTTCAAGCCTTTAGCCACTGTAGGCTTGGTGTTGCTCACAACAGTAGGGGTTGGGGCAGGCCGCGTAGCTCACTCCGTTGTTTTTTTCTCTAGACAGATGTTATGCACCAGAGCATCTTCAAGCTGATCCACACTGAGGACCATCAGGAGTTCAGGCGCAACCTCCACTGGGCCCTCAACCCACCCCACGCTCCTGAGGGTGAGCCCTCTCCTGAAGGTACGTGTAGGCACGAGATGCTCTGCTCCCCACAGACGCTGGGGAAACAGCTCCCAGCTGCGTGGAGTTTGCACCCTTGTGGCCACAGGTTCGTCCGAAACACAAAGCATGGCTTCCGTTGACACGTTCCACAGAAGCTATGGTCCACGATGCTGCCCTTGCTGGGGACCACCACCCTTTGCTGAGGGCTGGGACCACCAGCCTTTAGCTGCTCCTTCAACCCCTCTCTCCTACAGGGAGGAAGAGTCTCGGCTCTCCTGCTGTTGCCTACGAGCCTGATCAACTGCCCTTGGAAAACTCTTCCTTTCTGGAAAGGAGCTTTGTGTGCCGGTTTCGCTGCCTCCTGGATAACTCCTCCGGCTTCCTGGTGAGTGCAGGTCTGCGCTGCAAGCCCTACAGCAGGCTCATGCTAAGGGGCCCGTGCCACTGATGGTGCGTGAAAGCTGACCTTGGAAGGGTTGCAACTCTTTTCCGCCTGCCTCAATAAGGGCATTTCTCTGTGTTTTTTTTGTCTGTGTTTGGTCTGTACCTACCACCTCTTCCTGGGGATTTCATTCCTATCCTCTCCATGTCCATCTTGGACAAATGTTCTTTCTCTCCACACAGATTTTCAAGTTTTTGTGTTAAATGCATGTCTTGAGAGCAAGTCGGTGTTGTCATCCGTCCTCCTTGCAAATTATTGGGGTTCTTGGTTCATAATCACAGGTGTCATTACCCTATTTCTCTCTCCCGCCCTCATGCCTCATCAGTTTGGAAGTCCAGCATGAAGAAAGAGTCCTGGCCGTCCATCTCTTAGAAGCAATGCTTCCCGGTGGGGTTGAGATGTAGCTCACTTAGAGCATAGAGCAGCCTCTGCATGATTTGATGCACTGATGCAACTGCAGCACGTGCTTGGTCTTGCAGCCGCTGTACGGCTGGGCCCTGCGGCATCGATGGGGAACTGCTGCTGTGGGGAGACCAGCATAGCATTCCTTTTAGCTTTCCTCTGCACCCACCAGGGAACAAGGAGGCCACAAGGAACAATGCTCCAGGACCTGTGGTGTTACCCTGGCCTGGCCTGTGTCAGACCCACGCAGGATGTGTGTACCTCCTCTGTATGGAGGTTCACTGCTCCTGCTGGGCAGCCTCTTTCCCCTGGGGCTTTCTTATTTGCATCAACTCTGCAGTGATGGCTTGTTTCCCATGCAGCTCTCCTCCCTCTCTTTCCCTTCCACCCAGCTCTGTGTGTGACACTGGCCTTATCTTCTCTTTCTAGGCTTTAAACCTTCAAGGCAGGCTGAGATTCCTTCATGGGCAGAACAAAAGGTCTGCAGATGGGTCCGTGCTTCCCCCGCAGCTTGCTCTTTTTGCCATCTCCACCCCCCTGCAGCCCCCATCCATCCTGGAGATCAGAACCAAGAACATGATCTTCAGGACAAAGCACAAGCTGGACTTCACTCCCTTGGCGTGTGATGCCAGGTAGGTGGCAGAGCTGATCTGTGGGGCGATGCTGTATGCCTCCAGCTTGCTGGGGCGTGCTGTGCCTGGCTGATGTTCTCTGTGGACCTGCTGCTGAGCTGGGTGCATCCTCCTGTAGGGGGAAGATTGTTTTGGGCTACACTGAGGCAGAGCTGCGGATGTGCGGCACCGGCTACCAGTTCGTCCATGCTGCCGACATGCTGTACTGTGCCGAGAACCACATCAGAAGTAAGAGTCCTTCTCCCTGCTCCCTTTGTGCCCACCTCTGAGGGCAAAGTTATGGGCAGCTCCTTTGGTAGCCGTGTTGAGCCGGGCAGCTCTTTGTCAATAAGGCGCTTTGCGTTGTGCCTTGCCGTGATGCTCTTGGTGCTGGGTAGGGAGGTGTATCTAGCCAGGGTGGTGTGTCCCATGCACACGGAGCCAGCCAGGGTGTCCTTCTGTTGTAACTCTACCTGCTTATCCCTGCTGGCAACAGCAGCATTGCTTGAGGCAGCCCTGCCTCAGGAGATGTGCTGATGGGCACCAGCATCTGTGCTTCCTCCCGGCAGTGATGAAGACAGGGGAGAGCGGCCTGACGGTCTTCCGCCTACTGACGAAGAACAAGCACTGGAAGTGGGTGCAGGCCAATGCACGGCTCGTCTACAAGAACAGCAAGCCCGAGTACATCATCGTCACGCAGAGACCCCTTGTGTGAGTGCATTTGTTAGTACATAAATGCACCTGTGTACGCATCCATCAGTGCACATGGGCTGGTTGCAGCAAAGGGGCCTGGGATGACACAAATTGCAATTGTGCGTTGCAGAAGCAGTTTACAGGAGGTGCTTGTACACATACAAACAGCGGTCTCCTCTTCTCCCCTGCAGAGATGAAGAAGGAGGAGAGCACCTTCGGAAGCGATCCATGCATCTTCCCTTCACCTTTGCTACAGGAGAAGCACTCTTATACCAAAGTGCTTTCCCTCTCCCAGGCTTCTGTGATGCTTTCCAGAGCAAAGGGAAAAGCAGCAAGTCCAAGAAGACCTCACACAGCGTTGGAGGATGCTCCCCGAAGGACAGCATTGCCCCTGGTTCTCTGCTGAGTGCTGTACTGCAGCAGGACAAGGCAGCATACGCTCCCCATCCAGCTCCTTCACCCAACCACACCTTCAGCAGCAGTTTCTTGGACCACCTTGAGGACACGTCCTTGCTGGGTGCAGGAGAGGCCTGGAGCACGAGCACTGCTCCAGTTTCTTCAAGGAAGGACAGCCTCAAAGAGGAGTGGGTGAAGGTGCAGCAGGAGGACCCTCTCTTGGCCACCTTGAACTCGCTGACAATTAACAGTGATGAGAGCTGCTCCAACAACGAGCTCTTCAGTGCACTGGAGAGCCTGGGGCTGAACGCTGAAGACCTGGAGCTCCTGCTGCTGGATGAGAAAATGGTGATGGTCAATACGGACCCTGATCACACTCTGTCCCTGAGCGACTTCCTCACCAACAACGAGATCCTCTCTTACATCCACACCACACTGGGGAACAAGTACAGGGAAGGCCATCAGGCTTGTCCCCTGCCAGGCACAACCTGGAGCCCAGGGAGAGGCTCTGCTACATACCAGGCCCATGCAGAGGACGAGGACAAGGACTCGCAGTACCCGTCCCAGCAAACGCAGCAACCTAGCACTGTCCCAGGCCAAGCTGCTGCTCTGCTATGGGAACATCCTCTCCATGATGCACTGGCACAGCTGTCCCCGCTGCCATCGAAGCTGACGGAGGCCGAGGAGGAGCTGTCTGCAGACCTGCAGAGCAGAACCAGTGGGGAGGAGGGCCTGCTCCGCTTCCTCCAGCTCACTCGGGTCACTCCGTGGGCCGTAGCTCCCAGCTCTCACCTGGGAGCCCTATACCCACTGGAGGCTCAGCAGCTGGAGAGTGACTTCCCAGCTGTGCATCCCACCCAAGAGGACGTTCTCCAGACCCTTTCCCTGCCCAGCCAGGGCCGAGGGCATGGGGCAGCACCGAGGCAGCCAACACACAAAGCCGGCCGGCGCTTGCTGATGAACAGGCTGTGTGGCCACCATCATCCCTCTTCTCCACACTGCCTTCCCACCAGCAGCAACAGCCCCTGGCAGGACTATGTTTCCCCTCTCCTGACGTCCTCAGCTCAGCCTGATTTTTATGGCATCAGCCAAAACTTGATCTCCCAGCATCAGGGTTACTTGGGTCCAGTGCCTGGGCCCGCCGTGCCAGCAGTAGACTCTAACATGAATGGATTATGCAGCATGGACACCGTACACAGGGAGAGGTCCCAGGAGGAGGTGATTCCATACTCTGGACTTTTCCCATCTTCCTCATACCAGCTTATTCCTGAGACGCATCCAAGCTCTATTCCCTCCACGTACCCTTTCCTGAGCTCATCTGTGGAGCACTTTGGAAGCTCTGACAGTGTGCTGGAGGCTCCTGCAAACTCTTATGGAGCGTACACCTCCATGCTGAGCCAGGAAAGCAGCCACGAGGTAAAGGTTTCTCTTTGCTCTTGAGCTCGATATTTCCTGTGCTGGGATTTCCTGGGGGTCTTAGCACAGGGAAGGCATGCGCTGCCTGTTCAGTACACAGGAATCACCTTGCTCTGCCAGAGTGTGCTCAGAAAGAAGGACTTCAGGGGCTTTTCTCTGCCCTGGGCATTGAAGAACGGAAGATCAGAATGTGGATTTTTCCCTTTAGACCTTGGCTGTCTGTGGGTCTGGTTTCCATATGCTTTGTTTAGTTGCCCTTTCTGTATAGGCATATTCCAGCCATGCGGTGTTAAGCTTTGATGGCTGGTCCATGTGAGATGAAGATCTCCTGTCCTGTTTTACAGGTACAGAGAGCGTTGTCTGAATGCTTCTCAAACTCCAGCAGGTTTGGTGCCATGACCACTGCCCTGTTTCAAATGCAGAGCGGGAGCCTGTGATTTAAGGATACGATTAATGAGTGAACTGTAGGGCTGCAGTACATGGTCAGCTCTGCAAAGGTTGATTATGAAGTCAGTGGGTGAAAACTGGTGTCCAGTGGGGAGCCTGGATGTGCTTGCACTGCTTTCAACCTCTTGCCAATGAAGTGAAGGGCCAGTGAGAGATGAGCTGGGGGAAGGTATGGAACATGCACTGGGATTGCTGCTGAGCCCCTGCACCTCCAGGGGAAGCAATGCAGGAGTAGGCCTTCCCCTCCCAGCAGCTTCCTCTGGGCACCCAGCCCACCAGTGTCAGTAAAACCCTACAAAATGCCTCACCACTCTCTTTCCTCTCTCTCCTCCTAGCCTCACAGCAGCTGTGTTTTGCCTGGCTCTCACACGGGACTCCCTGCAGATGTGCCAAAGGGCAGCCCTGCTTCCTCCTGCAAGCTGCATCCCCATGCAGAGGTGATGCCAGATCACCCCCACGCTTTCAGTGGTGACTTCTATCTTTAGGAGAGCAAGATCAGACCGGGCAAACTGGGATTATTCACTGGGGAAGGAGCTGCCCTCCAGCTGCAGACAACAGACCTTCTCCCTGCCATGTGCATCCTGTCTTTGCTCTTGGTAATTTGGCTCTCCTCTACGCCAGCCTTTGCAGTTCTGCCATGAACCGAGTGCATTTCTGGTGCAGTTTGCTGGGCTTCTGGAAATCCAGGCTGCTTCTGTGGCTCTCACTTGGCCACCGTGGTTCAGTTCTCCCTGACAGCACCTGTGCTTGACAGCCCTTGCCTCTGAGGACGTGCGGATGGCAAAGCTGATGTCCTCCAGCTTCACTAAAGCTTTGCACTTACGTTCATGATCCAACAAAGATGCAGGAGTTGTGTGTAGAAAAAAGGATGGGTATTAAACTTCCTGCCAGGCATCTGCGGCAGCAGCCACACTGTATGGACATTGCCTGTTTTATGAAGGAATCTGAACCCTGACTCGTGTTCCTCTGTTGCACTGGTCCTTCCCCATAGCCAGATTTCCACATGTCCCAGGCATTGCTGTTTGTTAGGGTCCGGATTAGATGTCCTGTACTGTACACCCTGGGCCACAGTTTTGTTGCATGGTGTGTGACGTGCCCAGGTCGGATGCCCACCAGTCTTTCTTCAGGCTGGCTGGGTCTGACCCTCTCTGCCTGCTGTTTCTCAAGCATTGGGAGCAGGCTGGCAGATAAGCCATAACTTGTATGTGTGCCTAAAAAGATCACAGGTAAATAGTGGAGCTGACTAATCTAAGGAGACTTCAGATTTAGTGTGCAAAAAACAAAGTTTTCAGTAAGATAAATAAAAGTGTAATGATTCTTAACTTTACCTATGCTATAGTGTTATTTTCCCACAGAGAAGAAGTGCAGCCTATACGTGTGTATAGAGTATGAGTCGATAGATATATTTTTATGCCACTGCAGTGGAGAAGAATAAAAATCTCTTTGTTTCCTAAAGCACTGAAGTAGCATCCTGTGGAATGGGACGAACAGACTGTTTGTAAGACCAGAAATATGACGACCCTGTAAGGAACCTGACAAAGCATCATCCCTCCTCCCACCCTTCCAGCTTTGGTTTTGTGTTAACTTCCAGTACTTTTTCTTTCAATAAACGGTTTTGGACCTCAGCCTTTGGCATCTTCCTTGCTGGTTGCGTGTCTCTCTCCGCATTGAGCATGGCAGTGGAGAGATGAGTGTATAGCTGAGGTTTACAGGGCCAGAGAAGTGTCGCTGAGCTTCCACACTGTAAGAGTTCTTGAGTCCTGTGCCCCACTCTGCTTTCTCTCCCTTCTTCTCAAGGAGCAGGCTGCAGACAGTACCCCGTGGGCTGGCGGCACAGGGGGATGTCACCATGACGTTGTGACTTGACCATGCCATCAAGCTGTGCACTGCTAGACGTTGTCCCACCATGTGTTTCCGCAAGGTCTGCTAAGCAAAAGCCATCATCTCTGCAGCAGGAGGTGCCCTGCAGCCTCTGTGCTCCCCACCACAAGCTCTCCAGGGAGGCTGGCACATCCATAATTCATTCCCAGCCTCACACCAGCTGCTGCTTGTCTCCTTGGCCTTACAACACCTATTTGCAATGCACCGGACCAGCCCTGGGACCCCAGCTGGAGCTGTGCCAAAGGGGAAGATGCTGTCTGGTATCTGAGCATCCGTGGCCTGCCCTGGGCTTTAGGAAAGAGCATCAGGGGGGTGAGCTTTGCCTGGCGGGGTGCTTTCACCCTGAAAAGCTGATGAGAATGCTTGTGGGCTTGGCTCTGTCTGGAGAAGGGGAAGATGAGCCGTAGTGCCTCCTGGCTTCAGACCTCCTCAAGTGCTCAGCTGGCCCTGTTCCATCAGTACCATGGGACTGAAGGTCCTGCTGAAGGTCCAGCTTAACACCTCTAACTTCGTGTAAACAGGAAAGGAGGAAAACAAAGGAGATCTCTCCTCTGCCTCGTTCCCCTTTCTCCTCATGCCTGCTATTTGCCCAAGCTGCAGCAAATGCAGCAAGAAGAGCCCACTGCTGCGTGCAGGCACCGGTCCCATGGTGGCATCATGGAGGTTGGGAGCAGGCATCTCCCAGGGCCCCATAGCACTGGGCAGTAAGGTAAATATTTCTATGAAGGTGAGCTTGGTGTTTGCCCACACCAGCTCCGTGCACATCCATTATACATGGGGGTGTGGGCAGCAGAGCAGAAAGCTTTCTTACGGTTTGCACATTAAATAGAGATGAAGGCTGGTGTGGGAATGCAGCATCCATCACGCCTGGCCCGTGTCCTCCCTGCTGCCTTATTATTTTTATTATTTATTATTATTTCTGGATATAGGAAAGTCCAGTTTGGATGGGCGGAAAGTTCTCATGCTCTTTATGATAATCGTGCGTGTCACCAAAGATAATCTGCCAGCTAATGAGAAATGTTCCTATAGGAAATGTTTTCAGATCCCCTGATTAATTACTTCAGACTGCAACGTACCTGATTTTTCTTGATGGATTTTAGGAATAAAGCTACAGACAAAACACCACACTGCATTTACCCCTTGCTGAAACGTTCTTTCAGCTCACAGCACGTTCGTGTCCCTTTCGTATTCCTTAGCTCCTGCCCTTGCTGACAGATGTACTGCTGCTGATGTGTCTCCCAGATGTATTCTCCCTGAGCAGAGAGGTGTTCCAGAACAGAGGCAAACAGTAAAGCCAGCAAGCAGCTCAACATCTGCACACAAAGAGGAGGAACTCAGAGGTCGTGCTCTACATCAGCCCTAGGGACAGGAGTGGTGCAGGAGCTGCCAGCCCCACTGACAGCGAGGGCAGCACAGCACGTCGGGTCTTTGTGCCTTTGGAAGGTCCTTGGTGCTGCTCAGACCTTGCTGCCTCCCAATGGGGTCAGTTATTGGAGCTTATTTGTGGAGCTGGACTCTTCCGAGGTGCTCTCTAAGTTATCCCACACAGTTCAGCTCACCCTTGGAGGGAGATTGGCTGCATTTTGCCAGATCAGTATCAGCTCTGAATAGGAACCTCTGCAGAAAGAGGCTTTTTCTCCTTCTCCCGTGGCAGGAGAGGGTTTATCACTCTGACCCTGGGGCTCAGAGATTAGACACTGCTCTTCAGGTGTTTACTTGCAGTTAATTTGGGACTTGTTCTCCAAGGAGTCTGTATGCTTGCCAGCAGCAGACATGGATGCTGTTCTTCCCAGTGCAGGCAGAAAAGGGAGTCTGGGTGCGGTTGGGGTGGTGTGGTGGGACTGGGCAGCCTCTGGGTCTCTCCAGCAGCAGCCAGTACCCATGGAGAGGAGGAGGAGGGCACTGAGTTCAGCACTCTTTCCCTGGAGAATCCTGCAGTGAAAGTGGCTTTGAAGAAAGGGAGAAAGGAAGCCAAGCAAGGCCAGCTGGGAGGGTGAAGGGCCTTTGTGCTGCTCTGCACTGCTAGCTGTGTGCCCGTGCCTCACTGCCCACCTCTGAGCATCCAGGGACAGGCTGTGGGACCACGACCTCCCCGTGGCAGCACACCCTGCTGCTGGCTGGGCTGCACTGGGCTGGTGTCACGGGCTCACGGGAAGCATGCCATGTCCCATCCTGCTCTTGCTCCTTCTCCGTTCTTGCAGCGAAGCACTCTGCCGTTGTGCTGTTGTGCTCTTGGTGTTGCTCCAAACCTGAGCTGAGTGACAGCTCCACTGCCTTGTGCTCCTTCAGATCAGTGGAATCTCAGCCGGAGGGGTCTAGCATCGCTAAAGCAATGCAGGTGAAGGGCACTCGGTGACCTGCTTACTTCTGGCTCGTGTCCTGGAAATCCACAGGAAAGGTGCTCAGATCTGAGATCTCCCACATGCCTCAGCAGTGATGGCTGCTCCTCCGGTGGTATGTCTGTTCTGTCACTAGGTCTGGAGTTAACTGCAAACCTGTAGTGGGACTTCATGTTTGCAGATCGTACCTCCTGGGCACCCTGGCTACTTTCTTGAAGCATGGTTTGGCGGTGGGGTCAGCCTTGCTGTGTTCTCAGCATGTTCCTCAAGCAGCAAGACCAGTTCGAATCAGCTGCAATGGCTGCTGGCCCTTCGATGCCACAGGGACTTGGATCCTTACACCTCTTGTCCTCTTGCAGCTGGATCATGCTTTGATTGGGTGGGCTCTCGGAGCTGGGTCAGGAAGTTCTTGCTGGCATTTGTCTTTCTTCTTTGTTTCCAGGATGAAAAAAAAACCCAACACTCAGCTGTTGTTTTTCTTCTGAGAGAAAAGATGGAAAGAAATTAGATCAAAGCCATCTTAGGTTTTCTAGCCAAGTTGCTTAGGCAAGTCTTTACATCCCTTGAAGTACATTAAGCTGTGGCTCCAGGGGCCGTTGTGGAGACTCAGCACTGTAAAAATGCAGATTTCAGGGAAAGCCTTATGCATTGTGACAATTTAAAGTATCCCTGAAGGGCGTTCGCTCAGGCAGAAGCACATTTTATTTGAAGCAAATTACGAACGAGACAGGAGAACAGTTTTATTCTATTTTATTTCTGCTGGAGATGGCCATTGGACCAATTAAGCAGAGCAGAGGCCACAGAGCGGCTCAATTTGCAAAAGGGCAAAACACAGAGGAGGTGGCTGCATCCTGCCTGGCTCCCGGGCCGTCCTCCTCCTCTCCGGCAGATGGAGTGGAGGAACAGGGCTGCGGGATCCCAGGAGGCTGTGGTGTGTGGCACGTGGAGACCGGCTGACCCCGAGATGCGGTGAGGGCACGGAGCAGCCAGCACCCATCCAATATAAAAATATGCAGCAGCTGAGATTTTCCTGTTTAAATACAGCTTTGCAAATTCTTTGGAGTAGAACGGCTGACGCGGATATCAGCAGTTCTTCCCTTGATGGAGACCTTTTTTGGGCAGCACTCCCATTAGAATGATAAACGCCATTCTTATTCATTCAATCTCACTCCTACACCTGTGCTTAGAATTGTCAGCAGCATGGTCTGAGGACTGGGAATCTAGGCCAGAAGTCCAACCAGACCTATGGTCAGAGTGTCAAAAGCCCAGATCTTGGAATTTAATGGGATATTCAGGCCTGACAAAGGTGGAACCTCCAGGCTACGCTCTGCTGCCATTACTGGCTGTGTTTGGTCAGGACGGTTTAAAATCAGCAATAAATGAATCTAGCACTAACTGCTACTTGCAAGGGGAGCACGGAGGAGGCACTGGTTGCTGATGGGCATTCAACAGTGGTGAAACAACAAGGGTGGTGGTGGAGGAGGAAGTAAAGCAGCACAATCTGCTGGGGCTCATACTATCCCATGAGAAGACCAGTGGTGCCCTGGGGTGCATTACAAAGAGCATGGCCAGCAGGTCAAAGGAGGTTATCCTCACCCTCTCATCTGCCCTGGTGAGGCCTCTAAAAGCACTTCTGCTGAATGAGCCAAAATATCCTCAGAAGTGATAGGAGAGAAACTTACTGAAAATTTTCAAGGGTTCTTGGCTTTTCCTCCAAGTTTCCCCTCCGTGCTCCAGCATGGAACAGTCAATTCTGTGTAGCAGGGAGCAGTACTATACATAGCACATCGCTGTCAGCTGCGCATGAGGCTTAGAAAAGGGGATGACGCTGTACAGGAAACCACTTCATAGAGCTGACAGCTCCACAGATGTCCATTTTCCTTTAAACCAGGATTTATGGGGATGCTGAGGAGAGTCTCTTCTTTCTGCCCATACCTCTCTGTGCAATGCCTCCAGCTCAGTTCTGCCTGAGCACCACAACCAGGAGGACAGGCTGGCCAACAGCAATGAGCTTCCTCATTACCAGCTCCTCTGTGGTCTGAGATGTTCTTAGACACGGTGAAGTGGGCCAAAATGATGCAAGAACAGCATGAGGTTCAGCCTCTGCCTGCTGACGGCAGAGCCCAGCTTTGCAGAGTTTGGTGGGAAGGGAGAGAAAGCCACACAGCTTGGAAAACAGGGATGAAGCTATAGTAGGAGGGAGCTGCAGCCCATCAGTAAACTGAACATGGTAAATATGTGTGCTAATGAAACACATTATCGCATTGCAAAACATGCGTCTGGAACATAGTCCTGGGCACCCTGCTTTGGGTGGACCTGCTCAAGACCAGACAACCTCTGGTCCCTTCCAACATCACCCATTCTGTGACTCTGTGAAAAAGAAGGCAGATGCCTTTCACTGTGTGAACATCTTACAGGCCAAAGCTGCATCTTGCTGACCTCCGACAGGAACGCGGGTGAGGGTTTCCAGTAACCAACATGGCAACACTACTGCTGTAAACAGGTTGTCAAAGCGTTCCCCGAAGGGCATTGGTGCTGGCTTCCATCTTAATGAGTGAGCACGGAATCAAGCAGTTCTAATTTGCTTTGTTTCCATAAGCGTACACTAAAGTAGGTAAAACAGGCGCTGTTGTGACTTAGCGACCCTTGGGATTCCGTTTAACGTGCACTTGGATGTTGATGCGATGGTGTGGCTTTGGTGCACTGTGATCTGCTTGGATCTTGTGGGAATTGAGCACTCTGGTGTTTGTGAACCGAAGCCTGGAGGAAAGTTTGTCCTTAGGAAAGCAGGTACATTGGCTGTCTCTTTCTTACTTGTTTAGCAGGGGGCATTCTTATTTGCAACACTTTGTTTGCTGTGTTTGGAAGGGGTCTACATGCATAGGACTGGCAGAGCGACACAACATTTTCCTTTAAAAACATTTCAGAGAGGAAAACGCGTTTCCAACGCAACGCATGTCCCGTGAGCAATTTCTTGTTGTTAGGGAAAGCGCTGGCTTTTCTGACAAAACCACCATTTAAAACACACTTTGTTTTCCAAATGAGGCCGTTCTGGCTTTCCATCCGGAATCTGAGATTTGTTTCTGATGTCTTCTAGATCCTTCTTTTTTTCCCCTGCGAGCTGAATGAAATGCTTTGCCTCTGGGCTCCTTCAGGTCACAAAACAGCCATCTTGCAGCAGTCGCAGTCAAACCTCCAGGGCTAGAAGCCAGACACTTGGCTCGGTCTGAAAATCCCACTGAATGCGTGACCCCTCTCTAACCATCTGTTTGAAAGTAGCCACGTCCTCCCTGATGTTCCTCTGGAAGAGCCTCGAATGTTTTGGCATATTTGAGAATAAAACATGGTGCTCCGTGAGGCATAGGAGCTATGAGTCTGAGGCCGCATATGGGAAATTGGCCGCACATGCCTCCCCTGGCTCCTTAAGATCAGTGCCAGAAGGGATACCTTTAAGCACCCACCACTGTGAACACTGCAGCCCAGTGCTTGCTCTGTGGGCACTTGGAGGAAATAAAATTAGGCAGACCAACATGATCGACTTGGACTTCTGGGCCCCAAAGCCTGTGGCAGTGCCAAGCTCTGGGTTTGGACTGCCAGTGCCCACTTCCCCCATGTTATCCGCAGGGACCCCGCAGTCTCCGGGCCGGGGCTTGCCCCTGCTCCCTCCAGTACCTCCCGCAGGAGCAGACACCCACTCCCTGTGCTCGCCCTGCAGGGGCTGCAGGACAGAGCCGTGGCCAGGGCAGTGCACTGGCCCTATATCCAAGCTGGCGGGTTCTGGAGCCTGGTCCCCTGGGAGCAGCAGCCTCTGTGCAGGACAGGCAGCCGAGCATCCTGCTAGGGTCTCCTTGGAAGATGTCCTGGCTGCCTCGAGCACTGGATCCTCGAGGGCTGCAGAGCTTCAGCCGCCTCCCAGCCCCGGCTATAGCTCTGGGGGCCCTCTGTCCTGTTGTCCCTGCAGCACCAGCTACGTGAGATGGTCCTTGGCCCACAGCTCTGCCCCATGTATTGAATCCATCGGCAACTGCTTCACCTTCCAACCACGTGCTGCTAAAGGACCTGAGTCTTGCCGAGGTGTGGTGGACGCAAGCCTCGTCTCCGTGTGTTGGATGCAACTTGCAATCTCTGCTGCTCTGCAGGCCACTCTAATCACATCCACCGTTGCTGCCAAGTCCCTGAGAAAGATGCAGCCGAGGAGCACGGCAGAGACACGGCAGACACGGAATGCCAGCGACTGCCTGTAAGACAGCCCCGAGCCCAATTACCTCCCGCGGCTCCGTCCCCCTCCGCCCCCCGTCCCTGGCTGACACGCTCCCCGTAGGGCTGCGTTCCCCTGCCGAGAGCCAATGTGTGCCTCTGCCACACGATGGCAAGCCGAGACTGCGGAACAGCCCCAGCAGCAGGGCTGGAGAGGGCCGTGCTGGGAGGGGGAGGAAGCAGGGCTCCCCGCTGTCCTTCCTGAAGCCTTGCGCTGGGAAAGATGGAGGAGCTGAGCACCATGGCAGAGATGCTGGGGCACAGTGGGGCACGTATCAGGCTGCAAAAATTCAACAAGGGTAAACGCCGGGGTCTGCAGGTGGGACAGCAACGGCGGACGCAGGCACAGCATGGGAGATGAGTGGCTGAGAAGCAGCTGTGCACGAAGAAGCTGGGGGTGCAGGCTCAGAGCGTAACCACAACCACGTCTTGGGCTGCGTTAAACACAGCACAGCCAGACGGTCAAAAGAGGGGATTCTCCCACTATATTCAGTGTTAGTGCGGCCTCACCTTGATTGTTACGTGCAGTTCTGGGCTTCACAATGTAAAAAGGATGTTAAGCTGATGAATGAGGCGGGTGCCCTGGTAAGCAGGACACTGAGAATGCCAAGTTAGTGAATGCCTTCTTTGTTCTACTGATAAGCCTGGTCCTCAGGAGCCCTAGACCCTGGAGGTAAGGGATAGAGTCTGGAGAAAGGAAGACTTGCCCTTGGTCAAGGAGGATCTGGTTTGAGATCATATAAGCAAGCGTGACACACACAAATCCATGGGCCCTGACAAGATGCACCCACTCAGCACTGAGAGAGATGGCAGAAGTTTTAGCCAATGTGCTCTGTCATCTGTGAGAGGTCATGGAGAATGGAAGAGGTGTTTGAAGACTGGAGGAAAGCCAACATCACTCCAGCCTTAAAAAGGGCAAAAGGAGGAGCTGGGAAACTACAGGCCAGTCAGCCTTGTTGGAAAGGTGATGGAACAACGTATTCTGGATGTCATCTCGCAACACGTAGGAGAAAAGAAGGCTACCAGGAGTAGTCAATATGGATTCACCAAGAGAAAATCATGCTTGACCTATCTGGTCACCATCTACCATGTCACGACTGGCTAAGTAGATGGGGGGAGATGAGTGGACATAGTCTACCTTGACTTCAGCAAGCCTTTTGACGCTGTCTCTCATAACATCCTCAGAGGTAAGCTCAGCAAGTGTGGGAAGATAAATGGACAGTGAGGTGAACTGAAAACTGGCACACTGGAAGAGCTCAGAGGGTTGTGATCAGTGACACAGAGTCTAGCTGGAGGCCTCTGTAACTGGTGGTGTTCCCCAGGGGTCGGTGCTGGGTCCGGTCTTGTCCAGCCTGGAGGAGACTGAGGAGGGATCTTATCAACACTTACAACTATCTAAAGGGAGGGAGTCAAGTGGATGGAGTCAGGCTTTTTTCTGTGGTGCCCACCAAAAGGACAAGGGGCAATGGGCACAAAAACTGGAACACAGGAACTGTCTGATATTCCATCAGAGGATGAGCCCCCGTAGGAGAAGGGCTGATTGGCTGTCAGCTGCTCTCACGCACATCTCATTGCAGAATGTATCTTGGTTCCTGGCCTCTTCTTCACCTCCCGGCTTGCTGCAGGAGGAATAATGCCACTGAAGGGTGACCAAGGCCACCCCAACTCCCCAGAGTGGCACTGCAGAAGGTAGGTCCCCACTGAGAGGAGGCCACAGTGTCCATCAGATCTCCTCCTAATAAATGTGTGGCCAGCTGGCCACTGTCCAGGGTTACATCTGTAAGCAGAGATCAGAGATCAGAGATCAGAGCCACAGCACGTGACCTGAGCTGAGCTGAAGGGAGCACACTGCCCACGGCTGGGGAATATGTGGGTGCACATTCCCCAGTAAGGCTTTGCGTGGCCATTGAGACCCATTAGTGTCCTCAGGAGTCCAACAGTTCGAGCAGCCCAAAGTTTGAGGAGGGGGCCTGGGCCACCCTCTGTGCCAGAAGGGATCAGCTTTGGATGGAGCTTTCTCATCAGGACGGGCCTGGGGGAGCTGCGTGGTGATGGTGCCCGTTCCCACTTGTGATCACGCTGTCCCACGAGTTTGTGGCTGTTTGACGTGGTTGATCTCCAGGCTCAGGAAGGACCTGGTACCACGTTTGCAGAGACGTTCCATCAGAGCCCTGAGCGGCTCCAACACTTGTTGCCTTGGCTTCAGTGAAATCCCAAGTGCATTTGAGTCACCAAGCCCTGGGTGGCCAAGGCTGCCTGGCTTTCAAGAGCCCCTTTCAAAGGGCCACGTCCCCTTAAGATACTCTTTTGCCTTCACAACAGATGGGCAGGAGAAGAAACCCAACTCTCCTATCATGAATCATCAGTAGAGGAATGATGCAGATGATTGTCCAGCTGTGTTGCTGGGCTGATGTGCCAAAAAGCCAACTTCAGGCAGGGCTGGCTGTTCTTTCACCGGGGATGAGCTGTCAGGACAGGGAAGTCATGAACCCACAACGCAGCGCAGATGAGCAGCCTCATTCCTGCAGCCGGCAGCATGCAGCTACAGGGGAGGGAGTCACAGGTACTGTTACAGGAAAAGCAGTTTCAGCTACAGCTGGTTTTGCCGTGCAGGGGGTGGTTTGTTATCCGTGCCCGGAGGGCATGCTCCTCCTGCAGCTTGCCTGACTTGGCTGCTCTCCACAGGGTGGAGCAAGGGCAGATGACTGTCAGCAGGTGGAGGAAGGTGTCCTGCAGAGCATGGCACTTCAAAGGGGTCTATGCCATGGTTACAAAAGCTCTGGAGAACCCAGGGGTGAAAAGTGTGCCTGTGGGGACAGCTGTGCAAGTGCCTCTCCATGCAGCAAGGGCTGGGAACGGGCTTTTATTGGGAAGCGTAGCATCTTGCCTGAGCATGAGAAGCCGGGAGATGGGAGTTTTGAGAAGCCTCCTCTAACTCAAGCAGCTCAAGGTAAAAGCAATTACAGGGCCAGGATATCAAGCGAGTGCCTAGGAATCCCCCAACCCCATTTAGTCTGCACATCAGAGAGACGCCCTGCCCACAGCCCACCAGCCAGCAGTGGCAGGCACGGCTTGAGAGCCGGCAGGGGAGCCCCTTCCTCCTTGTCACCAGTGGCCACAAGGGCACAGTGAGCCTTCAGAGGCCGAGTCTGTACCTTGTTTCTCTGCTGAGGAAAGGAGGGTTGCGGGGGGTGGTGGGGGAAGCAGAATTTGGCAGCTCACTCTCTTTGGAAAGGGTCCGGCTGCCTCAGGAGAAATTCCTGACATAGTTTTGCTGTAAAGAAAGTGCTGACCTGTTCAGGGGTGTTTGCTGAGCAAGTGAAGACGAGCCAGAAGCAGCTCCCAAGTGCTGGGAGAAAACGGCCTGTCTTTTCTTCTCTAGAGGTGGGCAGCAGTTCAGGCCCTTTGGGGAAGTGGTGCCCAGTGGCAGCTGTTTGCATGCCATCAGCAACTGCAGTAGGATGCCCCGATGCTCGCTGCCCTTGCCTGCTGCCAGGGGAATGCTCAGACCCCTGCAGAGAAGTCAATGGCAGCACTCCATGGTATAGTGAGTGACAAAGCATGACCTGGGGGCTGTGTCCTGGCTGCTCGGCGCCTTGTGGGATGCAAGGGACATGCACAGGACAAAGAATGTAAGGATAAAACGTTTTAATGCAATAAACGGTGCCATTGCCCTAGAAGCAGTCTGGGAATGCCCAGGGGAAGATGCCCTCCCAGACCAGCTCCCACACAGCACATGGGACATAGCTCTGGAGGCTCTGGGACAGCTGTGACACCACTTGGTTTTAATTTTGCGGTAAGGAAGAGCAGGCAGAAGAAATCCATCATGTGGCTATTCAATATCAAGGCAAGAGACTGTCAGAATGAGGACATTGTGTCGAAAGAAGAAAAAAGAAAGAGGCCCATCCCAGATTTCCCAACAGTGTGGTCCAGAAAGCCAGAGGCCCCCACGCTGCCAAGGGGCTGAAGGAAAATGCTGTACACAGAGCCACATTTAATGTGTACCAAAGAGCAAACAGGGCCATGAAGACCTCACGCAGCAGCTGGGAAAGAACGGGGAGCACAGAGCCAGAGTTGGTACTGAAGAGCAGAAGGTTCGTCAAAGGGAAAGCAAACTGGAAAAACGAAGCCAGGAAGAGGGAAAGCAAGAGGGTGAGGGGCAGGCTGGAGGAGCACCATCAGCACCCGCTGGGCCAGAAAGGGATGGGAAACGCAGGCGAGTGGCCAGGGTGGCGTGGTCCCACAGCACCAGCCATCACGAGCTGCTCCATGGGGAGCGAGGCATTTCCTCTTCCTAGGGAGGAAACGGCTCCTATTCTGAGCCTTGCTGGAGCAAGGATGTCAATTCCTTTTTTTTTCTTTTCAGCTGAGGCTGAGCTGATCACTCCAGGGGAGATGCCACGTGGAGCCAAGAAAGCAGCACTGCCAGGACCCCGGGTTGTGGGGCTGTCTGCTCTTGCTGTGGAGCAAGCAGAGCTGCGGCTCTGCTCCCAGCAAAGGGGCTGCGCACGCCATGCACTGTCTCCAGCTCTCTGCTGGTTGCTCTGCCAGGCACTGCTGTGCACCGTGACCCATATGTCCTCCCACCGCATGCCACTGTGCTAACAGCAGCTTGTTAG
Organism: Aquila spilogaster; assembly: GCA_024606505.1. Lineage (NCBI taxonomy): Eukaryota > Metazoa > Chordata > Aves > Accipitriformes > Accipitridae > Aquila > Aquila spilogaster. The sequence goes on along the minus strand of JANHGO010000071.1, from coordinate 12,855,678 downwards.
CATCGTGTCCAGCAAGCCAAGGGTTCTGCTCATGGGCATCTCCCAAACTGTAGCATGGGTTCAGTGCTGTCACCATGCCAGAACCTGCTCCCTCCTGCCAACCTCGTCTTGCATGGCCCACATTCAAGGCTCTCCCCCTGCTCAATCAAGCACATGTCTGTCAGTGTAGGAAGCAGGAGGAACATGCTCTTGTGTTAAAAATAAACTGCTTTAAAAAGAGGTCTCTGAAAGGGCTGGGAAAGGGTAGCAGGTCTGATGCTGGGTTGTGGTTTCTGGGGTAGAAGGGACCTGCTCACCGGCTGGCTGGCCATGCATTTCCCTTCTCACTTGCCAGGCCTGCAGGTCCTGTCCACCTCCACATCCCATCCCAGCAGCAAGCTCCAGGCATGCACCACAGGGACAGAAATGCCTGCTTGGGTCCGTTCCCAGTCTTCATCTGATGATGGTATCACAGGACGTGGTGCTGACATCTCTGCATCCCCTCACCAACCAACTCTGGGGGCATGTGGCCCTCCACCATTCCCTTTCCTGCCCCCTTGCCCCTCACCAGAGCCCCCTGCAGTGTGCTCTTTCCCATCCAGCAGCTGCTCCGTGCCCCAGATCCTTGTAGGGTCTCCTCTGCAGGCTGCCCCCAGCTCCTCAGCACCTCTCTAAGACTGGGGACCAGAGCCACATGCTGTACTAGGATGTGGTTGCACCAAGGCTTCACACAGCCGTGAAGCTCTGCCCTCCCCAGCTCCCCCTGGCATCACACAGGCACGGCAGGAAGGCAGACAAGTGCCATTTCCCACACCCAGCTGAGAGAAGGAGAGACCTAAGGGCGAGCCGCATGGATGAGGCATGCAAGAAGCATCTGCCTCGGCCCGTTCCCATGAAATGCTTTTCTCTGTGCTTCGGCTGATGTGTGCACGAGTATTGGTTTCCCCCTTGAGTGGATGACTCACGGAGGAGCTGGCTGGAAGGGGGGAGGCTGTGAGACACACACTGGGTGCCCATGCCTGGAGGCAGGCACGTGGGGCGCAGCAGGCACTACCCCACGGCAGGGAGCGGAGGGACACGTGCGGCTGGGCCCTTCTGACACTGCATGAGGATCTCTACCCCTGGGGGTCCCTGCCCCATCCCCCACCTCCTTCTATCCAGCATGAGCTCTGCTGGTGCGAGCTCTGGTTCACAGCCCTGCTGAGCCACAGCCATCGGTACTGTCCCGTCCTCCCCGCATCGACGGGAAGGGTGGGGGTGGGCTCCTGATGCTCCCCCTCCCCAGGATCAGCTCACCCCACGCACGTGGATGGGTAACGTGCTCCCTGCTCAGCCAAGCTCTCGCACTTGCCAGATTTCCTCTTTGGTGGAGTATCTGGGTTTCCAATTATCCCCACTCCCTGTCTCAGTTCCTTGGGTCCTACCCAAACGCCCACCTTCATGGCTCTGCGTGTTTCAGCTCTGGAAGTGGGGATGCCTTTTGCAGACAGGGGCGGGATGCTGCTACCTCGTTCCTTGCCGGATGCTCGCTGCTCAGACCGCCCCATGGAGAACAGCCCGGGAAACCCACCCCACGTCCCACGCAGGTACAGGCCCCAGAGTGCCTAAGGAGGAGTTTATGACCCCTGCTTCTTCCCATAGGAAGAATGCAAAGCCTCCAGCAGGGATCACCATGGTGCATGTCCCTGAGCCGCCTCGCCCTCGGGCTGCAACCCAGCACCGGGGATTGAACCCCAGCAAACGGCACAGGAAAGGGCTGCAGGTGGGCGCGGGCAGGACATCCTGCTACTCGTGGTGTTCTGCTCTCTTTACATTGCCGCAGCCTTTGTTTGTCCGCATGGCCGCTTGCCAGATACTGCACTTTGCCTTCTTGCTCCTCATTGCCCTGCTGCCTCAACCCGACAGCCCCCGCTGCTGCCCAGCCTCCATACACAGCCCCCCAGGAGGAGCCTGGCGGCACCGGGACCGGGACACCCGCCTGCTCCCACCACACAGGCTGCGTTGCACAGCAGCACTGCTCAAGCAGCCGGCTCTCAGCAGTGCTGGCAGCCACGGTTCACAGGGTCTGCAGGCGCCAGCACACGGGCCTCGGCTGCTGGGGACATTGGCAACCGGGGACACGCTGCCGCTCACAGCCGCTGCGCAGGAGGGGGAGGCGGAGGCAGGCCAAGCGTGTCGGAGCGCTGCTGGAGACATCGGCATTTCCAAACCCCCTTTCTCCGCTGAAAGGAGGGGAAAACAGCCCCGTCATCCCGCAGGGTTGCCAGGGCGACACTTGTTGGCTGCTGTGCTATCCCAGCCGCGGAGCCGCTGAGGGCTGTGTGCCGGGATCCAGGACAGCCCCTCCATCCACACGACGGCACTGCGGTGCCCATGTCGAGGCCACCCAGCGGCACAGGGTGCGAGGGGACAGTGGGGCCCTGGAGGAGCCGTGCGGAGAGAAGAAATGCCGAAACTCTGCTGGAGCCTGAAGCCTGCGGGGCAGGAGGGCCTTTGGGCTGGGGCACCACCGCCATGGGAGCGCTGCTGGTTTCCATTTGGTCGGCTTTTGAAAGAGCTGCCTCCCTGGCAGCTTCCCCCCTGGTGGGCAGCGCTTGTTTGCTTGGGAAAAGATGAGCCTCATTATCTGTCCTTTGCGGCTCTCCAACTTGAAAGCGCAGCGGGAGGATGTTTTATGGTGGGAAACCTCCCCGGTGGCAGCCAGGATGGTGCGAGGAGGGCTGTGCGGGGCGGGGAGGATGGTGACCTACAGGCAGCATGGGGAGGGAGGAAGGCAGCCAAAGGGCGACGGTGGGCTTCAGCCTGCCCCAGTTGGTCGAATCGCTTTCCGTTTTCAAGGTTTTCCAAGCACCATCCAGGCCCACAGCCTCCTGCAGCCCATCCGCTGCCCCAAAAGCCCCGTGCACAATGGCAGCCCAGGGGCCGGGCTCGGGGCTGCCACGTGTCGCTTTTGCACGGCTCAGGTGCAGCGCGGCGCGGCCTCCGCCTGGCAGAAAGGCGTCCAGGCTGGAAAGGGGAAATGGAAGAGGCCTGGCCACGCGGGATCACCCAAACAAAAGGCAGTTCGGGGTCTGACCCTCGCCCCCGTTGTGGGGTTGTGCGTTGTGGGTTATTCCACCTAGCTCAGACACCACCCCTGCCATCAGTCCCGGATCCCCTGAAGGTTTCCAGGCTTGCGTTCCCGAAGCACGCTGCCGCGGGGCACCGAAGCGCCGGGCGGGACAAAGCGACGCGTGGTATTTCTTTTTCTTTTCTTTTTGTGCGGGGCTGCAGAGAGAAGAAATGGGGGCGCCGGAACACGTCGAGGATGCTCGGGGACAGCCGGGCCGCACCCAGAGCGGCCCGCGGAGCCCGGTACCGGGGGCAGGAGGCGGGCTGAGCCCTCCACGGCCCCGCCCCGCCCCGCTCCGCCCCCCC